>CM021100.1:434979316-435228496 GCA_007115665.2 Sequoiadendron giganteum
ACCCTAAAACCTCAACCCCTATACCTTGTACCCTATATGTTGGACCTTGAACCCTAATCCATCAACCCTATACCCTCAACCATCTACCCTCATCCTTAAACTCTTGACCCTCAACCCTTAAACCCTAAACCATTAAACCCTTAACCATCAATCCTCAACCCTCAACCCTTAATCCCTTAATCCTCAATCCTTAAACCCTGAACCCTGAACCCTTATACCCTCTACGTTATACATTAGACCCTCAATGCTAATCCTTCAACCATATACCCTTAAACCTATACCCTAAACCCTCTACCCTCAACCCTAAACCCTCTACCCTCTACCCTCTACCCTCTACCCTCAACCCAATACCCTAAACCATCAATCCTATACCCTCAATTCTCAACCCTCTATCCTATACATTAGATCCTCAACCCTCATATATCTCTATCCCTTTATCCTATTCTCTCCTCTCTATATCACTTCTCCCTCCATCTCTCCCTCCATCTCTCCCTCCATCCTTCCCTCCCTCTCTACCCTAATCCCTCAACCCTATACCCTCAACTCTTAAACCCTTAAACACTCAACCCTCACCCCGATACCCTCTACCCTAAACCCAATACCCTCTATCATCAACCCTATACCCTCAACCCTTAAACCCTTAAACCCAAGTAAACTCTATACCCTAATCCCTCAATCCTCAACCCTTAATCCCTTGACCCTTAAACCCTCTACCCTCTACCCTCTACCCTCAACCCTCAACCCTTAAACCCTCTACCCTCTACCCTCTACCCTCTACCCTCTACCCTCTACCCTCTACCCTATAAATTAAACCCTCAACCCTCAATTATCAACCCTTGACCCTTAATACCTCAACCCTAGGTAGGTAGGGGAACATAGGTGAGATACAGAGTGATGAAGGGAGAGGTAGGTAAAAAAATGGATAGGGGAGATAAATATAGGTAGAGAAGGTAGGAGATGTAGAGAGAGGAGAGATAGAGATAATTAGAGAGGGGAGGGAGGGACAAGTAGGGAGGAGATAGAGGTGTGTGTGTGTGTGTGTGTGTGTGTGTGTGTGAGAGAGAGAGAGAGAGAGGAGACATGATTGAGATATAGAGTGATGGAGGGAGAAGTTGGTAAAGAGAGAAAGAGGGGAGATAAAGATAAATATAGAGGGAAGGAGATGTAGAGAGAGATTATAGATAGAGAGAAGTGGAGAGTGGAGGGATGGTGTGAGAGGAAAGGAGGAGATAGAGGTGAGTGTGTGTGAGAGGGAGAGAGAGTTAGAGGAGAGAAAATGAGGGGACAGAGGAAGGGGGAGAGAGAGAAATAGATTAGAGAGGGAAGGGGGGGAGAGATATATAGTAGAGAGGGAAGGAGAGAGGGATGGATAGGAGGGATAGAGGGAAGGAGGGAGAGTGATATGAAGAGAGTGGTGAGATAGAGAGTAGATAGGTAAGGAGAGAATGAGAAATAGAGATAAAGAGAGAGAGGGAGGTTGGAGGGAGGGAGAGGTAGAAAGGGATAAGTGAGACATAGAGAGGGAATGAGGGAAAGTGGGATAGAGAGAGAATGGTGATTTAGAGAGGAGAGAGTGAGAGGGAAGGAGGGAGACTAGGAGAGGGAATGGTGATTTAGAGAGGAGGGGGTGATAGGTAGAGATAGAGATAATGGTGAGATAGAAAGGAGAGAGTGAGAGAGAAAGAGAGGGATGGAGAGAAAGAGAGAGAGGTAGGTAGAGGAAGGGAGAGGATAGATAGAGAGTAGAGAGGGAAAGAGGTAGGGAAGGAGGCATAAGTGAGAGGTATGTATAGAGAGAGAAAGCAAGAGGAAAGGTAAAGAGTATAGAGGGGAGGGATAGGTAGGGAGATAGAGGTGTGTGTGTGTGAGTGAGAGAGAGAGAATGGTGAGATAGAGAAAAATATAAATTGAGAGAGAAAGAGGGGGAGGGAGGGAGGGACAATAGTGAGAGAGATTGGGAGGAGAGACAAAAAGAAGTGGAGGGAGGGTGAGGTCGAGAGAGGGAGGGAGAGGAGAGATAGAGAGAAGTAGAGAGGGAAGGATGGAGGGAGGGAGTGTTAGCGAGGGAGATAGAGGTTTGTGTGTGAGAGAGAGAGATAGAGAGAGTGGTGAGATAGAGAGGGGAGAGTGAGAGGGAGGGAGAGAGAATTATGAGATAGAGAGGAGAGAGTTAGAGAGAAAGTGGGGGAAGAGAGGGATAAAGAGTGAGAGAGAGATGTAGGTAGAGGGAGGGAGAGGAGAGATAGAGAGTAGAGAGGGAAAGAGGTAGGGAGGGAGACATAAGTGAGATACAAAGTAATGGAGGGAGAGGTAGGTAAAGAGAGAGAGAGAGGGGAGGGGGAGGCAGATGTAGGGAAGAGATAGAGGGGTGTGAGTGAGAGAGAGGGGAGAGAGAGAGAGAAAGGGAGAGAGGGAGAGGGAGTGGAGAGATAAAGAGTAGAGAGAAGGAGAGAGAAAGTTGATACAATTTTCTGACTACTAAAATTTGACCTCTTGATTACTGAAATTTGAATTGCTGATTATTGAAATTTGACTATGTTTGAAATTTTTAAGATCTTCCACAAACTAGAATTTACATTATAATTCCTAAAGATTTGAAACCACTCTCAAACATCCTGCCTATATACATGTAATATAACTTAAAGTATAAGAAATTAAATGTCCATATGTAAATGTAAACTTATACTTAAATGTTTATTTCATGTATATAGTTTCCTTGGAAGAGAAAGCGAAAATAAAAGAGTTTAGAAAAATGCATTCCAAAATTCATTGCAAAAAGAAAGAGAACTCACACTTGTTCACTGATTGAAAAATTCAAGCCATTTGGCGCTCGCCAAATGGTAAAGCCATTTGGAGAGGGCCAAATTTGGCATTTTTCAAATTTGGCGAGCGCAATTGGCCTATTACAAGTTTTTTTTGCAATTTGGCATCAAACTTGTGTCATAGATTGGTGCAGTTACCCATTTTTTGGCTAGTTCGGAGATTTTATATAATTTAAAGAACAATTTTTAAATATGTCAATTAAATGGAATATTTTGATGAAATATTTAAATATTATAGATGTCATCATGACATCATTCTATTCTTTTCCCAACTTGGCACCATTCTTTGTTTGCTAATTTCCTTTTCACTCAAATTTAGGGGCCTCATTCTTTGCCATATAAACATATTCTTTTATTATTATGAGTATTTTTTACTCTATCTAGTGATGTAAATTGTTTCAATTTGATGTACCAATTTTCTTAAAATAATATATTTTAAAGGCCACCATATACAACTCCCATTTTTGAAACTTTGGAGGATTTATTTGGGTAGATATGAGCTCCTCTTTAGGTCACATTCTTTCTATCTACCTAATTTTAAGCACCAATATAGGTGCAATTAGTTTTTATTGACTATATTCTACAAAGATAATTTTAGATTATATCTCCTTCCTAAGTATTTATAAATGTATGTTATCAAATCCACCTTATTGAAATCAAAAATGTAATAGATGGATGATCCCACAATACTCGTTTATAATTTTTGGCCAAATTGGACACTAAACTAATTTTTTCTAAGTAAATCTTCACTTTCGGACACCGATAGCGGCTAAACCATGAGGGATTTGAAGATGATGGAAAATAATGATATGTGAAATTTTGTTTTTAGATTCTAAATATATTTTTTTCAAGTTTTTTGGAATCATATTGCACTTATTTTTCCATCTCCTTTGAAAACAAGTTTTTCTTTAGTAAACAACATTTATAAGGAGTGACGCTCGCCGTATAACACATAAATTTTTGTCCATGAAGGATAAAATTCTATTTTTTTCAAATTTAGATTTGTAACTATGATATCTAGTGCTTCTAATTGGTTTCATATTGTTTTATTGAATATTTTTTCCTTAATCAAGTTTCAAAGTCAAACCAATTACAGTTCAGACATAGGCGGACTATATAACACAACTTTTTTTGTATGTATCAAAATTATCAATTTTTGTTTGATCATTGTCTTCAATATTTGGTCCACTCATATTATTCAAATTGTTTTTGATAATCTTCTATTTTCCCACATGTGTAGAACTAAGAGCTTTATTTTCAGTGAAAAACCTACATTCACAAGAAACAAAAAATAAATATAATAAATAGAAATAAATTTATTTAAAATTATACTTTTTGGAAACCTTATAATAAGAACTACATACTTACAAAAAATAAAATTTAAATGAATTGATTTGATCCCCCAAAAGGTAAATCAAAAGTGGTTTTTTATCAGGATTTCGATAGGTGTAAAGAAGACTCCATTATAGGTATGGTTTAAAACTAGAGGGGTTCTATCCAATGGGGTTTTATCTAAGGTGGCTTGATCAAACCCTCTTCAATTTCAATCCTTAAAATGAAACATTTTAAGGCTTAAATCATTATATTTTCTAAAAATATGTGATTTTAGCAAAAAAAATAGAATCTCCTAGAAATTGTAAACCAACATTGTGGGATCACCCACATATAAATTGCTACATCATTGTAAAAAAATTTTGGATTCATTTATTAAATAATGGAGGGTTAATTTTTTATTTTTTCATCATTTTTTGAGGTTTATAAGCCTTGATCTCTCTATGTCATCTTTGTTCACCCCATGACAAACTATAATCATATTTTTTGAAGGAACCTTGTGAGAATTCAATGAGCATATGTTTCTAAATGAAATCATATAAAGTTTCAAAATAATAGTTTTGTTCCTTAGAGGGTCAAAGGGGGGAAATTGGGTCCCCCTTTTTTTTACCTTTTAGGGTTTTGGACCAAAAGGGGTAACTTTCACTATCTTTCACTCAAGAACAAACCCTTGAGATCTCAATGCAAAAGAGAAAGAGATCTTGCAAGAGGGATGTCCTAAGGGGTAGATATGATCTAATGAGTGGTTAACCACCAATATTAGACTTGAAAAATAAAATGAAATATAAGATGAAATGAAAAACCCTAGTTGAATGCAAACTAACTCTAAATGACCTAAAAAGATGAATGAAATGCAACAAAAAATTGTAAAATAGAAAATGTGCACTTGGTAAATTGGAGTAGCTAAATGGAGGTCTGAATCATTGAAAAATATGCTATCAAGGTTGACTAGGACTCATTTTCCAAGCTGGGTGAATCAGTCCCATTTCTAGGAAATTGTGTAGGAATAGGTTTCTACTAAAAGGTTATATAGATATGCAAAATCTTGAAAATGTATTAGAACTAGGACTCATTTTCCAGAAGTTGAGAATCAATCTAGTTGGGATTTTTTGAAGCTTCAAAGGCTAATCCTACTCTTATTTGTCTTCTATTTCCTTGATTGATTTTGAGATTCAAATCTTTGATTTGGAACCTATAGGTCTTCTCTAATGCTCTCCAAGGCTTGATGACAACTTTGACAACTTTGAATGGTTTGCAACTTTTCTCCAATATTGATCCTAAGGAAATCTACAACCTAGACCTAAAAATAATGCACAAAGGAGAGGGAAAAGTGTTGTTGCCTTAGTGGATAGGGGTTTTCCTTTGTGAAACCCCTTATTGGTAATTAAACCTTGAAATGAAAAAAAATATGAATAGAGAATGATAAATGAAAAAAAGATAATGTTGCCACTGACCAAACCTTAGCAATAAGGTGATGCAAGTATGCTTGAAATGGCTGCAATGGATGTTGATCTTGCTTGAAACACTTACTTGAATCATAAACTCTACATCACAATTGTTAGCACAATAAAAAACATGACACATGAAATGCTTGACATGATGATTTCCATTTGAATGCTGCTCTAAAATGCTTGATAATCTACCCTTGAATACTCTCGAATGATCCTGTGAGCTTTCTTGAATGTTAGGTCACTTTTAAACTTACTAGGTATGAATATGAGAGAAAGAGCCTTGTATTTATACTCAATTATGCAAGAATTCCTAAAATTACAACACTACAAACTAACATCAAATCTAGGAGAATAAAATCCTACCAAAAAATTTGAATTAAATTTTATTTTGAGCCACATGGGACTCGATTTCCCAATATGGTGAATGAGTCCCATAAGACATAATGTATGGGACCAAAAAGAAAAAGTGCTTAGAAATGTTTGAAAATTAGTTCAGGGCCAAAAAATATAGGTGGGACCCATTCACCCAAGGTGGTGAATGAGTCCCATATCCCGAAATATAGGACACATAAGCTAGAAATACCTGAATTATGATTGGTCAATAATTGGTGTCAGGATTATCCTCGAAAATATACAATAAACGAGGCTTATAGATGCAAAATAGGGCCAATTAAAGTATTAGAAAGCCCAATTATTAATGAAAATCCTAGAGGAATGTGAAAGTGTGTTACAACACTTTAGAACACTCCAAATAAGGAAAACTTAAAGTTTTATTTTGATTACAAAGAGGTTTATTAGGTTTAGTCAATTGATAAAACCCAAGAAAAGTGTGAAAGTGAGTTACAACACTTCACAACACTTAACTAGGTAATATTAAAATCCATTAGCTCATAAGGGTAAAAGACCTAATTCGAATGTGTCATCCACATTATAACACTAAATGAAGGCAACATTATGCCGAAATTCACAAGAAAGGGCTAAACAAGTGTGAAAATGTCCCCAATGAAATTGTTTGACAGTACATTTAGCCCCCACTTTAGTGAGAGGATGAACTTGCTTCAAAATCACACTAAATTAGACAGACATTCCTCAAGAGGGGTTCAAATGCACCAATTCTAGTAAGATGAGATGAAAACAATCAAGAGGGTTGATCAAGCCCATAGGATCAATATCCCACAAAAAACCAACATATGCATGAAAGAACACACATAAGAATGATATAAATAATTTATTAGTGATGAAGCACAAGCATACATTGTCAAAGATGAAAAAGAAAAGGTAAAAAGGAAAAAGAGAGTCGGATCAAGCTTCAGCTATTTATCCATCATGATGTGTATAAGATCTAGGCTATTTGTCTAAAAAATGCATACTCACTTTGAGGCAACGAAACTCTTGGCTCTTTGCTAGGTGATAAGTCCTAAAAGGTGAGACACATACACTGATGGTTGGTATGCATTCAAAGAATCACGTTAGTTTCTATGGGAAATTCATGCCTCAGTCGGGCTTCTCACTCAAACCATACCAAAGTTATATCCTGTGATAACTTTGATAAGGCACTAGACATAAAGGTTGATTTTCGAGCTTCATATGCTTGGAGCTCATGAACAAACAAGAAGGCTCTACAGGTATGCAAGTTGTGTTATGAAAGATGGCCATATAGCTACAAATAGGAAATGTTCAAAGGGGTTTTTCTTAGTTCATGCAAGACCTATTATTTTAGCACTAATAGAAGGAATAATACTCTTCCATGACTCATATAAAAACATAGAAACACAATAAAATTATCTTCCTCATCTATCTTAGTATCTATATAGAAAATAAGTTGCTTTCCCAATATAATTTTTTTATAACAACTTTATACTGATAAATTCCACCTAAATTTTTTAATAATGAGTAAGTGGTAGGATATTTTGATACATTTAAATGGATAAAGTTTACAAGACAAAGAAAAATTATCTCATGTTCTCTCTTATCTTCCTTGTCTCACATGTCTTTGTTTATACTTTTACGTTTAAATTCCTTTGTTGTCACCATCTATTAATATCTCTCTATAAGAATATATTCCATATCCAACTCTCACAACTCATAATCATATCTACTACATTTTTAATGTCTATCCAAGTGTAGATATAGCCATGGCTTCCACACACAAAACTAAAAAAAGAATTCACCATATTTACCACTATACTGTAAAAAAAATTGTGACTACAAGAACCAAAGGTGACCATGATTTTATACCAAATGTCAGGATAAAAATGGAAAACTACTCCATTATAAAAATATGAAATTAAGTTTAGAAACCTTATATTTTAAATTCTTATTCATGAAAAACCATTCAATCAAGTGTACTTAATTGTAGAATACCACTAATAGATTTAGTAATTGAAGTCACAACATTTAGAATCAACAAACTACACAAAAATATCACAACACATAATATTTACATGGATAAATTTTTGTGAGAAGAAAAGTGTCAAAGAAGAGAGGCCAAGTATGCGTTCTATTATTTAATACAATATGCACGAATATTTCATTTTCTTCACTCCTTTGTCTACGTGTTGAAGACACCTATTTATATAAGAATTATCAATAAATGTATTCCAATTATTTAAGGTATATTTGGTACACCTTTCCATCATCCCAAGGATCCAATTTGTTAAGATATTGGAAGAAGAAAACCACATGAAGTTTCTCAAATAAGACATTCTTATACCATGAAAAAAAAGACACCCAAAATGTTGTCGAAAAAATCAAGTGTCCCACGCTTTAGAATTATCCTTAGAATATGTAAAGTCACTCAATTTTGTATCCCAAAAGATATAATTTTCCTCCTTTGCAAAGACCCAACTTTGGGAAGCTAACAATCACCTACGTGGAACACCAAAAGATAGACTTCTCTCATTTTCAAGGAGCTAATTAATTCTTATCACAAGTAATTATTTACTTCTATTGATGGACCATTCATCCATTATAAATATATTTAAAAACTATAAGTACTATATTATTACAAACTATTTTTCAATACTGCTCCAAGCACCTAGAAACACTTTCACACAAATGTAGAAAATAAGTAAATAATATAAGATTAACAAATTAAATAATACATTAATTCTTATATTATATCCATAGAAGTAACCAAGAAAGAAAAAATATCCCATAACTAACAATGTACCGACTGCTTCTTCGACATACTCTTGTTCTCGAAGAGGATACTGACTATTATTAATCCCAATATACAACTATATTAAATATATGTCCCAATGAACAAATATATGAGATGCTCCAAATAACAATTTTGCTCTCCTACTGCAATAAACATAAAAATATAACAAGATGACAAAACAAAAAAGACACGCCAAACAAAATCTACATCAGATAATTGATAAAATCTGCACACATAGAACTCAAAAATAATAATAAAATCAATGCTCTAGATAAATAATATGTAAAATTGAGGCAACCAGTAAATTTCCAATACTCAAAAACTAGATCAACACTAATCAACAATAAATAATAAAAATTCTATTATTATTTGTATCAGGAACATATATTTTGTCAACGTTACGTGCTTTCCAGCAATAAAAATTGGACATTTTAGTAAGTATTTGGTAAGCAGTCGTAATGGATGTACATGCAGGTATGGCCTACAATTGACAGGCAGAAAAAGATATAATGTCACTGAAATTTGCAAACGGAGAAATTTTAATTATTCTTTATAATGTTATAGATTTTTTAAGATAAGGATGCAAATCAAAATTTACAAATCACCTAATTGAGTTCTAATATTAATTTAATCCAATATTCATCACAATTTGATATACTTTGCAAAAAAAAATTCAATGGTTGTTCATATATCTTAATGATTATGGTTTTTTAATTAATGCAAAACAATCAATTTGATAAATTATACCTAACATACTAATGATCTAGTATAATTTATAATATTATCAAAATTATAATAAAATATTGAAATTATAATTTGTTTTGTTAATTAATTCAAAATAATCAATTTGATCAATTATGTCTATCACACAAATGATCTAATATAAATTATAATATTATCAAAATTATTGTAAAAGATTAAAGTGAATATTAATATTCTACACAAGCACCTATTCATATCACCATCTATATGCACTCATAAATGCCATTTCAAATAAAATTACCCTCAATCTTCTAGAATCTATATAAATAATCATCTGCCAGTAATTGCATTGATGAAGGTGCAAGCATGCCAAAGTATAGGTGATTATGAACTTATTTAATATACGTTTAGGGAAAAAAATGACTAAAATATTTAATTACCATAGGAAAAATCATTTATAATCCGGATGTTGAGGAATACTTATCAAATAGAAGAAGAATTATAAAGAGAAAGATAAATGATATATTGTATGTCTCATAGAGAGTGCTGACTTGAAAAATTAGTAAAGCATAATTAATGAAGGCATGAAAAATACGTATAATTTCAACTAATAATTAATGGGATGTCAAAGATGGAGTTATTTTTTCTCCTCACTCTACTAAGAACTAAAGTGTTGCCTTAAAATATGCCTTGATTCACAACCGCCCATGGTTCCATTCCAACTAGAGTTTCAAATGTAATGATAGGTTATTACAAAAACATAACTTCTTTCGGTGTTTATTTAATCACAATAAATTCGTACCCAACACAACCTATGGAAAGTAGGGTTATACTTTCATAATAGATGCCCTCTTTACTTCTATCTTAATGAATTTTTTAAATCATTTTTACTTTCATCGCACATTCTCTAAGGAGGATTTGGAGGTAATTATCACTATATTGGTGACCTAATGGGTTATGTCCAAGGTTGTTAGATATTTTCTAGATAGTTGGAATTGTAACTCTCTATTCAAGCATTTTGTAATAAAGGAAGTTTGGTAACAAACTTCTCTAAATGGGGTCTAATAGGTATGCAAATAATTAAATAATAAGATTATAAGAATAATATAAGAAATTTGATGAATTTCTTCTATACTATTTTCTATTTAGTCTATGAAAATGTGAATGTAGCTAAAACAATAAAATACAAAGTTGTGCTTCAATTCAATAAATTTGAATAAGTCATAACTAGTACATAAATGAAGACTTGTTCAATGTTGATCTTAAGAAGGCTATAATTGAGAAAAAAATACAAAGGGGGAATATTCTCAATACAGATGTGTGAAATTCAATTTTTATTGATTTTCTATAAGAAATATTAGTCTTGATGATGCAAGATAAACCATCAAGAATAACATGTAAAATATTAGAAATGTATTTTTATGAATTAGAACTATTTAACTAATAGTGAATTGAAGGCTATAGCGACTTGGTGGGGGTTTAAAAGAGACTTATTCAAAGGAATGCAACAATTATAAATAATAGGGGATTCTAAAATTATCACATTTCTTCTAAAGAATGGAGATGCCCTAGCATTAAAGACTAGTGATTATATCTGGTAGGTCAAGTTGCTATAGAAGTGTTTAAAGATTATAAGTGTAGATCGGGTAAAATTTGGGGGAATAAGCTTGAACCAATAATAGAAACCACAAACTATCTAATTCAGTATAGGAATACACTAATCCAATAATCAAGAAAAAATGACAATAGAAATGACATCAATGAAACAACAATGCTCAATCTTTATGCCAAAGATGAAACACCTCCATTGCTCTTCTCCATTTTTCTTTGTTTATCTCATATTTGTAGTATGTAATGTACTCAATAATCTTGATATTGTTGATTGATAGCTTGATCTCAAGATAGAAAAACTTCAAATATTGTGGTTGTAGGGTTTAAATGAAGGAGATAGCTTTCTTTTATAGAAATCACATTCAAATGAAGGGTTAGGATTGAGAGATGACATATGGTTATCAATGGATGAGATTAATTGAGAAGAAAAGAGATAAGGGTGGGTAAGAAAAACCATAGAAAAATATTGAGATTTAAGGCTTAGCTAGCAAAAAGGGTAAATTAAATAATAAACAACATTATTTAATTTAGGAAATAGTGGGATGAATAATTAAATAATAAAAAAATATTATTTAGTTATAGAAGAAGAGGTGGATGCTAAATATTAAATAATTAAAATAATTATTTAATAGAGAGTGGATGAAAAGGAGGAATAATAAAATCATTATTTAATTATAGAGGGAAAAATGATAAAGAATTAAATAAATAATTAATAATTATTTAACTAATAGAGGAACATGAATTTAGGAAAATAATTAAATAATTAAAGTTATTTAATGCTAGGAAGGAGGTGAATTAGTGAAAAAATGTTGCTTGTAGGTTCGAGACTTTTTTTAGTTTCTATATTTTATGCCTCTTTGATACAATGTGATTTCAAGCATTGTGTCAAAGAAAAACTCAAGAAAATTGACAAATTTTCCAAAAATTCCAAAAAATTTGGCAAATTTACCAATAAGCTAATTTGATAGGTGCAAAAGTAGTTGTGATAAGAAACTAGGCTCAAAAGTCCATCGAAGGCTTGATTTTTGGGTGCAAAGGAAAAAATTGATGTGGCTAGTCATGAAGGTAGGGACCTTATTAGGTAGAATTAGGTTATAAATATACCCTACTGGGGAGAAAATAGGTTATTTGTGCACTTTTTCTCTATAAGATTAGGCGCTTTGGTTTTGGATTATCTGCAAAGCTATTGTCATAATGTCACTTGTACCAATCTCTACGCACTACAGGTATTGAGTATAGACATATGGACATGAGGAGGGGTTAGGCATGATGGTATTTATCAAAACCTTGCTTTGTGATTTTACCATTTTTACATAGATTTTAGGTCTCAAAGAAGGACAAATAGATGCGGTTTGGTTTCTCCATCACAACTGTTATCACATTCGCCACAAATTTGGTGTAGTGCACCACAATTGAAATGTGTGACAAAACTATTTTAGGGCACCATAAACTTGTGACATGGATGAAAATATTCTCCCAATCATTTTATACACCACAACTATTGTGGTGTAACACAAGTGAAGGATGGAATGAAACAACTGCAAAGGTGCAACACAAATGCATGATTGAACAATGCAACTACATGAAAAAATGATGCATCTATGATATTGGACCATAATTGACATGTACAACACATATGAATGATAGTGTGGAATATTTGTTTGATAGGCTAATTTAGGCAATTGATTAAATAGGATATTTTAAGTGTGGTGATTAACATGATGCATTTTATGGTTGATGCAAGTGAGACTTGCACTGATATATATGTGAGAGAGTCGACTAAATTCATTTTCTCTTCGAGACCACCTGATTGTGGAGGATCGAGATACCTTGACTACTTTGGGACTTTATCATTTGATATTCATGTTTGTGGTGCAAGCAAACTAGGGTCTACTAATATCATTCATAGAGAGGTGGCACATAAAGACACCATATAGTGAGGTGGATGTGACACTTAAGGAATTTTGAAGGATATTATGGATTCCCATACATGGAGATTTGGTGGTTTCTTATATCATGATGGGATTGATAGTGATACAAGAGGTCTTGGACACTAACTCCCTCATAGAGATAGGGGTAGAAGATTACAAGATCAAGTGGGACACCTTAGTTGATAGATACCACAAGCTCATGGTGGTACTATTCTAAGTGATTAAAGGAGTGGTTTACCTAGATAGGAACAAGCATGAATTTCTAGTGGATCAGGGGAGATGCTAGAGGGTATGATGGAGGAGGTGATAGTATACGCATGTGGACCCTGCCTACTAGTGAAGTTATATTTTCAGCTACATCATGTAGCATTAGAGATGGAAAAAGTATTAGTTGTGGGATGACTCTCTTGATGTTATTGGAATGGGAGCATATTGAACTGTTAAGGCTACCTGTTGAAAGATACCTAGCTACGGGCCTACCATATGTCTACATTTATGGTAGAGTAGTGAACCATATAAGATTTGGAGAAGTGGGATATTGGAAGAATTCTATCAACTTGTTGGATGGATTGACTTGGAGGCCATACAAGGACTACAAAGGGTGGGATGATGATGTAGAGAATTGAATCTACTACTGACACACACGATATCTTATTATTCAGATGATCTATAAACAACACATTATTGAGAGATAACTACCAGAGAGGGTACTAAGATAGTTTGGCGAGAAGTAAGGAGTACTAGTGGGGACTATATGATCAAAATTTAGGTGGAATTGTAGGAGATTGTCGGATTATAGCTGATCTAGTAGGGAGAAGTGACCAATGTGGTTGATGAAGGCACAACTTGTGACTAAGGGGCATGGTGGGCTACCCACAAAGTGACACCTTTCAGAGATCTAGATCAATTGGTTGTTGTGAAGAGGATGGGTAGAGTGCAATAGGGGATACTACAAGGTAGGGGTCGATGGAGAGGGTGATGGAGATGGGGATGATTGTGTAGATGAAGGTGATGTACGAGTTGATAGGGGGAGAGGATGGGATGAACGAGGTAGAGATAGGAGAGGTAGGGGTCATGATGACTGGGGTTGGTAAGGGAGGATAGGATTACCTCCATGAGTAGCATAGAGGGTGCCCCAACATATGCCACCCATCAAAGAGGAGAGAGAGCAATAGGAGCAGTAGGTGGAGATGGAGGTGGATGTACAGGAAGAGAGAGATGAGGTAGTAAGTGAGGAGCTAGTGACTAGAGAGGAGGATATTTTCATAGAGGAGGCTGTCAGGAATGATGTGATTATAGAGGAGGAATTACATGATGTCTCGATCACGGAATGTGATTGTGGACATTATGAAGGACAAGGTTGACGATGTAGGGAAGGGTCCCCAAGCATAGATACATGCACTACAAGTGTATTTTTGGGTGTTAGAGGCATAGGTAGCATAAATACCTACCTTACAAGGTCAAGTGAAGGCATTGATAGCCGAGAGGGATCAAGTGTTTATACAAGCACAAAGTGTTGCTCAAAGATGCTTTGACTTTATTTATACCATTAGTGGGCTATTCACAACATTCATGAACACTATGTATTGAGAAAAGAAAGATGATCAATACTACAAGGCTCTATATGAGAATTTTATGCCAAATACTGCCAAAGAGACCAGTTTACAAAGTTAGAGTAGGAGCAGGACACATTCATGTAGGACTAAGAGCAACAATAGAGTCTCATAGAGATGATATGTTCCCTATGATATACCCTCAAGGTCACAACAAAAAAAGGATAGACAATCAGGGTTAGGAGATGAGGGAAACACAGGATAGGCCAGTTTTCATGTGTTTTTAAACATTGGGGTGATCCCACAATAGTGGTTTACAATTTTTGGCCAAACTGGACACTGCAATTATTATTTTTAAATAAATCTTCATACTCGGGCACCTATAGCGGCTAAACCATGAGGAATTTGAAGATGATGCAAACTAGAGTCTCATAAAATTTTGTCTCTAGATTCTAAAAATATTTTTTTCAAAATTTTTGGAATCAGATTTCAATTTTTTCCCATCTCCCACAAAAATTAGTTTTTTTCAGAAAAACAACATTTTTAAAAAGTGGCGCTCACCGTATACAACCTAACCTTTTTATGTATGAAGGATAAAATTCTAATTTTTTCGAATTTAGATTTTTAACTACGATATCTAGCACTTTCATTTGGTCTCATAGTTTTTTATTGAATATTTTTTACTTAATCAAGTTTTGAAGTCAAACCAATTGCAATTCAGACATAGGTAGACTGTATACAACATAACTTTTTCCCTATGTATCGAAATTCAATTTTTTATTTTTAATGGATCAAGGACATCAATACCCAACAAAAACATATTTCTAAAAAATATATTTTGATAATTTTCTATTTTTCCACGTGCAAAATAGAGAGCTTGATTTTCGGTGAAAAACCTATGTTTAATAAAACTAAAAAACCACATACATAATAAAACCAAAAGATATTAAAATCATATTCGTTGGATAGCTCGTTCTGAGGACTACCATAATAATTTAAAATAAATTTTAAATTAATTCATTTTATCCCCCAAAAGTTAAATCAAATGTGATTTTCTATCAACTTTTTGATAGGTGTAAAGGAGACTCATGTATAGGTATGGTTTAAAACTAGCGAGGTTCTATCCAAGGGGGTTTGATCTAAGGTGGTTTGATCAAACCCTCTTCAATTTGAATCCTGAAAATGAAACGCTTTAAGGCTTAAAGCATTATATTTTCTAAAAATATGCGATTTCAGCAAAAATTAGGTCCTCTAAAAAATTGTAAACCAGCTTTGTGGGATCACCCATTGATATTTTTTATCAAGCTTGCAAGCTTCATTTTTGGGATACATCATGATATTGTACTATGACATATCATTTTTTTGATATATGTATATCTGAGGTACATGATTTTTATGGTAACTACATGATGTTTATGATCCTATGTGCATTATTCTATGTGGTAGATTTATGATATGATTTTATGCTTATGTGATGATCCTATATGATGAGGATTAGGGACTTATGATATGATGTTATGGATATCTGATGTATAGTCTATTCTTATGCATTATTATGATATATGGATGGATGCACCTAATTATTTTCCTATTCTTATGTTTGTTATCATGATTGATGAATGGATATCTATATGCTTATGCCATGTTTGTATGTGATGCTTATATGGATGATGGTTCTATATGATGCAATGTTAAGGGTATTTTGTATTTTTTGATGTAATACATGTTTTTCCTAATATGTATATCATAATGTTGTCTATGATCTAATATTATTATGTATGTAGTATCATACTACTAATGCATTAGGAGTTACTATCTTGAGATATTGCTAAGAAATGATCTATAAATTATTTGATCGCATAATTATCATCACTAAAATTATTATGAAAATGGACAACAAACACCAGGGTATGTCATAGAGAAGGTGAGATATGTTACTAGTTGCAAAAAGATAGACATGTGACATACAAGGAATTCCATGAGGAAGACTAGGAACCATAAAACATTATCAAAACATGCGACAAAGTAACCACAAACCATGTTAATCCTAACACAAGAAAAACTTAGATTGAGCTTTGGCTTGTGTAGGATGTTTTGATCATGCCAAATGGAATTTCAATCAAACACAAGGAACCATGTTGCCCCAATGATATTGCCAAGACAAATCACAAACAATAATCAAAGAGAAAATGTTCATGATCCATCATCACTCCTCTAAATCCTTCTTGGGTCATCCTTAACAGGCATAGTAAGATGACCAAAGATAAAATGAAAGAAAGATAAAACAAATTAGACTAACCAAGTCAACATGGATTTAGATCATTTTCCAATGATTGTTTGTATGATCAAGTTTTGGAAAATGATAACATCCAACTTCAGGAATGGTACACCTCGTATAACACCAATGATGGACTGAGTCTTGTTTTGAGGGTGTAACAACTTATATAAGACAATTGATAGGTTGGATAGCTAAAGTTTGGTTTCAGAAATGTGGCATGCCATATAAGAAATTTAGCCTAGTTCTGATAATGCAACACTCTATATAAGACTATTTGATAGTTGATAAGGATTATTAATTGTTTACTATTTGATGTTTTATGTTCATGTTTTGATAGGTACCCATGTTTAGGAAATTGATCTATTAATAGCTGAAGATTGATTGGATAGTTTACAATTTTTGTTTCATGATTTGGATAAGCCCGGTTCTCTTCATTGATAACAACATGTTTCTATAGTGTCAACAAATTTCATCATTTATATTTTGAAACTTAATTTGAGAATTTTTAACATTAAAATGGACCTAATGTATCCTTGATCTATTGTTGTAATTTTTTTTACACATTCACATTGGATTTAGGGCCCTTTCAAGCTAGATAAACCTAATTTCACCTTAATTTAATGTTGTAAAGTACATTTATTTACACTTTCACATTAATTTTTGGGCCCTCTTACATTTAGGACCTTCATATCATCATTAATAGGCCCCTAAGACCCTATATTATGCATCATGAGGCTTATTTCAACCAAAATCCTAACAAGATCAATAAATATACATAATTTCTCAACTCTCCAACATTTCCTCCACCTCAAAAGGCCTGGTGGGACCCATACACCACCCTGGGCATATGAGTCCCATCCATATGGGACCTATATGCCACAAGTGGCATTTGAGTCCCATCTAGATGGCACCTATATGCCAAAAGTGGAATTTGAGTCCCATTTGGCCCCCTTTTAAACTTTTGAATGAGAAATCAAGGTTCTAAATTTAAATTTCATGTGTGTCGACTTTTGGGATCTAATAAATGGTAAATTGGATAGATTTCCTATATAAACAAGGTCTCAAATCATTATTTCACTTAAGCATTCAAAAAATCAAGCTTAGCATTCAAGAGTTGAGCATTCTAAGACTTTACAAGATAATCAAGAGAGTTTACAAGAGCATTTCTAAGGTATTCAAGGGCATAATTCTTCATCCTTTGTTGCAGAAATTAAAGATCCATCATCATGTGAAGATCATCAAGCATCAAGAATTTTTTTGAGCTAGTGTTATGATGTAGCATTGAAGATCCATTTGCAAGAATTGTTTCATATCAAAGTTCAAGATCAAGATCTACATTCTACATGGCCACTTCATGTTAAATTGGGGTGATCCCAAAATAGTGGTTTACAATTTTTGGTCAAATTGGACACTGAAATTATTATTTTTAACTAAATCTTCACATTCAGACACCTATAGCGGCTAAACCGTGAGGAATTTGAAGATGATGAAAACTAGTGTCTCATCACATTTTGTCTATAGATTTTTAAAATATTTTTTTTCAAAACTTTTGGAATAAGATTGCACTTCTTTTTCCATCTCCCACGAAAACTGGTTTTTTCAGAAAACAACATTTTAAAAAAGTGACGCTCGCCGTATACAACAAATTTTTTTTTGTATGAAGGATAAAATTCTTATTTTTTCAAATTTACATTTGTAACTATGATATATAGCACTTTCATTTGGTATCATAGTTTTTTATTGAATATTTTTTCCTTAATAGAGTTTCAAAGTCAAACCAATTGCAATTCAGACATAGACGGACTGTATACAACATAACTTGTTATGTATGTATCGAAATTCAATTTTTTTTTTAAATGGAGCAAGGAAATCAATACCCAACATGAAAATATTTAAAAAAAAACTTATTTTGATAATTTTCTATTTTTCCAAATGTGCAAAACAAAGAGCTTGATTTTCAGTGAAAAACCTATGTTTAATAAAACTAGAAAAGAACATACATAATAAAACCAAAAAATATTAACATTATATTCATGGGATAGCTCATTTAGAGGAATACCATAATCATTTGAAATAAATTTTAAATGAATTCATTTGATCCCCCAAAAGGTAAATCAAAAGTGATTTTTTATCAACATTTTGATAGGTGTAAAGGAGACTCATTTATAGGTATGGTTTAAAACTAGTGAGGTTATATCCTAGGGGGTTTGATCTAAGGTGGTTTGATCAAACCCTGTTCAATTGGAATCCTTAACATGGAACTTTTAAAGGCTTAAATAATTATATTTTCTAAAAATAGGTGATTTCAGCAAAAATGATATTTACATCTCAAGACATCATTCAAGGTATCATGGTTCCTGTTTCATATTTCATGTTTCATGTTAATAATTTAATTGTTTGATCACAAGGTTTAATTACCTAAACATAGTTTGACCAAGGAAAACCCCCATTTCGTAACAAATCAATAAGTTTTTGTCTCTCTACATGTGTGATTGCAGACCTAAGTTTATTGAGGCTTGGAGATCCTTTGAAGATTAGGTTGCATGATTGAAGAAAGTAATCAAGTTTTCACAAGGTTTTCATCTTCATGGAAAGTAACCTATAGGTTGCAAATTTGGGTTTCAGATCCAAAAATGAATTGTGAAAGGAGGAGCAGATATAGGAGTGTAGATTAAGGCCATAACCCTCCAAAAAAGTAGAGTGTGACTAATACACCACATTTGGTAGATGATTCCTAGTACAAGGATTTTTCTAGATTTTAGGTGATTCAAACTCACCACTATCAGATTCTTGTTTCCACTTAAAAACCCTAGTCTAAGACTAAATCACCCACACTAGCATATGAGTCCTAGTGGGAATTAAACAATAGGTTTTAAAGCATGTTTTGACATCATCCTTCTCCCAAGTGCACGTCTGTTTATTCTCAGTTTCATTTTCTAGGTCATTTAGTTAGGTTTTGCATAGTACCCCACATGTCATTTATATTTCTTGTCTTTCCAAGCCATAGCTTTGTGGTGAACCCTCTTATTGTCTTTAATCACACCCTAGGATACCTTATTGCAATATCTCTTTACCCCTTTCTATCTTTTAGTTGAGATCTCTAAGGTTTCCTTGAGTGTAACAAGTGTGAAGTAGGAAGCCTATCTCCTCAAAGGTGGGGCACTCTATTTTCTTCATTATATTTTGGTGAACCCTATGTGAACAACCCATTTTTTAATTTGGAGTGCATCATATTCCTCGATCTAGCTTTAATTTACTTTGCATTAGGTTTTACATTATTTAATTTTCATCTATGGTTTCTAAATATTGTATTATTGAAATTGCATATAGGTTACATTTTTGCATCTTGTATCATTGAATTTCATCTAAAATTTACATTTTTACTCATCCTAGAAATCATCTTAACTAGAAAACATAATATTTACATAGAGTTTGCTAAAAATGGTGTAAAAACCGTAATTTGAGACACATACACCACTCTAGGAGATTTAGTCCCACTATAGGTTGTTTTTCCTACTTTATGGGATTTTTTTGTTGTGCATTTTTTAAAATTGTAACCCCTAAAAAACCTTGATTGGGACTCATATGCCCCTTTGGGCGAATTAGTCCCAAATCAGCCCCGAAATTACCTTTTACAGCATTGGAAACCTTTTTTCCACACTTCTATTTTTTACCATTAGTTATTTGTTTCAGTTGGTTGAGTTTCTATTACATTCATTTCATTAGATCTAGCTTAATTTGGTTTATTTCATGCATTGTTTAATTTCAAAATTACATTTACAGTATTTCATTTTCAAATTGTTGCATAGTGTAATTAGTGAATGGCCTTGTTTGAAATCTAAAAAATTGCATTTAAACATTTCATTCCTAGCCATTGCATTTCATTTTAAGTCTCTTTCCATTTTAAGTTACCTTGCACAAAATTTTAGTGTCTATCCTTTCCAAGTTTGCAAATAAAAATATAGTCAATAAGAATGTTCGTCATTTATTCAATATATTTCCTAGTTATGAGAGTCTCTTAGTACAAGAGAGTGAAAATTTTAATGGTTCCCTTAAATCTACACCTCCTCTTATCTCTCCTATTTGTGGGAATGATGTGATAGAAGAGGATACAAGCATAGATAACCATGATGATCATAATTTGTCTTCTCTTGATACGTCTCCTATTAGAGATGAAGGTATCTTAGTGAAAGAAGATACAATCATTGAGAATCATGCAATTCTTAATTTTCCTTCTCCTCCTCCCCCTTGGGAATATATTATGGCACAAGAGAACAAGGTCATAAACACATTTCTAAACATCACCTTACCTAGTCTCCATTCATCCCTTGCGTGTGATAATGTCTTAGTGAAAAGGGATGAAATCATAGATAAATATGAAAATCACATTTGTTCTTCTCCTAGTATCTCTCCTAGTTGTGAAGAAGATACTTTTATGATAGAAAACCAAATCGATGAATGTCATGAGAATCTTAGTTGTCCCTCTTCCCCTAGGGAAACCCTTATTGAAAAATAAAATCCAACCATTGGTAACTCCCTACTTGCGATGAAGTCATTTTAGAAGAACCAACCTTTTAATGTCAAAAACATCTAGTTTGTAGTTCTTCTAAAAAATCCTCTCCTATGGATGATATCATGGTGCAAGAAAAAGGTAACATTGACAATAGTGATATTGTTTCCTTAGATGAGGATGATGAAGTAAAATTAGACTCATCTTCACTAAGAGATCATGCAAATAAAGAAAATATTGTTGATGTTATGATGGCACAAATTGGATCTCCTTTACTTAGTGAGCCTCCTAAGTGACCTCCCATTAATGAATCACACAAAAAAAAAGATATCTATTTAAATCTATGATGCAATTTGATAATAAAAATGTCTTTCAGAAAATGAGTTATAACATAATTGTTCAAACATGTAGACAACCACAAACCACTCCCGCTTCATTACCATTTCCTTGACATATTTTTCCTAGTGATCCTCATTCACCCTTTCATAATATAGTTGAAGGCCTTAAAAAGACTCCCACTAATATATCCATATGGCAACTTATTCAACTATTATGTACATGCAATTGTCCATTCCAATAAATATTGCAAATAAAGTAGGAGGATATCCAATTTTATATGAAATTGAATAATGTAACACCCTCCTTTGATTGTATGCAAATCACATAGTCATAAGTCAAACTCCCTAAATATGAACTACCCCCGCTTAAGATTTAAAACAAAATGAATCCTTTATGATAAAGCTGATCATTAATGAAACTATTGTTAGTTACACTCTCATAGACAATGGAGTAGGTCTTAATGTTTGTAGAGTTATCCTACTAGATAGAATTGGCGAGGAAAAGAGGCTTATTCAACTTAATGATGTTAATATTTATGGATTTGAAAATATTAATAGGAAACCATTAGGAATGATCACATTACCTATTGAGGTTGGACCTATAGTGTTTCCTACCCCTATCCATATCATGCCAGGATATCTTTCATAGAATCTTCTCCTATGGATACCATGGATTCATGCTATGAAGGGGTTCCCATCTACTCTTCACCATGTGATTAAATTTAAATACAACAAGATATACAAAGTTGAAGAAGATGAACGAAGCTATAAATTATATGATCATAACACTTCCAAATCCCCTAATAGTTTTATTCCAAAATCAAAAGTTGAACTTATACAAGTTGATGTAAATCCTAATTCACCTACAATAAAAATATTTAGTGATATTTTTTGATTGTTAGATTTTATGCCTCATTTCAATAAAGAATCCAAAATCTCACTCTCAATGTCTCAAATCATTTTTTCACCTAAGCATTCACAAGATCAAGCCTAGAATTCAAGAGTTAAGCTTTCTAAGACATTACAAAAGCATCAAAATGGTTTACAAGAGAATTTATAAGGTATTCAAGGGCATAATTGTTCATAATTTATTACAAAAATTCAAGATCCATCATCATGTCAAGATCATCAGTAATCAAAAATGTTGTTGAGCTGGTCTTATGATGTAGCATTAAAGATCCATTTGCAAGCATTTTTTCATATCAAAGTTCAAGATCAAGATCTACATGCTACATGGCCACTTTATGTTTGATTGTTGATTTACATATTAAGACATCATTCAAGGTATCATTTTTCATGTTTTATATTTCACCTTTCATGTTTCATGTTCATATTTCATTGTTTCATCAAAAGGTTTAATTACCTAAATGGGATTTGACCAAAGAAACTCCTCATTTCCTAACAAATCAACAAGTTTCTCTCTCTCTAAATGTGTGGTTCCAGATCTAAGTGTCTTGATGCTTGAGGGTCCTTTGAAGTATAGGTTACATGTTTGAAGAAATTCATCAAGTTGTCATGAGGTTGTCATCTTCACGAAAATTCATGTACATGTTGCAAATCAAGGATTCAAATCTAGAAACAAAGTGTAAAAGGAAGATTATAGATAAGAGAGTAGATACATTCCTTAATCCTCCAAAAATGTAGTAGGACTGATACACCACTTATGGCATATGAGTCCTAGTACACAACTTTTTTTAGATTTTAGGTGATTCAATCTCACCAATATCAAATTTCTATTTCTACCCAAAAACCATAGTACGGGACTAAATCACCCAAATTGGCATATAAGTCACACTAGGTATTAACAACAAGTTTTAAGGTTTTGAAGCTTGTTTTGACCCATGTCGCCAAACATTGTACACCTCTAAAGAAAAGGACATTTTTGTGCCTAATTTGATCCTATTTCTGGAATCTTAGCCCCTAATAACCCCTTTCCATGCCTTATTTCAAAGTGTTGTAAAGAGTTGTAACAAACTCTCACACTTTTCTAGGCTTGTCATCAATAAATTAAGCCTTTCTCATGATAAAATGACCCCTAAATGCACTTATAGGACCTCCTTAAGTGTGTTTCAAAAGAGAATCTCATTAAACAACATTAATGGCCTTTTAATTCCCGACAACCACTTAAATTTTCCCAAGTGGACTAAGTCACCACCTTGAGTAACTTAGTCCCATGTGGCATAAAAATCAAATTTAACTCAAAATTCTTGCGAGATATTATCTCCTAAACCCTAAGGTCAACCTATGACGTATTATTTTTAAGAAATTTTGGAACATGTATAAATAATGATTTTTCTCTTCATTTTCACCCTATCTAATTCTCACTTATCATTCAGTCACCTCTCATTAATCACTCTTCTCAAGAAAGCTAGGGTTTGAGAATTCTGAGTCATCAAGACATATTTCCAAAGCATTCAAGGTTTGCAACCCCCTCCATTGTTGCAACAACTCAAGATCAATCATCATGGCAATGTACTAACTTTAGTGTTTCATGCTTCATTATCTTATTTCATCATTTTGGTTTAGTTACCTAAAAGGGGTTTGACCAAGGCAACCCCCCATGCCCTAACATTCAACATTTTCTTCTTCTCTCTTTGTGTGTTTACAGATTTAGGTAATTGAACGCTTGTAAATCATTGAAAAATATATTGAAAGCTTCTTGAAGAGATATCCTTATTGGCTAGGGAAAAAAATCCACTAAAAGTCATTTATAATGTTGAAGATCAGAGTTTCAAAACCAGCTACTTGGAGAAGCAGAAATTGCAGACCAAGGGCTTTTGTTTCCATTATTGAACTTCTATAAAATATAAATTGGACTAAGTCACCATTAGTAGTGAATTAATCCAACTATACATGATTTTCAGAGTTTTATATAGATTTGGATACCTATTTGGCCAAAACGGGCTTTGATGCAGTTTTCTAGATCTAGGACTAAGTCACCTAGCTTGGAGGAAGTATCACAATAGGCTAAAATTTTAGCATCAACAATATTTCCAGTCTCGATTCTACTCTACAGCTCACTCCCAAGTGCACCCCTTCAATTCTATTCATTTCTGTAGTAGTTTGTTTATGTTTCTTAGGTCATTTGTATATCATAATGTCTCTTCTATCATAGTTCACTTTCTAGGCTTAGCATTAGTAATCAATCACTTTTATCATTTTCCAATATTTAAATCATTACACTTAGAAAAATCCCACATAGCACACCTCACTTATTCAAACCCCTAATCTTGAATGAACCCTAGATTCTGGGTGTGAAAGGAACTTTATCCTTCTAGGTGAAAACTCGAGAAGTGCTAGGGATTACACTTTCCAGTAAAATTTGTGGTTCATTTTGGTGAACCCGCCATTGAAATCCATAATTTTCCTAGAATTAGCTTGCATTATGTTTTGCATTAGTTAAGTTGCATTCTAGGGTTTCCAATTTTTGCATTAGTGAAAGTGCATATAGGTTGCATTTTTTTAATCTCAAATCAATAAAACATTTATCATATTTTACATTTTAATTTTAGATTTGCATCCTACAACACAAAATCCATCCAAATCAATCCAAAAAATCTGAAAAAATTAAAAAAAATCCCTACTCCAAGACTAATTCACCACCTTGGGCGACTTAGCCCCTTTCCACCCTTGAAATAGCCTTTTACAAAGCTGAAAACCCTATTTTTAGGCTTCTAGTTTCCACCATTACCTATTTGTATAAGTTGGATGAGTTTTTGTAACATGCATTTCATTATATCTAGCCTAAATTAGCTCATTTTATGCATTGCTTAAATTCAATTTTTCATTCACAACTTTTCATTTTCAGATCATTGCATCATATAATAAGTACATTACCTTATGTAAATTTGAAAATTTGCATTTCATCCTATGTCTTTACATTGCATTTTAATTTTGAATAGCTTTTATTACATTTTACATAACAGTCATAGCACTTGTGGATAGTATTAGTCTTTTGCAATTTTCATTTTTTGCATTAGTTTCTAGATCATTTAAATTAGATTCTTTAGAATCCGAAAACAAAAAATTAACATCACAAGAAACCACTCACAATATCCTTAACTTTAGCAATAGTGTATCATCCAAGGCCTTTAGTAGTGATTATCATGATAATCATACTTGTTCTTCTCCTAATATCTCTCCTATTCGTGATGAAGGTATATTGCAACAAGGAGACACAATCATTGAAGATCATGAAAGTATTTCTTGTTTGCCTCTTCCTCATTCCCCTTGCAAAGAAATTATGACACACACAATTAATCTCCCTAACTGTAACCATCAAGTTTTTCCTTCTAATATCCCTCCTCGATGCAAAGAGAATAGGGTGGTATTATAAGATATACCTATTACAAGTCATGAGAATCTTTACCCTCCCTTCCCTAATGCTCCTACCCTTTGGGACAATCTAGTTGAAAATCATGATTATCCTTCTCTTGATGCCTCCCCTACCTGTGAAGAAACTAGATTATAAACTCTAGCCATGGCATGTGGTGAGCCTCTTCCAAGCTCTCCTATTAGGGTAGATAGTATGGAACAAGAGAATTAGACCTTAAAAAAACAAGATAATCAAATAGAACCCTCTCCTCATCATTCCCCTACTTGTGATGAAGTCATTTTAGAAGAACCAACCCTCGAATGTCAAGACCATGTGGTTTGTAGTTCTTCTAAAAAACTCTCCTCCTAGGGAGGATATCATGATACAAGAAACAAATAACATTGAGAATGATAATATTGTTCCCTTATAAGAAGATGTAGAGCCCATGTTAGGCTCTCCTTCCCTAGGGGACATTAATATTATTCAACCTCAACTCATCCTTTATCCACCTTCAAACAAACATCATCCTGAACATATCCTTTACCCACCTATGAATAATGTGTTGCAGTAGCTGAGTTACAATACCGTTTCTCATACACATTACACAAGAAACAATCCACACTAGCCCAAACCAACCTCAACATCCTTACCTTTACCTAATTCCATATTACCTATTGTCCCTTGCTTAAAATCATTCATTAGGGAGTATGATCTTGTCAACCAACTTAAGACTACTCCTGCTAAGATCTCATTATGGGACCTTATTCAAGTCTCCCCTCACTACCATAACATGATGAAAACAACCTTACAAAAAATCCATATCCCTTCTAATACACAAACAAATGACATAGAAACTATGATTCAAGGCTTGATTGTTGACATTTTTTTCCACCAAAGGGAGCTACCTCCTTTAAAAGCACAAAAACAAGATGAAGCTTTCATAATCATATCTCAATACCAAGGAATAGGGATAAAGTGAACCCTTATTGACAATGGCTCTGCTATTAATGTGTGTAGTGTAAAGCTTTTGGATAGACTACATATGGATAAATCAAACATTCAACTTGCCTCTTCATCTATCAGTGGATTTGACAGTGTAGGACAAAAGTTGCTTGGTGTCATCACTTTGCCTCTTATAGTTGCAATGAATGGGGTGCCTTCCACTCTTCATCTTAAGATAAAGTACATCTACAACAAAAAAGTGTACATTCTTGACTTTGATCTTGAACCTTATAGTGTCTTACAACTTGAGAAAAACAAATCAAACCCCTTCAACATATCAACACCAAAAATACAAGTCAAACCCATAGAAGAAAAAAAACCATCTACATATCCTAAACTCTTCACAACGATATCCATCAATGATTTGGGAATGTTGAATTTCGAACAATGATTCAAACAAGGGACATGAAAAATAAATCCTATCAACACAAAATTCAGAAGATCCTTCACAAGCATCCACCTCAACTACTTTAGACAAACAAGAAAGCAATGAACAAACACTCGATCCACAAGCAATGAAGAAGCTTTATGGAAAAGGTTATGAGCTTATGAAATAACTTGGCTATAGTGGAAAAGGATGTGATGCTAGAGAACAAGGTATCCATGTCCCCATTGATCCCAACATGCCAACAACAACTCATGGTCTTGGTTGTTTTCCTTTGATCGAAATCACCAAGCCTTCACCTAACACCAACACTATCCAACAACATTATTCTAAACAAACCTTAACACTAGTGCATCTCAAACTAATGGGCACTAGTGGTATCAAATGTGATCCTTTGAAAAAATAAAAAAACACAAAGAAACCTTTGTTGAATGTCAATGTCATCCTACAATATATTACTTATTTAGATTTTACACACTCCTCTAAAGGAGTCTACAAAATCTCGCAATCTAAAGTGCCTTGAATAAGAATGACATCTTGTACTAAGCAAGACACTTCTTTGTTACAAGATAAAGGAACACCTTCTACCTTCAATCAAGAAGGTATCTTTTTGAGACTTCTCCCAGATCACTTCATCTCCCTTCCTCCAAAAACCCGAAAGAAATTATATTACAAGAATTTATTTTGTGCATATCATATAGTTCATGGTCATTCTACTAATGAATGTAAGGCCTTGACTAGTAAAATTCAACATCTTAAGGAATCTAATGTTCTCCCTTTTATGGGGACACCTCATTCCTCTAACCGATACTGATTTTCACTCTACCTTGCATCTCATCAATCCTTTCGGCTCACTCTTATCCTGCAATAAGTGGGGGCAAGGGTTTAGGTAGCCTTGTCTTCGTATGCCACTTTTCGTTCTCATTTGGCTAGTTTTTAACCTTTCATGAACATATAGGAGAAATCTTGGGACATGGATGAAATGTCTTAAGTTGACTCGCATATGACATACTACCCTTTTCATGATGTAGCTTATCGAAAACATATGACTTGGCATAGGGCTTTCTGAACAAGCTCTCATGTCCTCTTCTTCTACTTTAAAGCAATTTCTCACAGTAATGGTTTTAGCAACTAATTTAAAGTGGGGGCATACATCGAAACTCACATTTCATTATGTGATTTTATTTTTCTTGCGATTCCCTATCTTGGAAACATTGGGTATAATGTTGCCCATGATGAGACATTGCACTTGTCCTCTCTTACAAACAAGATGAGACCATTTGCACTTTTCCTCTCTTGGAAACATTACACATGATGTTCCTTAAGATGAGACATTCCATGAAATAAGCTAGATCCCTTTGAACATTCCTTACATCATTTTTACAAAAATCATTTTTTTCTGTGGCATGTTATTAAAGTTATTAGGAGGTATAACTTTGGTATGGTTTGAGTGGGAATCCCAACTAGTGGCATGAATTTCCCCATAGCCACCTGCATGTTTGTGAGTGCATACCATCCATGAGCGTATGTTTCTTACCTTTTTGGACTTCTCACCTAATGGACAACCAAGAGTTCTGTCACTTTAGAGTGAGTATGCAGCTTTTTAGACAAATAGCCTAGAGATGATCCACAACTAGCTCGACAAACAATCAAAGCTTGATCCATATTTTTACTTTTTCTTCTCTTCCTTCTAGTCATTGCCATTGCATGATCATGTATCTTGTTTTTCTTCAAATCATTTACCCTTGAATGTATCCTTTTTCACATATCTCAATTTGACTTAGGATCTTGAATCATGGGGGCTTGACTGCCTCCTTCATCTTTATCATTATTCACCATTCGCATTGGCACCATTTGGCTACTTTAGTTTGAGTTTGAAAAAAGTCCATCCTCTCACTAAAGTGGGGGCTAAATGTGTCACCAAAAACTATATACCTTTGAAGAAAAGGACAATTTTGTGCCTAACTTGATCCTATTTTTTGGCATCTTAGCCCCTAGTAACCATTTTCCAAACCTTATTTCAAAGTGTTGTAAAGAGTTGCAAAAAACTCTCAAACTTTTCTAGGCTTTTCATCAATAAATTAACCCTTTCTCATGATAAAATAATTGTGTAATGCATTTATAGGCCGTACTTAAGTGTGTTTTGGAAGACAATCCCATTAAATAACATTAATTTGCTTTTAATTCCCGACAACCACTTAAATTTTCCCAGGGGTACTAAATCACCACCTTGGGTGACTTAGTCCCATGTGGCATAAAAATAAAATTTAACTCAAAATTCTAGTGGGATATTGTCTCCTAAATCCTAAGGTTAGCCTATGATGTGTTATTTTTAGGAAATTAGGGCACAACATGTATAAATAAGGGTTTTTATCCTCATTTTCACCCTATCTAATTCCCATTCCTCATTCACTCACCTCTAATCAATCACTCTTCTCAAGAAAGCAAGGGTTTGCGCATTATAACTCATCATGACATCTTTCAAAAGAATTCAAGGACTAAATTTCCCACCATTTCTACAACAACTCAAGATAAATCATCATGGAAAGGTACTAACTCCATTGTTTCATCATTCATTATCTTATTTCATCATTTTGGTTTAGTTACCTAAAAGGGGTTTGACCAAGGCAAACCCGCATGCCCTAGCATTCGACACTTTCTCCTTCTCTCTTTGTGTGTTTGTAGGTTTAGATACATTGAAGGCTTAGAAATCATTGAAGAATGGATTGAAAGCTTTTTGAAGACATCTCCTTGTTGGCTAGGGAAAAACATCCACTAAAAGTCATTTATAGTGTTGAACATCAGAATTTTAGAACCAGATACTTGGAGAAGTAGAAAGTGCAAACCAAGGGCTTCCATTTCCACTTTCAGACTTTCATAAAAGCCAAAGTGGATTAAGTCACCATTAGTGGTGACTTGGTTCCACTTTACATGTTTTTCAAAGTTTTTTGTATATTTGGATATCAATTTGGCTAAAACGGGCTTCAATGCAGTTTTCCAGATCTAGGCCTAAGTTGTCCAACTTCGCGGAAGTTTCCTAGTAGGCTACAATTTTAGCATTAGCAGCATTTCCAATCTCCATTCCAATCTACAAATTACTCCTAGGTTCACCCCTTCAATTCTATTAATTTTTGTAGTAGTTTGTTTATATCTCTTAGGTCATTTGTATATCACGATGTGTCTTCCAGCATAGTTCACTTTCTAGGCTTAACATTAGTATTCAATCACTTTTATTTGTTTCCTACATTCAAATCATTGCACTTAGACACATCCCACATCGGACACCTCACTTTTTCAAACCCCTAATCTTGAATGAACTGTAGATTTTGGGTGTGAAAGGAACTTTCTCCTTCTAGGTGAAAACCCTAGAAGGGCTAGGGAGTACACTTTCCCCTAAAAGTTTTGGTTCATGAACTCATAATTCTTCTAGGTGCACCTCTTTTCATTCTCATTTCCTACGTCATCTAGTTAGGTTTTGCATAGTACCTTGCATGCCCTTTACATTTCTTGTCTTTTGAAGCCCTATCTTGCTAGTGAACCCTCTTATTGTCTTTAATCACACCCTATGATACCTTATTGTAAGATCTCTTTTCATCTTGCTATCTTCAGATTGATATCTCTAAGGTTTCCTTGTGTATAACAAGTGTGAAGTAGGAACCCTATCTCCTCAAAGGTGGGGCACCCTATTTTCATTCTTATAGTTTCTACTAAAAATATAAACCTTAGCAAGGGATAGTGTATTATGATACAATTTGGGATGGATAATGGACTTTACTATGTGAAGCACATATCTAGTTTGACTGACTCAAACCTTGGATAGTTTATTATGAAGATACAAATATAGAAAAACAATTTATTAGGAAAAAAGTTAAAGGACTAACCTAAGCCTCGAGCGCTCATCATTGATGAACTCACCTATGTTAAGTCATAGAGGCAATATAGTTTAACAAAATGCATTGATATGGACTCTATTATTGGGGGTTTTGATATATTTTGTTTCTTTTGGATATTGAACTCTATTGATTTTCTTTTGGATTTTGAATCTTTTTTTTTGGATATTAAAGTTTACTTGGATGCTTTGGATTTTCCTAATGTGTTTTAAAGTTTTGAACCATGTCTAGGATCCCATATGAAACCCAAGTCATGGAATTTCCCCTAGTTAGGTAGCATACCACCTTATTATGGACGAAGAGATGAATTGTCAAAAAATTATTGTGGATGGATATGAAAAGAGAAAGATGGAAAAATTATTATGGGAAACATGGAGAGGGTGGAGTTTATTATGGAGTAGGATGTGCATGATAGATGATGGACGTAAGTGAAAAATTAGATAGAATGATAGTAGATGATGGAGCAAAGACCAACTACACATGGTGCCTGTTGTATAGGTTTTCACCATGGTACTTATACAAAGTGTTAATCGAGTGGTTTTTACTATTGAATAGGTTGTTTCCATTTAATATTGCAAATTTTTCTATATCTCTTTTTTTTGTGTCACAAAGACACCTATTTGACATGTTTTCATCAAAGTAACCAATTTTTGGGTTTTTTAAATTTTTTTAAAATTTTTCAATTTTTGATGAGTTTCTTTGAAAGCTAGGAATAGTACTTGTGAAGGTACATTCTATTGACAAGATATGGTAGTAGTTCACCTTCAGGAATGACAATATGATAAGAAGCAGATCCAATGCTACAATTATGATGTAAGGACCCAACAAGTTAGGCTCGAGCTTTCTGAGTTTTTAAAGATCCTTTTGATTATTTTATATTCCCTTTTAGGATCAATTCACAGATTTGAAAATTCCTAACTCAGACTCTTTTTTTGTAGCTATGACGAAGACAATTATGTCAAGCCTAATAAGACAATTTTTTTGCTTCTCAGTCAATAGCTCTCAAATCATTATTTCACCTAAGCATTCACAAGATCAAGCCTAGAATTCAAGAGTTAAGCATTCTAAGACTTTACAAGAGCATCAAGATGGTTTACAAGAGAATTTATAAGGTATTCAAGGGAAAAATTATTCATCATGTCAAGATCATTAGAAATCAAGAATGTTGTTGAACTAGTGTTATGATGTAGCATTGAAGATCCATTTGCAAGCATTGTTTCATATCAAAGTTCAAGATCAAGATCTACATTCTACATGGACACTTCATGTTAGAATGTTGATTTAAATTTTAAGACATCATTCAAGGTATCATGGTTCATGTTTCATATTTCATGATTCATGTTTCATGTCCATATTTTATAGTTCCATCAGAAAGTTTAATTACCTAAACATGGTTTGACCAAAGCAAACCCCCATTTCCTAAAAAATCAACAAGTTTATCTCTCTCTAAATGTGTGGTTCTAGATTTAGGTGTCTTTATGCTTGAAGATACTTCGAAGTATAGGTTGCAATTTTGAAGAAAGTCATCAAATTGTCACAAGGTTTTCATCATCATGAAAAGTCACATACATGTTGCAAATCGGTCTTTTAGATCCGGAAACAAAGTATGGAAGATTAGAGATAGGAGTGTATATAGATTCCTTAACCCTCTTAAAATGTAGTGGGAATAATATGCCACTTATCATGTATGAGTCCCAGTACAAGGATTTTTCCAGATTTTAGGTGATCCAAACTCACCACGATCAAATTATTATTTCTACCCAAAAACCCTAGTATCAGACTAAATCACCCAAACTAGTGTATGAGTAATAGTGGGAATTAAAAATAAAATTAGGCTTTTCAAGATTTTTTTGACCTCATACTTCTTCTAGGTGCACCTCTATTCATTCTCAGTTTTTTGTTTAGCATTTCAATTTCATTTCCAAGGTCATTTAGTTATGTTTTGCATAGTACCTTGCATGGAATTTACATTTCTTGTGGTTCCAAGCCCTAGCTTGTTGGTGAACCCTCTTACTGTATTTAATCACACCCTAGGATACCTTATTACATGATCCCTTTCCCCCTTGCTATGTTTAGATTGAGACCTCTAAGGTTTCCTTGTGTGTAACAAGTGTGAAGTAGGAACCCTATTTCCGTTGTTATAGTTTCTACTAAAAATATCAACCATAGAGAGGGACAGTTTATTATTATATGATATGGGATGGATGATGGACTTTCTAATGTGAAGCACATATAAAATGTAGTTTGAGTGACTCAAACCCTAGATAGTTTATTATGAAGATACAAATATTCCCAAACAATTTACTATGAGAAAAGATAAAGGACTAACCTAAGCCTCGAGGGCTCATCATTGATTTCCTTACCTATGTGTGGTCATAGAGGCAATATATTTTGACTACATGGACTGACATGGACTCTATTATTCGTGGTTTTGATCTTTTTTTTTTTTGGATTTTAAAGTTTACTTGGATGTTTTGGAATTTTGTGATGTGTTTTAAGTTTTGAACCATGTCTAGGATACCATATGAAACCCAAGTTGATGAATTTCCCCTAGTCAGGTAGAGGACCAAATTTTTATGGACTAAGAGATGAATGAACAAAAAATTATTGTGGATGGATATGAAAAGAGCAAGATGGAAAAATGCCAATAATCCTTAGACCATGAGAGGGATGATAAAAATTTATTATGTGAAAGATGGAGAGGGTACAGTTTATTATGGAGTAGGATGTGCATGATACATGATCGATGGAAGTGGAAAATTAGATAGAATGATAGTAGATTATGGAGTGAAGACCGACTACACATGGTTCTTGTTTTCCAGTTTTTCACCATGGTTCTTATAAAAAGTGCTAATGAAGTGGTTTTTACTATTGAATAGGTTTTTTTGCTTTATTATTATAATTTTTTTTATCTCTGTTTTTTTTGTGTCACCAAGACACATGTTTGACATGTTTTCATCAAAGTAATGAGTTTTTGGGTTTGTTTTAATTTATTTTAAAAAAACATAAATTGATGGGATTCTTTGAAAGCTATAAATAGTACTTGCGAAGGTGAATTCTATTAATATAATTTGGTAATAGTTCACCTTCTATTTTTTTAGATTCCCTTTTAGGATCAATTCACCAATGTCAAAATTCGTAACTCGAAATATTTTTTTGTAGCTATGATGAAGACCATTCCGATAAGCCTGATAAGAAAATTTTGTTGCTTCAAAACCAATAGCTCTAGCTCATGCAAATATGATACATAATATTCTTCCTCATTAATGAACTATTTCATAGACACTCTCAAGGATGGTAACTCAACCTTAATTAGAAGAATGGATTTAGATATGAAGATGAAGGAATATGGAGTAGCTCCTATAGGGGTGTGAATACTAGTGTAATAGGCCCATAATATAGGATTAAGTTTAATGTGTTACTAGAAAAAAAGGGCATACAACAAAGAGTGGGGGTGAATTAGTTGTCACATAATTTCAAACTTATTAGCCCTTATTCTCAGATTTGATTAATAACCATGAAAGAATAAATCAACGATACATTAGAAACACACATAACACCAAGATTTTTACTCGAAAAACCCTGTTAGGGGAAAAACCACGATGGAGGCTAGTCCACAAGTTTATACTCTATTAAAAGTATAAGAAGAATAAATGGGGAATGCACATGCATTCAGACATACTACCTAGAGCTCACTGCTCAAATAGAAAGAAAGATTCACTATCTTAAAAAAACATTCAGATTACAACCATCCAGATTTTGAACAAAGAAAGTAGCATCTACCAATGCCTGATTATAGTTTCGGTTAAGCACATGAACACTTCTTCACTCTTCTTCACACTCTACAGTTCCTTCAAAATATTTAGAACATTATTCACTCATACTCTTCTTTTTCACATTCACACACTCTCAAATGAAGAAACAATTGCTTATATTATTCGTAACAAGGAATTACATCACTACATGTCAACTTCAACAAAATAATAAAATCTATACAAACTATCAGCCCAAAACAATAAATATTATTGATGCAAATCCATCAAGGTCAACCACAACATATTGGAGACCCAAAACAATATCCTCAAACACAAAACAACTTCAAAAATTATTCCTCGAAGATCCACAACACTCTACAATCACCTTGTCAGACATGAACATGAAAAATATGAACAAGTAAGAGAAAGTCATGGATCATGAGGAAAACGATAAATTTGGAAGTGCAACACAAATAGAGAATCATCTAGAAACATCCACAAACACTGTAAGAACATTCAAAACAACTCATATTTCTAGATCACATTATCTTCTTCTAGGAACACTAGCTACAGTAACAGAATAACTATCAGAAAATAGAAACTCATAACATGCTCAAATATTCATGTGAACCTTTGAAACTTTTGGTGGATAAACTAGATACACCTGAAAACAAAACCTTTAACCCACAACTTGTCATCATCAATATATTGAACTTTCCATCATACTAATCTTCACTTCTTCACAGACAACCTGCAACATATTTTATTACTATTTTCTCAATATCCTCGACATATACAATCCTAAAGGCATTAATTCTAATAGTGTTGAAATCAATGGAAACCACATATCAACAACATGATGGAACTTTAATTTCTATTCTGCTAGTTCCATTTGATCTTGCCTAGATGTTTTTGGTTCTACATGATGTTTGAGAAAGTCTAGGGTTGGGGTTTTATGTTTGCTTCCAAGTATTTGTGTAAACCTTAATTTCTTATCTTTTACCCTGGCTTGGATCTATTTGGTCGTTACTTTTTGGAGGAGGGTTTTAAAAACAACTTGAGTCCCATTTATCTGTCTAGGTTCGGTACCCTTCTAATCCGTCACTATATTTTCCTTTGCTAGATTTTATTTCTTCCTAAGTCTAGGATGGACCCATGCTCCCCTTTTGAAAACAACTTCATGTCATGATTTTCTGTTGAGCTAGTTATTTCCCCTCTTGTTTTAATAAATGTTTTATATTTTACAGAGGGATGATTTTTTGTGGTCGTTGATGAATGTCCATTTGATCTTAGTCATTCCCCGCTATCCCATGATGACCCCACCACATGGTTTTGACTGATCGTGATATCACGGGGGGGCGCAACTTGTCACATCTAGTGAATTTGAAGGAATGTTGGGAGTGCTTTAATATATTAGGTCAGCTTTAATACATTAACTAGCAGGCTACTAAAGCATGTATAAAGCAAACATGCTTCAAATAGACATAGATTTTTTAATATCAGCAAGAAATATGCTCAATGTTTAAGGTCAGAGTTGGCAGTTTTTTTGAAAGAGAAGGATCATTGATGATTCAGATATGTAGTTGCTTGCCATCGTGTGATCAGAATGTGTAGGGTGGTTACTAATTGTGATATCAAGGGAAAGGCGACACATAGATTTCCTTGGCGATGCAATAGGTGGTGGGCCATTTTCCATGGTGGAGGTCAATGTTAGATCTATTAAAAGATAGTCATTCAATGATCTAGCCAAAGTGAAAGATCAATGGGTAATATTTAAAATTGCATAAAATGTGATTGCATCCATTGGTGTAGCACATGAGTGAGCTTTAATGTTTGATGAGACATTTTCTGGAGTGATTTGATTGAATAAAATGACTATTTTTCCTATTCTATTGTATCACAAATCATTCAAGAAATTTTGTGGAGCAATATTAAAGCCAAGGAGGAATTCACGAGCTATTGCAGTGAAGAATTAGGGTTTATGCGAGTACAAAGCCGTAAGTTGAATTTTGCATCTCTTGGTAAAATTGTAGTCCAAATTTGGGGAATTTTTCTATGTGATTGTTGGGAAGTTTACTGAAAATTATTTTAGGGTTATAAGTGAGTTAAATTGTTGGAAATTGAAAATTACTTGTTTTGTAATTTCACATTCTTGAGAAACCCTAGCTTGTTTAAGGTTTGTAATACAAGGAAGCCCTAGTTTGCTTAGGATGGCACCATTAAAGCATCATTCCAACTAGATTGATTACTTGAACATAAACTTGTATGATGATTTCCTAGATCAATTATCATTATCGACAAATGATAGGAGAAAGGGGTTGGTCCTAATGTGAGGAAAAACCCTTGGGGAGGGGTTAGTGTATAATTGTTTTAACATAGTTGATGCTAGGGTTCCACTTAAGGGTTTGGAGATGTTTAGATTATGCTTTGGACAAAAAAAATTGCCTCATCCTTTTTGAAATGGTTGGATTTAGTACATGGAGAAATTGGTAGTTCCAAATGTGTTTCCCGATGTGGATTTTCTCAAGGCAGTGGCCGCAAGGTATGATCCTATCACATGAGTGGTTAGGGATAATGATGGAAGGGTTCTGTTGAATATTAATAAAGAGGAATTTTGAAAAGTATTTGATTTGATTGAGCCCAGTGAATTCTTGGTCCCTATGGGTATGTGTAGGATCATTATGGAAAAAATAGGCCCTTAAGTGGCAATAAAATTTAGAAAAATCAGAGTTAGGCAACTTGATGTAAAAATTTGAATAAGTTATCTATATTATTTCAAAAATATGTAAGAATAAAATCTATAGAAAATTGAATGTAGTTTCTAAACTAATAGGTTTATTTACAAAATAAAAAAAATCTATTTGGTAAAAATTTGAAATTTCAATGTAGTAGTACTTAAATTTCAGGGAAAAAATAAGAAGTAGGTGTCTATCTGACCATCCTAACCACAATAAAATTGTAATATTTTTTATAATATTTAATATATAAGTAGAGGACTCATGTCCCGATTTGATGCATTTTTTTTTGTAATTTTTTTCCATGTAAATAATTAATTATGAATTTTTTATTACAACTTATAAATAATATAAAAACTTGTATGTTTGACCACCTTAACTTGGTCAAAAATTCATGAAATATAATTCTTTTTTTTGAATCCTATAGTATGTGACTCATGTTTTAGATTCAAAAATTGTGATACCATTTGAAAGCTATAGATGTTTTTCAATCAGCCTATCAATCAGGACTTTAGTCGTAATTAAAATAGAAAATGAATAATAATTATTTATCAAACTCAAAGTAAATCATAATTTATATTGGTGTAAATCTGAGAATCTCCTTTAAAAACCCTTTTCGTTTCATTAATTTTGGGTTAAAAAAAGTCGTCAGGCACATGGGTCATCATATCACTTACATATCGCCACTTTTTGGCCCATCATGATCCTGCACATACCCCTATCGAGCTTGAAGGAATGAAACAATAATATGGGAAGATTAAGTCCCTTTTTTAGAGCTAAGATGCTCCCACCTCATTTGGCTAGGGCAGGAGGTTCAAGAGTTCATATCAGCCCTAGTGACCAGGAGCCTTTCAGACTAGATTGTTTTGCCAAGCACTTTCTGGCTACTTTTTATTCATTATTCCAAATTTTGGGTTTTAGCCCTAATACCATGATTCCAATAGCGTTAATGTTCATGGGGGTGCAAATACAACACCCAAATTTCTCTATAGTATATGATTTTGCTTCTTTCCTATCCGAGAAGATACACGAAGGGTGATTGAAACTTCAGTAGAATTATACAAGCATTCCCTTTTATTGGTATTCTATGCTTATGCACATGTTTTTATTCAAGAATGCTACTTTTCTCTAAGAAAATGAGATTGAATCAATTTGACAATGAAGAAAGGTTGCCAGTACAAGTTTGGATTGCTGACCTTTCATACAATGGAGAGAATGCCAGCTATGTATAGTTCGACAACTGCTTTGCTTCAAGACTAAGAGCCAAATTGATGGTGAATTTACCCAAGGTTCCCAAGGAATTGCATTATTTTCTTAGGCCTAAGGGGAGGAGGCCTGATTTGAAGATTTTCCACAATTGGGTGATATTATCCCACATCCAGTTAGCACTGTTTTGAGGGTTTATGATTTTTAGGGGACCCCACATATCTTGCCTTATAATGTGCCACCAAGGATTAGATTTGTTGAGGTCATGTGTTAGATTGGGTGCATTCATGAAGATAACCTCATTGGAAAGGGTAAAGGGACTTTCTACCTTGACTACACAGTGGTGTCTAATTTTGTTATTTCAAAGGGAGGTTGGGTTCATTTCAGAAAATTCTTTGATTTGTATGATTTAAGTTTTGGTCCTAGGAGATAGTATGATCCTTAGGGTTTCTTTGCTCTATTTAGACAAAGAATAAAAGGAGCTAAATTTGTTCATGAATTCAATTTCCTTGAGGACCTAGTTAGAAATGAGTTTTATTTGGATAGGTAAGAGTTAAATAAAGAAAAATGGGTAGCTTATGATAAGCTATTGGCTATTGTACACAAGATGGATCCAACGTATGAAACATTGATGGAATTCAATCCTTACCATAAAAAGATTGATTTTTTGATGGAGAATTTCAAGGAAATCATGGGTATTCTGATGACAAAGAAAATAAATCTAGAGTTGGATTTGGGTATATAGGAACAAGCTACAAGTCCATTCGAATAAAGGCCAACTTACCAACCTCTAGATGACAAGCCTATTTACAGGATAAAAAGGGACGAAAAGAGTGATGAAGAAGAAAGAGATAGAAAAGGAAAATAGGTAATGAAAATGCATGAACAACCAAGCTCACATCTCAAAACACTAGGGGCTATAAAAATAATTGATTTGGAATCATCACCAGAAAGGAGTCCCTCACCACCACAATCATCACCAAGCCCCAAGAGGTGAAGGATTAAACAGTCCCAGGAGGACTTGGTGGATGAAACTATTGTTACTGACCAAGATATGCAAATGGGCATGCCTTCCCCTCCATGACCAGTTGAATTGATTTTATCAGACCTGGACATGAAGGGAAAATGTGTACAGGATGCAAGAATGGAGGCTTGTAAGGAATTCTTGGATGATGATGCTTTTGTGAAAACACCATGTTTCTTGCAACTAGTATGGAGGATGAAGTTGGAGGAGTATTAGGATAAATGCAAGAAAAGAAGAGAGCAGAGGTCTGACAGGTCAGATCAGGAAAATGATGATGAGGTGAAGGCTGAAGTAATGAATGAATTCAAGAATATCACTCTAGAAGAAGGGAGAAAGTTGGTCAATCAAGCTAGTGTCTTGATTCTACCTGAGTGGGATATTGTTGATGCAATCGCTTTTAATGTTGTTTTTAAGTCCAAACACCCCCTCCTGAATTCAGAAGAAGTTAAGGAAGCATTGCAAGACTCTTCCTTTAGTGAGGAATATGAAACCTTGGCATTATGGGCTTTGGCCCCACAAGGAAGAAATCCAAGTATAACTGATATTAACCCAAATTTTAGGGGAGGGTTAATAATAAAAAGAGCTTCAGAGACTTCAACCATAGAGGCTACAAATTTAATTGTGAATGTGGCCAAATTGGCACAAAAGACTACAGAGAGAGAGGAAGCTAAAAAAAGGATTCTTCTGGAAAAGTACATAACTTTATGATTGGGGAGTATAATAAGGTGCAACAAAGGAATATTTAATTTCAAACAAAAGTAGAAAGGTTAAAGTACACGAAGATTCGGGAAACATCAATTGCTCCTATGATTAAATTGTTGCCTTCCACATCAGGGTCATTGCTTCTTGTTTCCCTCATTGTTTCGACACCGAGATCTCCCAATCAGAATCCTTCCCTTAGTCCCACATTGGAACCAATTGAGGAGGAGTTAGATTGCTCTGTTGATCCAACAAAAAAGTAGTTAATGTGGAAAATTGTAGAGCCACAGGATTTTCTAAAGGTAAATGAGGAGAGGGAATTTTAAAGACAAAGGGAAATTGTTACTACTGTTTTGCAGCATTTGAATGAAAAGGGTGATGATAGGTTGTCAAGTGTATATTCTTCTTATTCTTTATTACTAGACACAATAAATAATATTGACATGTATGAAGAAGTAGAAATACCATTAATTGAAAAGTGGATCCCTAGGGCCAATGATTTGGATGTAATGTATAAGGCCTCAAGATTTGATGTCAATAATAGGCCATAGTCATTAAGACCTATTCAAGTGTTGGTTAAATCATTGCAAAAGAGTTTTGATGATTGGAGTGACACACTGTTGCCTAACATAATTGATGAGCAGGGTAATATTAGGTCACTTCAACAATGGTAGGATTGGGCTAATAGGGTCATTAATGCTCAAATTACTTTAATTTGTGATGACTCAGATTTTGATCTATTAGTGAGTTGCATGGATAAAATCATCAACACCACTTCATCTCTCCAGTCTTTTGAACGAGAGGAAAACCAAGTGGAAGTTAAATATACACCTTATAGTGTCAAATTAAATGAGGTAATCAATTTTAATTGGCCGAGTGATGAAGAGTACCAACAATGGGTGGACACATATTTAACTGAGGAGAAGTAAAAGCGTGAATAGGTTGCTAATAGTTAATCAATCAACTATTTTCATTATAACAATTTCTAGTTTTATTTTGGTGGCAATTTAAGCGTGAATTTCTTGAAGATTTGTTGTTGCATCAAACAATCCTTAACGGGCATGATGGGAATGAACAAGAAGATTCTCTGGGGGAGGTATTTATTGTAACCAATTTTTGAAATGTCACAAGGCGGTCCAAGTGGCTGGTGACATGTGTGATTTCTGGCTCGATGCTTGTTTTCTCCTTCATTTTCTATAAGAAGGATTTCAAGGCCATAAGTACAGGTTAGCAAGTTAGAAAGTTTGGTCGATTCTAGGTGAAGTTGCAGAGCAATTGTAAAGTCTGATAGTTATAGAGAAAATACAAGTTAGGTTTTTAGTCATTTTCTTGTAGGTTTTGAATTCATGGAGATGCAATGTTTCATGATAATACTAGCATTTAAATTAAACAAATAAATTCAAGCTCATGTCTCTCATTTGTACAAGCATATTTGAATTTGGAATAAAGTGATCAAGGGTTATTTTGTTCATCTCACTGTTGTGGTGTGTGCAATTCTTGTTTTAGCTTTAATTGAAGGAATTAATTAAAATTCTTAAATGAGATTGTGGGTTGACATGTTTTGTATAAGGATTTGATAATTAGTATTAAGTTAGGGTACATATTGGTGATATTGTAAGGCAATGTTATCGAAGATCTTATATGCTATGTGTTGAATCTGTTATAAACCCTTAGGTGTTTGTGAATTTGACTCCTCCAATGGAAATAAGGCACTGATCTAAGTTGTACCTGTTTGTGAGATTCAATATTTGTTTGTGTTCACCTAGAGCTTGCTAAAAATTGAAAATTAATGACTATCTTTTACTATGAAGTACTGTTGTAATTATCTCATGCTCCAAATGGTTGATATTACTAATGAACAACCAATTCTACTTAGTTTTATCCCGTTCTATTGAGCTATTGAGTGAGATGATCTGTTATTGTTAATGTTGTTTATAATAATGGTGCAGAGGTTGTAAACACATTAAGGGATCACCCTCCCAAGTCTTGTAGAGCCAAAAGTGTAGGAGGTATTTAAAATCCTCATCAATTGGTCTAGGTCCTTTGAGCTTCCCTTGATTGGAATTGGAAATTCCATAGGTAGATTAGAAGATCAACCTAGTTATAGTAAAAATAACCAACACAACACAACCACAACATCCAACAATCTCCCCCTTTGGCATTGATGGAAACACATGATGTGAAAAACACCATCAACACAACTAGATTCAACACTTACTCCCCCTTAGGTTCTGAGTCTTTTCTCATGAATTCTTCTCCTTATGTAATTCCTTGTTTTTCACATTTCTCTTCTCCCCCTTTGACATAAATGATAAAGATATATTTTCTCCACACAAGCTCTAAACAACATATCTAAACCATTTGACTACTCCACCTGAGTAGCAACAACCACAACATCAATCTAAACCAAGATATGACTATGAAATGCATACACTGATGCAATGTCTTTCATCTTAGTTCTAATTAGGAGGGGTAATCACCCCTAACTTCCCTATGAGATACTCAAAAGTATCGCTAGGCAATGGCTTGGTAAAGATGTTTGCAATTTGTTTCTTAGTAGGCACACACTCCAATCTGACTTCCTTATCAATCAACTTGTCTCTCAAAAAGTGATACTTGATAGATATATGCTTGGTTTTTTAATGTAGCACCGGATTCTTAGAAATGTTAATTGCACTTGAATTATCACAAAATATAACAATAGGGTCATCATACACAACTCTGATATCTTTCAACATCTGCTTCCTCAACAATACTTGAGTACAATTGTTAGCAACAACAATGTATTCTAGTTCTATAATAGACAAGGAAATGACCTTCTACTTCTTACTTATCCATGAAATCAACATATTTTCCAAGAAAAATGTGCCACCACTAGTACTTTTCTTGTCATTCAAATCTCCTTCCCAATCAGCATCAGTAAAGGCACTAAAAGTAAGATCATCATCTGTAGGATACCATAGGACAAATTCAATTGTTCCCTTCAAGTATCTGAAAATCCTCTTCACAATAGTCACATGAGATTCCTTTGGATCATCTTGAAATCTTGCAACAATGCATACAACATTCATGATATCAAGTTTAGTTTTATTCAAATAAAGAAATCCACCAATCATTGATTTGTATCTAGCCTGATTTTCCTTTGGAGAATCGTCATCTATTATCAACTTACATCCGGTCACCATGGGTATACCGACTGGCTTTGAATCTTCCATACCAAACTTATTTAGCAATTATTTTACATATTTGGACTACGATATAAAGATCCCTTTATCTAACTGAGTAATTTTTAATCCCAAAAATAATTTCATCTCTCCAATCATTGACATCTCAAACTCATTTTCTATCTCATCAACAAACTTCATGCACAAACCATCATCTCCTCCAAAAATGATATCATGAACAAAGAATTCCACAATCAAATGTTTATCATCATCAATCCTTAAATACAAATTACTATCAATAGTACCTTTGTTAAATCCAAGCTTCAACAAACACTTGTCTAATCTTGCATACCAAGCTCTAGGGGATTCCTTGAGTCCATACAATGCTTTACTCAACTGACAAACCATATCTCCCTGATCAATTAATTGAAATCCATCAGGTTACTCAACATACACCTCTTCTTCCGATTCACCAATTAGAGATGCTGACTTGACATCCATCTGATAAACCTTGTAGTTTTTGTAAGAAACATAAGCAAGAAATAGTCTCACAGCTTCAATTCTAGCAACAAGAGAAATTTTTTCTTCAAAGTCAATTCCCTCCATCAGAGAATACCCTTTAAACACCAATCTTTCTTTTTTTCTAACAACTTCACCTTGTTCATTCAATTTTTTTCGAAAGACCCATTTAGTTCCAATTACATTATTTTCCTTAGGTCTAGGAACAAGAATCCATGTATTATTCTTCTCAATTTATTGTAACTCTTCTTTCATTACTTTTGTCCAGTGTTCATCTTTGCATGCTTCATTGACATTATTAGGCTCACTTTTGGAAATCAAAGAGTACTCTTCTGCAATTCTTCTCCTAGTCTGGACACCTTTGTTCTTATCACCTATAATCTAATTTTTTGAATTATTTTATCTCACATACCTTGGAGTCTTAGGATGTTCTTGAACTTTAATCTCTTGTGATCTTGTTTCTGTACTTTCACTAGTTCCTTCTTCTTGATTTTCCTGATTCATTAGAATGATCTGAACTTGATTTAAAGTCTGAAATTTATTTGTACTATCATTCTAATGATCAGAATCATATCCAAATGTTCTAGATGGTCTAAAAATGTCTTCATCAACCTTAACATTTTCACTTTCAACCATTTTCCTCAATTTCTTGTTATAGCACCAGTAGGATTTACTTTTAGTAGAATAACCAAGAAATATTCCTTCATGAATCCTAGCATCAAACTTCCCTAATATCTAATAGTAGGTTTATGACCAAACCATAGTTCAAAAGGGGTCTTACCAATATCACCTTTGTTTTTTACCCTATTGAGGATATGAAAAATAGTACTCACAACTTCTTTCCAATAGATATGAGGAACATTTCCTTCTAACATCATAGTCCTAGCAGCATCTAGAATAGTCATGTTCTTCCTTTCCACAAATCCATTTTGTTGAGAGGTCCATGGTGCAAATAATTTTCTTTTTATCCCATGCACTTCACAAAAAGAATTAAACTCACTTGAAGTGAATTCATCACCTCTATATGATCTCAAACACTTAATCTTCAAATCTATCTCTATTTCAACCATAGCTTTAAGGAACTTGAACTTCTCTAGAGCTTCAGATTTCTCCCTTAAGAATGTAACCCACACAAATATAGAATAATCATCAATGAGTAACATGAAATACCTATCTCCTTGTAAAATTATGATTCTAGTAGGACCACACAAGCCAGTATGCACAAGTTCCAATACTCCATTTGAACAATATTTTTTCTTCTAAAGGAGGCTCTAGTTTCCTTCCCCAATTGGCATTCCTTGCATAGAGCATTAGTTAGCTTTACCAACTTAGGAAGGTCTCTCACTGCTTGAGTAGAACTTATCTTGATAATATTATGAAAGTTTACATGACACTTTCTCCTATGCCACAACCAAATTTCATCAACTTGAGCAATCAAACAAATTTTACTAGCAACATTCAGGTGAAAGATGTTACCTTTTGTTTTTGTACTTGAAGCACTCACATTTCCAAAACATCCCAGTATTTTACACTTTTCATCCTTGAATTGAAGATTATATCCCTTTTCAACCATTTTTCCAACACTCAAAATATTATGCTTCAAACCTTCAACATATAGGACATCGTTTATATTATGCTTACCATCCAAAGAAATACATCCTCTGCCACACATTATACCACCATTGTTATTAACAAATATTACAACACCACCATCATACTTTTCTAGGCTCACAAATTAGATTTTATCATCTATCATGTGATGTGAACATCCACTATCAATTACCCATTCATCCTTCTCTTCAACTTGAGTAGCTAGGGATTTATCCATATTTGTACAACTAGCAGATTCAGTAGACATAGGATTATTTTCCTTGATAGAAATAAATACAATCTCATCTTCACTTGCATTCCCTTTATTAGATTCATCATCTATCACACCTTCATCAACAACATTATAAAAATTCCTTTGAAATTTAGGCTTGTTATGTCTTGTCTTAGGGACTCTTTCAGGACACCTTGATGCAAAATGGCCTATCTTATTGCAAGAAAAATAGTTAATAGGATAATTTCCCTTATACATGTCTTCTACTTTGGCTTCTCTTTTGACAATAAGTGCTTCAAGCTTATTCAGTTATCTTTCTTCTTCTACAATCTGTCTCATTTCTTCCTCATAATTGAATACCTTTCTAGAAGAAATTTCACCTGGATCATATCTCTTCTTATCTCTCCTAGAAGTAATAGCTTTAAATTCAAATTCTATATTAGGAAGGGCATCACCAAATTCACTTAGCCCAAAATTACTAAGTTTACCAATCAACATATCTCTAGTTACATTTGTCACAGTCTAAAGCTCTTCAATAGCTATATCTTTGACTTTGTATGCAACAAGCAAGGATCTAAGCACTTTAGCAACAATATTTGATTCTTGCAACTGTCCACCAGCACATCTGATAGCACACACAAGTTCATTCACTCTTTGCATGAAAATAGTATTTAACATTCTCATCATCACCCATTCTCAACATTTCATATTTCACTTCGAGACTTTGTAGCTTAGTAATCTTCACATTAGCATCACCTTCATACAAATTTTCCAACTTTTATAGATCTCATAAGAAGTCTTCAAATCGATAACATTCGTCATCTCAAAATTAGTCAAAGCACTCAACAATGCTTCCTTAGCCTTGATATTGTATTCAACATCCCTAATCTAAGCAACAGTAGTAGGGCCATTCTAAGGAATAACATACCTATTGCTTGTAATTTTATAGTAAGATTCACCAATGCATCTCAGATGACACTCCATTCAATTCTTCCACAGAGAATAATTTTTTCCACCAAATATCAAACTATCATTCTTGTATTTCGCCATCCCAGATCACCTCAAGCTATTAAACTTCTTCCAATGAACCTGCTCTAATACCAATTGTTGGGAACATAAGGGAAGACAATTGAGAGGGGAGGTGAATCAGTTGTCACATAATTTCAAACTTATTAAACTTATTAACCCTTATTCTCATATCTGATTAATAACCATGAAAGCATAAATCAACAACACATTAGAAACACACATAATACCGATATTTTTATGTGGAAAACCCTGTTAAGGGAAAAACCACAGTGGAGGCTAGGCCACATGTTTATACTCTGTTAAAATTATAAGAAGAATAAATGCGGAATTCACATGCAGTTAGGCACACTTCCTAGAGCTCATTGCTCAAATACAAAGGAATACTCACTATCTTATAGAAAAATTTAGATTACAACCATCCAAATTTTGAACTGAGAAAGTAGCATCTTCTAATGCTTAATTATAGTTCTGGTTAAGCACATGAACACTTCTTCACTCTTCACTCTTCTTAATAGTTTGCTTTGCCTTCAAAAGATTTAGAACATTATTCTCTCATATTCTTCTTTTTTGTATTCACACACTCTCAAATGAAGAAACAATCACTTATATATATCCACAACAAGGAATTGCATCCCTACATGTCGGCTTCAAAAAAATAATAAAATGAATAGAAATTGTCATCCCAAAATAATAAAAAATATTAACGCAAATCCACCAAGGTCAACCACAACATAGTGGAGAAAAAAAATCCTTGAACACAAAACACCTTCAAAAATTATTCCTCGAAGATCCACAACATGCTACAATCACCTTATCGGCGATGAACATGAAAAATATGAACACACAAGAGAAAATCATGGATTACGAGCACAACGATCAATGCAAATGTGCAACACAAATATATCACAATTTAGAAACATCCACAAACACCACAGGAACATTCACAACAACTCAAATTACTAGAATTACATTATCTTCTTCTAGGAACACCAACTACAGTAACAAAATAACTATCGGAACACAAAAACTCATAACTTGCTCAAATATTCATGGGAACTTTTGAAACTTTCGATGGATAAACTAGATACACCTAAATATATATCCTTTAATCTGAAACTTCTCAACATCAATATACTAAACTTTCCGTCATAGTGATCTTCACTGCTTCACAGACAGCCTGCAACATATTTTATTATAATTTTCTCAATATCCTCAACATATACAGTCTTAAAGGAATTAATGCTAATAGTGTTGACATCAATGACAACCACATATCAGCAAAAAAACATCCAACATGTGCTACTCATGACCACTATCATCAATGGTCTTATTTAGGATTTTAAGGATAGTCTTGTTAGATTCTTCAACTTGACCATTACCTTGGAGATAGTATGGAGTGGAAAAATGGTGCTAGATGTGAAATCTCACATAGTTCATAAACATCTTGTTTTTTGAAACACCGATCATTATTTGTAACGATGGATTAGGGAATCCCGTACTAAAATATGATGAAATTAAGGATGAATTTGGATATTTTTTAACCAATAATGTAGGTCATTGGAATGGCTTTGATCCATTTTCTAAAATGCTTGGTTGTAGTGATGATAAAATTATGACCATTGGAAGAGGTAGGATGGATCTTTCCAATGAGGTTGAGTCCCGATTGAGAGAATGACCATGTTGATATTACTAAATGAAGTTCTTGATTAGGTGTGTATACAAGATCTCCATGTACCTAACATTGGTGAAATTTCTTAACAAATTGATAGCTATCATGTTTCATGGTGGGACAATAGTATCCCATTCACATAACATTTTCATCTAGGGTAGGACTAGTAGAATGAGCTCTAGAAATACCATCATGTACCTCTTGTAAAGTTGTTTGTGCTTCATATGAATTGATACATCTTAGGAGGGTGCTATCCAAACTATGATAATTCAAGAGGGATAACTTGGTCATGTAGGTAATTATAAAAGTCTTTGTACTAGTGATAATTAGGACCAAAACGTTTGCACACAAGCTCAGATTCAGGGACATTGAATGCGAGGATCAATATTTATTCCACAAATAACACATACTAAGACATGTTATTAGGTATATCCAAGAGAGATCCAATGGTTTCCATTACATTAGATATCTTTTTTTTAATCCTCAAGATTTGAGTAGAAATGATGACTTCAAAATATTTCTTGAAACTATCAACCATTCACTTGTACGGAGCAAGATTCTAATATTTTGTGTTGTATTCATCATTAAATTAAAAAATAACCAATTGGGAGTCACCATAGAGTTGAAGATTCTTAATTCTCAATTTGATGGTCATTCATAGTCCTATTAGTGATGCTTAATATTCAGCCATGTTATTTGTGTATGAGAATGCTATTTTGTATGACTTGGGTATGGAATCCACTTGAGGTGTGACAAAGAGGATACCAAATCCTAAACCATGATTTTTGTAAGACCCATTAAGGTATAATTTTGATGTTATAGAGGTCAGACACTAGAGGATGATCTACTGATGTTAGTGATTCTATGAGTTGATCACCTATTACTTGACCTTTCATTGTCTTACGATCAACATATTCTATGTCATATTCAATCAAGATCAGGACCCACTTTACCAACCGACCTATTAACATTGCTTTTCTCAATAGATACTTTAAGGGATCAATCTTAGCTACTAGTTTTGTCTAATGGTTTGACATATAATGTCTAATCTTCTACATGGAAAAAAACTACAATACATGCTCATTCAATAGGGTTATAATTAAGCTTATACCCTACAAGAGTGCCAATGATATAATATATAGATCATTATTTTCCATCATTATAATTTTAAGATAGAAATGTTCCCAATGCTTATGTGGTTGATATGTATAATATGAGGTGTACACCATTGATAGGAGACATAAGAACTAGAAGAGACAAAAAATAATCCTTTATTTTTTAAAATGATTCTTGACAATGACCGATCCATATAAATGGGACTCTTTTGTAAGAGGATGTTTGAAATGGTTGACATTTATCAACTAAATGAAAAATGAACCTTTAGATAGATGACAACCTTCCTTGTAAAAATTATATTTTTTGGTGGAAGCATATCCAAGATAACTTTCAATTTTACAAGATTGTATTCAATAACTCTATGAGAGATGATATATCCTAGGAGTTTCCCTGATCCTACCCTAAAGACACACCCTTCTTCAAATTTAACTTGAATTTGTATTCTTTCAACATCTTAATAATCTTGTCCAATGCTGCTAAATGATTATCTATCGATAAGGATTTTGATAATAAGTCATCAAAAAAAGTCTTTCATCGCTATATCAATGTGTGAACCCTTTAATTTCAGACCTGCATAAACACAACAAATAGAAAAACACAATGTTAGATCAGATAGTGCAAGGTGAAATGAGGGTTCCCCATGAAATCCATTTACACAAATTTAAACTAGGAAGATAAAGAATAGAAAATAGCAGACAAATGTAATCCTAAATTAAACAAGTGCAAATTCATGATCCCATGGGGGAATTGGTGCTGATTGGTATGTCAAAATGATCCCTTTCCGAATTCATGTGTGTAAAATTTGTGATTGTGATGGTGATATCAGCTGGATGAAATGGAGTGAATAAGATTAGCTCTCAATTCAAGAGAGTAACCTTGCATGAAATGTGTGAAATTTTTGGATGAAATGAAGTATAGTATACTTTCTTGAATTGTGGATGTTGAAATGAATTTGAGTATATTAAGTTTACTCAAAGCTGTGTTATCAAATGAGGAGAGAAGCCTCCAATATATAGATTTCCAACATGGAAGAGAGAATGAAATAGAGCAATGTGGGATCATTCAAAATCCAATGGCCAAGTGCCACTTGTCAAGATGTGAATGGCTGAGGAATGAGCACATTTTGGTCAATGTGCATGATAAATGCAATTAGGTGAAATTTCAAATTTGATTAATGACATGTGAGAGGGAAAAAGGAATGAAATAAATTCCACTTGGACTTTTTGAATTCAAATGAGGGAATATTCTCTTTTGATGCTATGTGAGGGAAAATAGAGAATTAAATAAATCAAAGTAACTGATTTATTGTGCAAGTTGCATTCTCTAGAGGATTTTAGTGAGAAGGATTAACTTAATCAAGGATTTGATTAATTTAATGAATTAGATGATTTGACAATTTTAACTCAAATAGATGAATTAATTTAAATTAGAATTGAGAAGAAATGATTTATTAAATAAATGATTTGATTTATTTAAATTAAAGAGGAATATGTTAGATTAAATCAAATAAGGTTTAATTTATTTAATTTAATGAGAATAATTTAGAGATTTAATCAAATAAAATGAAATATTTAGTTAAACAAAAATGTAAGGTTAATTAAATTAACTGATTAATTTAATCACTTGAGGAGGAAGACTTAATTTAATGAATAATGATTCATTACATTTAGAGACAGAATATGATGAAATGTTGAGAGTATGATTCGGGGGGAAATGTTGTTAGTAAATGGGATCAAGTGTGCCAAAACGAATTTGTATATTTTCCATGTCTACATTTTGCCCCTCTTTGAAGCAATGTACTTGTTGCATTGATCGAAAGAATAAACAACTGTGATCAAAGTAAAAAATTTCTTGAATTTTCCAAAATACCCCACTATTGCCCCAAGGAAAGGATTATGCTGGTATATTGCCCCCTCAAGAGATCGAGCGGAAATGCTAATTTTCCAATTGATATCGTGATAAATTACGAGAGGAGTGGTTCTAATGATCAAAGGATGAAAGATAATTCTTTAATGTAGATAAATCTGATGATGTATAGACAGCCGTCGACTATGGGGAGTCTTGTGTATACCTTGATTCAACACACCGATTTTAGGTAGAAATGTTAGTAAAGATAAAAGAATGAGAAGAATAGAAAGATCATCCACACAAGATGATGATTGATGATTTTCTTACCAAGAGTTGGGATTTTCAAAGGGCTACTTACTTTATGTTTGATAACACATGTAGGTATGATGCATCAAGGTATAAAGGACCAGGATGGCATTGTACCTAGTGTGATGGACTTTGACTTGACAATCAGATAGGTGTATTCTTGTTCACACTTAGCGTACATACTTCATTCAGGATGTAGTTCAGGTATTCTAAACATCTTGGACCAAAACATAGAAAAGCAAGGCTTCCTATTTGGTCAACAAGATACCTAAAACACCTTCCCTACAAACCAAACAAAGCACATATGATTAAGTTATTTTACAAGAGTATCCAACAAGTACAATAGATAAAAAATATAATGATCATTGCCCCATTCCTTTCTCTCTAAACCTGTTTTGTTTAGTCATCATCGAGAGGTCATTAGAATGAGCACAAAATAATATAAGTCAATTAAAGGCCAAAATAAAGCAAACTTAACAAGCTAATGTTCTTCATACCACTAGCCAAGACTAACTACTATGAGGGGTACTTGATGCTTATGTCCATCACAAGAAAGCTTCATCCTAGGACATGTAGTGATCAAGGTTTTGATGGGATTGATTTGGGTGATAAGCTATTGACACTCCGAGTTGACCAACTTGTTGACTCACTGATCTAGACTTTCAAGACTCTGACAATTAGAGTGTTCACTTTGGAACCTGCTAAACTTGCTTCTAACTGACTCACCAAAGGGTGAAGGTGACGATGATTTATTATGAGCGATGCTTATCATAGGTGAAAGCGAGATGAAATAGATTCACCATTTTGGGTTTTCAGATATTTTGAGGCTGTTTCTGGTATTTTGAGATGTTTTACAATTTTTTTTTTTTGTATTTTCAAGATTTATGATGAAGAGACAAACTTAAAGACCTATCCTAAGGGTCTCGGGAGCTGATCCATAGACTAGCCTTGCCTCTGTTATACATGTAGAGACCACGTAGTTCGACTGATGACGTACTTGACTCAATGATGAGATAGATGAGCAAACAGGTTGCCATTTTATTGCTTAAAGGACTGACATAAGATGCAGACTAGATGGGCAAATGGATTGCCAATGTGACGGATGCCTAAAGGACTGACCCTAATTGTCTCGGGGGATAATCAAAGATTAAATTTTCCTATATTCAAGCTCAGAGATGACGTAGTTCGACAAGATGACTCTATTTTTTATTTTTGAGATTTTTGACATGTTTTTGAATTTTTGATTGATTTTCTATATGTTTTAGAATTTTTGATGGACTTTTGAATTTTTTTTAATTTTTTGATGAATTTTGTGATGATTTGGATATGACTATGTGATAATATCAATGCTTTGTTTAAGGATATTGTTGAAAACCGAGCTTAATGTTGATCAATCAGATCAATGGATTGATAGTTTGACTAAGTGTGTTAAGTCAAACAAAAGTGATATTGCACTTGTTAAATATAGAAAGTTGTGTTATCCTATAGTAAACTTGTACATAAGATGATGGTTCGACTAAGTGTGTTAAGTCAAATGGATTTGATAATTTGACTAAGTGTGTTAAGTCAAATAAGGTGATAATGGACTTGTAAATTCCAAGAAGTTGTGTTATCCTAGAGTAAACTTGTGCACAAGATGATAGTTTGACTAAGTATGTTAGGTCAAACAAGGTGGTAATTGATTGAATTCGATTGATCAAGATTGGTGAAGCTTTATTTGGAATAAAATTGTTTTGATGATTTAATGTGATGCTGAAGTACACATTAGATGCAACTGATATGGATTGCATGGATTGATGTTAGATGAAATATAAAGCTTGATAAGGAACAACTTCTTGTCAAAATATTCCATGGGCTACTGATTTGACTTGGTGCTCACAAATGTTTTAACCAATTTGATTTCATGTTTTCCAATGTTCTGATTGCCACATAAGTTAGAGGATATAGATCAAGATTTATTCTCAAAGCAAGATGTAAATATCTACCCCTGGTGTCTAGCAATGTATGGAATGTCATGGGCGGATGCTTGGATAGATAGATGGATGAATGGATATGGATCCTCTTGCAATAAGATAAGGTGTTTGCATAAAGGATTCTCATTTGGATAATGCTTCAAGGCCCAGATAATAATTGGATTGGATAGGATTAGTGAAAATGACCCATGTCAAGATGTTTACCATAAGTAAGTGTAAAGTGTGCACCAAACCTTCATTAAGATCGAGATAAGGTAGATAGATGGTAATGGGTTGCATAAATGGTTCATGGATGAATGGATGACATGGTTGGAATGTTTGCTTTATTATGGATGTGATAAGATGTTTTCTCCTGAAATGGCGCATGTAGATGCTTGATTCTTCACATGATGCCTATTTTCCAGGTTTTCATCATGGTACCAATCCAAAATGCCACCAAAGCAGTTTTCACTAGAGGACGATTTTTTTCTTTACTGTTTTCAATCCTTTTTTTGATTTTTTTTGATTTTTTTATTTTTTTGTGTTCACAAAGATGCCTGTTTGCCAAGTTTTCATCAAGGTGATAATTTTTTCAAGATATTTTTCTAATTTTTTTGTATTTTCTGAGAGATTTTAAGTTGATGTTCAATCACCTGGTGGTGCTGATGTTGATTCTTCTGTAATAACATGCCATCAGTATCCTCCTTGAAGAAGTTGCTTTTCCAAGATACGTGCACTTGAAAGAAAATTTTGAGAAATCTGTTCTAATTTTCCAATACCAGAGTTAACTTTGTCTTTGTGCGCACATCATGATAGAGTGCCTTCTGAATTCTTATGATGAAGGGTCATTCCCAACACATGGTCAATGTGAGAATTGGATATCATGCGTGGAGGCATGGATGGAGTGTGTTTAGGGGTAAACAATGGATTGGTTGATAGTCTGGAGCCTTTGATTCTCCAAACTTGGGAAGATGAGCAATAATGAGTGGATATGGAAGTGTGCATTGAATTAGGACCAGCTACTTGATACACTTTGTATGTTGCTTGAGAAGCTTGATTTTTCCTTTGTGGACATCTTTGATGGATACTTTTCCCTTTTTTATTTTTCCCCATAGTTTCTTTGACTGATGGAGTTTGATAGGGATAATCTTTCTTTGTATTCTTTGGTATCCATATGTATTTGATTTATCCTTCGTGCTTCGCTACTTATTTTTCTTTGATGATGTTCTTTGTTCTTTGATTCGAATCTTTCTTTTGTTGTTGGTCCATATTCGTGGATGGGGTGATAGGTGGATGAAGATTCATGGCAGGTTGTAGTATTGGCATCAATTTCATCATAAGGATTCTTCATGCTCACTATGTTGACATTTGCTTGAGATGAACTTGCCCCCATTTTTGTGGAAGTATTACTGATATGTTTATATCCCTTGATTGTTGAATAACCAAGTCCTTGACGCTTAGGATTTCCAACAGTCTGCATTGGTTCTAGGATACCCTGTTCATGTATACTTAATCCTTTGCCCTGATAATTTATCTGCTGAAAAAACTTATTTGCAATAGGATATGATTTACCTTGGAAACAAGGTGCTAATCCTTTTCTGCTCTATGGTGTATCTTCAAAAGTGACAACTACTTTATTGTTGTGATAGCTTGCTCTAAGAAAGGTAAGTGATCCAAGTTTATAAGTGATAGGATCTTCCATAAGTGGGATAAATATTTGATTGGTACCTTTAGCTTGATTTTTTGGAATATCAGATTTTAATGCTTCTTTAAGAAGTGTTGATGCTTCATTTTCCACACAAAATTCTTCCTCATGATCTATTCTTGATATTCTTTCACATGATGTTTTTAATTCACAACTTTTGTAGAAGCCTTCATCGTGTTATTTTTCTGATAGGTGTCCATAGGATGTTTCTTCTTCACAACTTCTATAGAAGCCTTCTTCATGATTTGTTTATGCTATGTCTCCAAAATTTTCCATATTTTGATCATGTGTACAAATGTTAAGAATAGGAGACTCTTGTTCCTTAGTAATGATGTCAAGAGTATGGGACTCTTGTTTTGAATGAAGATCATATACGTATCCATCCAAAGTAAACATCTCATGAGTAGGCGGAGAAATATGTGCTATATGGATATGATCATCATTTGCGACATCTTGTATAGATAAAAGAGTCCCCATTAGATCATTGTAGTATCTCAGAGATAAAAATTCTTGATCTTGGATAATGTCAAAATTTCTTTCAACATGCTTTGGATCAAGTTCTTGACCTGGGTCGATTTCAAAGGATAGATTGCTTATAGTGGGTTCTTGGACATTGTTATTGTGAATGGGAAGTGGATCAATAACCTATTGATCTTTGGGGATTTCTTCAATATCCATAATCATGAGGTCGAGGGATGTCAATATTTCGTTGGAAGGGCCATTGCTAGATGTTGATGGTAGATGTTGGTCATGCTTCAGAATAAGTTCTTGAGATATCTCCTCTAACTCATTAGGTGATGTAGAGACATTTTCAACATGATCATTGGTCTAAGGGTCATAACCCTCTCGTATGTTGCTCCAACATTCTTAAGACCAAATGGCATGATGTTCTAGAAAAAGGTACCCCAAGCATAAGTGAATCCTATTTTATGTTGATCCTCAGGATTAATTCTAATTTTATCATATCTAGAAAAACCATCCATAAGTGATAGCATTTCATATCCTGCTATGAGGTACACTATGATATCAATGTTTGGTAGCAGGAAGTTATCATTAAGTCAAGAGTTCTTTAGATCTCTAAAGTTTATGCATACTCAAATTCTACAAGTTGGTCTAGTTATGAGAACCATATTTGTTATTTATTCTATGTAGTCTATAGGATGAATGAAACCGACATCCAAAATTTTCTTCACTTCTTCTTTCACTATGAGCATAATCTCTAGATTCATTTTTCTCAATTTTTGTTTGACGAGTTTAGTAGAACTAGCTTGGGATCCAACCCTAGAATATTGGTGTATGTCCATGTAAAATTAATGTCTCCTTGAGAATAAAGTGGTATACCCTAGTTTTTTCTTGATTTTCAAAGATGCTGGAAGGTGAATGATTCTAGGATTATCTTAGGTACCAAGATTAACCTCTTTTGATTTTTCCACAAGAAATGGTGATCTCTCTTTATTTATGGGGAGACTGTACAACCCTCCACCCTTAAAGGTACCATTTGTTTTTACTTTTTCTTTTTCTAAAGAGACCTTTTAGTTTTCACCTAGATACCTATTATTTTATTTTTTCTCACTTTTGCAACTAGAGGGGGGGAGAGACTCCCCAAAGTATGATGTGTTGCAAATTTCTTTGGTAAATCTAAATTTATCATCCCCACTTAGTATCCCTTCTCAAAGTCCCATTAACTCATCTATCACTTCTTCATTCTCAAACATGTCATAACTCAGTGATTCTTGTCGATACAAATGTATAAGTTGTGGGTAGACAAGGGGTAAGTCACCATCGGTATCATTAAAGTTCAATGAAAAAGAAAATATGGTAAAAACGCAGGCATTATTAAGATCCCAAAAAGAATCGATCCAGGCATGATTGTTCATGGATTTGGTCGGGGAAGAGGATAGGTCAAGCTCTTGAAATATTTTAGCTAGGTCATAATTGCTAGATGTGTAGGAATCCCACTCTCATTTACTATAGTCAATTTTAGTATGGTATTCCTTATATATCTTGATTTCATTTGAAGCATTAACATATTCACTTGAAGGAAACTTAGTATGAGGACTCACCTTTGGTGGTACATACCCTAACCTTGTGTTCTCCAATAACTAGGGAGGCAATATTGGTTCTATCATTCGATTTTTGTTCGAACCAAGACTATTATGTCAATCATAACCTTGTTGTTTCATGTTCTTAAACCCTTTCAAATATTGATCAACTAGTATTTTCTAAGTCTTAGTATCTTCTTCATGCTTGTAGATCAATGTATAAATATCCTTTCCTATGGAATTTGTTCTCTATTCACCACACTTAGCAAACATGGTAGGAGGATTATGAATGAAAACTTTAGTTTTCTTCTTGATAAGACTAGGTTTCCCATAAGCTTTTAGTGATCCAAGAAAATTCCCAACATAAATAAAGCTCTAAATGTTATATTCACCACATCCCATGTCATGGATTCGAACCTTAGGTTCAATGAGGGTAGTGGATGGAGCATAAGATTTGGATAAAGAAGATGGATCGATTTAATGCCATGAGGTAGAGGATGAATCTTTCTAGTTTATGGGCATTTGATGCTCAATGTTCCCTCTCAAATTATTGCAATATTGGAAGGGATTGGGATCACCTGCTATAGTAATTTGGGTACCATTGTATGGAAACTTAATTCATTGATCGTATGTGAAAGGTAAAACCATCCTAGCATAAATCCATAGGAAACCAAGGAGAATATTGTATGGTAAGTCTAGATTCAAGCTTTGGAATACCATGTTTTAATAGAGTGTCCAACTCTTAATTTTGGTACATCCATCTACTCTCTAATCACAACCCCATCATCTGTTTTATTCCATCATCATTACCTTAAGAGCTTGCTCTTAATTAGTTTTCATATAAATTTGGTTTAGAATCACCTAATTTCTATATGTGGACATTTGAGAAATTTTAGAGACATTTTTTTGTTTAGATTCCCTTTAATTTAAATTATGGAAATGAATTTTGAAAGCACTGATTTATTTATTTCTTCCTAAGGGGAGAATTTTTTTAGGCAATAATATATTTTATATCTTCTAGCTCTCATCATTTGTAGAGAAGCTACTTATTTGTGATGGATATTCATAATATCATATGTTCTCTCCTATTGGGGGTGTATTCATTATATCAATTTGACATAAGAAATCCTTGGAGGGTCATATTGAGTCCTTATCTCCATCTCTCCTTCTTTCACTAGTACATATTTATTTCATCTTCTTTCTTTTGGAGAAAAAAAATCCATGATATTTTTTCCTATTCTCTAGTTGTGAGATTTATTTTTGTACATGGGTATCTCCCTACAACTTATAGCTAGGATGCATCCATGCACACATCCTTAGTGCATATTTGAATTTCATCATAAGCCATAAGTTGCACTTAAATTAAGTGTTAGAGTAAACAAGATAAATTGCCTAATTATCATTAAGTAGCACCAATTTACACTAGCATTGTTACACTTACTTAGGTGATGTGTCTTTGTTTCTCAATTCATATTACTAAGACACATTTTATGATCTTAGTATATAATTGCATCAAGTTTAAAATAGGGTAAATTTATCAATTATCAAAGATTTATACATTACATATTCCATCAATTATTGTATCAATGAATTTCTCAAGCTTCATAGAAAATCAATAACATTTTCTCTCTCTTTTTAATGGGATTTTTTAGTTGTACATTATCTATAGGAACTATGGGTTCAATCATCAACTATAATAGGACCATCTCAAATATTGTTTTTGTATTCATGTCATTATTTGTATCTTATACAAATAGTTTAATAATAGAAGCCTTGAAATATTTAATATCTCTCACATTAGGAATAACACTTTTGTGAAGAGAAGAATAGATAATTAGTTCCAAATTTATTCTAACACAAGAAAATAGCCCATCATCATCAAGTAATCTATAGATATCAATGGATTTCCCAAATGAACTAATAATTATGTGAGACATGTAACTTGATCAAAACTCTTGAAGAAGACCATACATCCAAATCCAAAGTAGGGGACTCTAATAGGATTTTCATTAAAGAAAAAAAAAATACTATTGTTTAAAAAATACACATTTCAAAAGAAATAAAGGCCTCCTCTTAAAACTATGTTTCTATTAGATTCATAAACAAATATTATTAAGAAATAAATTCTAGTACAAGATTAGATTTGATATATCTCGTAGATTGAATTGGATTATTTATTTACCATAAAACCAATTCCTCCAAAGAAATTCAAAAGCCTAAGAATCTATAAATAAATATATGTCATCTAAAATTAGTGACATATTTCTTCAACTCCTCTAAATTGACAATAATAACAAGAAATTTTTGAAATTAGACATGCATGTTAGTGACATTCCATTTAGAAGACCCTTCTTGTCATCAATCACAGCAATAAAATCATTAATTTATTTACTAGACATTCATGAACTAGATAGAGATGATCAAGAAGGTGATTGCTACTACCTAACCTATCTATCCTCCACTAGCATTTGGAAGGAGTCATCACGAAAAATAAAGAACAAACTAGAAAAACTAAAATAAAAAGCCAACAAAACTTGAAAGCTCATTCAATTCATTAAGAAAGGTATCATGTTCTCATTTAAAAATTATTGTATTTTTTATTTACTTAAAAATTATTTCTTTGACTTTATTTACCTCATTTATTTATATATATATATATTAAACTTAATAAGACATCATCAGTAGACTTTAACGTTCAAGTAACAATAGATAAACCACAACTTAAACCAAAAAATGACATCAAATCACACAACTAAATAATAATTCCATTATTATTATAATTATAATGATTCCAGGACAACTAAATAATACAACTAGGCATCAATATTTTCTTCCCGGACAACTAAATAATACAACTAGGCATCTAACATTTTCTTACAAGACAACTAAATAATACAACTAGGCATCAACATTTTCTTACAAAATTCAGTACGTTGGGATTTTATAGCATTACTAGCAGTCAACCTCTAGTATTCTACAAAACAACGATGGATATATGGGAAGTTTATATCATATATAAAACAATATAGTGTATATATATATAGATAGATAGCTTTAAATAAAAGAATCCCTGCTAGTTTTTCCATGTGCAATTTCTGTCCACCACATATTTCTTGTCAATGGCATGTGTTTCATGAATAAAAACTACATTTTTTTAGTAGCATTTGGTAATAGATATGCATGTTGACGTGACAGCACGGGTAGGAAATTATAATTGATCCCTGAATTATGAATAGTGATAAAATATAAATTACATTAGATGGCTGTCTTATTGGAAATGGAGTATTTTATCCCACAAAAGGACAAATTTTTAAATTGTTTGTGACGGTGATTTAGTAATATTTTAGGTGATTCTGATTAGAATAGAAGTTTTTTCTTTTTTAATTATGTATTGTTGTGATTGATTGTAATTGATGTATTGGTGTTTGTTTTATAATTAAGATATTATTTATGTTGTCAGTTTTGTCAACTGTTTTTTTTAAATTATATTAAATATATCTTAAATATTGTTTAATGTATTATAGATTACGTAAGCATAGATTTAATAAAAATACAAGATGATGCAGATTTTACAATTTGATTTCTTAAAATTTCAATGTGAGATAATCTAATATCCATCTTGAATATCTATGTAATAGTTAGATATTATTAGGGAAAAAATCATTTTTTATATACACATGATAATGTTGTTTTTTTAGTATTAGTATGAGATGAGCAACTTGATAGATTACACCTAAAACATAAATTTTATATTGTCAGTTGTAATAAATTATCAATGTTATCATAAAAGATTATACTCTTTAAATTATAATCTAATGAATAATAATTAAAACCTAATATTAATAACTTCCACAATTGTGACCTTTGTGATCCTTAGCTACCTCTTAATAAGGGAAAATTTGGTGAACCTTGGTACTGAATTATGTAAAAGCTTATTTTAAAATAAATTTGCTGACCACATAATAACAATGAATGATGTTAAGGCTTTCAAGGCTCATAGTGAATACTTCCTCATATCTTTTGGATTCTCTTTCTCAACTAGACTCCTTATTTCAACCACTTCATATCTCCTTGTTGGTCCATATTCGTGGATGGGGTGATAAGTGGATGAAGATTCATGGCAGGTTGTAGTATTGGCATCAGTTTCATCATAAGGATTCTTCATGCTCACTATGTTGACATTTGCTTGAGATGAAGTTGCCCCCAGTTTTGTGGAAGTATTACTGATATGTTTATATCCCTTGATTGTTGAATAACCAAGGCCTTGACGCTTAGGATTTCCAATAGTCTGCATTGGTTCTAGGATACCCTGTTCATGTATACTTAATCCTTTGCCCTGATAATTTATCTGCTGAAAAAACTTATTTGCAATAGGATATGATTTACCTTGGAAACAAGGTGCTAATCCTTTTCTGCTCTATGGTGTATCTTCAAAAGTGACAACTACTTTATTGTTGTGATAGCTTTCTCTAAGAAAGGTAAGTGATCCAATTTTATAAGTGATAGGATCTTCCATAAGTGGGATAAATATTTGATTGGTACCTTTAGCTTGATTTTTTGGAATATCAAATTTTAATGCTTCTTCAAGAAGTGTTGATGCTTCATTGTCCACACAAAATTCTTCCTCATGATCTATTCTTGATATTCTTTCACATGATTTTTCTAATTCACAAATTTTGTAGAAGCCTTCATCGTGTTCTTTTTCTGATAGGTGTCCATAGGATGTTTCTTCTTCACAACTTCTATAGAAGCCTTCTTCATGATTTGTTTATGCTATGTCTCCAAAATTTTTCATATTTTGATCATGTGTACAAATGTTAAGAATAGGAGACTCTTGTTCCTTAGTAATGATGTCAAGAGTATGGGACTCTTTTTTTGAATGAAGATCATATATGTATCCATCCAAAGTAAACATCTCATGAGTAGGCGGAGAAATATGTGCTATATGGATATGATCATCATTTGCGACATCTTGTATAGATAAAAGAGTCCCCATTAGATCATTGTATTATCTCAGAGATAAAAATTATTGATCTTGGATAATGTCAGAATTGCTTTCAACATGCTTTGGATCAAGTTCTTGACCTGGGTCAATTTCAAAGGATAGATTGCTTATAGTGGGTTCTTGGACATTGTTATTGTGAATGGGAAGTGGATCAATAACCTATTGATCTTTGGGGATTTCTTCAATATCCGTAATCATGAGGTCGAGGGATGTCAATATTTCGTTGGAAGGGCCATTGCTAGATGTTGATGGTAGATGTTGGTCATGCTTCAAAATAAGTTCTTGAGATATCTCCTCTAACTCATTAGGTGATGTAGAGACATTTTCAACATGATCATTGGTCTAAGGGTCATAACCCTCTCGTATGTTGCTCCAACATTCTTAAGACCAAATGGCATGATGTTCTAGAAAAGGGTACCCCAAGCATAAGTGAATCCTATTTTATGTTGATCCTCAGGATTAATTCTAATTTTATCATATCTAGAAAAACCATCCATAAGTGATAGCATTTCATATCCTGCTATGAGGTACACTATGATATCAATGTTCGGTAGCAGGAAGTTATCATTAAGTCAAGAGTTCTTTAGATCTCTAAAGTTTATGCATACTCAAATTCTACAAGTTGGTCTAGTTATGAGAACCATATTTGTTATTTATTCTATGTAGTCTATAGGATGAATGAAACCGACATCCAAAATTTTCTTCACTTCTTCTTTCACTATGAGCATAATCTCTAGATTCATTTTTCTCAATTTTTGTTTGACGAGTTTAGTAGAACTAGCTTGGGATCCAACCCTAGAATATTGGTGTATGTCCATGTAAAATTAATGTCTCCTTGAGAATAAAGTGGTATACCCTAGTTTTTTCTTGATTTTCAAAGATGCTGGAAGGTGAATGATTCTAGGATTATCTTAGGTACCAAGATTAACCTCTTTTGATTTTTCCACAAGAAATGGTGATCTCTCTTTATTTATGGGGAGACTGTACAACCCTCCACCCTTAAAGGTACCATTTGTTTTTACTTTTTCTTTTTCTAAAGAGACCTTTTAGTTTTCACCTAGATACCTATTATTTTATTTTTTCTCACTTTTGCAACTAGAGGGGGGGAGAGACTCCCCAAAGTATGATGTGTTGCAAATTTCTTTGGTAAATCTAAATTTATCATCCCCACTTAGTATCCCTTCTCAAAGTCCCATTAACTCATCTATCACTTCTTCATTCTCAAACATGTCATAACTCAGTGATTCTTGTCGATACAAATGTATAAGTTGTGGGTAGACAAGGGGTAAGTCACCATCGGTATCATTAAAGTTCAATGAAAAAGAAAATATGGTAAAAACGCAGGCATTATTAAGATCCCAAAAAGAATCGATCCAGGCATGATTGTTCATGGATTTGGTCGGGGTAGAGGATAGGTCAAGCTCTTGAAATATTTTAGCTAGGTCATAATTGCTACATGTGTAGGAATCCCACTCTCATTTATTATAGTCAATTTTAGTATGGTATTCCTTATATATCTTGATTTCATTTCAAGCATTAACATATTCACTTGAAGGAAACTTAGTATGAGGACTCACCTTTAGTGGTACATACCCTAACCTTGTGTTCTCCAATAACTAGGGAGGCAATATTGGTTCTATCATTTGATTTTTGTTCGAACCAAGACTATTATCATAACCTTGTTGTTTCATGTTCTTAAACCCTTTCAAATATTTATCAACTAGTATTTTCTAAGTCTTAGTATCTTCTTCATGCTTGTAGATCAATGTATAAATATCCTTTCCTATGGAATTTGTTCTCTATTCACCACACTTAGCGAACATGGTAGGAGGATTATGAATGAAAACTTTAGTTTTCTTCTTGATAAGACTAGGTTTCCCATAAGCTTTTAGTGATCCAAGAAAATTCCCAACATAAATAAAGCTCTAAATGTTATATTCACCACATCCCATGTCATGGATTCGAACCTTAGGTTCAATGAGGGTAGTGGATGGAGCATAAAATTTGGATAAAGAAGATGGGTCGATTTAATGCCATGAGGTAGAGGATGAATCTTTATAGTTTATGGGCATTTGATGCTCAATGTTCCCTCTCAAATTATTGCAATATTGGAAGGGATTGGGATCACCTGCTATAGTAATTTGGGTACCATTGTATGGAAACTTAATTCATTGATCGTATGTGAAAGGTAAAACCATCCTAGCATAAATCCATAGGAAACCAAGGAGAATATTGTATGGTAAGTCTAGATTCAAGCTTTGGAATACCATGTTTTAATAGAGTGTCCAACTCTTAATTTTGGTACATCCATCTACTCTCTAATCACAACCCCATCATCTGTTTTATTCCATCATCATTACCTTAAGAGCTTGCTCTTAATTAGTTTTCATATAAATTTGGTTTAGAATCACCTAATTTCTATATGTGGACATTTGAGAAATTTTAGAGACATTTTTTTGTTTAGATTCCCTTTAATTTAAATTATGGAAATGAATTTTGAAAGCACTGATTTATTTATTTCTTCCTAAGGGGAGAATTTTTTTAGGCAATAATATATTTTATATCTTCTAGCTCTCATCATTTGTAGAGAAGCTACTTATTTGTGATGGATATTCATAATATCATATGTTCTCTCCTATTGGGGGTGTATTCATTATATCAATTTGACATAAGAAATCCTTGGAGGGTCATATTGAGTCCTTATCTCCATCTCTCCTTCTTTCACTAGTACATATTTATTTCATCTTCTTTCTTTTGGAGAAAAAAAATCCATGATATTTTTTCCTATTCTCTAGTTGTGAGATTTATTTTTGTACATGGGTATCTCCCTACAACTTATAGCTAGGATGCATCCATGCACACATCCTTAGTGCATATTTGAATTTCATCATAAGCCATAAGTTGCACTTAAATTAAGTGTTAGAGTAAACAAGATAAATTGCCTAATTATCATTAAGTAGCACCAATTTACACTAGCATTGTTACACTTACTTAGGTGATGTGTCTTTGTTTCTCAATTCATATTACTAAGACACATTTTATGATCTTAGTATATAATTGCATCAAGTTTAAAATAGGGTAAATTTATCAATTATCAAAGATTTATACATTACATATTCCATCAATTATTGTATCAATGAATTTCTCAAGCTTCATAGAAAATCAATAACATTTTCTCTCTCTTTTTAATGGGATTTTTTAGTTGTACATTATCTATAGGAACTATGGGTTCAATCATCAACTATAATAGGACCATCTCAAATATTGTTTTTGTATTCATTTCATTATTTGTATCTTATACAAATAGTTTAATAATAGAAGCCTTGAAATATTTAATATCTCTCACATTAGGAATAACACTTTTGTGAAGAGAAGAATAGATAATTAGTTCCAAATTTATTCTAACACAAGAAAATAGCCCATCATCATCAAGTAATCTATAGATATCAATGGATTTCCCAAATGAACTAATAATTATGTGAGACATGTAACTTGATCAAAACTCTTGAAGAAGACCATACATCCAAATCCAAAGTAGGGGACTCTAATAGGATTTTCATTAAAGAAAAAAAAAATACTATTGTTTAAAAAATACACATTTCAAAAGAAATAAAGGCCTCCTCTTAAAACTATGTTTCTATTAGATTCATAAACAAATATTATTAAGAAATAAATTCTAGTACAAGATTAGATTTGATATATCTCGTAGATTGAATTGGATTATTTATTTACCATAAAACCAATTCCTCCAAAGAAATTCAAAAGCCTAAGAATCTATAAATAAATATATGTCATCTAAAATTAGTGACATATTTCTTCAACTCCTCTAAATTGACAATAATAACAAGAAATTTTTTGAAATTAGACATGCATGTTAGTGACATTCCATTTAGAAGACCCTTCTTGTCATCAATCACAGCAATAAAATCATTAATTTATTTACTAGACATTCATGAACTAGATAGAGATGATCAAGAAGGTGATTGCTACTACCTAACCTATCTATCCTCCACTAGCATTTGGAAGGAGTCATCACGAAAAATAAAGAACAAACTAGAAAAACTAAAATAAAAAGCCAACAAAACTTGAAAGCTCATTCAATTCATTAAGAAAGGTATCATGTTCTCATTTAAAAATTATTGTATTTTTTATTTACTTAAAAATTATTTCTTTGACTTTATTTACCTCATTTATTTATATATATATATATTAAACTTAATAAGACATCATCAGTAGACTTTAACGTTCAAGTAACAATAGATAAACCACAACTTAAACCAAAAAATGACATCAAATCACACAACTAAATAATAATTCCATTATTATTATAATTATAATGATTCCAGGACAACTAAATAATACAACTAGGAATCAATATTTTCTTCCCGGACAACTAAATAATACAACTAGGCATCTAACATTTTCTTACAAGACAACTAAATAATACAACTAGGCATCAACATTTTCTTACAAAATTCAGTACGTTGGGATTTTATAGCATTACTAGCAGTCAACCTCTAGTATTCTACAAAACAACGAGGGATGTATGGGAAGTTTATATCATATATAAAACAATATAGTGTATATATATATAGATAGATAGCTTTAAATAAAAGAATCCCTGCTAGTTTTTCCATGTGCAATTTCTGTCCACCACATATTTCTTGTCAATGGCATGTGTTTCATGAATAAAAACTACATTTTTTTAGTAGCATTTGGTAATAGATATGCATGTTGACGTGACAGCACGGGTAGGAAATTATAATTGATCCCTGAATTATGAATAGTGATAAAATATAAATTACATTAGATGGCTGTCTTATTGGAAATGGAGTATTTTATCCCACAAAAGGACAAATTTTAAATTGTTTGTGACGGTGATTTAGTAATATTTTAGGTGATTCTGATTAGAATAGAAGTTTTTTCTTTTTTAATTATGTATTGTTGTGATTGATTGTAATTGATGTATTGGTGTTTGTTTTATAATTAAGATATTATTTATGTTGTCAGTTTTGTCAACTGTTTTTTTTAAATTATATTAAATATATCTTAAATATTGTTTAATGTATTATAGATTACGTAAGCATAGATTTAATAAAAATACAAGATGATGCAGATTTTACAATTTGATTTCTTAAAATTTCAATGTGAGATAATCTAATATCCATCTTGAATATCTATGTAATAGTTAGATATTATTAGGGAAAAAATCATTTTTTATATACACATGATAATGTTGTTTTTTTAGTATTAGTATGAGATGAGCAACTTGATAGATTACACCTAAAACATAAATTTTATATTGTCAGTTGTAATAAATTATCAATGTTATCATAAAAGATTATACTATTTAAATTATAATCTAATGAATAATAATTAAAACCTAATATTAATAACTTCCACAATTGTGACCTTTGTGATCCTTAGCTACCTCTTAATAAGGGAAAATTTGGTGAACCTTGGTACTGAATTATGTAAAAGCTTATTTTAAAATAAATTTGCTGACCACATAATAACAATGAATGATGTTAAGGCTTTGAAGGCTCATAGTGAATACTTCCTCATATCTTTTGGATTCTCTTTCTCAACTAGACTCCTTGTTTCAACCACTTCATATCTCCAAACCAATAGATATGGCTGTTTTAGTGTGAGAAAGAACCTATTCTAGATGTTTCTCAATTTCTTTTAGAGTTTTTGTCTCTCAAATGAGACCTCCCATCATTTTTTTCTATGTTTCGGTTTCCCCCTTTAATCACTAAGATCGATATTTGGTTTTTCATTAATCATCCACATTGTGGATATCCTAACAAAAAAAGGTTTTTCTTTTTCCAATAGGAGTTCTTTATGCAATTTTTTTGAAGAATAATCCAATTGCTTGTTATAGATTTTGTCATTTTATTATATTATTTGGAGTATACTATTTCTAATGTGGATTATATGTTTCCCAATAGTATGAGAGACTTTTGAGAAATGGTTTTCCACTAAAAATAATCTATTCCTTGTATTATTATATATAGGTTAGTCATCCCTCATCTAGTACATGTAACCTAGCAAGAGAAAAAGTTGTTAAGAGTGTTTCAAAAAAATAGTTATGCTATAGAGGAATTTTTTTATGTAGTGACTAATGTGAAACCAAAGTCCTTATTTATCTATGAATTTTTCCAAGAATGAATTGCATGTGGTTGAGGCATTGTTTCTGAAGTTCCATATCTTTATCCTAAATTTGGAGATGAATATCCAAAGATGTAATATATCTTAGTCTACTCCCCTGTCATCATAGTATAAAATAAACTATGATATAGGAACTAAAGGTAATATTTTTCTAGATAGTCATTGTGGTGTTTAGAGAGATTATAATGAGAAGATTAAAGTGGATTATAATATTAATTTTTGATCTCAAACTATCAATTACAAAAAAATTAGGCATTTGTATCATTTCTTGAGGATGGTGTATCACTTAGGACAATTTTATGAATATTATCAATTTCCTTATTTAAAAATCCCAACCTAATTTGATTATTAATTTTATGATAAAGATATTACCTAGAGAGAATTATCAAGTCATAAAAATTAAGTTTGTTCACATTTATGAGGAGGAAACATGGATGACTAATATATTGACTAATTGGGGGGATAAAGTGATGGAATACAAAATTCCCAATCTAGAGCTAATTTAAATAAACTCTAATGATCACATTAATATTTATTTATCATTACTCTAGATAGTTTATTAATCATTCCTTAGGTAATGGGTCATAAAACATGTAAATTAACTTTTAAGCTCATAAAGACGTTCCTCAATCCAAGCCTTATGACCTAGGGTTATGAAAAATCATTAATACACATTAGACACACTAAATCAACCTCTAAAACCTGGTTTAAAATGCAATGAAATTCAACTCACAAAATGACCCATTACAACTTCATGACACCCAAGCTCACATAAGATATAACACTATATACACTACCATGGAAATCATACTAGCACATTAGAAACAATATTCATATCACAAAAGAATCACAACAGATAAGATCTTAACCACTCTAGATAGGTTAGGTTAGTTTTACATTTAATACACAATTGTCACCTTGAATTTTCCCTAGGTCCACTAGTCATGGACTAAACCTGCACACTAAATCACAATGGTTAATATGTTATCAATAATCATAATCAAAGAATAAAGTAGAATAACATGATATCTTTATTGATGGTGTTTTAAGCACTACAACAATTGAGACATAATACAAGTATCCTATCTCTCTTGAAAGGTAAATCTCTATCAACAAGCCTCAAGAAACAACCCCAAGGTATCTAATGATAGGTCTTGACAATGCAACAAACAACTTAGTGATAATATGAAAATGTTGGTAATCACGAGGGGCCTTAAAAATTAACAATGTTGGAAGTATATCTTATCATCAAATATAGCAATGTGGTGATGTTGATTCAATCCTAAAACTAACACAGATTCAAAGAAAGATAAAAAAATGAGAAGTGGTGAAAGAGATCTGCTAGGCTTTAGTGTCTTCTACGGTCATCCTTGGCCCCTCTTGTGTCACACTGCACCTTCTGCACAGGAAATATCCTCCCTCATTGAGTATGACCATATTTACTATAGTTTTAGGGGTTTAATATGCCTTCAACTAACATTAACCCAACAATTCATGTTGGTGTTAATAGTTCATCGGCGCAGTTCAATGAATCCTCCTTTGAACAAACATCCTTAGAAATTTGTTCTGAAAGTCTTTCATGAGGTAAGAATTCTGATGCCCCTGCTAATGTTGTTTTTCCTTTCCCTAATTTTTGACTCTGCTTGCCAATGGCTTGAAAAACACACCCTTGTGGGTTATTTTGTTGGAAGGAATCCCCCCAAAAGTGGGTTGAAAGAAAGGGTCAAAAAGGCTTGGGTCCCTCATGGGGTTCACCTTGCTATGGTGAAGAACTTGATCAAAGGTTTTTTTCTATTCCGCTTCGTGCAAATTAATCATGTACAGGTTATATTAGGGCATGGCCCCTGGTCTGTTAGGTCTTCCTTGTTGGTATTCTAGGCATGGACCTAGGATTTTGTTGTCTCAGATGACACCGAAATGCAGGTCTTGGTCTGGATTGAGTTTCCCAGTCTACCTTTGCCATGTGTGCCCTTCCTGCACCACATTGCTTCTTCCTTGGGGAGGGTTGTTTGTATCGAACCTGACAAGTTTTTCCAAGCCCAACCACATAAGTGGTTTTGTGTGGAAGTTGATCTATCCAAGGACTTGAAAGAGTCTATTGACGTTCAAATAGGTGCTATCAGGCACACGAAGAAATTCACATATTTTAATTTTCCCAGCACGTGCCATCGGTGCCAGTCAGTTGACCATAAGATCAAGGACTGCCCTTTGATGGCTCCTCATACACCATCACTGTCATGAGAAGCTGAAAAGCCTCACTAGATGGAGCCTTCTGCTAAGCCTAAATCAAAGTGGACAATGTTTACAAACAAAAAAAACAAGCCAACTAGTTATGGGTTGACGCCCAAGGCCCTTGAACTATCTAAAAATGTTTCAACCCCTTATGAGAAGGGGATATCCACTCCTTCCGAAGATGTGTCGTTTTAGCCTGTGACTATTCTATGCACTCAACCAACTATTCCTCCCACAACAGGGGCTCAACGGTGGTCCCACAGTCCATCTCCATCGCTAGAAGAAGGAGAATATGTGCTAGAAAAGAAGAGGCCTTCACCCCCTATTCAAATTGGCTTAGTTCCACAGGATTTTTTGAAGAATAGCTTCTCTTCCCTGATTGAGGAGGAACTGGGTTCTGAAAACATGGAGGAGTTTCATCCATGAATTTTCTTTCATGGAATGTTTGAGGTCTAACTGACCTCTCCAGAAAGTATTCTGTTAGGGATACTGTATAGAAATACTCAAGAATTGAAGTTCTTTGTCTCAAAGAAGTTAAAATTTTAGGATTTTTACTTGCCTCAGCTAGTCATTCTATTTGGCTAGCCAGTACTATGTTTTGTACTTTTCATGAAGCCAGGCGTGGTGGAGCTGCCACTCTTTTTTTCCCACAGTTGCATTCTTGTGTTGTGGATCATGGGACTGATCCTTCCCAGCAGTTCACCTAGGTTCTTCTCAATATTTATAACCATTCCTTCGGGGTTGTCAATGTTTACGCCTCCAATGATGTCATGGAACACTCTTTTCTTTGGCATTGGCTTGTTGATTCTCTGCTAGTCGCCACCTAGTTTCTCTGTGGGGATTTCAATATGGTTGAGATGGTTTATGACAAGCATGACACTTTTCTCTTTCGTTGGGCTGCTGGTGAAAGGGAGGCATGGTTTTACATGTGTAATAAATTGAGGATTTTTTATCCCAATACTGGCTACCACCATTGTCATTCCCTCTGGCATATTTCATGTAATTACAGGGATGGTTCAGATAAATTCTTTAAATGTCTTGATCATGCCATGATCTTGGCTCAATATTTCTTTTCTTTTGCTAGCTCTACCTTGCCTATGAAGCCATTATTGTGTGTGACTCTATCTGACCACTTCCCAATTCATTTTCAAATTGAATGGAATTCTTTCCAACCCCGCACGTGTAAGACTCAATTCTTTCTAAACACGTCTCTTCTTTGTCACAAGCCCACTTTGGCCATTATGAACAGGTGTTTACTGCACAATATTCCATGCCTGTGCGACAACAAGCCCTTCAGGACTACCTTGTTGTTGTGCCACATAGGCTTTCTTCAACCCAAATCAATTTTTGTGATCAATTGTTAGCAATTGAGGATCTCAAGGAAGTTATTTATTTTATGGCTGATGACAAGGCTCCTAGGATTGATGGCTTCCCTTGCGAATTTTAGAAAACTCTTTGGGATTGTATTGGGAGTGATTTGCATCATGTCTATCTTGAAGTTTTTCAAACCAATTCTCTAGGAAATGTAATAAACAAAGGAAATATTAAATTCATACCTAAGCCTAGGGATCTAGAGGACAATTGCAACTGGAGGCCCATCATGCTTCTCAATGTCTTCTACAAGATCATTGCCAAAGCTTTGGCTTTGAAAATCCACTATCTCTTTCCTCAAGTTGTGCACCCTGAGCAGACTGGTTTCATCAAATCAAGTTTTATTTTGGATAATATCATTGTTGTTTGGGAAGGCATGGAGTGGGCCTGATGCTCCAACCAGAAATTTGTGTTCATTAAAATTGATTTTGCTAAAGCATATTATAGCATTGAATGGCCTTTCATTCTTGTGATGTTGCAAGCCTTGGGGTTTGAACCCATCTTCATTCAGTCTATTCGAATTCTTTTTGCCGATGCTTCAACTTACATTAGCATTAATGGTCACTAGTCTCATGCCTTTGGTCTTTTCCATTCAATTTGTCAAGGGTGTTCTTTCACCCCTTCTTTGTATGTGCTTGCACAACTAAAGGATTTGGTTACCTATTAGCCCATGTTGTTTCTCAGTAGCCTATCAAAGGGATTCTTCTCCCGAACTCACAGGAAAAGCTTGTTAATGGCCACTTTGCAGATCACTCCTTTCTCACTCTCTTGGAGGAAGAGGAATCTATCATTGTTTCCCTTGATTGTCTTAACACTTTTTGTCTTGCCTCTAACTCAACCATCCAATGGCATAAGACCTTATGCTATAGGAAATTTGTGTCACCCACCCCTGGTTGGTTTCAAGCCTACAATTGGAAGTGGATTGGGCAGGGAGAGATTTTTCACTTTCCGGGCATTCCCTTTTCCTTCTAGGCTTTCCTTAAAAAGCTTTGACAGGCCGTACTCTCCAGAGTTGAGCAAAAGCTTGCTTATTGGATTACCAAGCCTCTTTCTTTGGCTGGTAAGTTCCAGGTGTGTTCTAAAATTTTGGCAGCCACTCATGTTTATTATTCCTCGTGTTGAGTGCCCTCTAAAGCCACTTACAGCAGGCTCAAAAAGTTGTTGCGGGATTTCTTATGGGCTTCCTCTAAAACACACAAGGAATTCCATCATGTTGCTTGGGAGTTTTGTTGCCTCCCTAGGGATTCTGGAGGGCTTGGAATGCTCTCCACTTGATGACAAGGGATTGCTCGTTGTGTCAAATGGATTATTTGGGCCCTCACCAGAGATGAATCCTAGAAGATTCTCCTTAGGCATTGCATCCAGTCTGGATTTCCTACTCATAGACCAGCCTAGAAAGGAATAGGATTTCAAACCCTCCTAGTTATCAGAGAGCTTGCTCAAATTGATGGAACTTTTGTGGCCAAGAGCATTTGGTGGGCCTGGGAGGCTGTCAATCCTTGGCTCTGATGGGCTCGTGCTAGATTTTGGGATGGGATTTCGCTCAATCAATAGAAGCTTTGGTGGTCTCCCGTTCTTTCTCAAAATGGCCAGCCTCTGGCTAAATTGCCTTGGCTCAAAGCCCTCAGATTTCACAAAAAGGGCATTCAGACCCTGCAACAATTCTTTCACCAGCCCACTATGTGTATCATGCAGTGGGATGCTTTTAAAGCCCAACACAGACTTTAGAACCAGGACTGCGACACCTTTGATGGGCTGGTGAATGCCATTCTGGCTGAGATGCTCTATAAATTTGATATTTGTGGGCACAAACCTTGGTGGAGGGATTGGAAATGGGTCCCAGACACTCCTATTAGGAGCTACAAGCCATGGCTTGGTTACAAGTGGCTTTCACCTCATTTTCCTATGATAAATAGTTTAAACCAGAGGTGGCTTCTTAATTCCTCTGCCCATGTTTGGCGGAGGAGATTTGATGCCATTTGGTCTACAAGTGTTAATCCCAAGTTGGCCCACTTTTTTTGGTGTATTCTTTTCCAAGGCTTTCTTGTGGGATCTTGACTTATTCACTTGGAGGTCCAAGACCCTCATTGCCCTTTTTGTGGGCAGCCAGAAAGCTTCAAGCATCTTTTTTGATTTTGTACCAGAGCTCAGCAGCTTTGGACCTGGATACATGATTTTTTTCATCCATTCTGACCGGAACCCTTTTCTTGGTATATGGTTCTACTTGGAGATCGAACAAGGATCACTATTAAATTCACCCAGCTTTGGCACACTTTCAAGGTGGAAATCCTCTTCAACATCTAGAAAGACAAAAATTCTTGCATCTTTGCTCATTCTCAACTAGATGTTAATATTTCTCTCTATGCTAAAGTTTTTATATGTTCTAATATTCTTTTACAGATTCAAGTGCAAGATAATAAAGCTTCACTAGAGGTTGCTCACCTATAGGTCCTCCTGGACCACTAGGGAAATGCCCCGTGTGCTATGGCTCGGGTCCTCGACTAGCCCTCTTCCGCTAACGGTCAGTCGACCTCTTGGGTCTGGCAGTGGAGTGGCTCCACTCTCCCCCGATCCAAACCCCATGCCTAGTGGGAATCTCATCCTCCTTGATGTGCTCACTCTCCTCCACCATAGGTTGCTCAAGGGTGGCATTCTAGTGGTGCAACTAGGTGCGATGGTGGTAGTTCTGGGTGGCAGTTTTGCGGCTACCACTTTCAATCTCGCCCTAGTGTGAGGAAGAAGATAAAGATAAAGATGAAGATGATTATGGTTGGGGTGCTCCTTCTGATGCCACTCTAGACCCCACTGATGTATGGGGGAAAAAAATGGATGACAGAGACCCCTTGAGCTCTGTTGGCGCTTCTCTGGCCGCTTAATGGCCTGTTTGTTTTAATTATTTATGCTTTTAGACTTCTGTACTCGGCCCATGTAATCTGATATTTTGTTTTTTTTTGGGCATTTCCCATGTGACTCTCAGGGTGTGCCTTCTTACCACCCACCCCTTTTTTTATGAATATGTATTCTTATCTTTAAATTAATATAGATATTTTCCTATGTATCAAAAAAAGAAAGATCAAAAGAGATAAGGGTTCAGAGAGATCTAAACTAACTCCTAAGATTAATCAAAATAATGATGAATACTACAAATGGACAGATCCCTAGTAAAACCAAAATTTTCTTGATCAAGGACAAGCCTACAACTACATATAAATGGTGCAATCTTCTAAGGAAATTGGATAATTTTCAAACTATGAACATTAATCCACATACCCAATTATTGGTTGAAACTGAACAAGCATCCACAATTGAAATTAGCACAACATATGGCCCAAACTAGCTTTACAAAACAACCTATAAAAAAAAAAATTGCTAAAATTATGGACTGGAGATCAATTGACATCTTAAAAATTTCACCATCATCATGAAAGAAGTAATTTAACTAACATCTAACACCTAAGAATCAAGAGCAGGTACCCATAAAACTATCAAATATTAACATGAAATTCACCAAACAATGAACCAATTTCATTAACTTCTCCAGCATTTACATAAAAATATCTAGCTCTCCTCTCTTACAGCTACTCCAATTGATTTTTGGAATTCTAACTTAGACTTCTAATCAGTCTAACTCAAGCTCTAACTCCCTACAAATGAGAAGTCAAAAGCCTTTTATAGATATTACATTTCAATTTGAATGGCCAGGATTAGATCAACTCAAAGGCTCAGATCAATCCTCCATAAGCATCATGAAGTTACATAAAGTTTCACACATTTGGTACATCATCATAATCCAATCAATTGAATTTTGTTATAACCATGAGCAATGAGAAAAAAGTAATTTTCCACCTTGATTTTGATAAAAAATGTAATTGGGTGAAGAAAATAACTTCACATGTCCTCTCATATTTGAAACATATCCTCCAGTTGTAGAAATGTTGTGGCATGGATTCTTATGTGGTGCATATTAATCTTTTGAATTTCAACTAAAAGCACAACTTGAAATGTTCCTAGAAGCACAATCTGGGCACATATGCATATGCAACTAGATTCATTTGAACAACTAGGCACAGATTCATATGTAAATCAACATTAAATCTTGAGGCTACACCTTATATTTAGTTACAACCTTTTCAAGAATTTCCTCTAGGCACAAATCCATATAGAAATCCCCTTTTGATTTATTTAATCATGAAAAACAAATATAATCACTAGCAACTCACATGCGCAAATCCAATCCATAAAAAATTAAAATTAAGCATAAAAAAACCCTTGGAAAATTTAACTCCATCATAAAATTTCAGAATTTTAACCCCGTTAAGAAATTTTAGAAATTTAACCCCCTTAAGAAATTCAAGAGTTCAGGAAATTCACGATAGGCACTTCGGGGAGTCTGGGACAAGAAGGATTTTCCAAGTGACAGGAACTTTGGGGAATCCATGACAAGAAGGATTTTCTGAGTGATAGGAACTTCAAGGAATCCATGACAGGAAGTATTATCCAAGTGACAGGAACTTCGGGGAATCCACAATAGGAAGGATTTTTTGAGTGACAAGAACTTCGGGGAATTTGAAATAGGAAGGATTCTCCACGTGATAGGAACTTTAGGGAGTCCGTGATAGGGAGGATTTTTCAAATTCCTTACTTGGTCGAAATCTCCAAAACTCCATAACTTTTTACCAAAAAGGAATTTTCAAAAAGTTCAAAATGAAACCTAACCTAATTTTTCACTCTCTATCCATAGGTTCAAGAGGAATTTGCATATGTCATCCAAATCCACTTCAAAGTTCCCATTTCCAAAATCCATGACAAGCGGATTTCTCTGAAACTCTCAAGATGCCTTAAAAAATTGCCTTCATCAAACCCAATCTAGACTTAATACCAAAATAACCACCCAAGAAGAGAAGAACTGAGAATTAACAAAGCCAAGATGCTGAGATGCAAAAGAAAAAAGAGGGTCCCCACCTTTGGTGGGGCGTGTGTGCAAAAAGTGTACAACAATCTCTAAAATTACATTTCAAAGTTAAGCATCTCATTACATACGTTCATTCCATATAATTAATATCATAACATTACTAAAATCAAATTCAAGGATAATTGAACATAAATACACTACATGTGATAAACGTTATATTGATCTAGTAAAAAAATCAACCACTCATAAGTAACAATAAGCAAAATTATAAAATTAGTTCGATCATCTCTATATTTACCATAAAACCATCATCAATGAAGGTAAACATATATGCATGTGTACCATGTAGATGAGATAAAACCAAGGTATGTGTAATCAAAATATATGGTAATAGCGTAATCCATGATAGAAATTTCTACGAGAATCAAAAAATGATACACATTACACACATAATCTCTAGAACTGGAAGGTAGGTCTCATATCTTCCCTTGTTTCTGGTTTCCTCTTGGAAGTTAGTAAAGTTTGTAAGTGTACTCCCAAAATGCTCATGCACATAAATTTTTTAATATGTCAAGTCTTATTTGCTATGTTTTGACATAAAAACAAGATATAATTTTTATTAGTTTCTACTATAACATTCACAACCTTGTGCTAGGAGGAAAACTTCTAACCATAGATTACATTACTCATTTAAGTCAAAACATGAAATATTTACACCTATCACAAAATTTCTTAAATTAATACTATGATTCTCTAAGGTAATATCACATCTTGTTATAAAAATCACACTAATGTTATATAAGTCAATAGTCTCATTCATTGAAAGTCACCATATAATGCTAGATCTTAACTAAAACATCTTTAAAACAAATTGCACTCCAAAATAATCCTTCAAGGAATATTTAATTTTATCTCATTAGTACACATCCCTATTACCTAATTCATGAATATGCAACATCATATCCACTTTGAATTATTACATATAGTACTGATTAACTCTACAAGGTTCAAAACTTAAGGCTTACATAGTGAGATTTATGAGGATGAATGGTGTCGAATAACCATGGCTTATCTCCATGACCATAATATTGATAATTTATAATCTAAAATGTTGAGTAAATGTGGAATACATGAGAATTCACTTCTCACATTAGATAGACAAGTATCCAAAGATACCATTCATCGTAGATATCATAGCCATACTAGGAAAGATGATCTCAAGGTCCTTCCTAGGACCCTATTATACATTACCTAACACCTTCTCCCTATTTATATAAGGGTTTTAGCCTCCAAGGGAGAAGTATGCAAGAAAAAACCTACATAAATCCAATAGGGAAAATGATCATAATAATCCATACTGGACAAAATTATAGCCCCTATCTTACCAATAGATTCCCTAGGCCATCTACACCCCTATATAGCCTGCTAGGGTCCTTTCTAGAACATGATAGTTTGCATAAGTTAAATTACATTACACATACTAGTAGTTTTTAACATAATAAAACCACAAGATTTGACAATATAAAAACATAATCCAAAAACCATAATTAATTTTTCATAAGAAGATATATGAACAAGATAAAAGTCAATGGAGGCAATAATTCACACTTCAATTCAAATAGTGTAAAAGTGAGTAATTCCTTAAGGAAAAAGAATCATCTAAAATTTATAATGGCTAAGTAGCCTAAACATTAAAAATTAATTTTTCTGGTATGTGAATTACAATATTAAATCATCAATGAAAAAATTTATAATACATCAAATTCTCATAAACACTCACTCATTATGTACACTATGTGGCTCTAATAAAACCACTTACTAGGAGAAGTTGGAATGAGGTCTCAAACACTGAATACAATAGTATACAATGCCATGGTGCCTCTACTATTAATATATCTCAATACCTCTAACCATAGGGTTATTTCCATGCATGCTCAAATATAACCTCTTATCCCATGATGATTACTCAAAAAATATGGTCATCTAGTTTAATGTCCTTCATCCAACAATCAACTTAGTAAATGGTGTGTGTATATATATATATATATGTTTTGGATTTAATATCATGTCATCAAGGTATTGGTTACCTATCAAATAGGAGAGTAGAAACAAGTTCTCATATTAAGACACATTGGAGTTCATACTTGACTCAATAGGATACAAATCTCAAGAATTTGGTTTGTACTATGAACCAAGACCAACATGTGTGGTTCTAACATGCAAAGAAGTTCCTTAGGGATAAAATTTATTTATAAACCATATCTTTCCAATGTATTTTTCCTATCTAGATGAACAAAAACCATAAAATATTTTGATTTTCAATGGAGGCCTATCATCTCAACCCTTATCTGTACTAGGGGGTCCTCCTGTAAGGTGATGGTTAATGCCAAGTAAAAAAAATCATACAACTCATGAATGGAAAGGGTTACCTATACATAGCCATGCTCAACCACTCCAATTAATATTTTAACATCTCCACACACAAAAATATCACAAAGGATACCCATTAGTAGTTTGTACTTTACTTCTACAACATCATCTTCCTAAATTGGATGCATTGCATATTGATTGGAGGGGTACAATACAACATTCACTGAGATATACATATGGAAGTATTTTGGGAATCTTTCAAAATGAATTTCCACTTTTGACTTTTATCCTCACTTGAGAAATTCTTTAGAAGTTTCCAAGCTAAATGAAAGAAATTACCCATCCACTAGGGCCTTATTTATCATTTCTGCAAGTTTCATTTTGTGTTGCATCCCTCCCCTACCTCTATTAGAAAGAACACTCTAACCATTCACAACATACAACAAAACATCATTTTTTTAATTTACTATGAAGACTTTCCTAATTAGGTTTGACATTTCAAAAATAAATAACAGCTCAAGGAAATTATATGTGATGTTGTTATACCTTAGGGACTCTATATAAAATCATGGTTGTCAATTCCTTAAGATGGAACTTATGTCCCAATAAACTATAGCCATTCAAATAAATGTATCAAGCATATAACTATTTTAAGGATGGATTTGTCACAACCATAAATTATTATAGTCCTATCTAAAAATTATTTTAATATAAGGGATTTAATTCACTGTGAGAGATAATTATTAATGTATTAAATAATAACCTCTTAAATCAGCTAATTGAAGCTAATTCTTTAGGTAATCAAACCAGTGTATAGTAATTAGATTGTATTTATTACATCCAAACTCTCAAGATATGTAGAATAAATATATAATTAAATGCAACATAAAATAAATTACAACACAAGTATACACCATGTACTAATAAGAAAAATAAATCATTAATAAGGTTTCACATTAATTTAAAAATTGCCTTTATACAAGAATAAAATAATAATAGTTTGGAAATTTCACGTATTGACCCAATATTGAGAACCATGTTTTAATTTACAATACCATATTAAAATTTTCCATACATACATACGTTTTTTGAATTATACATGAACCCAATTTATTTTCTTTGAATCGTACTTAAAGATTTAAATAAAACGATTAAAATATATTTCTAAATAAATATCATAATCATATTCAAAATTTAATTATAAATTTTATATTAATTCCTCATTCTAAATTAACTTCATTATTTACAAGATTTCATCTATATATTGTTTAGTACTTATGCCTAAAATTAAATAATATGTTGATATAAAATTTAAATCCCTTTTACTTTATTTTTAAGGGCAAGGGTAGACTGAGGAGAATTTGTCTGCAGTGAGATTTTAAATATGAGCGATGAATGGTGCGAGTGCAATGAAGAAGTGCAAGGGCAAGGGTGGAACAAGGAGAAGTTGTATGCTATGGAAATAAAACTCTTCTATTGCTCGTGTTGCAGATGAAGAAGTGGATGAAGATGTTGATGGTGTCATGGAGGATGAAGAGGTCAGTGATGGTGTTGGAGTAGAGGTCTTTGTGGGAGGAGATATGCTCTCCCAAACCCTAGTTGGCTCCTTGATGTAGAGTTAGGAGGATTCAACAACATATCTCACAATCCTTCAAAATTAGTCCAAATCAATATTTTTATAACACATTCTATTATTCATTCTATGTCACATTGGAAACATAACCATGGTAGCCCAAAAGAAGTTATTTCATTTTTCCCAAAATTGCAAACACTAGACAGGGTTCAAACCTGCCCTCACTAAAATGATCATAACTTATTCAAATCTTAATGAAATTTGATGAGAATTGAAGCAAATGAAATTAGATTCATATAGGAACAACATAAAATTGGTTTCAGATCCAAAATATATACTTTAATATCCATACCATCACATTCTTTCAGACTGTAAATTCTGCACAATATTGTTAAAATAGGCAGTCTCACCAAAATAATCATCTCCCACAAAACTCAATAAAATTGAATGAGACAAAAATAATTGGAAACTAGAAATAGATATATTTCCATCCATATATAATAATCCATTATTTGAGTGCATATCAGGCTGTACAAACCACAACTTCAACCTGGAAACAATGTAAAATCAGAAAATGCACACAAACTTGAGGTTGCCATTCATCAAACTTCACAAATAATGTCTCCAACCTCTCCAATTAGAGTTTTGGAGGGTGTACTTATACATTTACAACAAAAACCAACTATTTTCAACCATCTTTTAGTTATTTTGTTGACAAAACACCTTAATGACACTTTTGACAAGTTGCTTGACAACTTTCTTGAGCAACTTTTACAATTTTTACAATATGGAACAACTTTAAACATTATTAGACAAATGACTTCAAATATTACTTCCTAAGACTCAAACACCTATAAAATAGTTTTATAAACCTTATTATAAGACCCAATACATAAAATAGAGCAACTATTTATAAATGGCCTCATGGAGTCAAGAAATCAAACAAGTGCTCGTGCACCACTCCTCTTGTGGGTTTTCTGGTAGTAGAGAGGGCTGTGAAGATGGTGAAACCATTTTTGATGTTCATGTTGCTATGGAAAATGCTACTTCTACGAATATGGGCATCTCTTCTTTTGGGGATGAGGGCTTGGCTAAAAGATTTCATGGCTCTAATGTGGAAGTTGATGAGGTGGGTTTCCAAGCTCATCAAGGTTGGGAGATTGAAAATTCTTCAATGTTTTAGATTACGATCTGTTCACCCTTGAAGAATTTTTTCCCCCTTTTTCATGTGACGTATTTTCCTTGGATACTGGTTCTAAGTATAATCAGCTTGATGAGGAAGATTAGTTCCTACTTGATATTCTCTTAGAGGCTCATAGGAAGTCACAGGGATGTGACGAGGTTGGGAAGAATAAGGAGTCTCATTCTCCTTTTTCTAGGCTATGTAAGGGTTTCCTTACTCAAAATTCTCCTATTCTTAAGGATTTTTTACTGGAAAGGTTATATAGAGTGGAGGATGATTCCACTCATGCTGCTCTTGTTTCCCCTAATCTAAGTGGGGAGGTTGGTTGTAGTTTGAAAAAGAGAAAAGGTTTGGTCTATGATGGTACAATAGCTTTGGGGCAAGTAGTTACTTCTCCTATTTGTGAGGTATAGGTTGTGTCTCATGAGGCTTCTTCCCTTCACCTGTGGTCATTGTTCTTACTCCCAAACCTATATTGGGTGAGATCTCAATGAAGCTACGGAGACTGAATTTGATACTCCTGATTCTATGTTGTTTGAGTCATCAAATTTTCTCTCAAGATCACTAGTTGGGAGATTTAGTGGTTATCATCCCAATATTGACTCTATCAAATGATGGGTTAGGGATTGGCTTTTAAGAGGTCAGGTTAAGGTAACTACTATGTGGAACAATAGTTTTCTTTTTCAATTTACTGATATGGAGGATTTTAGAAGGATTCTCAATGAAGGTCCTTGGTTAATGGGTATGAATGGCCAATGTCTTACTAATTGGTCTCCTTGTTTCAACCAATGGGATTTCAAGTCTATTTTTTTGGTTTGTCTTCTAGGATTACCTTTGGAATTCTCGAATGAATTTTTTTTTATAATCATTGCTAACTATTTTGGGGAATTTTGTGTCTCTGACCCCATTACCAATTCTATGAAATTTTTGGTGTTTTCCAAACTTTATGTGTTTATGGAGAGGAATAAGGTGCTCCACACTTAATTTACTTTATCTTCCAAGTATGGTACTTGGGTTCAACAAATGAAATTTGAAAGCTCTCATTTTATTTGCAATACTTGTCAAAAAGTGGGACATGTTGCTTCTACTTGTTTGGCCAATTTGAGTCAATAGTTTGTCTAGAGGAAAAAGGAACAACCCCCTATTTTCAACTAGTCTTCCTCTCCTTGCATGGAGGTTTAGAGGGAGGATTTCAATGAAAAATTTCTTCTATTTTTTCTACTCCTACGAAAGATTTGAGGCTGCATGATGGTTATGAAGGTGTTTGTTGGGATTCTTTGAGTAATAAAAAAAATACTTTGGGAAAGAAGGATCTTGGGTCAAAAGTTAAGCAACAATCTTTCCACCATTTCTTTAAATGGTGTAGGACCGCCTAATTGAGTTCATGCCTCCATGAGGTAATTTTGTCATTTTGGGTCGATGGTTGGTTTTATTTGTAGTAAGGTCATATTTCGACCATGTTGAAAGTATTTGGGTCATTTCTAGGTTTCTAGGTGTGATAGATAGGCAGGTTGTTAAAAGTTTCCAATTTTGTAAATGTTGTCATTGTGCAACAGTGCAAAAATGCACTAAATGGGAATATGAAGGGTCAAATAGTGAAGTAATATGAGGATTCAGTTGTTTTCAGTTGAGAATTCTTGAAAATTGGTGAAATGGGTGAATTGAGATAGGTCTTGATGTTTATGGTGGTTGCAATATTAGGGGTTAGGGTTTGGGGAGATTTGGATGATGCCCTAGGTGGAAAACACCGTGTTTTAGGCATGAAAGGATGGCTAGAGACTAGGGTTTGATGAAAGACTTATGGAAATTGATTTGTGATGGTTTGGTGAGAATATGTAGGTCATATTTTATGTTTTTGAGGTCTTTTCTTGGAGTCTAGACCCCTAGATTATACAAATTCAATAAACCCCTATGTGTGCAAGCCTAACTACACCTTTGGGACAATGTAGCAGCAAGTTTTTGAGGGATATGTTCTAAAGTAACCCTGCATGCATTTAAGATATTTTATAGAAGGGATTAATGGGTATCCAAATCTATTTTTAGATCGTGGATTTAAGTTGTTTTCTTAAAGTTATGGTCAAATTATGGTTAATTTCTTCTCTTTTAAGCCTATTGTCAAACATAGCAACAAGAATTTGAAGGGTTTGTTATAAAGAAACCACCCCTACACTTTTGATATATTTAGAAACTTGGAAAAGGGTATCTATTATGTTAAATGGTTTGTGGTTTTTCAATTTGATCCGAAAGTTGTGTTGAATTTTCATTGTTTGGAATACTACAAGAAAAGTTGATGAAATTGTGAGAAAGTACCAAGTTGGGATTTTCAAGGTTAAAGGATTGTCCAAAGCTAATTGATTTGTGGTTGGTTAATGATCTCCCTCCATACCTCTACATCAATTGGTATAAGAGCTTAGGTGTTAGATCTTTTGAAGGAGAAATTTTAAAGGTTGAAGAAGAGAAAGGTTGGAATTTGAAAGGATGAGATGCCTCTAAAGGTAGTGCAATACTTGCAAGAGAGATAAAGTTGTTGGAGTTCCAAGAAGAAATGTTAGCTATATTTGTAGCATTATAGATAATGAAAAGAAGAGGAAAGGCCACTGAAGAGGAAAGTGACCAAGAGGAAGAGGAAGAGGGTGAGAATGAAAACCCTCCAAGTAGAGTCCAAGATGATGAGTTGGACCCCGAAGAGAGAAGGATGGTGAAGATGTTGAAAATTGTTAGAGGAGATTCTTCTTGTGAGAAAATGGATGTGCCAATGTAATGGAAAGTTGGATGTTGAAGAGGTATTAGATTGGGTTGATGCACTGGACAACTTCTTTGAGTACAAGGAGGTTGTTGATGATCACAAGGTAAATTTTTCCAAGACTAAACTAAAACGTCTTTCTCTTACATGGTGGAATTATGTTCAAGAAGAAAGAGTGAAAAAGGGGAAAGTAAAAATAAGTTAATGGGATAGGATGGTTTCAAAGATCAAGAGCCATTTTTTGCCAAGTGATCATACAATTTAGACATTTAATAAGTTTCAAAGTTTAAGGCAAAAGGATAAGGATGTCATGGCCTACAATGCATAATTTCATAAGTTGAGCATTAGGGTTGGTTGTTTTGAAGATGAAAATGAGAAGAAGCAAGGTGAAAGAGACTTGCTTGAGGAAGCAGAATGGATGTGTTGTGGAAAATAATCTATAGAGACATATATAGTAAGGAGGTACCATGTAAGATGAGAAAAGAGAAGAGTGAAGCAAGGAATAAGAATGGGATGGTCAAGAAAATGGATGAAGAGAAAGAGATATAAGAATTGAAACAAGCCTTGAAAAAATGGAAAAATATATGGAAAGAATGGAACTTAAGTTCCAAATGGAGATGCAACAGTTAGAAAAAAAGGAGAAAAGTTAGCATTTACCCATAAGGAAAAAGGTGAAATGTCCCATAAAGAAGATTATTTTGAAGAGGAGAAGGCAAGTGGAGATAATAGAGCCTTTGTTGATGGAGGAAAATAAAGAACAATCCAAGCAAGCTAATGTGATGACAGTTGATAGGGAAGAGTTCATCAAAGTAGAAGAAGAAAAGAACATGGAGGTTGAAACTATTTCAAACCTTGAAGAAAAGGATAATGTACATTCTATTTTAGTTAAATAAGAGGTTCCTAAATGTAAGAAAGCAGAAATTTTAGGGTCAGAGAATCATGTGGAAGAGAAGGAAAACAAAACTGAAGAGTGTAAGGATGAGTTGCAAAGGAAGATGGGAAAGTTCAAGCATTCACCTAAAGTGAAGAAGAAGAATGGAGGAGGTATATTTACATTAGGTTGAACAATATTTTCATATGAGGAAGAAATACACAAATTTCTTGTTGAGATTGCAAGAAGGGATAGACCCAAGTTCAAGATGAAGAAGCTGCATGTTGGAGTTGATAAATGCAATCAAGGGGTAGATGTGGAAGTTGTTTCTTTACCTTTTTATTTTTTATTTTCACAAGTGATTGTGGTTGCAAGTTGTGGTGTAGTTTCTCATATATTTTTGGGTCCTCAATCAAGCGACATGAGCTCTTTTTCCATGGGGAGTACAATGCAAGAGCACCTAGTTGAGTTCATGCCTCCATGAGGCAATTTTGTCATTTTGGATTGATGGTTGGTTTTGTTTGTAATAAGGTCGTATTTGGACCATGTTGAATGTATTTGGGTCATTATTAGTTTTCTAGGTGTGATAGATAGGTGGGTTGTAAAATTTTTCCAATTTTATAAATGTTGTCATTGTGCAAATGTGCAAAAATACAATAAATGGGAATATGAAGGGTCAAATATTGAAAAAATGTGAGGAGTCAGTTGTTTGAAGTTGGGAATGCTTGAAAATTGGTGAAATGGGTCAATTTAGATAGGTCTTGATTTTTATGTTGGTTTCAAGAGCAGGGGTTAGGGTTTGGTGAGATTTGGTTGATGCCCTAGGTGAAATACACCATGTTTTAGGCATGAAAGGATGGCTAGAGACTAGGGTTTGATGAAAGAATTATGTAAACTTATTTGTCATTATTTGGTGATAATTTTCAGGTCACATTTGACGTTTTTTATGTGTTGTCTTAGAGTTTATACCCCCACAGTATACATATTCAATAAACCCCTATGTGTGTAAGCCTAATTAGGCCTTTGGGACAACATAGCAAAATTTTTTTGAGGGATATGTTACAAAGTAACCCCACCTAAATTTAAGATATGTTATAGAAGTGCTTAATAGGTATCCAAATCAATTTTTAGATCGTGGTTTGGAGTTGGTTTTTGAAATTTATGGTCAAATTACAATGAATTTATGCTCTTTAAGCATATTATCAAGCATAGTAGGAAGAATTTGAAGGGTTTGTTACAAAGAAACCACCCCTAGAATTTTTATATGTTTTGAAACTTGGAAAAGAGTATCTAGAATGGTAATTGGTTAGTGGGTTCTCAATTTCTTTTAAAAGTTATGTTGAATTTTCATTGTTTGGAATGCTATAAGCAAAGTTGATGAAACTCTGAGAAAGTACCAAGTTGGGATTTTCAAGGTTAAAGGATTGTCTAAAGGTGATTGATTTGTGGTTGGTTAATGATCTCCTTCCATACCTCTACATCATAAATCACCCTAAGTTCTGTATTCCTAGGGTTTTAGTGCAGTTGGCTTGTGCGATGGTCTGTCTAGTTTTGTGTTGCACTTCTTGATGCATGTGACTGGTGGTTGTTTGCTAACCTATTTTCTTGGATTTTTATACCTTGTTGTAATACTTTGTGTGGTATCAGGGCCCTTCACTACTTATCTAATCAAAAAATTTACTCCTTTTATCATTATTTAATACTTATGCTTTAAATTATATATTATATTGAGCCCATAGACTCCACTTACTTTATATTACTTAATACTTATAGAATTTATTTCCTTTAGTTATGTATTAAAATTTCCTTATATGAAGGAAAGGTATTAAAAAACTAATGAGATCCTTTCATGGTAAGATAGTAGATATCTTACTTTCCTCCAAGTTGATGGGAAATTTGTCCTTATTGCATTATCATTATTAACTCATTTTTTTGTGTATGCTAAGTCCTATTTGATGGGTGTGGTAGAGTGTGGTGTGGCTAAGAAACTAAAAAGTTCTCAAATCTGGGTTATTAGTAGTGTAAAAAAATTATATTTTGCAGATTTTTAAATTCTTAAAAAGAATTTATCTTCCATTTGCAATATCATACATACTAGTATTAAAATTTGATGCAGCCTAGGTCTTAAGTGAAAGGGATTCTCATTCTAAATGTCATAGCTAAAAAATTGTCCTAAAACATATTCTCCTTATTATATTTTTTTGTTTCCTGGTTCTATCAACTTTATTGCTATTGATATATTTGATATTATTGAATATATTTCATTTTATTTTTATTTCCTTTTACTTGCAAGTTTAGGTAAAATGGAAAATACGAGGCATGCACTAATCAAAAAGAAAAAATAATTTCCTTAACACTATTGTTCACTATAATTTATCTTAAATATCTTATATTATTATTATTTTCTACAAGCACATAACATATCTAATTAAATAACTTTCTATTTATGTGGTAACTCAGACCAAGGTTGAATTCACACCCTAATTTTTTTGGGAATAACATTTAATCCATAGCTAATTATAGAGAATATTTATTTCTAAAAGATGAATCATTAATAAGCATCATAGAACCTACAAGCACTTAGATATGAAATATATGGTATGATGTAGAAATACATATACGTACATTTCTAGGTACTATATTAAAATTAACTTGAACAAGAAAGTATTAATAACATTAATATTTTTGTTTCTCATGATTTACATGACAAACCATATTTTCATTGGTACTACATTTTACTTTACATGAAAAATAATTAGGAACTGATTTGGATTCAAAATTTTATTTCATTACTCTATCTATTGCTAACACATTATCAATAAATTTCATTTGTAGGTCAAAACTATAGACCAAAAAGCATAAGGAAACTTTACATTCTAGCCACATAGAACTCTTCCTTATTTATCTTGAGTAAAGCTATTGTCACATTGAAAACAAATTAAATACTCTTCATAGCTTCTACAACACACACTGAAACAAAATTTATACATTATTTTGTAACCTTTCAGTAGAAAGTAATGAGGTGATGGATCCACCTTTCCTCCATAGGTAAATTTCATCCTTTTAAAAAAAATCTTGATATAAAAACAATAGAATTCAGGCTTTTAATAACTAGTGGAAGCTCACCTCCCAACCATAGGGCTAAAATAGCCCACCCCCAAGATAGGGGGAATCCAAGAGTGATAGGTATACACTCCACACAAGTTTTAAAATAGTTACATACATGGAAAAAACTACAAGAATATATTGCAGCCACATTTTTACCAAAACTCAACACACATATAGTCACATATATAGGTTATTCACAACACAAAAATCATAATGCAAAGGATCTTATTTAAGAGCCTTGAAAAGGGGGAGTAGGGAGATTAACCATGATGAGAAAATAGTATAAATTAATTGCATAGCAAGCCATACAACGGGTTTAAATTTTTGACATAAAAATCCTCCAAAAACATACTCCCACAACCCATTCTCCATCACACATCATTCAACACAATGCCATGATCTTCAACACATAATATTTATCACATTATTATATATATGAATAATATGTACCTACTCATACCCCTAAAACTAGCTTCCATCGAAGGGAAAAATCTCCTACTCAAACCCCAAACAAGAAGCAAAATCACCATAATATGGTAGATTTTCTTCTATTTCATAAAACATAATACAACAAACAATAAAACAACAAGGAAGGAATCACATCTTCACAAGAAGAAATGAATTCACACATATTTAATAAAGAAGCATACAAAAGAAACACCAACCTTATTTAACGCCAAATTGGAAACATATTGAAGAAGAGACCAACATAAGTTCTAAGGTTGTCTTCACCCAAAATTATTCTAGACTCTCCTCGGAGTTGAGAGCCATAAGAATTTACAAAAATGAATGGATCCCAATGCCAAATTCCTCCCAAAATCATAACCCCACCATGAAGCCCTAGTCATCTATCTTTAATTGTGAAGGTGACAATTGTCACCTCCATAATTGATCCCTCATCTCCCAGTAACTCAACCCTACACACTTCTGGTGTGAGGACTCTTTTGGAATGCTTCAAAGCTACATAACTTAGTCAGATTTCAATCTTGTTAGAAATAAAAAATTCTCCAAAAAAGGGGTCATAAAAAATAAAAATTAACTTCTAAGATCATAAAAATGTTCCTAAGTCCAAGCCTTATGACCTAGGGTGATGAAAAATTATGAATGAATAAATTAGACACATCAAATTAACCTATAAAACTTGGGTTTAACATGCAATTAAATTCACCTAACATAATGACCCACTAACACTTCATGACACCCAAACTCACACAAGACATAACACTTTATACTACCATGGAAATCATACTAGCACACTACAAAAAATATTAGTATATGTTAGGTTGGCTTCATAAGTAATACACAATTGTCACCTTGAAGCTCCCCTAGGTCCACTAGTCATGGACTAAATTTGTACACTAAATCAAACAATGGTTAATATGTTATCAATAATCATAATTGAACCATAAAATATAACAACATGATATCTCTAAAATTACATTTCAAAGTTAAGAATATCATTACATACATTCATTCTATACCACTAATATCATAACATTAATAAAATCAAATTTAAAGATAATTGGACATAAATGCACTAACTGTGATAAACATCATATTCATCTAGTCATAAAATCAACCATTCATAAAATACCAATAAGAACGATCATTAAATTAGTTTGATCATCCACATATTTACCACAAAACCATCATCAATGAAGGTAAGAACATATGCATGTGTATCACATAGATGAGATAACACTAAGGTATGCTCAACAACAACAAACATACACCGAAAATTGGTCTAGGTCCGCGAATACCACTTTCGACATAATTTTCTAATGTCCATGGTCATGATTAAATAATGTTAATTATTTAATTACTTTTTAAACACATCTTTCCTATATTAATTAAATTAACCTTTTAATTGTTTGATTGAAATTCATTATGACCCTTATTCAATTTTGACTAATTAAATAAATCATATTTATTTAATAATATCACTAACTAATTAATTCTCTTTCTTAATTAAATAATTTATTATTTAATTAACCCCTTTGTTATATTTCAATTATAATTAAATATTCATTATTTAATTATTCAATTAACCTTTTCAACAATCAATTAAACAAATCATTATTTATTTGATTAAATCTTTCAATTTCAAATGATGAATTAAATTAACATTTAATTCATAATTAATTGTTTCTGTCACATTCTTCTGTCATCCAGTTATCTAATTATTCAATCACCATCTGACTCGAGATCTATTTAAATCCGTCAATTATCTCCGGATTCAATATCTGATAGTCTCTGCGAAAGGACTTTCTATTACAACTAGTCAATTAACTAGTTCTAACTCATATGCACGAACATATTTATTAATTAAATATATTTATTTAATTAATTAATTCATGTGTGCATTCAAACAGATTGTTGTTAAGTTCTAACTTTATTCTTTTCATTCAAGTTCTAGTTCTTTTATTTTCGAAAACATTCAACTGAAGATTAAATCATTTATTTAATCTTGAACTCTTGTTCTTAAATATTTTCAAATAGTCTTAACATCATATTAAATTATTATTCTAATTTAAAATTTATCATGTAGAATTTCCTAACTCACGTTCTAACTGACATAGAACTCACATCGCATGACATTCATAAATCTCGATCATAGATCTCTCTTTCGAATCTGAGGCGATTGTTCGAAAACCAACTTTCTATAAATTGGTTGATCTTTGTGAGTATTCCTCCTCCCGAAATCTATATACTTTTTAGAAGAATTTATAATCTTCAATATTTTGCTTAGACATACATCTAGGCTATGCTTGCATACATACAAAAAATCTAAGGGCATGAATACCAACATGGAAAAATGGAGAAAGACAATCAAGATAATTCGAGGAAGTGGATTGATATTCGGTGAGACTGTTCTGATTATTGTTTTAATTACTGTTTAGTTCATTTATCTTGTTTTTTGTTGTTTGATTTAGATTTATGCATGTTAGATTATATTTAACCATCTTTTGATCACAACATTCATTTCATCTACGTTACAGTAAGCACATATGCATGTGTATCACATAGATGGGATAATACCAAGATATGCTCAATCAAAATATATGGGAACAGTATAATCTATGATAGAACTATCCATGGGAATCACAAAAGGATCATCAATACACACATAATCTCTAGCATTGGAAGGTAGGTCTCACATAATGGACTAGTTTAATTTGGACAATATTTCCCTTTACATCGTTCGTGTGGAATATTAGGTGTTCCATGTTCAACAAGCATATACTGTTGGATTGTTTCTAGGTGGGATATAGGGAGTCTGGTGCATTGGAAAATAGGGATCTAGATTTCTTAGCAATATAGGCTACTGACTTACTATTCTCGCATAACAACATAATCTGACCGGGTTATATCAAATACAATGTTGACACTATTGGGTTAGGCCTTAGGAGTGATAGGTCTTAAGAGTTTCTTGAGCAAGGTGAGTTATAAATTTCAATTTATAGTCGCGTCATTTAAATTCAAACCGGGGAATCTAGAAGATTCAAATCATTCAATAGACCAAAGGGTGGCTATTCTAAGCTTTCCACATTGATGGTGTGGAAAGCTTTTAGTGTGGAAGTTAGGGTCGATATGCTTTAAGTGTAAGCAATTTTTATGCATGTGACATTTTATCTCACGCCTTACACTTTAAACTCCGATGACTTCATCAGGGAGCTCTATTAGTAAGTTCGATACGAAATTGGTTCACGTCATATCTACACTACATTCAACTTGTATGTCACCACATTAGCCTTCATTATTCAGATGTGACATATGGCAATGATTTCACAAGATAAATTGATTATTTCATAGTTATAGCCATTGTGATAAAGGCTATTTAATTCTGCAAGTGGCCCCTTCTCAGATTATCTTTTCACATGTGTGAGGGGCGATGGTCATTCTCAATATTTTGAAGAATTCTTAGAAATATAACTGGCATGGATTTATAAGTACACTTGAAAGGATCGACTTGCCTCATTCCTTTTAATATCTTTATCTGGCCTGGCTCATTAATGGCAGAATGGTCCAAATTCCTTGTGGACATGTCAGCAAAGTGTGTACATTACAGTGGCACGGATATTCCTATTCATCTAGTGAGCAACAGAAGGCAGATGGCCTTCCTTGCTGTTGTCTCCGAGCTAAGGCTTAAGCGAATACTACAGGAGTCAAATTTCTTATCAATCAAAGAAGTGAAACTTATAATGGGTAGGGAATTTCTCGCAGAAGAGGAACGCTATTGTGTGGATATCGACATACCTTCAAGATATATGACAGTGCTCGGGGATTTGTAGTTACCAAAAGCGAAAGTGGAGATGTTGACTCACAAGATGTTTAAACCAGGGTTGTTAGGTCAGTTAGAGGAGGTGCTCCATGCTTCCATATTGGGTGTTGGGATTCCTAGGCCCCGAGACATGGATTTTCTTATTGTTCCAGGGGAGGTAATCAACTACTATCCCTTTCTTCTAGATTTAATTGGTTCGGCTTTGCTAGGGCATCAAGATAGGGTTGTTTTGGGTGTGAATTTCTCGAAGAAAATACTCTATATTGTCCTTGTTTAAGATTTTGGATGGGTGGGTGATTTGATCAACTTTATGTAGGAGAATGGTGAATAATAAAAGGTAACAACTTCTTGTCATCTATCATCTATGTAAATTCGTCAAGGGTTTAGGGTTAGTTATGTCTATATCCTCCCTATTTTGGAGTCCTAGTCATATGTAAACGTAACGTATATGTTTACTTCTCATAGGCCTTGTGTGGCTTCTTTGAGTATACAAATGTAATAGAAAAATGGTGGTTTGGTCTAGTCTGAGGTCTGGTGCAAGCTTAACCATGTTGGGTATTTTTTCGATGTATGGATGTCAAGGACATTCTTTGTTGGGCAATCAAATGTAACCCTTTTTTTGACAGTTTAATATAATATTATCTCTTACATATAAAAAAAAAAACATTTCACAAAGGGTTACAGTGAAACATACATGAAAATAACCTTATGGTTAGAGGTATCGAGATATGGAAATATTAGTGGCACCATGGCATTGCATGCTATTATATTAGTTGGTTTGAAACCCCCTCCCCCCTTCTCCCCTTGAGTTATTTTATCAAAGCCGCACAGTGTACATAATTTGCAAGCTTTTGTGAAGGTGTGACATGTATTGTAAATTTATTCTTGATGATTTAATTTTGTAGTTTTTGTACCAGTAGTATTGAATTTTTGAGGTTGGGCTATGTAGCCATTTTAAATTTTATGTCGTCCTTTTTTCCTCAAGCACTTATTCACTTTATTTTATTTGAATTGAAGTGTAAATCATTTGTTTCTATTGACTCTTATTTTCTTTATATTTTCTTTTTATGAGATTTTAATTATGGATTTTGAGTTATGCTTATCCATTGCTAAATCTTGAGGATTTCTTATACTAGCAACTGCTAGTATGTGTAAAGTAATGTGATTTATGTAAATTTCCATGTCCTAGAAAGAACCCTACCATGTTGAATAGGGGAGTAGATGGCATAGGGAATGTATTGTAGGAAGGGGGCGATAAATGGGACCTCTATGGATGGTCAAAATCTAGTTGTCCCTTAGCTTATATTGGTGTTTTCTAGCGTACCTTCTTCTTGGAGGCTAAACCCCTTACAGAAATAGGGGAAAGGTATTAGAAAATGTATAATAGGGTCCTAGGAATGATATCAATATCATAATTCCTAGTATGACTATGATATCTATGATGAGTGACATCCTTGGACATGGTTGTTTGATGTAACCGTGATGGTTGATGGCTTCCACATTTGCTCAACATTTTACGTTATAAATTAGCGATATTTTGGTGATCGAGATCACCAATGGGTACTCAACACCATTCATCTTCATGGAACCTACTTTGTGAGAGTTGTGATGTGAAATTTGGGGAGTTAAATGTAATATATGTGATGTGATGTTGTGTATTTGTGAATTAGGCAATATGTATGTGTACAAATGAAATGATATTCAATACTCCTTGAATGATGATGTGGAAAACAATTTATCTTAAAGACATGTTTATAATTAAAATTTATCATTAAAGGTTGATTAATTTCAATGAATGAGGCTATTGGCTTATGTAATATGAGTGCAAATATTTTATAACATGGTGTGACCTTGCCTTATAAGATCACAATATTAATTTAAGATTTTGTGTGAAAGGTGTAAAGATTTTATGTTGTGACTTGAATGGGTAATGAATTCTATGGTATGTTATTTCCTTCCTAATATAGGGTTGCTAACATTGTGGGAGAAACTATTTAAAACTATACATCATTATTTATGCCAGAGCCTTGAAAATAAGACTTGAGAAAATAAATAATTCATGTACATGACCATATTGGGATTATACTTCCAAAAACATTAGTGACATCTAGAAGTAAGTCCAAACCTATGGAGGACGATATGAGACCCATCATTCTAGTGCTAGAGATTATGTGTGCAATTTCAATCATTTTATGATCCTCATGGACGCTTATGTCATGAATTATGATATTACTATATATTTTGATTGAACATACTAATGCAAGTATGAAGGTGTTGTCATTGACTTCAACATGAATTATACTAACTAGCATTTTCATTGATATCAACTATGTGTGGATGAAGGTTATTGCATGATGAAGATGCTGAGGATATTGAGAAAATAGTGAAAAAGAGGAAAACAGGTTGTTGCAAGTTGTGCATGTGTAGTTGAGATATTAAGGAAGTGTTGTGAGTGAATGAAGCTATCTTTATGTTGTAGTGTCTAAAGATGAGTTGGAATTAAGTAATGAGTTGAGATGATGTCTCTAGTACTTGGTTTCCAAGTGCTTTTGAGAAAATTTGATAAACATAGAAAACAATGTTGTGCATGTGTTTAGAATGTGCTATGGGATGTGCTTCATATTTCTTCTGTGTTGATGCTATACCTGTGTAGATCTGATATCTTTTTCAAGCTTGTCAAAGGTTGTTATGCTCACAATTTGGGTTTCTAGATTGTTGTATAGAGTGAGAAATTTGCACTACTGTGTGAACCTATTTTTTCAGTGATGATTTTTTGCGGCCTACGAGAAATATTTTCTCTGAGTTTCTCTATAGTTTGGATTTAGGTTGTGCAGATTTGGGAAGTTTCTTATAATGCTTGAATCTTTCAAAATTTGAGTTTTTTACTTGATTTGGTACAATACAATTTATGTTTCATGCACTACTGTGCAAGTAATATTTACCAGAGGTTTTGGATTAAAGAATTTCTATGTTTTTCCTTTCATGTCAAGCCTTATAGGATTGAGAAACTATGTCACCCCATTTGTAGGACCGACAAACTGTGTTAGCACTGCATGCAAGGTTCATTAAATTATTTTGAGATGTGTTGGGATCTATTTTTGGTCACCTTCATTTTTATCCACCACGAGAATGTTTAGGTGCCAACCTAATTTGAATTTGTATGTGTAATAGATTGTTGTTGACCTTGGAGAAGGTTTTTGAGGTTGAGCTTGATATAAATAAGAGTAATGTTGTTGTGAGATGTAAGAAAGAATCAAGAAAGAAGAAAGGTAGATGTGAGATTGATGTGAGTGATGTGTGTGATGCAGTTTTGAGTAGATCAGCCTAAATTTCAAGTGTTGGATTCTTGAAGGCAGTGAGATGAAGGGGTCTGAAATATTTCATTCAAGGCTACAAAAGTTTTGGAGAAATTGTGGTGGATTCCTTTTTGCATTGAGAAGTTGTTCTCTATGTAACAATTTTCTTCTATCTTCTTGTGTTCTTTATGTGGTAGTGAAAATTAGCGGAAAATAAAATAAATATTTTTTTGGTGGGAAAGATTGCTCATGCACCTGGATGCTCCTACATCAAACAACCCGCGTAATAAAAAATGTTTCACGAGTGAAGTCTAATAAACATTCATATGGATTTTAAAAATAAATTGTTTTTCAATTTTCTTGAGAAAAACAATTTATTTTTAAAATTTTCCTTCACACAATCCCACTCCACTACCTCTTTTCCCAGATGCCTAGATTCCTCCACTATCAATTTTATGTTAAATTTAATTTTTTTGAGGAGTTATAACAATCCAAGAATAGCCTCCACATGCTTTTGCATGGGAATTTAAAAAACCCCCAAAATTTAAATAAAAAGATAATTTCTAGCTCTCATAAGACCAATTTGAATAAAATTCAAAATTAAATTAATTGAATCCAATTTTGAGGAGTTTAGAGGTGAATTAATTTAAATTAAAATAATTCTTTCAAACCTAACCAAAGCCAAAAATAAGAGGAAAATAAAATAAATCTTTATTTTTGGTGTGTAGGATTACCTATGCACCCAAAAGCTCTTGCATCAAAAAGATTCACCTTAGAATTATTATATAATTTAATAGTTCCTAAGAGGATATGAACCTCTAGCAATCAAAATGGTTCCTATTAAGGTAGTAATCTTGCAAAATAAGAAACAAGTTCCTAGTTCCTATCACATCTTCGGTAAGATAAAAAATTCATACCAAGTTGTTTAAGCTCCAAATGAGATAGAAATGTTTGACAATATCAAAACTTAAATATTTTGGAGATTCAATTAGCTTCTATTGGAGTGGGAACCTCTAATTAAAAACTATGTTAAACAAGAATAAATTCGTAAGGAGGTAGGAACCTCTAATAAAGTGTTTATTCTTGGTTCCTAGTGGGGTTAGAACCATTGATAAAGGAAAATAAGGAAACAAGAACCTCCAAAATGGTGGTGAATTTATAGTTCCCATAAGTGTGGGAACCTCAACAAGTTTTAGAAAGAGTCCCAAGTAAGGTGGAAAGCTCTAAAAATATGGATTTTGAGTTCGTTATTAATAATAATGCTTTGGAAGGCTTAGAAAATTCCATCAAATATTTTAAGAGTTGTTTAAATTTCAACACATGGTAGAAATACATTAACATTTATTTTTATTTTTCAATTACATAACCAATGTGTGGATAGTTCAAATTTCTACTAGAAGTATAAAATTAAAAATATTATTTTGTGATTCGAGTTTGTTGTTAACTAATGAGAGGATCATGGTAGTTTTGAATTGGAAAAGTAGGAGATAAATAAGAAACAAAATGGTAGGAATTATAAAGATGACATGAGGATGAGGATTTCAAGAGAAGTGGAAGAAATTAGAGGGATGAATTCAATTTTAAAAGTGATACACAAATGATAAAAAATGTGTAATTTGTTTTTTTCTTATGTTATTGTAATAAATTTTTGTAATCTCATAAAATTAAAAATACAAGATTTCATTTTTTGTTATATGTGTTCAATATTGTGCTAGTTACATTATTGGGATGTTTGATAAGGATCCTTCATCATGATTTTATAACTAATGATGAAAAAATGGCAAGAAAATAAAAAGAAGGTGCCTCAAAGTCGCTAATAATGTATTGATAGCCATATAAGGATATAAAGAGATGTGCAAATGAATTAAATATTATCTATAAAATATCATCCCTAGCCAAATTTTGAAGGTTTCCAATAAAAACTCTTGACACATTAGACTTAGGAAATGCATAAAAAAACTATGAGATGAGGGACATAAAATGAAAGATGAATTCAATAAACTTTTCATTAGAAGCTTGTATATAGTAAACCAATTAAGCGAAGGTGAAATATCAACTAATATTAGAGTACAAATTTAAAACAAATTGATTTGCATATGAAATATAATGGTCAGGTAGATAATAAAACCAATGAAATATTATATCCTTGAGGGAATAATTAAATACTTTTTTCTAGAATATTATCCCAAAAACTAAATCTCTATATTATGTAATTAATCTAGAAATGTGATATAATGGGTCAAATTTCTAATCATACATTTTGAAGTGGAGAACATGAATACCAATAAGAAGGTTTTCAGTGATAATATTGAGAGAAAGTGTGTTATTTAAAAGTATAGAAAACTGAGAAGCTATGAGCTATTATAGATTTAAATGAGTTGTTATTTAGACTACCTATATTTAGAATCATTTTTTTTTAATAATATTAGTAGTATACATAAGGGAACTAGTAATATTGATAAGAGTAATTTAAGAAGTCTCTAAAAGGACTGCATGAAATGGAAGAAAATATTGATAGATGAATCAAACATAGGATAATTAAGTTACAAAGGTTTCCTCTAAGTATTTTTTCTTATTCATTAATGGGGTTTGAATTTGAGATCACAAAGTATCAACATAGTTATAAGTAGCTATGTGTATAATTAGAATAGGCATAGACAAGTTAAGTTGATTATGCATGATGTTGGAATGTAAGTATTTGGTTTTATTACATATATATACACTAATGTAGAAATATCTTTGTTACATAGCAGGGTTATACCATATAATAAAATTTTTGTATAATTTAAATTAGTAGGAATTGGTACAAGTGACTATGGAAAAGTAGTCTTATTTGGATCAAAATAAAAGATAGACATATCAAGATTTCTTTTTATGGGATTTTCTTGAGGTCTTGAGTGAGACATGTTAGAATTTTTTAGATAAATAATAAATAAAATTCCACATGATGTATACACAAGAGTGTTTACTAACAACAGTTTGGTAGTTCTTATGTTTCCTAATTATTTAGGTTCTATTTATAAAATATTTATGAGTGAGTTCATTGAAGTAAAATATAAGTAAAATTTAAACTAAATCTAAAATTTAGATAATTTATAAATTACATTTTGTCTTATCTATGCCATTCAAGCATTAATCTATTTTTTAGGAAATGAAACTTTTGTATACTAATTTCATTGATCAAATGTTTAGGTTATAAAAGTTCTCTTTAAACTAGAAAAAGATAATTCACTAAGATAAAGAAAGAGATAAAGAAAGATATATGAATAGAAAAGTGTTATTTACTTTTGACTAATATAAAAATTAAGTAGTAATGCAAGAATATTTTAATGAAGAAAAATGACAAGTAGAAAAGTAGAGTTTAAACCCATACTTTAAGAAACAATTCAAATAATAACATGGAAGTTGAGTAGAGAGGAATTTGTAAGGATAGAAAGGATATTTATATGAATAAATTCAATCCCTTAATTTTTTTGTTTCAAACTCCATGGATAGCCAACATGTAAAAATAAGAAAAATAGTGTGTTCTTTTTATTCGAACTGTGTCTAGAAAGGTAAAATGAGTGACAATACTATGAATAAAAATACAAGGAGCTAAAATAAATTAAATGATAATAATATTAATAAAATGGAGACCCCAAAGTACCAAGTGCACTATGAAAGGATTTTAAATTATTGAAAGAGAAAATGAAAGGTAAGAGAAAAAAACAAAAATACTATCACCTCAAGAAGAAATTCAAATAATAATTTGGAAGTTGAAAAGAGGGGAAGTTTTAGGGATACTAACGATATTTCTATGAATATTCAATCCCCTATTTTTTCCTTTCAAGCTCCATGGATAGCCAACATCTAATAAAAAAAGTGTGTTCTTTTATCCTAAGTGTGTCTAGAAAGGTAAAATAACTAATTTTTTAATGATGATGATAATAATATTAATGGAATGGAGAACTCAAAGCGTCAAGTGTGCTATGAAAGGATTCTAAATTATTGAAAAAAATAAATAAAATGAAAGAGAGAAAACTTAAAATATTATCACCTGAAGAAGCTTGAGGAAACGAGGCCATTCAGTAATTCAACTAAAAATTTGAGGATATGGATAGAAAATGGGGGATATGGATGAGCTAAAGGATCTATATCCATTAAAATTCCTTCCATATTCATTACTACCAACCTAGGTATGTAGTATATGATAAAATTATCAATAAAAATTATTTAATGAATAAATATTGTCAAAAGTTAGTATATCATGTATAAGTCTAAATGTTGTATAAGGATATAAATAGATTCATCTCTAGAAATTGTCAAACATTAAAAATAAAAATTAACACATTTAAAATATTAACCTTCAAAAAGAGGCCATTAGATAGATGTTGGGAAAGTTTGGTCTTCTTAGAAAAAAATCCCAAGAAAAATAGTGTCTTTGGTAACTTTAATTTCAATTAAACTACCTCAAAAACATGTACAACTATGCCACAAAGTGCTATCAAACACAGTTCATTTCCCACATTAATTTTCCTAAGAGAAACTCATGCAAAATCAGTTTCAACAACAAACATTATCAGATTCTAACCAAGAAACATGAAACATGAAAGATGAGACAAAAAACATAGATTTACATGGGGAAAACCCTTTCGGATAAAAAACCCCACACTCCACAATCCTAGATTTCCATTGTATTAGTCATGCAATAGAACAGTTACAAATACAACTCAGAAACTAAGCCTTTGTAGAGATTATATCTTGTTTCATTCTGGAGACAAACTAGACAACATAACCCGTTATACGATCTTCACACTATTACAATACTGTCATATAGCACACACTGTAGATCCTATCTCTCATGGACCTCTGATCAACCTCTCAAGTGTTTACAAACCTCACTCTATTACAACACTCTCTCACAACATATAGAGAAGATTCACAAAGAGGGAAGTTTCACATTCAATCCACACACACAGAGCGGAGTTGCCTCCTTTAGAACAACATTCTCATCCTCCTCCCCATTTTTTTTTGACCATTATAGAGGGTTCCAATTTGTTCACACACTCAAATGGTATGTTGATATTCCAATGTCCACATAGTGTAACTACCAAAGGTTTACATTCTACTTCTCCCATTTGTCCGTGCAACCAACCACGTAGGACAATCATTCGGTCAAAATTATTCAATTTATATCGCATATCGATGAGATAATAGATTTTGTCTAACTGATTCCAAACTATCCATTGACCAACACTCACTCCACAGTCTTCCAACATTGCCAAGATTCATACCAGACATGTTAATCGGTGAGACCAATGCTATTGGTGACAATCCAAAAGGATTTTTCGAGTCGAGAGGTTATACTGATGTTCTCTAGCTGAGAACCTCTATTGGTGAGAGTCACACTGATGAAGACCATTGGGATAACATTATACTTTAGAGGAGTTCCTCCAAATCTCCTCTAACACTTCACATTCCATAGATGAAGTTCCCTATAGGTGATCTCATCAGTAAGACTCACATCGATCACTCACCATCAGACTGACCAACATAGTCAGAATAAACATGAAAAGCTTGGTCAACTACCCAAGTTCCACCAATTCCATTCATCAGCAGGACATTTTTCGATCCACTCCCATCGGTCTAACTTCATTTATTTGCCCGATCTTTCTAGGCTTCATCGAGAACCAAGGTTAGGCTGACAGAGAACTATCGGCTAGACTCTTGCCGATCATAAACCCATTGGTTTGACTTCCACCATTGGTATGACCTTTCCATGCTCCATCAAGAACCAAGGTTAGACCAATGGAGAACCATTGGATAGACTCTCACTGATCACCACCCATCGGTCTAACTTAAACCATTAGACAAGAGAGGAAGAATTTCCACCGACCATTTAGGTTAGGCAGATCACTACCATCTGCAAGATAGACCAAAGGTAACACCGATTTGGTAATGAAGTAGTTTCACATGAAGAACTCAGATCAACCAGATAGCTCAATGGTCACACCAATCTCATAGACAGTTCAAGATCACTTAAGAAGATTGGCCAGACATCTCAGTGGTCACATCGACATTGCTCTCTTAGAGGTTTAGGCTAGTGGGGTTGAGGAACACAATTCCAACAATCTCCCACTTGATGAAGATCACACTAGCACCTCCAGAGCACTTAAGAACTACTAATATCACATTGGTACCACTAGTTCAAATCCTGTTCAATAGCATTGAGGACAGCCAACCAACAAGTCTTCATAGATAACAGTCTACTAGACAATCTGCAACAAAATCAAGTATCCAACTACAGCTAACTATCCAACATTGTAACCAATGATAGGTATCCATGAAACCACATAGATCTCAAACATGCTCAAATTATCCATCAAGAACTATGTAGCATCATCTAAGATATCCACCATATAGTCAACAATCCTTTTCATCCTCCAACATGCCACCTATGGAAGAAAGGTACAAGCCAGGGTGAATATGCACCCATCAAATGAACACAAGTAAAATATCCTAGTGATATCAACAACAATAAACTACCGTCACTCAAAAAAACAAGATAAAAACATCAGCTAGAACAACAATCATATTGACTACTTCTATCCAATTGATAAACCCACGTGACTAAAAATAACGCCCACATCATGTGCTAGTTCATCCAATCATCCATACCTCAAATTTATCGTACATTAGTAAACTTATGTCCCAGGTATAACAAACCCGTGTACTTAGAACCACAAGCTCCACATGTATACAAGTCGATAAAGAACAAATATTTTCAAGAACTCACACTGCATGAGTCATGCCAAAATCAGAAACAATTTAAAAGGGCACAACAAGTCTACTAGTCTGCAACACAAAGAAAGTGTAACCATGTAGTACCAAAGACCCAACTCCACACCAATAAGAAAAACCTACAAAAAAATTTCTACAAGAAAAACATCTCTTCTAACCAATCTACACAACTCTTCTGTGTACTCCACATTCAACAAAGAAAACAATGTTATGTGAAACCACATATTTAGAAAGATCGATAAGACCAAAGAAAATCTTCAAAACATAACATGTAGCACATCCTTCTACAAAACACCTCCATGTATCAACTATGTCAAGTAGAATCTTCTTTACATCCCCAACATAAAATCCTTAACAACATTCAACCGATTAAATCACATGAGAGTAAGCTTCTCAAAGATATCAAACTACTCTATTTCTGATTTCAGGAAATCAGCCCACTTCCATCCCCTATGACATCATAAATGAAAGATTTACACCAAGGAGATAACCAAGTTGTCCATCTCTCACAATTAATCTTTCAAAACCATCTGACCATAACTCAAGATCCATTAATGAAAGAAATACATAACAAACTTTAGAGAAACAATGGGCACTACCTCTCAGGTTATAAACTATCAAGAAGACCAAGAGTTGGAAAGAGAAATTTCCTCCAAGATATCCAAGTAAAAAGACTCATCCATGAACTATCTCCTCATAGGTATTTATTGAACTCACATTCAATTAAGGTGTAGGCTCCTCATAATTTCTGCTAGATTTTTCAACAAGAGTAACCAATCAATATGCATCTCTTATCTCAAGAGAAATTCAGCCTCACCGTATTCTCCATGTATCCATGAGCACTTGGAAACAATCAACTCATGCCAAACTCCATATCAAACACAACAATATCATGAAGTATCAGGCAAATGATCAATGCACCCAAAACACAAAGAATATACCAAGATCAATGTCAAGATCCAACTACAGAATCATGAATGTATCATGACATCATGATCTTTTCATCCCCTCTTAGTAAATACCATGCTTCAAGTGAAGAAACCAAGATCTCAAGAGAAATGTACAATGTCAAAACTCTAATGTAAAAGCAAGAGCATACCATGATATAAAAGAAACAAGCTCTAAAAAAATATCACTTTTCAGGCACCATCAACACCTCAACCCAAAGAGCACACAAGTCCTCCATGGTTTCAAAATTCTAACCATCTTCAAATAGTGGCCCTAAAAATGTGAAGGAACCCTTCTCCAGCAACAGGATCAAAGAGTTCCTCCTAGTAACATATGTAAACTAAAGAAGAAAAATTATAAACAGTCACTGCTAAAGCTCCCATTAAATGGTGATACCAAGCTTTCTAAGCATCATGACCAACCATCTACAAAACTAAAAGAAAACTTCTAGGTCCACAAACATATAGCTATACTACTAATTATCCCAAGTGAAACCAAGATCTCACAAGTAAGGATATTCACCATGCTACAGGACTCCACAAATCACTTATCATCCATCCTCTTACCTCAAAATAGTCACACCAACCCACAAGTGACCACAAACAAGGCTATCTTACAAGTTTGCATAAATACCGAATCAAATCATGTGGATATAGATAGTGCACTTCCAGGTTGTCCCATTGCAAATATATGGGTAAAGACATCCCACAATATTGCACAATCTATAGATCCAATTAATGAAACATGAAGACTCACAATGACATCAATGTCTTGCACAATATGAGGTCTCACAAGAGAACAAACATGTAGACACCCTAACTTAAGCACAAAATCAAGTACATATATTATTTTCCAATTATGTTTACACTAAGCACCAAAGCATAGGAATCCATCAAGAATTACCATAGAACAATGAGTGACTAATCATATACCAAACATTTCTAAGTAGATTTGCAACTATCTCATCTAGTAGCACCTTGAGGAAGAAAGGGTCTAGAAAATAGCTCTTCAACAGATTGACAAAACAACAAGTTTTCTTGACCATGTAAAACCTACAAAATCATAAAAACATGCAGGTACAATACATCGTTAAAAAGGAACAACAATTCAGGAACTCCAAGCCCATTTAAAGCCAACTCCAAAACCACTAATATACACATGCATCTGAGAAAGAGATAGGCTATTTCAGAAGCTTTCAAATCATCTAATGATTAACTTCATAGCCATTATGCATTCGAGGTTAACATAAAACAATTCCTTCCAACACCAAGAAATACCACCCAACATAAGCACTCTCTTCCATGCCTCTCCATATTACTAGGGAGCCTCTCACATAGACACCCAATATGAATGTTTTACTGCTACATAACCATGAACTAAATAAATCCACCTCATACATCAAGGTTATATCACTGCCAACTAGGAGACATAGATCACAACAATTCAATATGACCATCTCCATTGTCTCCATCTTCCCCATCCTTCAAGTTGAATGTTCTCTCTAACTACCACAAGACTTCAACTCACCAAAGGATCAATACATCAATCGATTCCTCCAAATTTCCTCAAGCTTGAATGACTAAGAAATATTCATAGGTGAAATACCCAGAACCAACAACCAAGAGAAGGCTTCGATACCACTTGTTGGGAAATTTTGGTCATCTCAAAAAAACATCCAAGAACAATAGTGCCTTTGGTTACTTTAATTTCAGTTAGACTGCCTCAAAAACATGTACAATTATGTCACAAAGCCAAATCAAACACATTTCATTTCCCACATTAATCCTTCTAAGAGAAACTCATGCAAAATCAGTTTCAACAACAAACATTAACAAATTCTAACCAAGAAACATGAAACATGAAAGACAAGATAGAACACATAGATTTACATGGGGAAAACCCTTTCGGGTAGAAAATCCCACACTCCAAAAGCCCAGATCACCATTGTATTATTCATGCGATGGAATAGTTACAAATACAACTTAGGTACTAAGTCTTTACAGAGATTAAATCTTGTTTCATTTTGGAGACAAACTGGACAGCATAACCCATTATAAGATCTTCAAACTATTACAATACCATCATACAACACAAAGTGCAAATCCTATCTCTCATGGAACTCTGATCAACCTCTCGAGTGTTTACAAACCTCACTCTATTACAACACTCTCTCACAACATACAAAGAAGATTCACATAGAGAGAAGTTTCACATTTGATCCACACACATAGAGTAGAGTTGCATCCTTTAGAAAAAATTCTCATCATCCTCCCCCCTTTTTTTTTGATCATTACAGAGGTTCCATTTTTTTCACATGCTCAAATGGTTTGTTGATCTTCCAATGACCACATAGTCGAACGGCCAATGATTTAAATTCTACTTCTCCCATTTTTCCACAACCAACTACATAGGACAGTTATTCAATCAAAATTAATCAATCTGTATCGCATATTGGTGAGACAACACTCTGTCTCATTGATACCAAACTTCCAATTAACAAATACTCACTCCATAGTCTTCCAGCATTGTGAAGATTCCAATTGAACATGTTCATCAATGAGACCAATTCTATCAGCAACAATCCAGAAGGTTCTATCGATTCCAGAGGTTATACCGATGTTCTCTAGATTAGAACCTCCATCAGTGAGAGTCACATCGATGAAGACCATTGGGCTAACATTCTTCCTTGGAGGAGGTCCTCCAAAGCTCCTCACACATTTCACATTCCATCGATGAAGTTCCCTGTAGGTGATTTCGTTAGTAAGACTCACACTGATCACTTACCATCGGGTTGACCAACATAGCCAGAACAAACATCAAAAACTCCTCTGACAACCCATGTTCCACTGATGTCATTCATCAGTAGGACTTCCATTGATCCACTCCCATCATTCTAACTTCATTTTTCGGCCTGATCTTTCCAGGCTTCACCAAGAACCAAGGTTAGGCTGACGGAGAACTATTGGTCGAACTCTCGCCAATCACAAACCCATCGGTTTGATCTACCTTTCCAGGCTCCACTAAGAACAAAGGTTAGACTGATGGAGAATCATCGGTCAAACCCTCCCTGATCACCACCCATTTGTCTAACTTCAACAATGGGACAAGAGATGAAGAACTTATGTCGACCATTCAGGTCAAGTCAATCACTCCCGTCGGCAAGATAGACCAAAGGTCACACCGATTTGGTCATGAAGTAGCTTCACACGGAGAATTCGGATCAGCCAGATAGCTCAATGATCAAACCGATCTCATAGATAGTTTAGGATCACTTAAGTAGATCGGCCAAACATCTCAGTGGTCACACAAACTTTGCTCTCTCAGAGGTTTAGGCCAGTGGTATTGGGGCACACAATTCCAACAATAGAAACACCAAAGCGAATCAAAAAAATAATATAAAATTACTAATCTCAACATTTTTTTGTATAAAGGATCATTGAATCTTCCATCACATGATAAACTTGTAGCTATTATTGTTTATGATATCATCCTTATGCATAATAATGACCTACTTCATGTTACCACTACACAATCATAGTTCTAATGAGAACACTATTTATATAAGCCATAGATGTGGAAGCCAACAAAGGAGAGAATATAAATAATTGATGAATAGAAATTAAAAACCAATATTATAAGCTTCAAATTACAAATTTATTCTAACATCATAGGTATTTTGATGTATACTAGTTATTTATTCATTGAATGGTCGTATAATCTATTGGATAGGACACCTGAGATGGGGATGAATCACTTGTGGAAAACCAATAATTCCAGATGTATTTGGAAATCCCAATGAGGGAAAAACCACGGTGAGGATTAACTAACACTATAGAGAATATCAAAACTAATTACAAAAATCCTCACTGACTGGAAAAAGGCTCACTACCTAAAGTAAGGACTCACTGTCTAGATTAACTATCCATAGGGCTACAACTCAGATGGCTCACTGCCATAGAGATACAAAGGAGACAAAGAAGACTTTTTATAGAGAGATAAAAATCCCAATGCAACAAAGGATTCCACCACAATCACAAATCCACTTGCATGAATGATAGAGTTTTGCTTTTGCTCACTGCATCTAGAAACTCAAATTTAAGCTTTGCACTGATCAACCACACACATAACTCACAAAATTTCATAATCACATAAAATTCACATCTACTCTTTCACTTATCTTCTTTTCTTATGCACACTTTTTCATTGCTAACACATTCTATATTTATACCAATCCCCAACTTTGAAAAGATACAAAGTCAACCATCCAACTTCAAATTTAAATTAGGTTGGTTCCAAACATCCTAGGGTGGAATTCGAATGAGGGCGACCTAGACACATGCTTCACTGAGACCCACAATAGATCCAACACACTTCATCAACTCCGAATGTATTGCTTGATACACAGCTAGGAAAACCAATGTAAAACACATAGATTAATTAAGCTCGATGCTTCCAAATATCAAAATGATCTTTAATAAGAGTAGGGCAACACAACTCTCAAACCATAAAGAGAAATCCAGACCAGCACAAATTCTTCTGAACCTCAGCCAGAACATACTTCACAGTCACTAGACCAAAGACCTCAACAACTAACAATCTATAGTATTATTTTTATATAATTTTCTCAATATCCTCAACATATAGTAAACAACCAACTAACCAGTTGACATAAAAAAAAGACTTTCATTCCTCTTTCTATTCTTGCAACGATCTCCCCCTTTGTCATTTATGGCAACACATGATGTGAAAAACCATGAAAGACACATACCAACTCTCAAGATTTTTATTTTCCTTCTCCCCCTTAGAAGATAATTACTTAATTTCCTCTATATTCTTCATATGATATTTTTCTCCTTTTCACATGCTCTTTCTCTCCCCATTTGACATCAAGGGAAAATTGAAAAAACATACTTTCATTGAAACATCCTTTGACATGAAAGAAGAATACTCATAATGAAAACACTTTACAATTGTTTGCTCCTACTGAGAGGCAGCTACCAAAAACATCATTCCAAAAAGATAGAAACGTGAATCCATTGGACCAATGCATCTCTAAATGCATGTTAGTTTGTAAAAGGAGGGGAAATAACCCATAACTTATCCTAGAGATACTCAAAAGTATCTTTAGGAAGAGCCTTTGTGAATATATCAATAATTTGATCTTCTGTTGAGACATACTCAAGCTTGATTTCATTTTCCATGACCTTCTGTCTTGAGAAATGATACTTGATCTAGATATATACTTTTTTCTCAAGTGTATTGCAGGATTCTTTGAAATGTTAATTGCACTTGTGTTATCACATAATATAGAAATGGTATCATCATACTCCATTATGATATCTTTCAATGTCTACTTCATCCATAAAACTTGTGTACAACAAGATGCAACATCAATATACTCAACTTCAATAGTGGACAAACAGACTAAATCTTGCTTCTTACTCAACCATGCCACTAATCTACATCCAATAAAGAATGCACCACCACTAGTACTCTTTTTTTCATCTATACTTCCAGCTCAATTTGCATTTGTATAAGCACTAAGTGTAAAATCAGTATCCTTGGGATGCCATAACCCATAATCCGGAGTGTCTTTCAAATATCTGAATATCCTTTAAACTATAGTAACATGTGTTTGCTTTGGATCTTGTTGAAATCTAGCCACAAGAAAAAACATATACATAATATCTAGTCTAGTAGTAGTCAAATACAATAGTCCACCAATCATAGATCTATACTTGCTCTTATCAGTCTTAGGTGAATCATCTTCTTTTCCCAACTTACATCTAGTCACCATAGGGGTACTCACCGGTTTGGAAACATCCATTCAAAATATTTTCAGCATCTCTTTCAGATACTTAGATTGTGAAATGAAAATTCCTTCCTTTGATTGATTAATCTATAGCCCAAGAAAGAAATACATCTCACCAAACATAGACATTTCAAATTCTTTCTGAATTTATTCCACAAAAATATTGCACATGTTCATTCCCTCCAAAGATAATGTCATCAAAATACACAACAACAATCAAGATTCTATCATTTTCAATATTTAAGTTTAAATTATTATGTGCCATACCTTTGTTAAATCCTTTCCGACTCAAGTACTTATCCAACCTTGCATACTAGGCTCTAGGAGCTTGCTTCAATCCATTTAAAACTTTCTTCAATATGCACACCATATCCAGTTGGTTTGTAATTGAAATCCTTCTAGTTGTTCCATGTAGACCTCTTCTTTAAGTTCACCATTCAAAAATTTTGACTTCACATCCATATGATAGACTTTGAAATCTTTATAAGCAACCAATACTAAGAACATCCTTATAGCTTCCATTCTTGCTACCATGGAAAAAGTCTCTTGAAAAATCTATACCTTATACTTTTGAGTAGCCTTTGCACACAAGCCTCGCTTTGTTTCTAACAACCTTCCCATTTCCATTTAGCTTATTTCTGAACACCCATTTTGATCCAATAACATTTTTATCTATTGGTCTTGGGAACAATTCCCAAGTTTGATTCTTCTCAATTTTCCAAAGTTCTTTCATTTCTTCCTTCCAATGTTCATCCTTACAAGCTTCACTTACTGACTTCAACTCTATAATATTTGGCTATGAAGGTAGCCACCCAAGATCTAGAGGCCTAATAGAAAGCACAAGCATAAGAGAGATAGAAACAATATGAGAAGAATAAACTGTATTCTGCCAATGATGCAACTAGAATATGCTAAAGTACATCTAGAGACCCTTAGTTGTATAGCCAAGGTGAGTACATAGAAGGGCACAATATTATGACAAGTGTTGTAATATTATGACATGATACAATAGTGACAAGATATCACTCTACCTAAAGTGGAAAATTGATAATGTGATAATCACCACAAGAGATGGATCACCCACAAAAGGTGGAGAGGTAATCATATGATATGTCCATAAAAGGTGGATGTGATAAAGTAATAACATTATAAGTCCACCAAAGGTGGAAATGCTCCAACTAACACCTATGTGGTCCCTAAGTAAACTTAACTAAGGTATTATTATGACCTAGGACAAAGTAAAACTCTTTTAATTACACCAACACCCCCCCTTAAATGCAACTTAGGGAGAATGTAGACAAAAGAAAACAATACATGATGGGTCCCGACAACTAGGCCATGTTAGCTACCCATGTAAAAATGCAATGCTATCTCTCATAAAGTGGAGAAAAGGAGAAAACCACATGGGAAAAAACTCGCCCCCAAAAGAGAGATGAAAAACAAGAAAGAAAGCTCTCAAATGTATGAGAAGGACAAAACCCTAAGAAGAGGAAAAAGTCCCCCCATAGGAGAGAATGAAGAAGTCAAGAGACCTCCTTAGATGAAACATCTCGTACCCCCAAGATAGCTCACAAATGATAATATGTACTCTAAGTGAAGGCTTTGGTGAAGATATCTGCAACCTGCTATGTTGTACCTAGGACAATACTACAAATCACTGACCTACTCCTATATCAGCTCTTGAATGTAGTGCATATGAATCTCGATATGTTTGGTCCTTTGATGGTGAACCAAATTCTTCAAGATTAGGATGGCACTCTGATTGTCACAATGAATGACTGTAGGATGTGGAATAGTGAAGCCAAACTTAGTGAGAATATTCTAAAGCCAAATAGCCTCAGTAGTAGCATTAATATCCCCTCGATACTTAGCCTCAGTTGAAGAAAGAGAAATAGAATGATGCTTCTTACTCTGCCAACAAATGGGGCTAGAACCAAGATGAAAGCTATAGCCAGAAGTTGACTTATGATGATCAAGATTGCCAGCCCAATCAGAATCTGTATATCCCACCAAGGTAAGTCTTGTACATGCTACACAGTGAATCCCATGATGATGTGTACCCTCTATGTAATGCAAGATGTGTTTGGCTACTTTCCAATGAAGCTCATGTGGTTCCTCCATAAAGTGTGAAACCATTCCAACTACAAAGAAGATATCAGGGCATGAGTGATTCAAGTAGACAAGACTCCAAACAAGTTGATGATACAAAGTGGCATCAACAAGTTAAGTAAAGAATTTAGCCTCAATCTTGACTCTTAAAAGAAAGGGAGTTGAAGTAGGATTAAGATTAGCCATGTAAAACTGAGCTAGAAGATCAAGAGCATACTTGGGCTGATAAAGAGAGATCCCAGAAGCTGATAGTGTGATCTAAATCTGAAGAAAATAGTGCAAAAGGCCCAAGTCAGTCATAACAAATCTATCCTACAAAGCAGATTTGACACTGCCAATGATGGATGAGGTACTCCTTGTAACAATAATGTCGTCAACATAGAGCATAAGTAGAAAATGAGAGTTATCATGTTGTAAAATGAAGATATTAGGATTTGAATGACACCTGGTGAATTCTACTAAGAGAACAAAGGAATCCATCTTAACATACCAAGCCCTAGGGGCCTATTTGAGGCCATAGATAGACTTCCTCAATCTGCAAACCAAAGAATAATTTTGTATGAATTGTTGTGGCTACTCCATGTAAATCTCCTAATGAAGAACCCTATGAAGAAATTCACTCTTCACATCCATCTAATGTACAACCCAACCATGAGCTGTGACAATAGCAAGTGTCAAGTGAATAGAGTTCATCTTAGCAATGGGTGCAAAGGTCTATGTATAATCAACACCTGGAACTTGTGAGAAACCTTTTTCCACAAGTCGAGCCTTTTATTTTTCCACACTTCCATTCACTAAATATTTTATTTGATAGATCCACTTACACTGAACCATATTTCTCCCCTTAGGGAGTGGAACTAAATCCCATGTGTGGTTCCTCATCAAGGAACTATACTCTTCCTCCATTACTGAACCCCATTCTAGAGCTCCTAATGCTTCCTTGAAGGACTGTAGATCAGAAGCACTAGCAATAAAAGCATGTGGGAAATCTTGATGTTGTGACTGAGTCCTTCGAATATCTGAAGGATCCCCAACAAGAGAACCCATTGACTCAAGATTCTAATGATCCCAATGAGGTCTAGTAGGAGATGAAGGATGAGGCTCCTCAACTGCAAGTGGACCGTGCAAAGGTGTAATCCTTCGAGTCATAGTTGAGGAAGAATCATCATCTGAGTCACTATCATCACTTTCCACTATGGAAGAAGGAAGAGGAGGATTAGAGGCCAAGCTAGGAGAGCTTTACTCAAATTGAATACTCGTCTCAATGAATAACTCATGTGTTTCTAGATCCAAAAGTCTATATGCCTTAAACCCTTTAGGAAATCCAACAAAGATGCAAGGCCTACTCTAAGGTTCCAATGCCTTGCACATCTCTAGAGGTATGTGTGCCCAAGCTGGACAACCAAAAACTCTGAAGTATCTCACAACTGTTTTTCTACCACACCAAGCCTCAAAAGGAGTTGTACCCTTCAAAGCCTTATGGGGAACTTGATTATGGATGTGAGTGGCACAACTGATAGATTCTACCCAAAATTGAGGACCAAGAGAACTAGCATGAATCATGCAGCTAGCCATCTCCTTAAGGGTTCTATTATTCCTTTGAAAAACACCATTTGGCTATGGAGTGTATGCAAATGAATGTTGAAGATCAATCCCCTCAAGAGTACAAAATTCCTCAAGTCTATTGTTCACATATTCCCTTCAATTATTTGTGTGGAGAATCTTGACTTTCTTCCCTAATTGCTTCTTAACATGAGCCTTGAAGGCTAGAAATATGTCAAACACTTCACTCTTGTGAACAATAAAATAGACCCATGTTAATTGGGAGTAGTCATCAATGAAGGCGAGAACATAGCAGGCCTTGCTAAATGATGGCATTGGAAATGGACCTGCTACATCACTATGAACTGATTGAAGAACTTCGAAAGATCTCCATGAATTCCCTTTGTCAAACTTCTCTTTTGGATGCTTACACAAGGAACAACCTGAACATACACCTTCAGATACCTTATTTTAGGGATTCCTAGAACCATATCCTTGGAGGTAAGTTGTTGAAGATAGCAATAATTGAGATGTACAAACTACTCATGCCATAGCTTACATTCTAAATTTGAATAAGTGAGAAAGGTTGTAGAAGGAGACTTAGGCACAAATTAGGAGAATGATTAAAGTCATGTGTTGTGATTGTCTTGTCCCACTACAACCAAGGCATCATCCTTATGTTCTTTGACCACAAATGAATCTAGAGGAAACTCAACTTTCTTTCCATCTCCAAAGTGAGTGATTTGGTAGATTGAAAGAATATTGTGCTCAAGTTAGGAACATAGAGAGAATTCTTAAATGTTCCATCATCCATGAAAATTGAAAATTTCCCTTCAACTTATACTTGAGTATCATCTCCTATGAATATGTGAGGTACCTTAGATGGATCCAAAGAAGAAAAATACTCCTGTTTAGAACCCATGTGATGAGTGGCACACAAGTCAAGTATCCATTGTTGTGAAGAACCTGTAGTAGCAACAAATGCTTTCCCTTTTCCATTTGACTATGAGGAAGTGGAAGGAGATGAATCCTTCTTCTTGTAGGCAAATGAAAAATTGATGTTATTCTTCTTGATGATGTTTGTCATGTCATCAATTTACTTAGTGTGGAAATGATTCTCATCATGACCGAATCTCTTGCAATATGATCAAGTTGGTCTCTCCTTCTTGCTTGAGTTTCCCTTCTTGGGAGAAGATGAAGAAATCCCTTGTTGTGGAGAGGATGATTATGCTTTACCTAATTGTGTTTGCCTTACACTACCTCTACTTCTCGTTATAACCCTTTCCTTGATTTCCTTTATGATCCACAAAATCTTTCGACTTTTAAGACTTGAGAAACCCAATTCTTATCAACTTTGCTTGATCTAGCATCAACATTTCTATAAATGTATCAAATGATGGCATAGTGAAAGCACTACCCACTGTCAAGTGATGGGTTTGGAAGCTAGAAACAAATGTTGCATATTCTGATGGAAGCTTTCCCAACAAATTGTAGATCAACTGTGCATCCTTTTTGTCACTTCTGCAATCCTTAAGTTGTGCTCTTAGCTCGTTTTCCTTAGTGACATAGTCTTGGATTTTATCAAAATTCTTGGGATCTAACATTGTGAGATCATTTTCAAGCTGATAACCTCTAATCTCATCAATGTGGCCATACAATTGATCAAACTTTTCCCAAACCTCTTTGATTGTTTTACAATTTTCAATTTGAAAGATTAGATCTTTTGATACATATTTCCTTAAGTTCCAAGAGCCATAGTATTTTTAATGAGCCAATCCATATGAGCATTAGGATCAATTTTAGGATAAGTTGGTGCAATAACTGTTCCATCAATATAATGAGTTAATCATTTTTCCATTAACTTACTCCAAGCATAAATTTTCCAAGAAGCATAGTTATGTGGAGTTAACAAAGGAAACTTAGGAGAACTCATAGCAGCAAAATGAAAGAGAACAAGATAGAGAGACAAAAAATCGCACAAGACACCCCCCAAATTCACTCAATCAAAGAAACCCCCCCAAAAAAATATGATTTGGCACTTTATACTTAGTGCATGTATAATGGCCACTTGTAATCCAAGCAAAGTAGGCTTCTGATTTTCAATGTTTTATAACAACTTTTAGTATGTTGCAACAGACTCAAATGACTGATACAAAATACCAAGTTGAGATATTTGCTTTACAAATAAAAAAATGGTCCACAATAGACCATATGCTGAAAGTAGAATTTTTTATCACAATCACTACAAACTGATAGCACCATTGTGAAGTTCAGAAAAAAGCATGCACTTTTTAAAAAATGGCACTTGGAAAGGAGTTTGTATGAGCCTCAATGGAGCCCTGAAAGTTGTAGAAATGTTGACAACTTAGCAACACTTGTGACAAATTGAATTTTCTCAAAAATTAGAGAATCAAAACTAGAAACCGATCACACCAGTGCATAGAGCACAAAAAATTAGGCCAAATAAAAAAAAAAATTGCACCAAGAAAGACCTCAAAATGGCCAATATATGACCCTCTGAAGATGGAGTACAAAATAAAAAACTCAAATGAGAGGGGGTTGTTTTTTTCAAAAAGATGTTGATGTAGTGTTGACATCAACAAATCACGAGCTTAAATTTTATTGGCGTATGACCGTCATAGTAAAAAAATCTCTAATTCAGTAAAAGTTGACGTCTGTCTACCCATCACGCTCACCGTCGTCCTCTACCTAAATATTTTGTCGAAATATTCTTCTTTGTTTGCTAGAATCTTTTGCAAATGGGCCAAAATATTCTTTGGGTGCTCGAGTTGTTTACTAACCCTCATAATCTCTAAGATTCCCTAAGAATCTTTGCAAGCCGCCAATAATTTGAAAATGTCCATCAGTTTTAATTGACCAGTCGCTTGTCAAGTGAAGAGGGGGTCGCGTGGGGGTGGAACGCCACACCATATGGCGGGTTCTAGCTGCCTTGGTACAACAGTACTAGTCTACGGTACTGCAAGTTTGCAGACCATGCAATTCATAGATTTTAATTTTGATTTTTTATTATAAAAATTATTTTACAAACAAAACAATCTATGGATAGTAAAAAAATTATTCTTTTTGAAAAATATTTCACAAAAATTCAAATAATTTAAAAAAAATAAAAAAAATCATATCGACGCAATAATGGTTGGGCCATATGGCTCGACTAGCAATTTTTTTCTGCCTCGATGGAGAACTTTGTCCAAATTTCATGATTTGGAAATCAATTTAGGGGTTTTTAGCCCTTTTGAACGCGATGGTGATGTCCTTTATGGTTGAAAATGCTCTAAAATGGTAGCTAACTCTTGGATCTGGCAACCACATCCAATCTTCAAACCATTGTAGATTTGGCCTCCAATGTCAAACTGGGATGAAATGAAAGGAAAATATGACTATCTTGGACACTCCAGATGCAATGGTGAGCTGAGATCTGATGGATAAAGCTCCCAAAATGCACCTATAATACAAGCCCAAAAATGGAATCACCCCCCCCCCCCTCAATCTAGTAGTTCAATGAAGAAAATACAAGATTGCACTCAAGATCTTCCCAAAATGACAATCGAAAGGCACTCCAATAGCTCTAATACCATGTAATAATTTGCTATGAAGAAAACCACCCAAGATCTAGAGGCCTAATAGAAAGCACAAGAATAAGAAAGATAGAAATAATATGGCAAGAATAAATTATATTATGCCAATGATGAAAATAATGTTGGACTCAAGGGAACACTGAGAGGGGGTGGGGGGTGAATCAGTGTTCAATAATCTTCAAACTTTATCCATTCAAAACATGAAAGCATTTTGTTACTGCATTAAGGAAAAGATGTATGCATTGAAATTAAACATCCATAACATCATGACACATAGATTTTGATGTGGAAACCCTGTTAGGGGAAAAAAGATAGTGCAGATTAATCCACAATTTAAGGACTCAAAGTATAGTGTTTATAAAAGGAATGCACTTGCATTTAGGCACACTACCTAGAGCTCACTACTCAAAGTTAAGGCTTATTACCTACAAAATTCAGATTAAAACCATATGAAGAGGTGAATTGAGATGATAGCATCTAACAATGCTAGGTAACATTTCTAGTGAAGCTCATGAATCTTATTTTGGATTTGCTCTTTGATTTTCCACTTCATTTTGCCCTATTCTGCTCTTTACTGCTCTTCACATAAATTTCACATTTCTGCTCTGCTATGACTCGCAATTCACCCTTTATATTCGAATACCACTTGTATTTCACACACATGTCACATGTAAATGATGAAAGCAATCTCTTATATATATCCACAATCAAAGATTAGTTCATCCAACAGTCAGCTTCATACGGTATTAAGATATTTTAACTTGTCGGCCAAATCCACCATAAAATATTTATGTGCATCCTCCAAAGTTGGTTAAGACGAAGAGAGGACCCAAACAACAATTAATCCAATAATGAGAATTATGATTAATTTCATTTTATACATCCACAAATTCCATCTTTGTTGGGTCATCCTTCTACCATATATAATTCATAGATTAATGCACCATACCTCCTAGATCGCTTACTGGTGAGTGCACATCAAAACTAAGATACTGAAATCCTCTGCAAACCTTCCTCAAGGATGCATAACCCAAAATACCTATCTAGTGAGATGATTATACCAAATTTTATACCTTTAACTGGATCTCCTATTCTTTGCTCTGTTATGCCAATATGAGCCAAAAGTAGTGTTGCTCATTCAGAAGCAAGACTTGAGTTGCATGACTTTGGTTGCCATAAATGAAAAAACCTACAAGAAAAACTCCTTACCCATATACCAACAATCTCCCCCTTGGCATTGATGGAAACACTTAGTGAAAAATGACTAAGTATTGGAATCACTACAGGTATACTGCAAGACTACTTGCTACACTCTTCTCCCCCTTAGATTCATACAACATTTTTTCACTTATAAGGCATTTTTCACTGCATTCTCTCCCCCTTTGACATCAATGACAAAGTTGGAATACCATATGCCAAAAATTTGACCAAAATGGTGACAAAAAAGGTGTTCAAAATCATCAATCCTTTTAGAAATTAATAGAATATATACGCTTAGAGTTTTTCTCCTTTAAACAAAATTTCAAAAACTTCAAAACACTTTATTGCTTATCTTTAGAAAATTAGCTTGTTGTTTTTCTTCATTTCTAGAAGAAAATTCTCCCAGCTATCAATTGCAATTCCAATGTTGATGATCAAGTTGTTGTTCTTGGAAGTTTTGTTGATAATCTCAATGAGAGATTCAGGAATTGTGATTGCTTCTTCCAATTTTTCACCATTTTTAGGAATTTCCACCAACTCCTCTAGCCTACACTCGACTAAGTATTTCACCTTCCAAAAGGTTTCCACAAGAACATTCTTGGACAGTTAAATTTTTATTTGAGCTACCTACAACTCTCAGATTCTTCTTCTGATGACTTCATCTGGATCCTAAGATATATCAAAGTTTAGGGCAGCAGACACAATAGTTGTAGATATTTGTGGCTAAGTTAATGCACTTCCTTAACTCATTCATTTTATTTTTAAGCTTACCAAGGGATATTCTGAATTGTTCCTTCAAGTGAGATAATTTTACCTTCTTCTCTACCTTTGTCTTTAGATCCCATTGATTCTCTGCTACACTCAATCATTTCTTTAGGTAGAATATCTTTTAGAATCTCAAATCTTATCTTGCAGTGCTCAATATGAGCACTAAAAAATTCCAGAATTAAGTCCTAGTCGTAAGATTGTTCGACTGACCATAACCGTGCAATCCTCTGCATACCACCTATAGTTTGGATAAATTGTTGAAGTTTTTCTTTTGACAAATTTTCTTCTTCTTCACTACCTTTTTCAATACCAGAATCATTTTATAGTTGATTCTCAGGCTCTTCATTATATTATTCATTTGAAATGTCCAAAACTTCCTTCTCTTTCCCTTTCCTTCAATCATGGGAAATTTACTTTCTAGAGGGTTGTATTCAATAATCTCCCGACCTCTTTTTTATCCTTTACTAATGCTATCAGAAGAGGAACCAATTTTTGTTCTCCTCACTAGAGGGGAAATAATGAATGATCCACATTTCACAAGCACGTTCTTATAGAAAATTTCAAATTCCAAATCCCAATTAGACAAACTCTTAGCATAAGAGTAGATTTGGGTGCATACCGGTTTATCCGATGTCCATGGCACATTGTCCATTTTTGGCAATGAATTCAAAAAGTACATAACCAGACATGTAATTAGAGTGCAAAACCTGAATGGATACATTGATTCTTTTTTCAACTGGACATTCTCAAACATCTGATCTTTCGGTGATCCGCATAGGTCAAAGTCTCGACCTTCAATTATCATCTTATTAGCAATATATACTGCACTAGTTGATGTAGCTCCTTCCCTATTTTGGTAGAAGATTTTATAGTTTATGCCATGCGTGATGTACTTCATGAAGAGATCTTTGATTGTTGCTATCAGTGGAGCTCTTTGATCTCCAATTATCCCAGTTAGGGTTTCGACTTCCTTATTTCGAATAGATTTATTTTTAGGAACATCACAGACTTTGCAAAATCTAGTTAATTTCTCAATTACTTCTTTTGAGATTATGTAGGGTTTGTCCAAAGTTAACACATCATCATGGAATCTATTCAACAAAAAATTTATGAACTCTACATCCTCAAAGTATGGAAACTAATTTCACATATCCAAATTTATGTGTTTGGCATTGTTCAATTGTTTTAATTCATTGAGAAGCAATAGATTCCCCATATATCTGATTTTTGCACTATTGTACTCATCCAATGTGATGAAACCTTTAGATTTCTCCATTCTTTTTCATGTTTTTAGGGTTCACAACTACACACCAAATTATATGAGGAATTTCAAGAGTTATTTGAAGAACGTGATAAATTTGTTGATAAATTCGCTCTTGCTGCTTCAAAAACCACTTGTCGAGTGCTCTTCTTCTTCTCTTTGATAATGCAAAGTGAAAAATGATAGATTAGGACCTAAATTTTATAGCTCACACATGTGCAATAAGTGCACTTGCCCTAAACTTTTCGGAGACTCTATTTTTTTAGGCAACGATAGAAAAATCTTTTGCGGACCAAAAAAATTGCTGAATTTCCTTTTCTAAAAATATCAAAACTTCTATACGCTGAGAGTGCACCTTCATGATGATTTTCTCCATTCTGGTATCACCTATGGATAGGAGAGGAAGGATTTTCTGATAAAACTTCCCCTAGGCTAGTGGCCTCAATTCAATTACCGAAAGAATTACTGGAAGCAGGTTTCGATATGGAACGATTTCCAACTTTAGAAACATTTTTCTTCACCCATGTCTTCTTCATCTGAATTCTGATATCATCCATAGTTATCTTTTCCTTTCCTTTGTCATTTTTCTCTATTTTCCTCTCTCTCTATAACAGACCTCTTCTTTCTATGTTCTTGTTTGTACTAAATCTAGCAATATGATCATACATGTTGCAGTTATAGCACACAATGTTTCTTTGTCCATTCCATTGGTTTGTTCTCAATCTGTATTGACTAGAAATATTCGCTAACTTCCCACATGCATAAAATTCAATATTTCTTCTAACAATAGAGTGACTTGACATATTTCTACATTCAATTAATTTATGACCATGATTGTTGCAATTGAAACACTAACCAGAGAATGATGAATCTTTTGACCTTAAATTGCTTCTACAGTGAGATATCATATGACCAAAATTATAATAGGCAAAAAAATATCCATTAAGTTTTTATGCATTAGGTTGTCTTAATGGATACCTTCCATTTTTGTTTTGTTTGAAATTCTTTTGTGATGATCTTGAATTTTCCCCCTTTTCATATCCAAGACCTCTCTTATCATTTCCACTCTTTCATCCTTGAGTTAGCTCATCAAGCTTTACTAAACTGATTTTAAACATTACTTTGAATTCGTTTACAATGCCAAGGTCATTCCTAAGATTAGTAATCTACTTACTACATTCTTCATTATTTCTGGTTCTTTGCAATTTACTTTCTAACTGAGTAAGTTCTCCACTTATTTTTTTGCATTCATCAAATTTCTCTTTCAAGGTCTGAGCAAGATTTTCTTCACTTTTCTTCCTTTCCTCTATCTCTTTAGTCATCTTTATCATCATAGATTCCATCTCATGTTTCAGATTGGTATTATCTCTAGCAAGCTTTTCACATTCTTTAGTTATCTCCTTCAAAGTTTGATTCAGGTGAGCATCATCCATATCTTCATTTTCCTTCTACTATATCTGATCACAGAGATCTTTCCTCTTCACCCTAGATTTGACTAACTAATCCTTTAATGACTGAATGAATTTCTCAGCATCTCTAAGATTTACTTTCAATTCTTGAACTTCTGCTTTAGACTGATCAAGGTCATCAATAGCTACAATAAGTTGTTGTTGAAGACTACTAGAGTCCATCACATTCCAAGTCAACCTCAAGCTGCAAGAATTCTCCAGCGAAACTTTCTCTGATACCAATTGTTGGACTCAAGGGAACATTGAGAGAGGGGGGTGAATCAGTGTTCAATAATCTTCAAACTTCATCTATTCAAAACATGAAACAATTTCATTATTCATTATATGTCTCCATTGAAAGTAAACATCCATAACATCATGACACACAATTTTTTGTGTGGAAACCCTATTAGGGGAAAAACCACAGTGGAGATTAAACCACAATTTGAGTACTCAAAGTATAGTGCTTATAGAAGGAATGCACTTGCATTCAGGCACACTTCCTAAAGCTCACTGCTCAAAGTTAAAGGCTTACTCCCTACAAAATTCAGATTCAAACCATTTGAAGAGGTGAACTAAGATGATAGCATCTAACAATGCCAGGTAATAGTTTTGGTGAAGCTCATGAATCTTATTTTGGATCTTCTCTCAGATTTTCCACTTCGTTCTGCCCTTTTCTACTCTTTACTGCTCTCCTATGACTCACAATTCACCCTTTATATTCAAACACCACTTTTATTTCACACACATATCACATTTAAATGATAAAATCAGTCTCTTATATATATCAGCAAGCAAATATTAGTTCATCCAATAGTTGGCTTCATATGGTATTAAGATATTTTAAATTGTTAGCTAGATCCACCAAAAAATCTTTATGTGCATCCTCCAAATTTGGTTAAGACCAAGAGAGGACCCAAAAAATACCTAATCCAATAATGAGATAATTAATTTCATCTTATGTACATTCGCGAATTCCATTTTTTTCGGGTTGGCATTCTTGCATAGATAATTGACAGATTAATGCACTGTACCTCCTAGATCACTTACTAGTGAGTGTGCATAAAAAAATAGATAATGCAAGCCTCTACAAACCTTCCTCAAGGATTCATAACCCAAAATACCTGTCTGGTGAGAGGATTAGACCAACTTTAATACCTTTAACCAAATCTCTTGTTCTTTGCTCTATTCTATTGGTAGGAGCCAAAAGTAGTTATGCTCATTGAGATGCAAGACTTGATTTGCATGAATTTGGTTTCCATCAAAGACAACACCTACAAGAAAAAATCCTTAGCCATATGCCAACAAATATAATATGCTAAAGTACATAGGAGACCCCTTGGTTATATTTCCAAGGTGAGTACATAGAAGGGCATAACATTATGTCAAGTGTCGTAATCTTTTGACATGCAAAAACTGTGGAAAGCTATCACTCCACCTAAAGTGAAAAAGTGATAATATGATAATCACCACAAGTGGTGGATCACCCACTAAAGGTGGAGAGGTAATCACATGATATGCCTATAAAAGGTGGATGTGATAAAGTAATAACATGATAAGTCCACCAAAGGTAGAAATAATCCAACTACCTCCTATGTGGTCCCTAAGTAAACTTATAAGGTGTAATTATGACCTAGGACAAGGTACAACACTTTTAATTACACCAACAGGCTCAATGTCATAGAATAAGCACAAATTTACTTTAGTAGTATCTTTTCTTCTAGTTAACACACATTTTTTCTTTTCTCCAATAATCTAACTTTCTAAATGATTCCTTTGTACATATTTTGGTGTCCTAGGGGACATCACCTGAGCATCTTCTTCACTTTAATTCTGGTTTTTGAGTTCATCTTTATCTCATTCTTCCACAACTTCTTCTATTCTTGCATAGTCATGTTCAACAGACATATATCCATCAATATCAATAGAATTCTTTACTATTTCATTAGCTTCACATTCGAGATTTCTATGATTTTCTTCAGTATTTTGTTAAAACATTTGTATGTCTTGCTCTTAGTAGAGTATCCAAGAAATATTCCTTCATCACTTATTACATCCAACTTACCCAGAGTTTCCTCATCTCTTTTGATATAGTATTTTCTTTTGAATACCTTGAAATATTTGAATGTAGGGATTCTTGTGTGCCATAGCTCATAGGGAGTCTTTGTACTATTTTCTCTTGCCTGAACTTGATTGAATACGTATACAGTAGTGTGAACGACTTCTTTTTAGTAAAATTCTGGTAATATGGCTTCAGTGATCATTGACCTAACCACTTCTTGAACTAATCTATTTTTTCTTTCAACAACTCCATTTTGCTGAGGAATTCTCAAAGTAGATAGCTATCTCTTTATACCCAATACTTCACAAAACATATTGAGCTCATAGGAGGTGAATTCTCCATCTCTTTTAGATCTCAATAATTTAATCTTCAAATTTAATTCATTTTCAACCAAAGCCTTGAATGCCTTGAATATATCTAATGCATATAATTTCTCTCTTAGAAATGTAACCTAGGTATATCTAGAATAATCATAAATTAAAAGAATAAAGTACCTTTCACCAAGTAGACTTCACACTCTCATAGGAACACAAAGGTCTATATGAACCAAATATAATAATCTAGTGGCAGATTGTTCTCTTGATCTGTAATGACTTCTTGTTTTCTTTTTTAACTGACAATTTCTATAGATAAAATTTACAAGCTTTGTAATTCTCAATACATCTCTTACGACCTGAACATAACTAATTCTTTCAAAGTTATCAAAATTCATGTGATAGATTCTCCTATGCCATAGCCAACTGTCATTTCTTTGATTCATAAAACATCATCCATCAACACCTTTAAGATGATAAATGTTCCCTTCAAATTTCTTCCCTGTAGAAATCAATGTTCTGGATCCTTTCCAAATCTCACATTTCTCATCCTTAAACATATGATCATATCCTTTTATGCACATCTGACCAATGCTCGATAGATTATGCCTTAAACCCTTAACATAGTAAACATCATCAATATGATGCTTGCCACTTACTAAACCTATCCCATAGATTTTAGCACCAGTATCATCTCCAAACCTAACCAGATCTCCATCATATTTTTTAAGTTTCTCAAACTTACTCTTATCAATAGTCATGTCATCTAAGCAACTACGATCAACTACCCAAAAAATATTTTCCTATTTAGTATGTATGGTAGAGATAAATGTGCCTTCATCTTTCTCCTTCTCTTTCTCTAGAGGACTTTATTTTGACTATCGTTTTGATTTAGTAGAAGTAGGTTCATCCTTAATTGACAAGAACAAGTATTCATTGTCATTTGGATCTGCATCTGAAATACTAGCATTCTCATTCACATAGTAAGCTCTATTAATCTTCTTTCCTTTCTTCTTTTCCTCATATCTTTGTTTATTCCTTTTAGCTCTTTCTGGACACTTTGCAACATAGTGACCAATTTCTCCACAAATAAAGCACTTAAAGGGAAATTTACCTTCATACTTATTGGAGCCTTTTCACATTCTCCTTACAAAGTTAGCTTCGATTTCATCAAACTTTTCATCATCCAAATATTCAATTTTTGTAGCTTTAAAAGCAATATCTATTTTACCTCCACTTCTTAGATTCGACTTCCTCATTTCATAAGATGTCAAAAATCCTAGCAGCAGATCCTTGGTACAAGTCTTGCAATATATGGTCTACTCAATAGCACTCACCTTTTCATTGTAACCATCAGGAAGAGTTCTAAGAATCTTCTTCATAATTCTAGTTTCAGCTATAATAGCTCCAAGGGATCACATTCCAACCACAACATCATCCAGTCTTTATACATAGGCTTTAACATTATCATCTTCAGACATGTGTAAAAGATCAAATTTTATTTCTAGATTATGTAATTTTTCCTCTTTTACCCTTACATCATCATCATGTTCTCTTTCTAAAGTATCCCAAACTTCCTTAGTTGTCTTCAAATTCCACACCTTTATCAACTTGGAATGTGCCAAACTATTCTTCAAGCTAAAAAAAATTTTATTATTCACTTCATGTGCTTTGATTTCTGCAAGTGTACTCAAACCATTAGCATGAGTGTAGGGTTCCTTATAATCTCTCTCTATATCATATCTACAATACTCCAGATGTTCTTCCATCAATACTTTCTAGATACCATAATTAGTTCTATCAAACCTTGGATAATCATAGATCATTTTTCTAGCCATCCCATAACTTAAGAATTTAAGCTATTCACAAAGGAACCAAGCTATGATACCAATTGTTGGATAGAACAGATGAGAGGGGGAGTGAATCAGTTGTCACATATTTAAACCTTAAATTCAATTACCAGAACTAACATATAAAATGATTAATTTATTAACCATCAAATGATATTTCATAAACATATTAACACCATATTTATGAGGAAAAGCCAATGAGGGAAAAAAAATGATGAGGATTAACTCACACTATAGAGAATATCAAAATTGGTTATAAAAAGGCTCACTACATGGAATAAGGCTCACTACGTGAAGTAACGACTCACTGTCCATAGGGCTTCAACCCAGATTTCTCACTACCATAGAGATACAAAGAAGACAAAGAAGACTTGTTATAGAGAGACAACAATCCCAATGCAAAAAAGGATTCCACCACAATCACAGATCCACTTGCATGAATCATAGAGTTCTATTTCTACTCATTGCATCGAAAAACTCGATGTCAAGCTTCACACTAATCAACCACACACATAACTCACACACTTTCAAAATAGCATCAAAGTCGTGTCTTCTCTTTCACTTATCTTCCTTCTTTTCTTATGTACACTTTTTCATTGGTAGTGAATTTTGTATTTATACCATTCCCCAACTTTGAAAAGATACAAAGTCATCCATCCAACTTCAAACTCAATATAGGTTAGCAACAAACATTAGAGGGTGTAATTAGAATTAGGGTGACCCAAACACATGCTTCACCAGGACCCATAATAGATCCAATATACTTCATCAACTTTCAATGCACTGCTTGACACACAGTCAGCCAAAATACTGTAAAACACATAGATCAATTAAGCTTGATGCTTCCAAATTCTGAAATCATCTTTAATAGGACCAGGGAAACGCAAATCTCGAACCATAAAGAGAAATTCGGAGCAACAATTTTTCTTCTAGACCTCAACCAAAACATAGTTCACAAGCACCAGACAAACAACCTCAACATCTAACAACCTACAATCTTCTTTTTATATAATTTTCTAATTATCCTCAACATATAGTAAATAACGAGCTGACCGATTGACATCAATGACAACACTTTCATTCCTCTTTCTATTCTTGCAACATAATCCCGAAAAAAATTAGAGCACTAAGAATGGGTAAATTTTTTAGGGTTGTAATATCTTCATAATCACATGATAAGTCAATAACAACAACACAATTTACACTTATATTATTATATGCTTATTATTGGTCAGCTTGAGCAAATAGTACCTCTTGGGATCCTCTAACCTTTAAGTACTTCCTTAAGGGAGATCCAATACAGAATTACCATTTAACATTAATTGATCAAACATCCCTCAAATCTTTGAATTAGAAGAACCATTTGACACAAAAAAAATTACAAAAAACATGATCATCACTTGATTAGATTGTCCATACAAAAATGATTTCTTGTATGATATATGATCATATTATATATTCTATGTTTTCCCCTTAACATATAACACATATAAGAGACATAATGTTTATGCATTCCACATTAGTAACTAAGAATAATTGTGGATCTTAATTGTGTTAGAGTTTATTTCTTAATATTTTGGATCAAAAATTGTAATTCATGATAATATTAAAGAAACTGATGAGGCATCAAAGAGTATGATCTAGAATATTGATGCAAAATATCTAAAAAAATTAACATCCAAAATTATTCTTAATTAGATATCATATATAGGAAAATAATAACACTAATAAACATAAAATATCACATGGTTATAGCTCAAACTCATGAAAAAAGGTTTTATGAGATGAAATATCGGTGTTCTATTTTATAAATCGCATTGCCAAATTACCATTCATAGGCTAAAAATACAAAATATTTGGATCTTATGTATGATATATAATAATTGAAAATTCATCAGGAGGGTAGGGAGAAAATAATATTAGAAGATTATTTAGAGTTAAATAATGGAAATTCATTAGTAATCAATAAATATCCTTATTTGGTTATCACTATAAATGAAAAAATCAATAAAAAGAGAAAATTTTATTGCAAGAATTGATACCAACAAATTCGATGAATATGATGTACAATGATTAAATGATTTATAAATAGTACAACTCGAGAAGACAAAACTATCATAAGGAATATTAGGCCAAGATTTTTTTTTATAAAACCATGTTCAATATAATAAAGGAATAACATAACATGAAATATGATTCAAACTATTTAAATTATTTATCCGTAGTGTGTGTCTAAATTATAATATTGATAATTCATCATTTTCTATCATTGTAACTAGAAATCGAGAAAGGATTGACATACAAATATGCATAAATGGGGCCCATGAATTTATTAACTAATAGTTCCTTCCTAAGAGCATCAATGCAATCCTATATGAAGGGTATGGTAGTAAATGATCACAAGATGGAGAAATAGCATCATATGGAACAATACCATCATGTATGTAAGAAGGTACTTCATATATACTAGTATTACTATATTATTTATAAAGTGGATCATAAGGAGAACATGAATTAAAGGGAATAAAGCTACCTTATCATCTAAAAAATATAAAATTATATAACAAAAAATATTATGAATATTATGGGAAGTATAGCATCATCGCATAAAGCATTATGTTGAGATTGAGAATTAAAATTTTAGACTATATTGTGCATATATTATATAGCCAAACAACACGTACATGCAAATTGACTATATGTACTAAATGCTCTATGTCTATAAAATCATGGTTTGTATCATAATTATAGGTGTACATAAATATATAAAAATCACTAAAATCATATACCTAATGTAGAACCTCAGACGGTATATGGTTTGATTTGTCAAAATATAAATACAATTATCTTTTATTTCAATATAAAAAAAATAAGGATAATAGTCATCATAGCATAAAGAGGATCCATGATAAAAGACATATTTAAGAAGATATTAAAATAATTATAAATTTTTAAATAGAAATAGCATCATAAATTAGCATCACAATTTATTACTTAAGGAGAGCTATCATCATAAACTGTTACATCTAAAAATTATAATTGATTAAATCTAAGAAATCATAAATTGTAAATTATTAAGATGAAGGAGAACTAGAATCATATGGCACAATATCATCATGTATGTATGGAGGTCATTCATATACATTAATATTACTATATTACTTATAAATTTGATCATCAAGAGAACATGAACTCAAGGGAATGGAGCTATATTATCACCCACAAAATATAGCATCATAGACATTACAAATATTATAAAAAGTATGGGAAGTATAGCATTATGACATAACGAATTATCCTGAGATGGACCACTATAAGATTGCACTATGTTCTGTATATATTATATAAGAAAGTATCGCATACAGAAAAATGAATTATATCTATTTCATGATATTTATCTATAAAGATCATGATTTATATCATAAATATGGGTGTAGAAACATATAGAAATCATTAAAGTCATATAATTAATGTGGAATTTAAAGAAGCCTGTTATATGACTTCTCAATATACAAATACAATAATCTTTGATATCCTTATGATAGAAATAAGAATAAACATCAAAGTTAGAGTAATATCTAGTACTCTATGACTTAATCTTACTTAGGTGATGTGTTTTTTTGTCTCAAACCATAGGATGATGACACATGTCATGATCTAGTCTCATTCTCACCTTGAGCTTTTATATAGTTATTTTTAAACCTTTTTATTTTTCTTTTTATAAGGATTCTTTGTACTATTATTCATTGAAACAAAGAAAAAAAGGGTGTGATCCAAGATGGATTAATCAAATGGATAGAATCTATTTTACTCTATTTGATTTTATTATGAGGTCTATGTTGGATGTTGTGGTTGTCATTGATGTCAAAACTCTTAGCAATTTAATATGCTTAAGGCTGCATATGTCGAGGAGATTGAGAAAATTGTTAAAAATATAGTTCAGGTAGCCAGTGGAGCTGAGAAGGTCAAAATGCTGAAAAGCTCTATATGTTGAAGATCTGAAGATGTGCTTCAAAGGATTTTTTGTTGAACCTTTCTAGTATGTTGTCCAAAAGTTTCAGAGGTGTGAATAAAGTTTTGTGGAAGTTATGAAGATCTATGTGCCTACAGTTATTCAGTTTTTGTAGATGGTGTTCTTAGTTGAAGCAGATGAAATTTTGGTAATTAAATATAGATTGTACTCTATCCTTTTTTTACGTCCATAGTGATTGAAGTGTTCATGATCAAATATTTTTTTAATATGTGTCCAAGTGTTCATGTTCTTGGCTGACATTGTCGTGTTAGCGTGTTGCGGATCCATGAGGATTAATATTTCATTGTTTGGCATGTTTGGAGATGTTTGTCTAGGTCCTCACTATGTTATGACTGACTTGTGTTGGTATGCATTGTAATTTATTCATGTATCAAGGCCGATAATTGTAATTTATTCCTTACTTGTGGCCGACTGAATAGTGTATGTAAATCTGTGTATCAGATATATATATATGAGATTGTTTTTCTCATTTATAAAAATTGCTCAAGTGTACAAGTGATGTACAAGTGTGAATAAATTTCAAATCATTCAAAGAAGAGTGTCGAAGAGTTTGAAGAAGTTTTGTGTCCCTAATTGGAACTGTAACCAAGATTTTGTAGAAGCTACTTTCTCAATTCATATTCATCAGATGGATTTAATTTGACTGTTGTATATAAGGTAGTGAGCCTTCCCTTTGAGCATTGTGCTCTAGGCAGTGTGCCTGAATGCAAGTGCATTCTCTTTTTATTCTCCATTATACTTCTAACAGGGTATAATCTTGTGGACTAACATCCACCATGGTTTTTCCCCTAATAGGGTTTCCACGTATAAAATATTGGTGTTCATGGGTCTTTGATATGTTGTTCTTATGCTTGCACTATTAATTATCAGATCCATGATATAAATATTGGTTGATGCTGCATGAGTTAGTTTTTGGTAACAACTGATTCACCCCCCTCTCAGTTGTCTATCCTTTCTTTTCCAATAGTCTATAATGCATAAATGAGAATCAAAAAACAAACCTAAACAATATATAAATCAAAAGGCATTTAAGAGGGTCAAATGTTGTCTACTTGTTGCAAAAGGCTCTTTTTGGGGGCTCACTAAGGACTAATTCACCCAGTAGCGAATGGATCTTGGCTAGGATTTTATAAAATTAATTTCTAGGTTTCGTTCTTCAATGTCTACACTCCTAGATCCTAGTTGTACACTATCAAAAACCTAGAAATAAATTTTGTAGCTTAGTTTCCATGATCTTGCAAGAAAGGTGAAAACTTTCTATTTCCAATAGATATTCAACCTAAAACCTAAAATCACACATCAAAGGAGAAGAATTTTTTTTTTGTTAGAGAATAGGTGTTTTCCTTGGTTAAACCCTGTTTCGGTAAATAAACGTTGAAATGAAATAGTGCATAAAAGGAATGATGAATGAACAAATCTATGTAACAACTCACCAAACCTTAATTTAACCTTGGTGTACAAATTTAAAATCTTGCATGAAGTGGCCTCAATGAATGTATATCTTGATCTTGAATATTTACTTGAGATAATGCTTGAATAGGATATTGAATTCTACATTAACACATTAGATCAAAAAGATGCATGATGCACTATGTCTTTGACATGATGAAATGACTCTTGATTACTAGAATAAACTTCAATAATATACCTTTGACTTCCTTGTTGAATTCTCTTGAATACTCTATAATTCTCTTGTGGAAATTACTTGATCTCATCAAAATATTCTAGGTGAAATTAAGTTAAATAGCCTTGTATTTATACTTAATTTATTCTTAATTCTCGAAGTTCAAATATCACAAGTCGACATCAAATTTATGATTGGAAATCATTAAGATACCACCAAAACCATATCCCAAGGGAGGGTGTTGGGGTTAAGTGAGGACCCATTTTCCATGTGCCAAACGGGTCCTAGCACACTTACCTATGACATAGTTTAGGTGATGTTAAATTTTATGTGAAATAAGGGTCCTAGGACCTAATGAGGACCCATTTTCAAGGTGGCGCATGGGTCTTAGGTCACTAAACTAGGACACACACCTTGTAAATTTAAGTGTTGTGCAATATAAATAATGAATGTTGGACTTTATCCATTTGAATCTACGTTTAATTTGGCTTGGATTTGAATTATAAGGGGTAAATTAAGCTCAATTAAACTCAATTAATTAATAAAGCTCTAGATTAGTGTGAAAGTGTTAAGATACACTTTACAACAACCTAAATAAGGCACCATTAAGTCCATTTTATTAAGAAGGGTCCTAATCTTAATGTGAATGTGTAAAACACATTACAAGACTAAATCAAGGCATAATTAGGCTTATTTTAATATTAATTATTCCCAAATTAAGTGTGAAAGAGGGATAATTTTTTGACACTACATTTTTTACCCACCTAAGTGAGAGTATGACCCCATGTAAAACTCAAACTAAAGTAGACATTCAAGACACTTATTTATGAATCAATGAAAAATATACACAATCACACAACATCAAAGACCAAGAAGAAAATGGAGGAAGATCAAGCCTCTACTATCCAACATAATGTGGAACACATGTCAACTGTTTGTCCAAGAGAAAGGGGAGGATCAAGCCTTGACTGTCTAGCGCAATGTGAAACACATATTAGCTATTTTTCCGAGAACATTTAAAAGTGGAAATCGATTTCCACTATACAAAAGACACTCATGCTCACTCTAAGGTAGTGGAACCTCAGGTCATCCACTAGGTGAGTAACCCTCTAGGAAGGTGGCTTAGTGAGAAATCCATTCATCTATTTTGGCTCCCACTATACTTACCATACCGAAGCTATCCCTCTCATAACTTTGACAAGGCACCACTCACGTTTTTATCTCTATGCACATGTCAAGGATCCATAGAAAAGCACGGTGTGTTCTGTTGGGTGGCCTTGAATTAGGGTTTTGAGCTTCATAAGTTTAGAAAGTTGTGTTATTCCAAAAACTTATGGACAATAATTCCAGTAATGGTTTTTTCGTAAAGGGATTTCACTTTATTCGTGTAAGATCTTTTTCTTAAGGAATATCATGCCTAATGTCTCCAAGAGAGGAAATGTCAAGAGTAAAAGATTTGCATCTTTGGGAATGTAGTGTGTTACATCATGTACACTAAGAAATATTGCACTCTTGGAGGACATCAAACCCAATGACACCAACAAGAAAAGGATGCATCACAAGGAAAAAGAAAATTTCACCATGAAACATGCAAAATGTCAAAAGGTATTATCAATGTATGCGGGACATTAGAATAGTTGCTAACACCATTGTTGTGAGAAATTCCTTTAAAGTAGCCAATGTTTACTCCTAGGACATGAGATCTTTCCTCAGAAAACCCTATGCCAAGTGATATGTTTCCAAAATAAATATATGTAATGAGAAAGGAAAGAGAGGTTGCCCCAAAAAATACATAAGGGATTTATGGATTCAAGGTCAGTATGTATTTGCTACAATTTTTTAATAGAGCTTAGAAATGTCGTCATTCCATAATTACTCATAGAAATAAAAGAATGACACAAAGAGAGTGAAAAATAAATAAAAATCCTTTTGGTTCAATATGGAAGAGACCTAAATGTCTTGATGCCTTGCATCACTCCTGAAAGGAAAACACAAGATAGGAGAAAAAGTATATAATGTTTATGACATATAGAAGAACGAAGGTACATATAAAAGAATGCACAAAAAGAGAGAGAGATACATACAAAAAAATAACATGGGGGATCACAATACACACATGTAATCACAGAAAGAAACATGGAAAATAAAATAAAATCAAGGGTGAAGCCACAATAATGGTTTACAATTCAACTAAGGAAGGAAAACTCACAAAAAATGACACCAAGGCAAAAAAAGTGATTTTAGGGGTTCATACAAACCTACTGGTTCGACCGAGTTCGAGCGAACCCCTTTGAATCTTGGCCACCAAAAAAAAAAAAAATCATAAGAAAAGGGTTCGAGAGAACCTCTTTGAAGGGGTTCACTCAAACCCTGGTTTGAACGAACCCCTAGAGGTTTTCCCGAACCCCTATGAGTTCATACGAACCCCCCTTATCCCTCATCCCCCATCTGAGACACAAAAAAAACCTAAATTTTGGCACTTTAGAGCTCAGGTTGAGGATGAAAATGCAGGAATGTTCACAAACCCACCTAGAATCAGGTAGTCCTCAAAATGAGATATCCAACGAATATAATTTTAATGTATTTTGGTTTTATTATGTATGTGTTTTTCTAGTTTTATTAAACATAGGTTTTTCACCAAAAATCAAGCTCTCTATTTTGCACATGTGGAAAAATAGCAGATTATCAAAATAAAAATTTTAAGAATATGTTCGTGTTGGGTATTGATGTCCTTGATCCATTAAAAAAAAAAAATTGAATTTTGATACATACAAAAAACACTATGTTGTATACAGTCCGCCTATGTCTAAATTGCAATTGGTTTAACTTGAAAACTTGATTAAGGAAAAAATATTCAATAAAAAACTATGAGACCAAATGAAAGTGCTAGATATCATAGTTACAAATCTAAATTCGATTTTTTTTTAGATTTTATCCTTCATACAAAAAAAATTATGTTGTATATGGTGAGCGTCACTTTTTAAAAATGTTGTTTTCTGAGAAAAACTAGTTTTCATGGGAGATGGAAAAACAAGTGCAATCTGATTCCAAAAATTTTGAAAAATATATTTTTAAAATCTATAGACATAATTTGATGAGACTCTAGTTAGCATCATCTTCAAATTTCTCACTTTTTAGCCGCTATAGGTTCCCGAATGCGAAGATTTAGTTAAAAATAATAATTTTAGTTTCTAGTTTGGCCAGAAATTGTAAACCACTATTGTGGGATCACCCTCAAAGGACTAGTAAGGAACATTTGAGTCAACCTATAGCAGGTCGGTTGCATACCAATATTGGCTGGTATGTATAGAAGTGTACAAGTGTCCAAAGGGACAACAACAAATTCCAAAACTAGGACAACGATAACTAACCCCTTGCCCCCACTAAGTGTAGGACAAGGATGAGCTAAGATAGGTGATGACAATGAGCTCCTTGTGATAAAAATAATGATTCATAATGAATGTATAACATGCAATAGTAAGAATACTAACATCCTACAACTATTACATGGCAATGAGCAAAGGTTTATGCTTTAAGGGACTCTTTTTATTATATCCAATTGTTTAAACACTCTCCTTAAAGAGTGAAAATCATTAGTACTATGCCCAATGCATCTATGATATTACTAGTGAGACTTGTTTATGTTTTAGGATTTAGATTTTTATTTTCTCTAATGGGTGGTAATGTTATTCTGAATCAAAAATTTTCCTTAATATTTTTGTTGTTTTTGGCTTCATTTTTTGTCTTCAGAGGATCTACGTGTAAAGAGGTTGTGTTTCCAATGGGCGTACAATGTGCCACATGGTGGCTACACATATTTTGATAATCAATTTTTTCTAAGCTCAGAGTCAAACCACGTGTCATCTTGGCAGATGATACCCTGAAACCATTTTTTGTAAATCTGAAACTATCCATCTGTGTGACACGCCATCTCTTCGCTACTGAGGAGCCATACCTTGGGGTCTTCATTCAGGGTTTGTCAGAATGTGTCATGCCTTGTTCTAAGGAAGGATGTGAGTTGATTCCTTCAAATCCACTTGATCATTCAACAAGACATTTTCCAAACTATTGGTCTAGGAGGGTATGTGCAGGATCATGATGGGCCAAAAAGTGGCGATATGTAAGTGATATGATGGCCCATGTGGCTGACAACTTTTTTTTAATCCAAAATTGATGAAAAAAAAAGGGTTTTTAAAGGATATTTTGAGCATTATGCTTTACTTTGAATTTAATAAATATTTATTATTCATTTTTTATTTGAATTACGACTAAAGTCCTGATTGATAGGCTTATTGAAAAACGTGTATAGCTTTCAAAGGGTATCACATCTTTTGAATCTAAAGCATGTGTCACATTCTATGCTTCACATACTATAGGATTAAAAAAATAAAAAATGAATTTGATGAATTTTTCACCAAATTAAGGTGGTCAGACGTACGAGTTTTTTTTTGTTTTTTAAGTTGTAATAAAAAAATCATAATTAATTATTTACTTGGAAAAAAATTATAAAAAAATATGCATCACATCGGGACATGAGTCTTCTACTTATATCTAAAATATTATAAAAAAATATTATCATTTTATTGTGGTTAGGCTGGTCAGACATACACCTACTTCTTATTTTTTCCCTGAAATTGAAGTACTACTACATTGAAATTTTAAATATTCCCAAAATAGATTTTTTTAATAAAAATTAACCTAGTATTTTAGAAACAAGATTCAATTTGAAACAGATTCTATTCTTACATATTTTTGAAATAATATAGTTAACTTATTTAAATTTTTACGTCAAGTTTCCTAACTTTGATTTTTCTAAATTTTATTGCCACTTAAGGGCCTGTTTTTTCCATGATGATCCTACACATGCCAAGGATCCAAGTGATTACAAGGGGAAATCCTATTCAAATATCTAGAACACATAACTGTGACAGTTGAAAGTCAATAAGAAGGATTGCAGTGACCAAACTAAAAGATTTAGATTAGATTGTGAGCTATCAGATGTGAACATTTGGAAGTCATTACTTATGAATGAAGTCAACATTTCTCTCTCCTTGGTGGTTATAAATATGAAGTGGAAACATAAAGAAAGGGTTCCTAAAGTGTTCCTTTTGGAAAAAATATCCTTAGCTTTCATAGTTAGTAGAAATATTTTCTTTCAATTTTACGAAACACTGCTTTGCTCTGACATGTTATGTATTTTATATAATGAAACTATTATCAGATTGGAATTTGATCTTTGTTTTAAAGTTCATTTAAATTCTAAGTATGAGTTATTTGGGAGAAATACTTGAAAATTTTCATAATAGGGCCTTTATCAATAATTTCTTCTTTGTATCTTCATCTTGAATAAAACACTATGTCCTTAATCTGAATAGTTTTGATTATCGGATTTCCATGTTGTTTGTGTATATGATTAAGTTATAATCTGTAGAAACTGGACTATGTATATAGAATTCTCTAGTTTCTTTATAGGTTATCATTTAAATTTCATAATATGCTATATTAAGAGAAAGGGTTTATATTGCTTTTGAATATTTTGCTATTAATTCTTGAAACTTCTATGTTTGGTTGGATCTTAATACGTATTTCCTGTGTGTGGATTGAATGACTCCATTTGTGCTTGTATCTATCGTCTGCTATTTGTTCTCTTCCAAAAAATGAAGGGATTTGGTTTTCTATGTCTATCATATCATTCATAGAAGGAAACTTGTGGTTTTGAAATGTTGTAAAAGCATTAGCTCATCACCACTTTTAATTATTTTTTGTCTTCAATTTCATTCTACTCTTTTCCCAAACTCAGAGAAGAGTCAACTTTCTATAAAAATACTAGATGTATTTAGTGAGATGCATATTGTCCCCCACTTGTTGAATTTCTCATCAGACTATCGGAGAGGCACAAGCCTTGATGATTAACAGTTATGAGTCCTTGATTTAGAACTGTGTGTAAGATTCTTTCTTTTTAGACATTGGACATGTAAATTTGAGTTTCTTGAGTGTATAATGTTTTTGTCTCTTTCTTGATTACCCAACTTGTTGAGATAGATGATGAGGAGGAGGACCTAAGATGATCATATCATCCTTATGGGTATGTGCATGATCATCATGGAAAAAATAGGCCCTTAAGTGGCAATAAAATTCAGAAAATCAGAGCTAGGCAACTTGATGTAAAAATTTGAATCAGTTATCAATATTATTTCAAAAATATGTAACAATAGAATCTATAGAAAATTGAATGTAGTTTCTAAACTACTAGGTTTATTTTTATTTTTTTTAAATCTATTCGGTGAAAATTTGAAATTTCAATGTTGTAGTACTTCAATTTCAAGGAAAACATAAGAAGTAGGTGTGTGTCTGACCACCCTAACCACAATAAAATGATAATATTTTTTTATAAGATTTTAGATATAAGTAGAGGACTCGTGTCCCTATGTGATGCATATTTTTTTGTAATTTGTTTCCAAGGAAATAATTAATTATGAATTTTTTATTACAACTTTTAAAAAATATAAAAACTCATATGTCTGACCACCTTAACTTGGTCAAAAATTCATGAAACTCAATTTTTTTTTTTAATCCTATACTATGTTAAGCATAAAATGTGACACATGTTTTGGATTCAAAAAATGTGATACCATTTGAAAGCTATAGATTGTTTTCAATCAGCCTATCAATCAGGACTTTACTCGTAATTCAAATAGAAAATGAATAATAATAATTTATTAAATTCAAAGTAATACATAGTTTATATTGGTGGAAAGCTGAGAATATCCTTTAAAAACCCTTTTTGTTTGATCAATTTTGGTTAAAATAAAAATTATCAGCCACATGGGCCATCATATCACTTAGATATCGCCACTTTTAAGCCTATCATGATCCCGCACATACCCTTATGAGGCATTGGTTGTTCTTTAGGAAACATGACACTTATGTCAGGAGGAGGATCTTGATACCCCATTCCTTTGGTTTGTTCAATAGGAACTTTCTCCAAAAGTTTGTGAAATTCATGCTCATTAGTTATGTCGCATCCTTGCTTAGTTAACATCTTAAAGCCTTGGGCATGAGTCTCTTCAAGGTTGATAGGATTATTGGTGAGTTTTTTAACATAAGATAGATGGGTATGCACTTGATTAGAGGAGATAGGTTCACTCATTTTTGGAAGTTTAGGCTTTGTTTGTGACTCAATTTTAGGATGTAAAAGACCAGACATCTCAAGTTGTGTTGGTTGTTTCATGGAAGGATAAAAGGAAGCATTATTTTGAATATTGTTAAGGTAATCAGTTATGAATTCATTCATGTTAGCATCATCTTCTGGAATGATGTAAAATTCATGAGGACACTCACTAGGGGTTGGGCGAGGATGAGTAGGTTCAATTTCATTAGGATCATTGCCAAAAACACATCTTGAAACATCAACCAAGGGGAACAAAGACTTCCACACATTACTAAAAAACTTATCCATTTTCAAATTTTTAGACTTAAATGAGGTAATTTTCTAATTACACTATGCAATAATCTGAAAATGAAATCTTCTAAATGTAATTTTGAAATTAGGCAATGCACTAAATGTTCCGAATTAAGCTAAATATGATGAAATTAATGAAAGGAAAACTCAACAAACTGAAATAGAGATCTGAAAGCAACAAATAGAAGCACAAAACTTAAGATTTTAATTTCTAGTTTATTGTAGATTAAGGCTTGATAAGAGACTCATTCACCCTATGGAAAATGGGTCCTATATTAGGGTTTTGAAACTATTTTTTACAAATTTTCAAGTGTTTTCTAATAAATTTCAAATTTAGTTTGTAATATTAAGATTCAGCTTGAGTTTTTTGTAAATAAAAAGTGGAATGTAAGTCAAAGTATGATGAAATGATGACCTAAAACACCTAGCTTGATATCCAATTTTTGTTTGAATTTTAAAATGTAAGTTAATGTGATCTATATGATATGCAAGATGGCTGATTTTTTGAGCTTTGTCATGTTTTAAATAATGAAAATAATGTAATTCTAAAACCCTATATGACACGTAAATTTGAATGCAAACTAAACACCCTAAATAAGATCTAATTCAATGTAAATGAATGGAAATAATTGCAAGATATAAATGTAGGATGAAAAGGACACCAAAATCAAAAAACTATAATGCTAAAAAATTTGGGTTCACCAAAATGAAACCAAGAAAAATAGGTTGTGTGGTCCAAGATGTATTAATCAAATGGATGCAACCTATTTTACTCTATTTCATTTAATTATGAGGGCTATAATACACAAATAAGAATAAAAAAATAAACCTAAGAAATATACAAATCAAAATTCAGGTTTTAAGATGGTCAAATGCTATCTACCAATTATAAAAAGTGATTTTTTGGGCCTCATTGAAGAATCATTCGCCCAGTGGGGAATGGGTCATAGCTAGGGTTCTAGAAAATAAATTTCCAAGTTTTATTCTTCAATTTCTCCATTCCTAGATCCTAGTTAGAGACTTTCAAAAACCTACACATAAATTTTGTAGCTTAGTTTCATTCATATTGCAAGAAAGGTGAAAACTTTGACAACTTTTGATTTCTATTAGATATTAAACCTAAAACCTACAATCACAAAGGAAAGAAGAATAAAAATGTTATGCTTTTAGAGAATAGGGGTTTTCCTTGGTCAAACCCCATTTTGGTCATTAAACCTTGAAATGAAAAATGCATAAAAGGAATGATGAATGAACAAATGTATGTAACAACTCACCAACACTTAATTGAACCATGGAGTAAAAATCAGAAATCATGGATGAGGTGGCCTCAAGAATGTAGATCTTGATCTTGAATCTTGACTTCAAACAATGCTTGAATATGATATTCAATGCTACATCAGCACATTAGCTCAACAACATGCATTATGCACTATGAATTTTACATCATGACATGACTCTTGATTGTTGCAATAAACTTCAATAATTTTCCTTTGAATGCCTTCTTGAATTCTCTTGAATACTCTATAATGTTCTTATGAAAATTGCTTTATCTCATTAAAAAATTTCTAGGTGAAACTAAGTGAAATAGCCTTGTTTTTATACTTAACTTATTCTTAATTCCCAAAATTCAAGCATCACAAACTGACATCAAATATAGGATTTTAAATCATTAAGATACCACCAAAACCATATCCCAAGGAGGGATCAAAGGGTTAAGTGAGGACTCATTCGCCATATGGAAAATGGTTCCTAGCACACTTAAATAGGACACACTTTAGGGGATGTTAAATTTTATGTAAAATGAGGGTCCTTGGACCTAGTGAGGACCTATTCACTAAGTGGAAAATGGGTCTTGGTTCACTAACCTAGGATAGACACCATGTAAAATAAAGTGTTGTGTAATATCACTTCTAAATGTAAGGCTTTATCCATTATAAACTGCAGTTAATTAGGCATGGATTTGAATTAAAAGCAGCCAATTAATCTCAGTTAGCCTCAATTAATTAATTATTCCATAGATTAGTGTGAAAGTGTAAAGATAAATTATTTTACAACACCCTAAATAAGGCATCATTAAGTCTATTTTATTAAGAAGGGTCCTAAACTTAATGTGAATGTGTAAAACACATTACAACACTAAATCAAGGCATAATTAGGCCCATTTTAATGTTAATTATTCCCAAATTAAGTGAGAAAAGGGATGATTTTTTCAAGACTACATTCATATGTTTTGAGGTTCACACATTAATGCTAACTCATATTTTTGGATTAATCATCTATTTTCCTCCATAGTCAAGTTATTATCTCTTTGTGTGAGAAGTGTTTTATTGCAGGTGATTTTTGGGAGTTCTCGGTTTGAGGGATCAACTCCAACATGGTATCAGAGTTCTAGATTTATAATTCCCTATTATTTTATTAAGAGATATAGTCTTGAGGAAAAAGAGTGTGCATCATAAAATCAAATGAACCTCACTATTACAACCAAAAACCAAAAAACCCTAAGATAGGTTGTTGTATCATCAAAAATTAGAGGTAAAATTACTATAGTCACTTGTTGGGACATGGAACACATTTTGATCAAGTTGTATGAACATGCATATTGTACCATGCCATATAGATTTTCAATAAAAAATAAATCAAGTATCTACAATTTTCAGCTAGATTTTGTACTTTTTAAATGAATCTTTTCAAGTGTACAAAAATGTATCACTTTATATTTTCACACTTATTTGGACCCTCCCTATTAAAGTTGTGCTTCTTTATTGCTTATTTGGTACAATTTTGCATCCACAAGCCTTATTTAATGCATTTTTTCTAACGATAATCTTGACATTTAATAAATAAAAAATCATGATAAAATGCTTGAGGTTGTGTGTTCCATATTTAGTGATGTGGGATTCATATACCAACTTGGGCGTATGGGTCTAACCTAGGTCTTAGGGTTTCATTTTAAACATTGTATTAAACAAGACATTTCTTGGAGTCTGTGTCTCATGTTTAAGACATTGTGACTCATATGCCCAAGGTGACATACAAGTGCCAATTAAACCAAGACCCATTTTAAATAAAATTATTGATGGGATTTTATTATCCTAGATCTAATGTCATCTTGTAGTTTTGTAATTTTGATAAATATGGCATAAAAAAATATAAATAGAAAGCTTATTTCTTATAATTTCTCCTACAAAAAATTCATGAGAAAATGTTATCTAGAAATTCAAGTATTCAAGAGAATTCAAGAGTCTTTAAGAGCATTCTAGAGTTGATTATCAAGAATTTAAAGCTATATTCAAGATTATAGCATCATGTCAAAGTCTTCATGCATCATGTGTGTTTTTTAGATAACATTTGCGATGTAGGTTTTTATGATCCAAGCAAGAATTCAAAGGAATTATATCCTATCAGTAATCAAGAGTCAAGATCCACATCCATTGGAGCCATTTTTCACATGTTTTCAACCTTTATTCCAAGGGTTTGATGAGTTCCAACATTAAATTTGTTCATTCATCATTCCTTCATTCTATTTTACTTCATTTCAAGGTTTAAGTATCCAAATGAGGTTTGAACTACGAAAACCTCTATTCCCTAACATAACATTTTTCCCCCTTCATGTGTGATTGTAGGTCTAGGTGATTTGGAATTTCAAGATCCTTTGAAGAAAAAGTTACAAGATTCAAGAAATTTGATGAAGCTATCAAAAAGTTGTCATCTTCAAAGAAACTCACCTACTAACCAAAATTCAAACTTTCCAACCTGAAGATTAGACAACATCAAAGCTATAGAAGATTACTCAAGGCTATAGAAGTCTCATTCAAACCGTAATAGTGGGACTAAATCACCACCTTTGGCATATGAGTCATGGTATACCTCTTTTCAGTAGTTTTTTGTAGATCCTTATTTTCTAACAAAAGATTCTAGATTCTACCCAGATTCTAGTAACATGAATAAATCGCCCAATATACACATAAGTCATAGTGCACTTTAGAAACAAAAAATTTCAAGGTTTTCAGATCTTTTTTATACATATCCTATCCTTTGAATACTTTTCTCTTCCTCTCTATTTAGCAATCTAATTTCATGTTTTAAGTTTTTAGGGTTTAGTCTATTAGTATTTACATTCCTCCTTTGAAGATTCATTTTAATGGTGAATCCCATTTTAATCACACCTAAGGAAGCATCCTCCTATTCATATTAGTTTAAGTCCTTCATTCAATTGAGTTACTTGGTTTAGGGGTCTTGGTTTTTGAACAATAGGGAAATGTGGGAAACCTGGATTGCCTCCCCACTATGCCTAGTTCATTTGAATATGTACTAAGAACCCTAATAGGATTGACTATCAACCTATCAAGGTGAGTCAATACACTACTAGGAGGACCTAGGAGGGGGTGTTCTATAATATTAAAGGGTTCATGACCAAGCAAATGCTTAGAAACAATGATGTTTGAAAACACTGTGATATGCAAAACACTTAAAATGAGAAAAGTAAAGCTTCTTAATATTAAAAGTGAACAAATCCAAGTTAGGGTATGTGTACCTAGGAAACCTAGAGATTCTAAAAGGATTTTGGAAATGAAAAAACACTACCAAAATATGCCTTGGAGGACTAAGACACCTTTAATCTTGTCTTAGTCTCGCTTCTATTTATTGGGGAAGAGACAAAAATCTTTGGATAATAGAACATAATCCTAAAAAATAATTGAAAGATTCCACCTAGAGCGCTAAGATGCCTTTACTCCTATCTTAGTCCTGATCTTAATTTTTGAAAAGCGTGAATGTGGTCTTGAGCTCCCATATTTGCAATTTATTTTCCTTAGATCTTGGGTTCTAAAACAGCCAGATCTGACCTATAGGTGAATTTCCATGAAGATGGCCACTTTGACAATGCAACTTTAAAAACTTTGCACTCCAAGTGATCTTCAAGTCTACAACCTAGATCTTTCTCTTAGTGGACATCATTCCTAATGTCTCCAAGAGAGGAATAGTCAAAAGATAAAAGATTCACCACTTACGGGATGTAGTGCATCACACCACTACTAAGGGGAATATAATATGTTGAGATAGGTCACACTTTTGAAGTACATTACTCCCAATTCCATGAAAAAGAGGAAAACAAATTGTATGAAGAAAGAAAATCACATCAAGGAATATGGAAAATCAAAGGCAAGTGAAATCATGCTAAAAATATCACGAATGTATGCCCCCACTTTAAAGAAATTGCTAACACCACACTATGAGCAATTACTTTGAAGTATACAAACATGGAAAAAGAAAATGAAAATGATGGTTTCCCACCTGAAACACATAAGGGATCTATGGATTTGAGGTTAGTATTTTTCTTTTCTTCAAAGATATTAGAGAGCTCAAAACTTTCATCATTCCCCAAATACACACAAAACTAGAAGAATGACACACAAAGAGAAAAAACAAAGAAAAACCTTTTGGATCAACATGGAAGAGACATAGGGTTTCTTGACACCTTGCATCATCCCCAAAAAGAAAAACAAAAGACAACACCAATAAGAAAAAGAAAAATATTTTGGGTCAACATGGAATAGACATAGGGTGTCTCGATGCCTTGCGTCATCCCCAAAAGGAAAACACAAGACAAAAGCAAAAAGATAAATGAAAAGAAAAAATCTTATGACATAGAGAAGAATGAAGGTATAGATAGAGGAATGCACAAAGAGAGAGAGAAGCATCAACTACAATATCACAAGGGATCACAATACCCACATGCAAGTGAAAGAAAAGAAAAAGAAAAAGACTAGTACGACATAGTCAAGTAAACCTAAAGTAGGTTATTTACCTCCTAGTCTCAATCTACATAAGCGGAAGGTAGATAAAAAACCAAAGGGACAACAACAAATGCCTAACTAGGATAAGGCCATATACTTCTTGTCCCCACTAAGTGCAAGACAAGAATGGGTTGAGATAGGTGATAAGAAGGGTCATGTAATAATGAGAATTACAAGATTCTACAACGATTACATGACAACAAGAGTCCAATATTAAGAGAAAATTTCTATAATGTTCAGTCTTTGAAATTCTTGTTTTAATATGTGACATGCATAGATATGGTGACCAAAAATTCTATGATACTTGCAATAAGATGTATTTTTGTTCTAAGGATTTGGAAATTAGTTTTAAGTTATGGGTGGTAATGTGATAATACCTTGAGTTAAAAGTATGTGTAAATTTTTCTCAATGGAAGATGGCGGACAAGGGTATTGGGGCTTCTTTGTTTTATGAGATGTTTTGGATGGTTGGATTCTCCAACTTCTGTTGTTGAATAAGGAGGCAGACCTAAAGAGATCCTATTATCCTTGTCATCGTTATGATTTATTGGTTGATCCTTAGGAAGGAGGAAATTCACATTAGGAGGTGAATCAAATATCACCGTACCATCACTATGAAGCTCTAGGTATTCTCTAGGTAGTTTTGTGTTGTGAGGGGGATCTTGATATCTTAACTCTTTTGTGTTTTCGATAGTTGGAACTTGCTCTAAGTTTTGGTGAATTTCATGTTCACTTGTTGTATTGCATCCTTGTTTACTCAAGATTGTGAATCCATTGCCATATGTTTCTTCAAGGTTGATTGGAGATTGTGTTACTTTTTTATCATATGATGGTTGAATGTTTTCTTGTCTAGAGGAACTATATTCACCTATTAGAGGGAACTTAGGTTCAATGTTTTCTTTAGTTTCAGGATGTAAATAACCAAACATGTGAAGAGGTTGTATTATAGTAGGATTTCGTTGTGTCATGGATGTGTAGAAGGATGTATTAGCTTTGAGGTTATCAAGACAATTATTTGGGAGCTTATTCATGCTATCATCATCTTCTCCAATGATGTCATCACGAGGAGGACATGCATTAAGTGTTGAGAGAGCATGAGTGAGTTCAATGTCATTACCAAAGGCAGAATTTGAGACATCTACTAAGGATTTCAAGGACATCCACAAGTTTCTAAAGCACATATCCATGATGTAGAATTAAGAAAATGCACTTGAAAATGAACGAAATTAGGATAACAACAATTTTGGAAACTGAAACAACAAACTGAAAGCATCCCACAGAAACACATAACAACAATTTCAGACCCTAGAAATTGGAGAATCAAATTCAATAGGGACCAAGATGCCAATAAGGGTGTTTTAGTCCTATTGATGAGATTTGGTAGTTTTAGAGGCTGAAATAGGAAGCAAACAGTAGGGAGATGATTCTGAGCGGAAAACAATGACGGGGACTAAGATGCTAGTAAGGGTGTTTTAGTCCCAACAGAGTTTTTTCTAAGAGAAACACAAATTTTTGGCTTGAAAAAAAATTTCTTAGGTTGCCTATATAGGGACCCTAATGTCTGGGGAAAAAAAAATGATGTAAACGGATGTAAATAAAAGCGATGACTAACAAGCAATTGAATGCAAGATTTGAAATGAAGTTTTTTCGATTTTCAATGCAAGAACAATGTTTCTAAATACAAATAAGAGTGTGAAAAATGCACTTTTCAGTTATGAATGAGATGTAATAATGCAAGAAATGAAAATAACAACCTATATGCACTTTCACTAATGCAAAAATATGAAACCCTAAATGCAATTTCACTAATGCAAAATGCAAGAAACACTAGATGAAAAATGCAATAAGTGCAATATAAATCTATGAATTTAAAGGACTCCAAAATAGAAAAGGAAGAGTACTCAAAAAAATTTAGGTTCAGCAAAATGAACAATCAGGAAAAACTTGGGAAAGATGGATTGCCTCCCCACTTTACCTGGTTCATTTGAATATGTCCTAAGAATCCTATTATGATTGACTATCAACCTCTCAAGGTGAGTCAATACACTAACAGGAGGACTTAGGAGGGGGTGATCTATCAAATTAAAGGGTTCACCACAGGCAAATTCTTGGAAATAATGATGTTTGAAAACACAGTGTGATATGTGAAACACTTAAAATGAGAAAATTGAAGCTTCTTAATAATAAAAATGAACAAATCCAAGTTAGGGTATGTGCACCTAGGAACCCTACAGATGCCAAAAGGATTTAGGAAATTCAAATAGACTACCAAAATATTCCTTGGAGGACTAAGACTCCTTTACTCTCATCTTAGTCCTATTTCTATTTTTGGGGCAGACACAAAATCTTCAGATAAAACAATAGAATCTCAAAAAATCACTAAACGATTCCACCTAGAGGATTAAGATGCGTTTACTCTCATCTTAGTCTTGATTTGAATTTCTAAGAAGTGTGAATGTGGTCCTAAGCTCCTAGATCTATAATTGTTTTTCCATAGATCTCAGGTTCTAAAATAGTTGAATCTGACCTATAGGTGAGTTTCTTTGAAGATGACCACTTTGACAGTGCAACTTTACAAATTTGAAAAAATTTCACTCTAAATGGTATTCAAGTCTACAACCTAGATCTTCAAACACAAATGGACAATATGGAAAAACTTGTTGATTGTTAGTGAATGGGGGTTTACCTTAGTCAAACCCCTCTTTGGTAATTAAACCTTGAAATAAAATAGAAATGATGAAGTAAATGGTGAATGAACAACATAAAATTCTACAACTCACCAAAACCTTGAAAATGTTGCAACTTGTGTGTAATGGCTACAATGGAAATGGATCTTGAAATAATTGATAGATATGGACTTGAAATGCTTGCTTAGATCAAAACCCTACCTCACAAATGTTAGCACAACAAAACACATATACAAGAGCAATGTTTGGCATGATGCTTGAAACTTGATGATGGATCTAATTGCTTGACGAATTTCTCTTGAAGGCACTTGATCTCATAAATTTTCCTTAAGAATGAATAATCAAGTTGCTAGGATGAAAATGAATGAATGAACCAAGTATTTATACTTATTTATGCTTAATATATCGAGGTTAAATTCCACCAAGATTTAAAATTAAATCCCAAAAGTAACTCAAGGAAGACTGACACCCTAGGTGGTGTCTTAGTCATAAGTGATGAAACTTAGGGCACAAACACCAAAAAGGTGCCCAAAACAAATGCCTCAAAATTAGGGTCCCAGGACCTTGGGGGGACAAATACGCCCTTAGTGGCATCTTAGTCCCAACTATAAATCAAGGATACAACAATCAGGGTCATTAAGGGATCAGATATGCTTTGGAGAATGTCAGGACTAACCAAAAAAATATGTCATTCATAGGGATTGTGGACATAAAATAGGGCCAATTAAGCCATATTCAAGGATAATTGAAAAAAGGTGGGTCCAAAAAAGTGTTAAAATGTAAAAGTATGCATTTTACTACACTACAATCTCCTAATGAACTAATAGTGAAATAGGTCCTAACCCCTAGCCTCCATCTCTGAAAAGTAGGAACCCTTATTTGCATCAGTTCATTTTGGTGAACCTAACCTTTGCACACTTGCATTTCTGATTTAGAGAACATTATAGTCCTATATCTAGGCTAACTTTACATTTTCATTAGTTGAATTGCATTTAGGACTCCTAAATCTTGCATTAGTGGAAGAGTGTATATAGGTTTCATTTTTGTATCTTACATCATTAAATTTCATTCGAAAATTGTAATTACAAATATTCATTTCAGAATACAATTTAGAAACCTTAACATTAATTCAAAATTTGCTAAATTTTGTGTAAATACCCTAATTTGGGACTCATTCGCCCACTTGGATGATTTAGTCCCTATATAGGTGGTTTTTCTAGATTTTAAGGAATTCTGTGTTTTCTTTTTAGTATTTGAACCTTCCAAATTCCCTAAGTGGGACTCATTCACCCATCTAGGTGATTTAGCCTTGTATTAGGTCTAAATCTGCATTTCAGAACATTAAAAACTTTATTTTTATGCTTTTGTTTGCTATTGCTAGATCTTTGTTTTAGTTTGCTTATTCTATAGTTCATTCATTTCATTAGATCTAGTTTAATTTGGTTCATTTCAAGTAAATGTTTTGATTGTTGATAGAATTAGATTATTGTATTTTTATTTCTTTTCTAGCATTATTTCATATCTTGATAAGGTTATATTGCATGTGGCATTCATTAGAAAACAAAAAAAAACTAAAAACTAAAACTAAATGGTGAATCTTTGACCCTTTGGTTGCGATGTATTTGACATGTTAGATTAATCCCTTGAGGACTTCATCTCACTTATATCATCCATTAAAACAAGTTGATGCAAGAGGATACACACATAGAAAATCATGATAACCATAATTGTTCTTCTCTTGATACCTCTCCTATTTGCGACGAAGGTATTTTGGTGTTAGAAGACCCAATTATTGAGCATCATGAGAATCTTTTTTTTCCCTCTTATAATGCTACATTTTTCTCAACAAACACTAAGATGGATGACATAGATGAAGATGTTAAGTTCACTTTAGATCTCCCCTCATTAGAAGGTTATTTAGGTAACTCAGTTGAGGTTATGACTACGCAAATTAGGCCTCCTTTAATTAGTGAGCCTCCTAAGTCACATCCCATAATAGGACACCCCAATCCATTACCTCCATAAGTTATCTCAAACATTATAAGGAAAATGTGTGGTAACAATGTTTTTGAGCAACCAAATTACAATACTATTGCTCACACATATAATATGCAACAATAAAGCATACCTATCTCATTACCATTGCCTCAATCCATCTTGCCTATGGCTCTTAGTTTATCTTCACATAGTGGAAAATAGAATGATCATGATTATAAAATTTATCGTATAAACACCTACCTTTTGTCTTTAGTAAAATTATCACTTGCACTCCATAGGATATGCCAAGAAATTTTTTAGAAGAATAAATGCCATTTTATGTGAAATTGAATGATGTAGAAACCTCTTATTATTGTATGCAAGTGATAAAGTTATAAATTGTATTCCCTAAACATGAATTACCCTCACTTGAGACACAACATAAGAATGAAGCTTTGATGATAAAGTTGATTAATAATAAAATTGCAACTACGAATACCCTTATAGATAACGAAGAAGATCTTAATGTTTGTAGCATTGATATCCTAGATAAAATAAGTGTGGACAAGAAGCTTATTCAACTCAATGATGTTAATATTTTTGGAATTTACAATGTTAATAGGAAACCATTAGGAATGGTGACATTTCCTATCGATATTGGATCTATAGTTTTTCCTACCCCTATGCATATTATTCTAGGACCTCTTTCATAAAAACTTCTCCTAGGGAGACCATAGATTCATGCTATGAAAGAAGTCCCATATACTCTTCACCATGTGATAAAATTTAAAAATAACAACAATAGATACATGGTTGAAGCAAATGAACAAAGTTATAAATCACAAGTTAAACATGATCATAACACATTGTTGATCTTCTAGATTAAAATTGTGTTCATTTTTATGAATAACGTTTTGGATCAAAATCCATGATCCATCATCAGGATAATATGCAAGCAACTAGAGAGAAGAAAAATAGAATGATATAGAAGATAGGAGAATAAATAGGTGAGAGGGTTAATTGGGATAGAGAACAATGAACTAAGATTGGACAAACAATTAAGCAATAAAAAATAGGAAAAAATTAGTACAATACTTTAAAAATAAATGAAGTAGGAACTAAATAGGGAAGCCAAAAGAAAGGGGAAAATTAATAAGGGGCAAAGACTATCCCTAAAAACTAAAAAAGTTAAAAATAGTTGGACAAAATTAAGACAACCAATAAATAAGAATAAATACAATCAAGATAGAGTAAATAAAATAAAACGAATGGAATAAAGAGAAAAATAAAACAACTGAAATTACAATAAAGAAAATAAAAATGAGAAGAAAGAAAGACAAAAAAAAAGGAGAGAATTAACAACCTTAAACAAAGGAGGAAGTAAGAAAAAAATCAACTCAAATAAAAACACTACTATTAATAATAAAAGTTGACTATAAGAATAACCAAAGAACTAATTAATAAATATTAGAAAACATTTCAAACGAATGTAGAGAAAAAATTAATGGAAAAAATAAAATACAATCAAAAGAACTAAATGAAATAAGGGAAAGAAAATAAAATACAAATGAATAGACATTGAAAAAATAAGAAAAAGGATGAAGGGAAGAAAAAGAGGATAAAGAAAATAAAGAAATATAACTAAAATAAGAAGAAAAATCAACAACTAAAACACAAACAAATACATATAAACCTATATATATATCAAAAGGATCAAAAAGAAACATAAATATATATATATAACAAAAAGAACAAAAATAAACTAAAGGTAAAAAATAAGGAAAAGAGCAAATAATGAACAACAAAGATAACAAAGATCTAAAGGAAACAATCAACAACTAAAAGACAAACATATACATATAAACCTATATATATATATATCAAAAGGATAAAAAAGAAACACACACACACACATGTATATATATATATATATATATGTATGTATATATATATATATATATATATATATATGTATATATATATATATATATATATGTATATATATATATATATATATGTATGTGTATATATATATATATATATATATATATATACATATATCTATGTATATATATATACATATATCTATATGTATAAAAACCAAAAGAACAAAAAGAAATTAAAGATAAAAAATAATGAAAAAGAGTAAATAATGAACAATAAAGATCAAAAATATTTAAAGGAAAAATGAAAAAGAAAGAACAAAAAGAACCAAAAAAGAAACTTAAAGAAACAACCCTAAAAAGAACAAGAAAATGAAAGAAAATAACAAACAAAAAGAATAAAAATCAAATTATCAAAAGCAAACCAAAAAATAATTAAAGAAACTCAAAAAAAACAAGAAGAAAGAAAAAATTAGAAAAGAAGAACTCAAAAGAAAATCACCCAAATAAATAAGGAGAAAACAAAAAACGAAAAAGGAACAACAGAAAAGATCAAAAGAAAGTAAAGGAGGAACAACCAGGCACTAGGACATGAGGAACCAATAGGCAACAGGACCAAGCACAAATAGAGGATAAAAGAGGGAGGTAAAGGAAGGAGAACAAAGGGGCTAGATAAGAGAAAAGGTTACCAAGGAGAGGGTATCTTGGAGCTACCCAGAGGGGGGTCTAATCGTTTATTTAGAAGGGGTCTCCAAGAGAAGCTAAGTTTCCAACCCCCATCTTGGTTGAGGTTGGAGGGATGGTTATGGATTGCAATGGCCTCTTTAAGCTTTCTCTTGAAGTAGCTATCTTCTTTGACTCAAATTTTGGCATCTTCTAAGGCAATATGATGCTTGGTCTTAGTTGAGTGCTCAATAAGCATAGATTTTACAATGCATTCATGTCTAATGTCTGCACCATGCTCTTTGATCCTCGTGGAGATTGAGAAAGCATTTTCCCCAATGTAAGGAATGCCACAAGAACAAGAATTTTTTTAGACACCCGAGTTGAGGAAAGAGTCAAGAGGGTCCTTGGGGAAAGGCAAGAGCTTTCTCAAAATGGAGACGGGCTTGAAAGTGCAAACTAAGCCCTTTTTTAGTAGGATCATGGCAATTTTGTTGGAGATTCCTTCAACATAAGGCAGGGTAGCAATAGGGAGGTATGGAGAAAGAGAGGGCTTAGGTTGGAGAGTCAACTTAGCTTTGACTTGATTGATAGCCGAATTGATTTGCTTTCTTTTATACCCATTTAGAGAGAAAACATGGGTAAGGTGGTTTAACTCTTGGTGAATGTGCTCATCATCACAAATTGTGAAATCTTTGAAGGCCAAAGTTTTGAGAACTCCAAATTTTTGGCTAGGGTGATGGTTAGAGGATGAGTGGAGGTAAAGGTCTGTGTGGGTGGATTTACGAAAGACAGTATGAGAAAGAGATTCATCTACTTTCTTGATGAGAACGACATCAAGGAAAGGAAGTTGGTTATCAGACTCAATTTCCTTGTTAAATGAAATGCATGAGGATAAGCTATTTAGGTGAGAGTGGAAAGCATCAAGTTTCTCAAGACCATGAGGCCAACATATGTTGGTATCATCAATGTAGTGCTTCCACCACTTCCATTTAAAGGGGAAGGTATGGAGGGAAATGTCTTCAAAATTCTCCATGTGAAAGTTGGCTATAACGAGAGAAAGAGGAGAACCCATAGTGACACCATCCACTTGCTTGTAAATGACACCTTGGAAGGAAAAGAAGGTGGATCTAAGACATAACTCCACCAAGGAGGCTAGTTCATGACTACTCTTAAGTTTAACAAGCCCGATGGCATCAAGAATCAGAAATTTGGTGAAGAGGGAAACCACATCAAAGATAACAATGTCATCTTTGTCTAGTTTCTTGTCTTTGATGAATTCAACAAAATAAGAGGAGTTCTTGATGAAAGAACATGATTTACCAATGAGGGGAGAAATGAGCTTCGCAAAATGGGAGGCTAGTTTATAGGTTGGGCAATTAATGGTATCAAAAATTGGTCTAAGGGGGATACCTACTTTGTGAATTTTTGGTACCCCATAAATCTGAGGGGTAATCTCTTTTGAGGGGTAGAGCCACTTTTTTGTGGCATCATCAAAAGAAGAATTAGCAATGGTAGATCGAACATATTTGGCTAATTTGGAGATGGGGCTAAAATTAAGGGTTTTATAGCTATTGGTATAGATAACAAGGCAAGAATCTTGGACATGTAATCATCTTGTCCATGATTATTGTAGTGTTGCCTTTTTCTACCTTGGAAATGACAAGGTCATTATTGTGCATTAATCTTTTAAAGGAAAAGAGCTCAACTTTGGAGACATTACGCTTGGGAGGTTTGGCATATCTAAGGGCCATGGTGCAATCTTGTTGGATATCTTCGGCCAACCTTTCAGGGAGAGACCGAAGAGCCTTCTCAATTTCAATGAGAAAATTAGACACGAGAATGAAATGAGGCAAAATGGCAAAGCCTAGACCATTTTTGAGAAATTGGATAACTACAAGGTCCAAGTGCTAACTAGAGAGGTTAATGAAAAGCTTAATATCCCAGTCAATTGACCGGTAGGGGTTAGAGTCTACTTTAGATTAGACTAAAGAAGAAGGGAAAAGGGCTAGCATGCTAGACGAGGGTGGTGGAGATTTTAAATTCTTCTCCTTGTGAGTTTATTTTATTTTATCCTTACCTCTAATTGGTTGGGTTTTGGGTTTTACAAATGAGTCTGGGTCATAGGTGTTCTTTTCAAAAATTGACTTATTATTAATGGTGGACGGTAATTTAAGTGTGGTCTTAACCCCTTTTGGTCGTGACTTTATCAGCCCCTCCTCACCTATCCTCTCGGTCTTTTGCATATTGATCATATTGTATTTTTCCATAGTGATGGGTTGGTAAAAAAATTTAGATTAACCTCTAAAAAAACTCTTTTCGACCTCGAGGGTCGTTTGCCCATCCACCTAGTCAGTCCCCTTTTTATAAATAACTTTTTCACATGTGCAAATTGCGTAGCCATCAGATGGAGTGATCCGCATCTGGACCATTCCTCGCAGACCTTGTGAGGTTTCCTACTGATGTTATAAAAGTGGTGCGAGGCATGCGAGATGCTGCCACCTATTACATATGATTATGGAGACCAGTTTTTGTTCACTACCTGATGATGGATACTGGTGCTGACAATTGTTTCTTTACTGATGCATCATGGTCGTTCCTCACTAACCTCACGCAATTAAAACTTTAGTTTTAATAATGTTGCGAGGTCTGCAAATAGTTGATGTGTGGACATCGATGTTGTATGAAGGATGACCAAGGTGGGGCCAGTTTTGTGCTGAGGTGGTGTCTAGTAGGTGATTTCCTATTTGCCTAATGATTGGTGAATGAGCGTGGCATTTTCAAACTGTTTTGACACAATCTGAGTCATTCTCCTGGCCTACATTGTTTTTTATCAACAACTCACATTTTAAATAGGTTGGTGTTGTACTATAGCCATTTTATCTCGCATGAGTGAATAGTAATGGTCGAGTTTGACTCTTCTCTCATAATTAAATGCTAAAAGATTAGTGAAATGCTATTTTTGTGTGTATCTCCACGCTAAAGAAGAATTACCTAGTGTCAAGCAAAGCAAGCCATCTTTGTGATTTTCTAGCCTCACTGTCATTAACGTTTCTCAAGTGAAACCGTAAGTAACACATATACCATTTCTTTTGTTTTCAGAAGGTTTTATGGTTTCTTGAGAACCATTATCGATTGCTTCTTATTTCGTTCCTGAAGGATTGTTCGAGTATATTTTCTTTAAAGTATCTTAAAGCTTGTCTTGATAATTGGTGACACTTCTAGAATTGTGAAGAATTTTATGTTTAAAGCTATAGGGTGCGAGTTATAATTGTTAGACATATAAAAACCCTAGCTCTAGTTATTCTCTATCTTGTATAAATGGCACCTAAAGCACAAAGCTTTGGCTCTAAGGCCACTACTAGAGCTTTTTCCTAGGATATTATAGATTTATTAAATCCCTCTACTAGAAAAAGGCCTAAGGGAAAGGCTTTGTTCTATAGGCCCTTGCTCGTGGAAGGATTAACTGACAAGCAATGGCCAGCTCGGGATGTTGAATTACCATATACTGGATGGAAGTTGTTGTCAAATTGGTTTGGGAATAAGAATTTATGTGTTCCATTGTGTAACCCGTGGAGCTTTGGATTTGGCCAAGGTGGTGGTTCCTAATGTCTACTTGGATGTAGATTTATTGAAAGATGTTTCTACAAGGTATGAACCTATAACTAGAGTTGTTAGAACGTATTCTGACATAGAAATGGTAAAGATAACCAAGGAGGAAATTGCAAAAATATTTGGTCTACATGAATGGAGTCAGGATATGGTTGCCATAAATATTGATGCCTTCAGAGAAGAATACAAAAATACCAAGGGTTTTTTCTAAACATCTCTTTTGGTACCTCATTTGGCAACCTCGAGAAAAGGAAAGAATAAGAAATAGGTACTAATTGGCAAGAATGAGCCAGAGCCTTTTCCTATAAACTATTTCTCTAACTATTTCAAGAAGGTTATTTGTTCATTGTGCCAAGTTATGGGAATTAGTTTGAAGAATACTCTGCCTACCGATGTCATGTACATGGTTGTAAACATCCAACATCCAAGTTTTAATGTGGTATATGATTTTCCCACTTATTTGGTAGAGAAGATGCATGAGTGTCTAGTGGCTCTAAAGGAAGGAAAGAAGTGGGTTGGTTTTAGATGGTATTCCATGTTGATACACATGTTTCTATATAGGGGCTAGGCAGTGTTTGAAAAGGATATGGAATTGAAGAAGGAGGGTAGTATTGAAACGCCTGTCCAATATTGGACTACGATCCTTGATATGTATGATCACAAGTTTAATTATGTAACATTCCAAAATGTCTTTGGATCGAAATTGAAGAAGGCTCTAGTTCTTGATCCTCCCAAGATTCCTAAAGAGATTCATGATTTCTTGAGGCCAATGGAGAGAAAGCCTGAATTAAATTTGACACACAATTGGGGAGATATTATCCCTTACCATAATACAACAATTTTTTAGAGTATATGGAACAAATTTCAACCCTTATGTTTTTTCGAGGGATGTGCCTCTAAGAATTGGATTTCTAGAAATCATGAGATAGTTAGGGTATGCTCAAGAAGTACATCTGCTAGTAGAACAGAGGAAAGGGTCTTTCTTCCCTGAGTATACAATGTTTGTTGATTTTGTTATGGTAAAGGGAGGATGGAAGGATTTTTACACACTTCTTAGACCTTATCGATTAAAGAATGTATGCCCTAAGAATCATGATCCTAAGGGTTTTATCTCTCATATGAAGGCTAAGCATCAGACTGGAACTTTTGTCCATAATTTCTACTTTCCTGTAGATATTATCAGGAACAGTTTTGATTTAGATGTACAAGATGAGAAAAAGGAAAAATACCTCACCTTTACTAAGATGGTGAAAAGGAAGCAAGAAAAGATACCTACTTTCAATCCTATACCCAGTATTAATGGTGAGTTTAATAGGGATATGTATGCCATTGACAATTTTGAGAGTTTGGTGGGGATTTTTAAGGATGAATAGGTTGTGGAAGAGAGGGGAAAGTCACAAAATATCGAGGAGTACTGTGAAGTAAGGTTGGAAGAGAGGCCTACTTATCAGCCTCCAAAGAAGATAAAGGTTTTCTCTAGGAATAGGTGAAGCAGGGCTGGTGAAGTTGCTAAAAATGTTGCACCATCTTCTTCGGGGCAGTCATTGCCAAATATTGTTGATCTAGATTCCCCTCAAAGGATTGTTGACCAGACATGTCCCTTATCACCAAAGAGACAAAAAATTGAAAGAACAAATTTGGTTGATTGTGATGGTGATGAAGATGAAGAAATCATTGCTACTCCTAATGAAATGCATCAAGGAACGCCATACTTCCCACTGGACTTTCCATCAAGTTCTGGGGAAGTTGCTCTAGGGTTGGGAAAAGATGAAATAAGGGGAATAATAAATAATAATGATCTAAGAATGGAGGCCTGTAGAGAGTTCATGATGGATGATTCTTTTATCTAGAGTAGTTCTTTTAAATATTTTGTGTGGAGAGAACATGTCTCATTATATTATGAGAACGTGGCACAAGAAATAAGATTGCACCCTGAGATTCCAGAGAAGGTAATTGAATCTAAGGTCAAAGAATAGATGAAAGAAATATTTAAAGAAATAACACCAGAGTAGGGCCGAGCATTACTAAAGAAGATTGGAGTATTGTTACTTCCTTAATAGGATATTGTCGATGTGGTTGTGTTTGATACAATAAGAAGGGCCAATAGGCCACTTCTTGCAACTATCGAAGAATCTATGCTAGCGCTTAAAGAGTCAGATTTTAGTGAAGAGTGGGATGCTTTTGCAATCTGGTCTCTGTCCACTAGATCCAAGAAACCAATTGTTGCATAACCATTTGATTTCAGTGGTCACTTAGTTATAAGAAGAGTTGTTGATAACCCAACATTGGAGGTTGCTAATATGGTAGTAAATGTTTCCAAATTCACAAGGGCAATTGTTGAGGATCTGACCAAGGATCAGGATACTCATAGAGGCCAATACAATGACATTATTATTGAATATAATAAGATTCAACAAAAGGTGGCAGAGCTAGAAATTGAATTGGCCTTATTCAAATTGAAAATGGAAACATTGAGGTCTCAAGGGCAGGCTAGTTCTAGCTGCACTATCTCCAACCCACCTGTGGAGCAATCTCAACCCTCTTCACAAGGACAATCCTTAGCTATTGTTCCATATAACATGGAACAAGTTCCTATTGTAGTTGAAAGGGGAAATAGCCTGGGAGGAATCTCTAGGGAGAAATTAATTCAGCAAGCTAAGAAATATAAGGAGATGGTGCATCAAATCCAGGAGTCTGCAGCAAGGAGCAATTCGGTGATTGTGGAAATTGTGCTAAAACATGTAAGCAGGAAGGTCCAGGGAAAACTGAATAGTGTTCATACAAATTATTCTCTAATGTTGCAAGCACTTAGGATGTTCCCAAGACATAGAGAGGTGGAGCCCCAGATTTGAGAAATTGAAATTCATGGCAGTAGGAGAAAAACAATATGGGGATAAGTATCCTATGGTTATTTCAACTTACCATTTTGTCAAGGGAGTTGTGGAGCAAAATTTTCAGGGATATGTTGCCCCTATGGAGTTAAAGATCAAAGGGTTAAAGGCTATATATGATGGAAATAACTTAACTCCTTTGCCACATATTCTACATAGTCAAGATGAGATAAAACATTTGCAGATTTGGAAGTCGGATGACTAATAAAATGATTACTCAGACCCATGGGATATGCATAAATGCTGACATTGGTATGCTAGAGAATACATTCGAGAAACTATCATTTGTCATCAATTTCTTAGAGAAATTTTATAAGAAGGCCATGTCAGTAATGGTGAAATATGTGACCTATCGAGATAAGATTGATCAGGTTATGGCTTTTAATTGGCCATCCAAGGATGATTTTGAATTATGGAAAAATGTGTTTACAAATGAATTTGAAATATGAATACTATATGTGGGAAATGCAACTTGGTCATGTATAATACAGGTCTAGCCTAAGAGGTTATATTTGAAAATATGCATTCTCCTTTCAAATTCAAGTACAAGGTGCTGAGGTGGAATAAAGTGTTGCAATGGCTAAAGATTCCTTTTCGACGTGAACAAGTGGCCCTTTGGAGAGCAGTTTCTTTTCTTCCATAACAACTGATGATTATTCTTGTCTTTTTCTTTTCAATCGCATGATGAAATTGTAATTGAATTAGGAATTAGCGGTCCAATAACAAATGGACATGTGCACTCTTTGGCTTGAGGCTTGTTGGCTCCCTTGTTTTATAAAAGGGAATTTTGGGCCATGAGAGAGGTCTGTTGAAATATCCAAGATATGAGAAATAGGAGTCTAGTGATATAAAGAGTATGAATGTAAGTCTAGGTTTTAAGGTTTTGAGTCAGATAAGAGAACTTGATCAATCATGGGGTTCTTAAGTATATTTTTCTTAAACATGCGAATGTTTTGATTTTTTTTTCTCTCCTATTGTGATACTTTGCATGAATTATTAATGAAATATTGATCCAAGATGATTTTCATTGATCTTCATTTATTCTGTACTATGAATTACGTTTAACAATAGCGTTGGTTCAAAGGATTGGTTAAACTCTTCATTTAATTAGTAAGTTCATGAAAGCTAACAATATGATTCATAAAGAAGTAATAGACTCAGGTATAGATATATGGATTGTAATGTGATTCATATACATCATAACTGCTTAAGATGAAACTTCCCCTATATTTCATTTATCTCTTTTGACCCCATGCTTTGGGATATGGTACTAGAATTCTAATCACATTTTTATTCTCTCATGTTTTGTGTTATGGCTTCAGGATATTTTTATTCAAAAATTTCCTATCAATCTACTTTAGTCGTGTTTGTGATTCTCTTTTAATTGGACCCTAGCCCTTTTAAGGAATAGCCAATTTCTTGAAGGATTTCATCCTTTTAGCATAAATGGGGAATCTATCTATTGTTTATCCATGTGCAAATGAATCATTTAATGTTGTATGTTAAGAGGAAATTTTAGGTAATACCCTCCTGGATCTTATAGAGTTTGAAGTGTAGGATAATTATCCTTATCGTTGTTCTCATCAAGTTAGCCATACATTTCCTAGACTTTTATTATTGAATGTGACAAGTTCATAGAATCTTTTAGGAAATACGTCTAGGTTCTAGTAAAAAATGCCAGTAGAATGGTGACTCTGTTGGGGAACTATCAAATGAAAAGTCTCTAGTGTAGATCTGGTATAGTCAGAGACATTTGTTATGACATACTTGTTTTAAATTGTGTGCCTAATTTTTCATGTTTAGCACATGTGTGTAGTTTTCCTATGTTCTTTTTCTGTGTGTCAGATAATGTTCAAAATCTTGTCTAATGTCACGAGTACAGAAGTGAAGTGCAATCACCTCATAATTCCCAATATTTTGGGTGGCAACTCTGATATCTCAAATGCAAATATTCATATAAAGTACAAAAAGAAATGTGCAAAGGAAAGTCCTCATACACTGAAGGCCATGAGGAAGAATAGAAGCTATACAAAAAATAATTTGGAGCCAATGCTAGAGCTCAAATCGGGATAGGACCAGAAATGGGTAAAAGTAAATGATACCCCAAGTAAGTATGTTTCATCTCCTACTTTAAATACGAAGATGAATAGTGATTTTATTAGTGGAGATTCCTCAGATGTTATTATGTCTAAAATGGATCATGGTAGTTTTCCTTTCAAAATGACTTGAGAAGTTGAAGTTGATATGTCTAAAGAGGAGTGATGGGGTTTCTGGGAACAGGATAAATAGTTCCCAAAATCCACAACACCTAGTACTATGTTTTTTTTTACTCGACAAAATTTCATACCATGAGGAGCCTCTTTGAATTAGGAAGTGCCTTTTCTTCAAGATGAAGATCAGACAAAACAACCTTATTATACCTCTGCTCCAAGTGAGGCAGGAGATATCCTCAAAAATGAAATGGATATAGATAGGGATATGCAAACCTTAATTGAAGAAGAAAAGAGGTTGCAAGAGGCATAAGTCAATTGGGACAAAATAAGAAAAGAGAATCTGGAAAGATTCTGGGCTAAGCAGTTTGAAAGAAATTCTCATAAGAAGAAAGTTGAAAAGATGAGGGAAGAAGCAGCTAAGAGAAAAACATTTGAGGAAAGGGTGGCTAAGGCAGCAGCTGAAAGGGCTCGTGAAGTGCCTAAAGCAAAAATCTCTATGGGAACCTCTACCACTCCCACATACACCCCTTCTATATCAGCTACCAAAACTTTAGATCCATTCATTGGATCCAAGAAGACAACCTTTGTGGACCATGGGAAAGCTCATATTGATCAACAAAAGAAAAATTCCCATATTTTTTCTAATTATACAAGCCATCTTAATACTAGTGATGAAACAAATAATGAAGATCCCAAGCCATTATATTTCCCCAAAAACCTCGAGCTCCTAAGATTGCAACTAATAAATGATCAGTTACAAGCTGATCTGAGAAAGGAAAAAATAGAAGCTGCTAATGCCAAAATGGAAAGAAAGATAGCTTTCCTAAAGATATCTATACCTACCCACCAAGCTTCTGGTTCAGGGCAGAGTGAGAATGAGTCACTGAGCAAGAATTATGAAAATAAAATCCCTAAAGGGGGGCAGGGTGGTGGTAACCAAGGTAGTGGAGGTGGAGGTGGTCATAAATATGTTAGCTCCTACTTAGAGAATGAAGAGGGAAGCACTGGCAAGGCTAAACATCAAGGTAGTGGTGAAAAGGATAAAAGTGGAGATGATAAGAAAGATATTGAGAAACAAATCACCCCTAGAAATGGATGTGGTGGAGGAGCACCCCAGATTGATAGATACGCAAATTGTGTTTTCATAATATTCATCGGTACCCTAATCCAGTCGCAGATAATGCACAAAAGCATCTCCCAAAAAGCACTAGTAATAATGCTTTTAGTGGGGAAGATCATTTGAAAGCTTTTCAAGGTTTTGTTGAAGACTTTGAGCTATGGGATGATGACGTAGAAATGAAATACTTTATGCAGTCATTAGTTGAAGATGCCAGAGATTGGTATAGAGGGTTACCTGATGCTAGTATTGATTACAGAGATGCTTTTTGCAAATTTTTCAAGGAACAATACGGGGATTAGACTGACCCCAGATTTAAATTAAATGATTTCAATAACATTACCAAGGGGCATAATGAACTCGTTACTGAGTTTAATGCTCATTTCTAGAAGGCTATGACAAGAGTTCTTGCATACTTAAGGCCTAATGAAAGTGCATGTTTAGTCGTGTATTGTAATTCCTATGATGCTGAAATGTGTTATTTACCGAGAGATAAGGACACTCAAAATTTGAGGTAGGCATATAAGATGGTGATGAACATTGAAAATAATAGAAGAGCTTCTGGTAAAGTGGGGAGAAGAAAAGATCCCAAAGCTTTTAAAGGCCTAATGAATCAAACAAAGAAGGTTAGTAAACCCATTGTTGCTGATGAGAAGATAGATGAAGTCCTTACCCTGCTGCAAAAACAAGCAAAAAATGACAAGCCTCATTTTCAAAGAAATGAAAGGCCCCCCAGGTTGTAGGATTATCCCTATAATATTAACTAGAATAATGGAAAAGCTCTGCAAGGAAATTAGAGAAACAATAAAGTTCCACTTGATCCTTTACAAAAGAATTATCTGAATGCCACATTAAATTTACCATGGTGTGAGGTGTGTGGAATGCCACATTCTCCACAATAGTGTGCAGTAGCACAAAACATGGTAGAATCTCAGGATGACTAGGGCGATGCTCAGTCTCCCCAAGATCAGGATATGATCACAAATGTATTATTAGCACCAGCTGATCTGGCCTATGATGATTACTCCTCAGATGATGAGCCTTTTGGTAGGGATGTTAATATTCAGAGACAATAAAATGATATACACCACCAGCAAGTGTTTCCAAATGAAGGAGACAATGATGACTATTTTGTGAATGAATTGAAGGTGGATAATACTATTTTAAGAAGACCTTTTGATGAAGAAATTAAAAAATACACTATTGCTCTAGTTGCTAGGGCTAAGAATAGCATACAATTGAGAAACATAACTAGTCCAGGTGATTCAGGTAAGCCTTGCAGCCTGTTCATAAAGGAAAAAGATGTAACTGGAACAAATACTAGTTTGGAGGCTAAGAATATCGATTCAAATCCTAAGGAAATAAGGGAGCCCAAGATATGGGCAAAGAAAGTTGATAAGACCAAGAAAAAGAATGAAGTTGTACCCCATAACATCAAAGAAAACAATCAACACACTCCTAATGATGAAACTCCTAAGGAAAAAGAAAAGGTAATTTCTAAAAACACAATTTTTCCTGAATTACCAAAGTACACTTCAATAGATATGTTCCAAGTACTTTCTCAAGTTAGGGTTACTATTCCTTTCTTAGAAATGATGTGAATAGATGAACATAAGGACAAAACTGTTGCACTTATTAGTAGTATACCTACAAGTAGAAAGAGTAAGGTAGTTCCTAATTAGATAAATTCAAAAGAGGATCTAGAAAAGAAAAAAATTGTGGAAGAAAATATCACAAAAATCTCTCAAATATACTTAGGAACTACTATTAATGCTAATCCCAACCATGTCAGTCTATTTTTATTAAGCCTAATTATTGATGGGAAAATGTTGAGAAATTGTATGATTGACTCAAGAGCTTCTAACAGTGTGATGCTAGCGAAAATAATGCATGCAATGGGTTTAAAAGTAGATAATACATATGGTAAATATTATGCAATAGATTCTGGGGAAGTGCCTATCATAGGTATTATAAATAATGTTCCATATATAATGACAACATTTCCTGAGAAAGAGCTAGACATAAGTGTTACAGTGGTGAATATCCCACCTACTTATGGCATGTTACTATCTCGGCCTTGGAGTGCTTCAATGCATGGAAGCATACAGGGTGATCTATCTTTTGCTACATTTTATATTGAACAAAAAGATGTTAAAGTATATAGGGAAAACAGAGACCCTCACATGATTGAAAATGTGGAAGAACCACTAGAGCCTATCAGAATCAACTTTGTGGAAACTGATCTAGAAAACTTTCGTGTTGAGGAAGATAAAATAGAAGAAGAGATCCAATCAACACCTGTTGATAAAGAAGTACTAAAGATATCATCAAAGGGTGACTTAGGGATAATGCATTTTGAAGGAGCTTATTCCCGAGATGGCTCAGGAGTAGGAATTTTCTTTACTTCCCCAATAGGTAAAACATTCAAATATTCCTTCTTGTTGCAGTTTTCCTATACTAACAATGTTGTTAATTGTGAGGCTCTCATAATCGGTTTGAAGATAGCTTAAAAGCATGGTATTAAAGTGTTAAAAGTTTTGGGAGACTCTAAGTTAGTTGTTTCCCAAATTACATCCCACTTTGTAGATAAAGATAAAAGAATTAGGCAATACATAAATGCAGTATGGGATACTATTGAAGGATTTAGTGCTTTTGGTATTGAATGGGTCGAAAGAGGAAAAAATGCTAAGGCTGACTTGTTAGCAAACATAGCTGACAAACTTGATTATGTCACCTTCGACAACATCTCACAAGTAGAAGTACAAACCAAACCTATAGTACCTGATAAAATCTACAACTGGAAAGTATTTGATGATGATACAAACATTTTGAAATTCTTGCATTGTGTGGATCAATATGAGAGCCAGGAAATTGATTTTGGCTCGTTTGTAACTGAAATTGATGGGAAGGAAACCCTATTTGGGAATGAGGTGATTCAGCTCAAAACAAATACCATCCCTCAGGGCTTAGTTTCACTTGAAAGGGTTTTTGATGGTCTGGATATGTCAAATAATAAGCAAGCACCTACTCATAAGGAGGACCTAGAATAAATAAACTTAGGAACAAAAGGTACTCGTAAGAAGTTTTATGTTAGAAGGAAAATGAAGCCACATGTTAGAAGCATGTTGATTACTCTACTTAGAAAATACAGACATGTTTTCGCTTGGTCATATGAAGACCTTAAAACATATAGGGAGGATCTTTTCCAACATGAAATCCCATTGAAACTTGACATGAAGCCTTTCAAGCAGAAACAAAGATAGATTAACCCTACCCTACAACCAAAAATGCAGGAAGAACTTGCTAAAGTAAGGGAGGCGGGAATCATCAAACCAATTAGGCACTCATCTTGGGTCTCTATCTTGGTGCCTGTTAGAAACAAAAATGGGGACATCAAGTTACGTTTTGATTTTAGAAACTTGAATGTTGCTTCTTTAAAGGATAATTACACACTGCCTAATATGGATGCTATGTTACAAAAGGTCACGGGATGTGAACTGCTATCGATGATGGATGGATTTTCCAGTTATAACAAATTAATGGTCAAAGAGTCTGGGAAATTCAAGACTGCTTTCACCACACCATTGGGGACATATGTCTATGTAAGAATGCCATTTGGACTAATAAATAATGGAGAAATTTTTCAAAGGTCTATGGATCTAGCCTTTGCAAATTTTGTTGATAGGTTCCTTGCAATCTACCAAGATGATCTTACTACCCATAGCAAGAGTGAGGAGGACCATTGTTCTCATTTAGATAAAAAAAATTATTAGAGCTTTGGAATATGAGATATCTTTGAATCCTAGGAAATGTTCCTTCAGGGTAAAAGAAGAAAAATTGTTGGGGCAACTTGTTTCAAAGTATGGTGTTCAAATTGATCCTAAAAGAGTGGCTGCTATTGACAGAATTACACAACCAGGGAATGTAAGGGGAATCCAATCTTTCTTTAGACAAATAAATTTTCTAAGAAGCTTTGTCATAAATTTTGCTAAGACTGTCCGCCTAATATCGAAGATGCTAAAAAAGGGAGAAAAGATAGTATGGACAGGGGAGCCATCCAAAGCCTTCCAATCTATCAAAGATGTAATCAAGAAGGACCCTATTCTCAAGTAACCTGATTACTCAAAACCATTCCAATTGTGTACTTTTGCCTCTTTTCATACTATAGTCAGAGTGTTATTGCGGAAAAAAAATGATTGTTTTCAGTAGCCGATTACATTCTTTAGCAAATCATTGCAAGCTATAGAATTAAAATATGCTATATCAGAAAAGTAGGCATATGCCCTAGTAAAGGTATTTAATAATTTCAAGCCCTTCCTAATGGGAGAAAATGTTGTTGCATATGTTCCAATGGCTATAGTTAAAGATATTTTCACCTAGCAAGAGACTATAGGAAGGAGATGTATATGGATAAATAGAATCTAATAGTTTAATATTGACATACAAATCACCAAGCTTGTAAGATGTCAGGGTTTAGCCAAATTAATGTTTGAAGCAAATCCGGAGGCAAATCAAATAAACCAGATAGAGCAAAAGAACATTGCACCTATCTGTTATATGCAAACTTGTGGCTGGTATAGGAGAATTGTTGAGTATTTACAAATGATGCAATGTCCTAAAGGTATGCCTCTTACTTAGAAAAGAACCCTTAAACTTTGAGAAATTAGATATGTAATTATTGATGGTGAGCTTTGGTGAAGGAACCCTGAAGGTATTATACTTAGATGTGTGGATGGAGACCAAGCTCTGGATCTACTAATAGAAATGCATAAAGGAGCTTGTGGAGGCCATTACATGGCTAAGACAATGGCTCATAAAATTTTAAGAGCAAGATACTAGTGGCCTACTATATGCAAGGATGCTCACAGGTATGTCAAAAGATGTGATGCATGTCAGAAGTTTTCCAGTAAGTTGAAATTTTTTGGTAATCTGTCATTGAGACCTATGTCCATTTTAGCTCCTTTCTAGCAATAGGGTATTGAATTCATGGGGGAGATATCTAAAAAATATAGTGGAGGACATGCATGGATATTTGTGGAAACTGATTACTTTAGTAAATGGATTGAAGCAATCCCAGCCAGAAGGGCCACAAGTAAAGTTGTTATTGATTTTTTGACTGATAATATCTTAAGCCGATTCGGGGTAGCTGAAAGAATTGTTTCATACATTGCAATGGGTTGTAGTAAAAAATATGAATAGAGGGAAATGATGACATGAATGAGGAATGGTTGGTAGGCGTAATTTGAGACAAGCTATGATTTGGAGAACGGAAGGGGATGGAGCTCAAAAAAGATACACCAATGACTTGACATTCAAAAGACATTCGATCTGAGATGGATGGATGGGGTAGGCTATAAATTGGTGAGCTGATAGGATTAGAGATGGAGGGATCAAGGACACTGATTCTTAAAGTGGCCAAAGTACTTGCTCTATGATGGGTGCCTAAGGAATGGCTAAGAGAAGCTGACAGATCACGTGTAGGACAACCAATAGGAAAAGATGAGACCGAAGGAGGAGGCGTACCTAGACAAGCAAGTTGATTACCATTTGAATCAAGCAACCTGTTGTCGACGGTGAGAGATTCTTCTATAACGCTCAACTTCATGGTGCAGGTTGGACAGGACACTGAAGGACCGATGCAATTAGACAAAGTGAGGAAAGACGCAGTTGGACAAAAAAGTTGGTGATTTTTTGACATGAGTAGCTAGTTGTCGATGGAGGTAGCTACTACAATAATTTTCATCTTCATGGTGCAAGTTTGAGAGGACACTGAAGGAATGGCATTATTTTATGAATAGAGGAGGCTTGTAGTTGGACAAGAACCCCGACAAATGAGAAAATCATGATGACGTGAGCCTAGAGCACATGGGTAGGAAGATGGACGACATGATGGAATGAGACCACTTTATATGAAGCGAAAGTGCTAAGATAGTGTGAGGAAGGATGATGGGGAATGACTACACAACTGGAGTGAGAAGGGGAGTGGAGAGTAAAGGAAGAAGATAGAGTAGTGAGGGTGGGTGAAGAGGGAGTGCACCTCGAGGGAAACTAAAAATTCTTGTTGATCAAAGAATTGAATTTCTTTATATATCTCTGCTCACATTTGAATTTGATGCCTGAGGCCATAGCTTGAGAAGATCTGTCCAACAAAATCCATAGATTTGGACGGATGGAGGTTGTGAGCTCTAAATGCAATGCTAGAAGCCTGAACGAAATCTGGAAGATCAACAATTTGTTATCATGGATTGTGGAAACTTGATTTTTTTGATGATCATAACACTTATAACTCCCCTAATAATTCCATTCCAATCTCCAGAGTAGAACCTATAAAAGTTTGTGTTAATCCTAATTGTTGTCCACCTACAATAAAACTCTTTAGTGATGATTGGGGATTGTTTTATTTTATGCCTCATTTCAATGAAGCATACGGAATTTCACCCTCCAAATAAAAAGAGTCATATACAAACAATTCATTTTTAGACACATTCTTTAGTGATGATTTCATTTCATTAGATTTTACAACCCCATTTATCGGAGAGTACAAAGTCTCACAATATACACTTAAACAACCTTGTGTTTCATGTGCTCAGCTTGGTTCTACTTCAACACCATTATCCCATGGTGGTGATGTCGGCACTCCAACCACCATCCCTTATGAGAGGAAGACGAATAACTTTCAAAAATCTAAAAAGGATTTGTATTCTTGTGAAGAATTCAATCCTTCTCTGAAGCATATAATGCCTTAGTCTAATTTGGAAGAATGTTTTCATCTTGGATACAAACCCCTTTCTAAGCATGGATATAATAAAAACACAAAGAAAAATGATAGAGAACAAGTGAATTCTATACCATACATTTTCAAGAAATATCTAGGTTTACCTCCTCTATCTCCATCTTCTTCTAAGGCCTTATCATCTATTTTGTGTATGGGGTATGTGTAGGATCATCATGGAAAAAACAGGCCCTTAAGTGGCAAAAAATTCAGAAAAATAAAAGTTAGGCAACTTGACATAAAAATTTGAATAAGTTATCTATATTATTTCAAAAATATTTAACAATATAATTTGTATAAATTGAATATAATTTATAAATTACTAGGTTTATTTATAAAAAAATAAAATCTATTTGGTGAAAATTTTAAAGTTCAATACAGTAGTACTTAAATTTCAGGGAAAAATATGAAGTAGGTGTTTGTCCCACCACCTTAACCACATTAAAATGATAATATTCTTTTATCATATTTTAGATATAAGTATAGGACTCATGTCCCAATGTGATGCATATTTTTTTGTAATTTGTTTCCAAGTAAATAATTAATTATAATTTTTTATGACTTTTAAAAAATATAAAGACTCGTATGTCTGACCACCTTAACTTGGTCAAAACTTCATGAAATTCAAATTTTTATTTTTTAATCTTATATTATATGAAGCATAGAATGTGGCGCATGTTTTGGATTCAAAAAATATGATAATGTTTGAAAGCTATAGATGTTTTTCAATTAGCCTAAAAATCAGGACTTTAGTCATAATTCAATAGAAAATGAATAATAATTATTTATTAAATTCAAAGTAAAGAATAATTTATATTAGTGGAAAGTTGAGAATCTCCTTTAAAAACCCTTTTTGTTTCATCAATTTTGTGTAAAAATAAATTTTTCAGCCACATACCCATGATATTGCCACTTTTTGGCCCATCATGATCCTGCACATACCCTATGATAACTTGTACTATGAAAGAAATATTCCCTACTATTGATCAAGAGAGCATCTTGTCAAAACTCCTCTAAGATCACTTGATATCTCTTCCTCCAAAAATATGAAAGAAATGGTACAACAAGATTTCATTTTCTACATATCATAGAGTTCATGGTAATTCTACTAATGAATGTAAGACTTTGAGTATCAAATTTCAACATATTAAGGTTTTGGCGCTCTTCCTCATGTTGAAGCACCTTTTTCCTCTAATTGATATTGATTTGCATGTTTTTCATCAATCACCTCAGCTCACCCTTCTCTTGCACTAAGTCAGGGAAAGAGGGTTAAGTAGCCTTGTCCTCATATGACACTTTTCATTTTCTCATTTGGCTAGTTGAATACCTTCCATGTATATATAAGAGGAAGCTTGGGATGTGCACGAAATGCCTTAAGTTGGCTTGCATGTGGTATACTAAGTTATCTTTATTTGTTGCAATTTCTGGCCAATCCCTTATTAGCAATTTAACTTCACTTGGAAACATATGACTTGGCATAGGCTTTCTGAATAAGATCTCATGTCTTCTTCTAGTTTAAAGCAATTTCTCACAAAAAATATTTTAGCAACTACTTTAAAGTGGGAGCATACATCGACAATCATGTTTCACTATGTGATTTTAATTTTTCTTGTGATGCATCCCTTTCTTAGTGGTGTGATTGGGCTTGATTTCCTCTAAAAGTGTGATAGTTATTTGATTTTTCCTCTCTTGGATACATTACGAACAATGCTCCCTAAGAAGATACCTTACACAAATTAAGAAAATATCCCTTTGAAAAATCCTTTACATACATAAATGTTCATAAGTGCTTAACGTAGCTTGTTAGGCCTTGTGAAGCTCTAAGTTTCATTTTGTAGCACCCTATTGAAATTACTAGAGGGATAGATTTGGTATGGTTAGTATGATGAGAATCCTAAACATGGGTATTAATTTCTTATTCTCTGGTGAGAAGTCAATATAGAGGCATGAATTTCTCACTAAGCTACCATTTTTTGATACACACCCAACAGATAGCCTGAAGTTCGATTTCCTTAGAGTGAGCATTCATTTTGGACAAACAACTAAGGATTGATTCACATCATGTTGGACAAATAGGCGAGGCTTGATACATCCTCTTTTGTTTCTTTTATTTCTCTATCTTCTTTATATCTTTGGTAGTGTATATTCGTATCTAATTGTTGATTCATAAATTATTCACAAGCATTTTCTTTTGTGCCTATATTGGTTTTCCATAGGATCTTGATATTGAGGGTTTGTGAAACCCTCTTGATCATTTTCATCCTATCTTACTACCGTTGGTACACCTGGACCCCTCTTGATGTGAGTTTGTCTACTTTAGTGTGAGTTTGAAGCAAGTTCCTCCTCTCACTAAAATGGGGGATAAATGTAGTCTACAATAATGTATCCCTTTAAAATTTTCACACTTGTTTGGGCCTTCCATATTAAAATCAGGCTTCTTTATGCCTTATTTCCTCCCATTTTGCATCCAAAAGCCTATTTAGAGCATTTTTTCTGAGGTTAATCCTAAAATTTATTAGTGACAAATCATGATTCAACATTTGAGGTTGTGTGTTACAGATTTAGTGATCTAGGACTCATACACCACCTTCAATGTATGGGTCCCACCCAGGTCTTGAGTCTTGATTTTAAACATTTCATTAAACAAGACATTTCTTGGAGTTTATGTCCCATGTTTGAGATACTAGGACTCATAAGCCGAAGGTGGCGTATGAGTTTTTCTTAAACTAGGACCTATTTTAAATAAAATTCTTGGTGGGATTTTATTAGCCTAGATCTGATGTTAGCTTGTAGTGTTTTAATATTGGGAAATTTGGCATAAACAAGTATAAATACAAGCTTATTTGGCATAATTTCTCCTAAAAAAATTTCATTAGCAAGTGTGATATAAAAATTCAACTATCCTAGAGCATTCAAGAGTCTTCAAGAGAATTCAAGAGCTAATTATCAAGAACTTAGAGCTATATTCGACATTCAAGCATCTTTTAAATTCTTCATGCATCATGTTTGTTTTTGAGATAATATTTGTGATGTAGATTTTCATGATTCAAGAAAGCATTCAAATGAATTCTCATATCAACATTCAAGAGTCAAGATCCAAATCCATTGGAGCCATTTCACACAAGTTTGCAACCTTTATTCCAAGGTTTTGGTGAGTTGCAACATTAAGTTTGTTCATTCATCATTCCTTCATTATATTTCATTTCATTTCAAGGTTTAATTACCCAAACAAGGTTTGACCAAAGAAAACCCCTATTCCCTAACACAACATTTTTCCCCTCTTCATGTGATTGAAAATCTAGGTGACTTGGAATTTTAATCTATTCTTTGAAGACAAAGTTACAAGATTGAAGAAAGTTGTCAAAGTTGTCAAAAAGTTGCCATCTTCACGGAAACTCGCCTAGAAGCCAAAATTCATACTTTCAAACTTAAATATTGGAAAATATGAAAGCTATAGAAGTTTCAACCAAAACCTACTACTAGGACTAAATTGCCACCTTGGGTGTACGAGTCCTAGTATACATCTTTTCAATAGTTTTTTGTAGATCTTGATTTGCCAATAGAAGATTCTAGATTCTGCCCAGATTTTAGTAGCAAGACTAAATCACCCAGTCTGGTGTATGAGTTCCAATGCATTTCTAAAAAACAAATTTTAGGGTTTTCATAGCTTGTTTAGATATCTCCTATGCTTCAAGTACTTTTCTATTCCTCTTTGTTTAACAATTTGATTTCATGTTTTAAGTTTCTAGGGTTTAGTCTATTAATATTTAAATTTCTCCTTTGAAGCTTCATTTTAATGGTGAACGCCCTTTTAATCACACCTAAGGAAACCTCCTACTATTCGTATTAGTAGAAATCCTTCCCTCAATTGACTTACCTCGTTGAGAGAGTTTGGTTTCCTAATGAACTAAGAGTGAAATAGGTCCTAACCCTAGGTTCCATCTCCCAAAAGGTGGAACCCTTATTTCCTTGTGCTCATCTTTACCATTTTTGTGATCATATTTTTTATTTTTTGATGATTTTTTTGAATTTTGTAGACATGGGATTTTTCGAAATGATTTTTTTATGAATTTTTTTGGAAAATTAATTTTTGAATATTTTTGCTCCTTTGGAATTTCTTTCGATTTGTAAAAAATCTAGCATTTGTGGATCTTTTTTTCATCATTTTTTTCAAAAAATTTAGAGACAAATTAAGGTTTCATTTGTCCTATTTTTTAGGGATTATATTTTTCTGAGTTAATGGTAGTTTTTTTATGGTGATATGTATTTCTTGGAAAAGGCCTTTACACCCTTCCCATACTCATTCTCTCAATGGTATTTAATCTCTCATTCAATACATTATTTATTCTTGGGATGTCTTCAATATTATAAAATTTGATATTTATCTACTAAATTTTCTGGCATTTATCAACTCTACAAAGGATTTTTTTAGTAAGTGCTTGATCCCATGGTAGAATTTCTAATTTTGACTAATTTTTTTTGTATTTTAGATTGGTTATCAACCCTTTCTTCAATTCTAGAGACCTTTTTTGTTCTCTTCAGCTAATATTTTCCCCACTTTATTGGAATTTTCCCCATTGTAGCAAACAATAGAAAAATTCATAATAATTGTTTCTATGCATCACCATTATATAATTTATTAAACTATCCTTCTCCACCTCCATCAAAAACCATTTTTTGAAATTATGTCTATGCTTATTAGTGTGCATGCATGTATTTTGTCTCACTATTTCTTCTTAGAGATATCAACTTTTTTTCTAGTATGATCATTTTTTGGCTCCTCCCAACTTTTACAATGAAGCAAATCAAATATTCTAGTAGTCCACAACTTTTTTCCACTAGTCTAGAATATTTTCATATTGAGAAAAATTTTCAACTAGCAATTGATCCTCTTTTGCAACAACTAGAGCTAATTTTTGATAATTTTTGATAATTTCTTAGATAAATTGGTTGACCATTGACTTTTTTTAAGGAATCGACATGTTTTTTACTAAAAAAATTAGAATATTCCAACATAAGGAAACATATTTTTACTACTAACATCAGCATGATGTCATGCTAATGTGAATGGTGCATTTAGTCAGAAATGCCCCTTCCTAGCCCTCACTCTCCCTAAAGGAGGTGTTTTCTTCTTTTTAACATAACTCAAGTAGAGGATATTAAATTCCAGCAAACAAAATAACATTAGAAAGCTAGTTTTTAGAAATTTCTAATAATGCATGTATCTTTCATATTTTTTGTTGTTGGTACATTATATCACCTATCGAATTCAAGCATTCTTTTTTCACTCTAGAATTCATAAATAGTGACCTTTTCATCCATTTTTCACATTTCTTATAGTATTGGAAAGGTCATATAGATCTCTTCCAAGGTATTAATTCATTTTTTCTTGATTTTTTAAAGGTACATTTTTAATCATTTTCTCATATTTTCATATTCTAGTTGATTAATTCAATTTTTTAGCACAAAAGAACATTATATTTATGTGAGATGGGTTCATTTGGGCTATTATATATGTATTTCTAGAATTTTTTCCTTTTTAAGCATTGTATGCATATTTTGGATGCACTTTCCCATTACTAGATGCACTGATAAAGTGTGACTTTGATGTATTTTTTAAGAGATTTCACACATCTAGTTGTACCACATTTCTTACTTGCACTACTTATAAAGTGTTAGAGAGGTTTTTTTTTGTTTTCTTGTTTTCCATTATAACCTAATCTACCTTCATGCATGTGTGCATTGGTTTTTACACCTTGTTTCAATTATGGATACTTTCTTGTGCACATTAAAATGTTATTTATTCTACTTTATACACTACATGGTGATACATAGTATGAATGGACTTTTTTTTCCTCTCCCTTATCAGAATTATATGGTAATTTCATATTGTTGGTGTTAATTCTACCTTATTTTTTATTTTGAGTGATCTAGATGTATCCATTGTTTTTCCTATGTACTAGGTAGATCTAGTAGCTAGTTACCCATAAATTTTAGAGAGATGGAGCACTAACCATATAGACACTCTTCTATTCCTATTTTTGGAGGAAATATTCCATTCTCATTTGATTAACTTATTCTTTAGACTATTGGAATCTATTTTTGACTTAAATTTTTTTATCCAATTATTTAGTAGTCTCATTGGGGTCACTCATATAGATTCATGTGCCATCTATATCTTCAACTATCACATTTTTTTTTCTTCTTTTTTTATTCATTATTGAAGTAGTACCATTGGGGGCACTCATGCATATTGTTGTCCTATTGATCTTAATATTTATCATGATTTTAGAGGGGTTTCTTCTTCTTCATCATTATATTAGTTATATTTCGATAATCATATACAAATTATTCATGCTTTAATAATGTTATCCATGCTCTTATTCTTTTTGGAAAAATTTTTGGAGGCTTCTTATTTTTTCATTCATCTTTCTCTTTATTGGAGAGGATCTTTCACATCAATTTTTCTCCTTTCCTTTGATTATGACAGATATTTTTATTTGTACATAGGTACCTCACCAATTATTAGTTCACAAGATCCTTCTCTTGCATTTTATGCATTCACGTTTACATTTTTGAGCTACTCCCTATATTGCACTTAAGTGGGGGTGTTAAAGCAATCTATTACTATAGGACATAAGCTTATTTAAGTCATGTATTTTTGTGTCTCAAGTTATAGGATGATGAAACTATTAGGAAATAATGCGTCATACCCACATTTTTAATTCATTTCCCACATAATCTCATGATAAATAAACTTGCATACAAGTAACCATAATGAAAATATCAAATAAACAAGCAAAAAAATTACACAAAACATACCCTGGAAAACTCTCAAGAGGGAAAAACCCAATCTCCAAAAGTAGCCATACTACATATATTATTCAATAATAAAACATTAGAAGATCTACAATGAATACCTTTGAAGAATCAAGCCTCTTCAATGCATTATCCATGTGTCAAAGAATGAATCCACACATCCCATGTCATGATTCACATATGCACTCCTTAGAAAAACTGAATAATGATAGCCCATTCACCCAATCAACCTTAATCACTAAAAATGTGCTTTCTTTTATAGACATAAGCTCACACAAATATTACCAAGTGGTAAGATAAAACAATGTACCAAAAAACAATGTGAATACAAAACCACTGACCCATCATTTAATATTGGTTGCTAATTTTTCACTTTATTAGATATTACCCAATATTAAATTATTATCCCATGCCTCTCACACATTATATAATAAGCCAATATTACAATACTACATAAAGTGGTCTCCAAATAATTACCTAGTGTGATTAACCACACCTCCTATGCACATCACACCTAAATAATTATTTAATTACAATATTGTTATGTAACATTTTAAGGAATGGTGTACAACACCATATCCCGACATCCTCCCACTTATTGTATACATTGCATAAGGGATCAATTAATGAAAAAAATCATCATAGATATACATGCAACCACATGAATCTCCAACATGCTCTCGTTCTCCATAAAGATACATGCAATAGTAACAAAGTGACCACCATTTGAAGAAAGAACTCTTAGCCTCCAACATGCCACCTATGGAAGAAAAGCAACATTCCAAGGTGAAGATGCACCAATACAAGAACACAAGCATCAAATACAAGTGATAAAAAAGGCTCTAAAAAGTTGCTATCAAAATTGAAAAATCCACATGATCATAAATAACATACACACCACATGCTAATACATCCAACCATCCATACCTCCTAGGTATCAAAAACATCATTAAAATCATGCCAGCAACATAGGCAACCCATAAATTGCAATGACAAGCTCCATCTATCAAACCTATCAATAAAGAACATACATATCTAGCAACTCCCACTACATGGGTAATTTCAATGTGTATCAATTCTATCAATCAACACTATACCAAGGTTTGATAATGATTGACAATGAAGTATCAAGTGTAATAACAATGATCCATGTACATGCAACACCAATAGTTGCATAATCTTTCACAACATGTCACCACCATCCTCCCAAATCATATGAACATGAACCTCTAAGAAGGAACCATAGAATGAAGAGAGAAAACATGTAAACCATAAAATGTCCTTCTACCAAAATCTCAAAGTATTAAAATGTGTCAAGTATGATCTCAAAATCCTCAACAACACCCAAAAAATGATCAATCTCTTAGATCAAAAACAACATATCAATTATGTAAAATACCAAAATGGATGTAATCCTTTGTAACAAAGAACATCAATATCAAAGTAACCATTCCCAAATCCATAAATTGGATAATTAACCATCTCCTAAACTCCTCATCAATGAATGGAAACATAAACTTAAATGCGCAAGGACATAACCATGCTAAACATTTATCAAGATGAATCCTCCAAAACTAACTATCCATCACACAAGATCCATGTGTATGAAATATAAAGTAATATAAACTCATGCTAAACAATCCTCAAATTAGTCTCCCAAAATCAATCACCATGAATCAACTCCTTTCTGTGAGAAATCAAAGAATGAAATATAAACACATCAAATATAGGATGGGAAATACCTATTAGATGATAAACTACCAAGTAAACCAAGTCATCATCAGTTAGCCCAAGAAAAATCTCCTTTATATTTCCATCATGAACTCATGTCCATATCAAGGTGAAAGCTCATCAGTCTCCATGCTAAGACCTCCAAAAAGTAACTATCTTAAGAAAATATCTTTAGTCACAAGAGAAATCTAGCCTCACCCACATATCCAAGTATCAATGAGCACATACAACTGATCAATCCATCCCAAGCTCCAAATTAAACATCACACTATAACGAAGCACCCAAAAAAATGGATAATTTACTCAATACCAAGATAACTAGGAAGATTAATTTCAAAACTCCAACTGTAGAATCAAGAATCTATCATGAAATAATGATCTAACCATATCCTCCTAGGAGATCACATGCACAATGCATAAACATCCTAGTCTTAGGAGAACATGTACCATACAAAAACTCTAAACTAGTATCAAAGAGTAAACCATAAAATAATAACAATCATACTCTAAACCAAGAATCAACATCTCCAATCACATGAAGATAGCCATCATCAATGATGAATCACATCACTGCCAATAACTCCCATTGAACCATGATATCAAGCTACACATGGCATCTTGAAAACCATCTCCTCCATGAATATCATTTAGGTCCATAGATGCAACTAAAATTCCAATCACACCAATTAAAATGAATATCTCCAAGCTAAGAACATACAACCACCATCAAACCATCAGGAACCAATCCTACACTAGAAAGTCGTCACTATCAAAATTTCCCACTATAATTTGTAACCAATAAAGTAACAAATCTCTCATGACATTGTGATAAAAAAACTTGCTACAACTCCCAACAACTAACTAATCAAGTACTCTAGCCATCCATCTTCTCATCCCAAAGTAACATACTAATGCAAAAATTACCACAGACAATGCCAACAAACAAATTCTGCATCAACACTAAAACAACCTTGTGGATATAGAAAATCCACACTGATTCTTCCCACTACAATCACTAATACATTTTGACTCAAATTCTGACGAAACTTCCTCAAAATTTTGATGACCTTTCATCGGAATTATTTCATTGATTTTCTAACGAAATTTGAAAGGTCAAAATTCCGACCCAGCATCGTCGGCTAGGTTGGAATTTTGATGAAAGTTCGTCAAAATTCTAACGACCTTTCATCGGAATTTGAGTCAAAATATATCAATGAACTAGATAGGTGATCAATCCATACAACTACATAACTTATAGATACCACACAATGAAGCATGTAAGCTCATCATCACATTAGTAACCTACCAACCAATACATCAAAGAATATAATTTTGTAGACATCAAGACTCAAACACCAAATCAGCCATAGATCTGATTTGTTGAACATGTCTACAAATGAGTAACCATGTTCAAGAAATTGGTAAACAATTAAGGAGATAAGAAAAACCTCCTAACATAAAACCTTATCACAACCAAATAACCACATACATGATCGTGTCATTGAAATGCTCAAGGGTCATGGGAGGATCATGGGAGTCCAAACTAGGCCCTTAAGTGGCAATGAAAATTCAGAAAAATATAGTTAAGAAACTTGACCTAAAATATTGAATTGGTTCTTAAAATAATTTGAAAAATATGTAACAACAAAATTTGTAGAAAATTGAATGTAGTTTCTAAGATGCTATACCTCTTTTGGAGAAAAGTTAATCTATTTGGTGAAATTTTGAAATTTCATTATAGTAGGACTAAATTTTCAAGAGAAAAATAAAAACCAAGTGTATACATTCCTGACCAACCTAAGCACAAACAAAAAAATATATTTTTTTTAAACTTTCAATATAAGTAGAGGACACATGTCGAGATGTGCCAAATTATTTATAATTTTTTTATGAGAATTTTTTTTAAAATATTCAAATTTGTTTGTCTGACCATCATAACTTGGTCAAAAATTTATGAAAATAATTTTACTTTTTTTATTATCCTATACAATGAGAAGCATAGAGTTATAAATTATTTTCAACCAACCTATCAATCAAGACTTTAGTCAAAATAATTATAGAAAATTAATAATAATTATCTAATTAAATCCAAATAAGTCAATCTTATATTGGTGGAAAAATGATTTTTTTATCGAATAAACCCTTTTCATTTCATTAAATTCAGATAAAAAAAATGTTGTCAGCCACTTTTGGGTCATATTACCACTTTTTGGATCCCCATGATCCTACAATCACCCTCAAAGGTATTGCATATCCATGATAGTATAATCATAGGAAACTCTATAACTACACTAAACTATCACACATACAAGACTCTAAGTCTCCACGTCAACCCATTTCTTCAAAACCAAAGACAACCTATGTATCTATCACCATCAAAGTAAAACTCTAAGAAAACACCTATAAATCTATAAAAAAATAATCAAACAGATAATTAGTTTTACCATCATAAATATCATATTGAATCAAAGGAAATAGGGGGCAAGGGTTTCTATCCTTGAAGAGATAGGGTTCATCCTATTTCACAGTCTTGTTTCACTCAGTGAAACCATATATATCTCAATCTAATGATGGAATGAAGGAAAGAGATCTACTAAAGGTTATCCTAGATTATGAATAATGACTAAAGATGGGTTCACTATCAAGCTAGGGCTTGGAAAGACTAATGATATGTAAGATTTAATGACAAGGCCTAATGTTATACAATACTTCACTAAATGACCTAGAAATGCATGTACATCATAATAGAAAGCTAAGAGATTAAAGGTGTGCACCTAGAAACTTGTAAGAGCTTTAATGAAGACTTGAAATTCTATAAACATTGAAATTAATGTTTGTCGGGAGTCATATGCTAGTGTGTCACCAAAAAGTAAGGACTTTGACACTTTGTTCTCATTTGGACCTTTGCCTATGGAATTTAGACCATTTTCAGCCCATTTTCACCCATTTCCAAGCCTTGTGTAAAAGTGTTGTAAAGTGTTGTAAAACATTTTCATGCTCTCCTAGGCTTGTCATCACTTAATCAACCCTTAGTGAACCCTTAATACACATATACATCAAAATTTAGTGTGTTTTAATGAGACAATCCCGACAAACATAAATAATAATACTTTAATCCCTGAAAAATAATAAAAAATGCTAGGTGGACTAGGATGCCACCTTGGGTGACCTAGTCCCATGTGGCATAATTTTCAATTTAAACTTAATATCTTTTAGGCTTTTGGTCTGTAAACCCTAAGGTCAGTTAGTATGATGTAGTTTCGGGAAAATTAGGGTTTAACTTGTATAAATAAGCCTCAAAACCCTAATTCCTCATTATGTATCCTCATATTTCACTTTTCCTCTCAATCTCTCTCTCTCAACTCCTCTTTCTCTCAAGCCAGCTAGGGTTTGCATTCAGGGTCAACAAGACATCTTTATTGAAGCACTACAAGGATTGAAACCTTTATTTCTGCAACTCATGATCAAGCATCATGACAAGGTAAAAACTCTCTTATTTTCTTCATGTTTCATTACCTCATTTCTTTCTTCATTTGGTTTGATTACTCGAAAGGGGTTTAACTAAGGTAAGCCCCTAATCTCTAACCCTAACCCTGATGTCTTCTTTGCATGTGTAATTTGAATGTTTTTGTATGTAGGTTTGTGAAAAAGTAAGGTGTTAGGAAGGTTCCATCAACTCATCACAACCATTCAAGTCAACCAAACCCTAGTTCAAGCTTCGAGGCCTCTATCTGCCTGTTTCTGATAGAATCCGAATAAGATATCTGTTGGGATCCAAAGTGCAGACTAGGGACTTCAATATCCTCTTTCAGGTTCCCAAAAACCTCTAAGAGGACTAGGTCACCCATAATGGCGACCTAGTCCATCTAAGCTTGTTTTTTTAGGATTTTTACATCTCTAGGTACCTATTTCGGCAAAGTTTCCCGAAAAGAGAACTAGGTCGCCCAACTTGGTGGGAATGTCCCTATGAAGATTTTAGACATTTTCCAGAGGATTTTGGGGCCTTTCATCTACAAGTTTCTATTTCAAGGTGCACAAGTTTTCATATTTCCCATTTCCTTTATGCTTGTAAGCATTTAGGTCATTTTAGCTAAGGTCATTTACTTTACATTGTATGTAGTTTAGATTTACATTTACTTCATAGTTAATTAGATTCATTCTCTTACATAACTTAGCCAGACCTTACACACATAACACAAACCCCAAATCCTATCCAACCCCCTTATTTGAATGAACACCCATAAACCCCAAAGACCACTAAGGTGAAAGAGAGTCCATTCATCCAAAAAATTAGACTCTAGGGTGAAAAACCCTAGAAGCTCATTGGGGAATCCTCTTTCCCTTCTTATGTGCGCGTTTTTGGTTGTTCATTTTGGTGAGCTTGACATCCTTACACACTTTTTTTCTGGTTTATAGTCCATCATTCTCCTAGGATTAACTTTCATTGCATGTTGCATTAGTGAAATCTCATCCTAGGGTTTTCCAAATTTGCATTAGTGAAAAGTGCATTTAGGTTGCATTTTTGCATAGTAAATCATCAAATATTTATGCATTTCTACCTTTTTATCTTAGTTCTACATTGTACAATACAAAAACCACTTGTATCACTCCAAAACTCCTAAAATATCTCAAGAAAATCATCAGGAGGACTAGGTTGCCATTCTGGGTGACCTGAAAATCCCCTTTACAAAGCTAAAAATCTCGTTTTCCAGCCTTTGTTTTGTGCCATTACCTACCTGTAACAATTGGTTGTGTTTCTATTTCATGTATTTTATTAGAATTAGATTAATTCAGCTCATTTTATGCATTTCTTAGTTTTAATTTTTCATATATTACATTTATTTTTCAGATTGTTACACAGTGTAATCAGAAAATTACCATGTTTTCCATCTGAAAAATTGTATTTCAATATTTTAGTTTAAATCATCACATTGCATTTTGTCTCCTTTCTCCTCTTATAATGTTTTCTTTTAAATGATGTGGCTTTGATTTGGTTTCAAATTTATTGCAAAAATTCAATGAGTTCAATGTAGATTCTAATAATGAATTCATTAAAACGCATGTTAATAACCAAAACATTGACATAATTCTTAATTTTACATTATCCCTTGATGAGGGTCCTTGTGTTGATGATCATAACAATCATGCTTGTGCTTATCCATATACATCTCCTATTAGTGATGAATGTATTCTGGTGACAAAAGATACAATCATTGAGTGTCTTGATTGTCCCTCTCCTCATCCCCCTTTTCCAACAAATAAACAACAACATGATGAAATCATAAACTCATTTCTTGACATCACCTTACCTAGTCTCCCTAACCATGACCTTCAAACTTATTCATCTCCTAAAATCCCTCCTCAATGCAAAGAGGATAGTTTGGTGTTAGAGGATAACCCTAGTACGAGTCATGAAACCATTGACCCTCCCTTCCCCAATGATCCTACCCTTTGGGACAACCTATTCGACAATCATAGTGAATCTTCTCTTGATGCCTCCCTCCCTTGTGATGAAGCATGTGATGAACCTCTTACATGATATCCTACTAGGGTAGATGGTATGGCACAAGACAATGATACATTTGACAATGAAATAAACTCCCCTCTTAACCTTTCCTCTCCTCCCTATCCCATCATTGATCATTCCCCTACTAGTGATGAAGTTATTTTAGAAGAACCACACCTTGAATACCAAGCACATGAGGCTTGTATTTATCCTAAACTCTCTCCTTCTAGGGAGGATATCATGATGCAAACCAAGGATAAACTTGAATCTTCTTCCCAAGGGGATGTTAATATTATTCAACCTTAACTCATCCTTTCTCCACCTTCTAAACCTGAATTCATTCTCTCCCCACCTAAACCTATTTTTTTGCATAAATTAAGTCACAAATACCATTGCTCATACACATTACACCCACAACAATCTACATTCCCAAACACCGATCTCAACACCTTTACCTTCCTCTCCTCCTATTCTTCCTACTGCCCCTCACTTCAATTCCTTCCTTAGGGAGTATGACCTTGTGGACCAGCTAAGGAATACTCCCGCTAAAATATCTTTATGGGACCTTATCCAATCCTCCCCTCACTATCACGACTTGATGTAGGAAGCCTTACAAAAAATTCATGTCCCTTCTAATGCACAAAAAAATAATATTGCAGCTATGATCCAAGGCTTGAATGCTGACATTGTTTTCCACCAAAGTGAGCTCCCTCCTTTGGATGTGCAAAATAAATTTGAAGCCTTCATGATCATATTTCAATACAAAATCATAGGGATCAAGCAAACCCTTGTTGATAATGGCTTTGTAATTAATGTGTTTAGTGTCAATCTCTTGGATAGGCTCCATATCAATCAATCAACCATCCAACCTTCCTCGTTTTCTATTCATGGATTTGATAGTATAGGAAAAAAGGTACTTGGTGTGATCACTTGACCTCTTATAGTTGGAGTGGCCACATGAGACACATTAATCCACGTTATGCCTAATGATGTTTCATCTAACCTCATCTTATCCAGGCCATGGATTCATGCAATGAATTGTGTACCTTCCACTCTTCATTGCAAGATGAAGTACATCTACAAAAACAAAGTGTACACACTTGACGCTGATCTCGAGCCTTAGAGTGTCTTACACCTTGAGCAATCCAAATCCAAACCCTTTACTTCTACACCTACCCAACATGTGGAACCCATACAACCAAAGTCCTTAGATGATGTTTTGCATTCCTTAGACTTCACTTCTCCCCTCAAGGGAGAAATCAAGACCAACACCGAAGACTCTCCAAAGGGCAACATAGTCTTGTTAACACAAGACTCAACTAATCCTTTGAAAGCATCCACCTCAACTCCTTTAGCCAACAATGCAAATAATGAACCCTCACCTGATCCGAACAAGCTGAAAAATATTTATGATAAAGGTCATGAGATCATGAAGAAACTTGGCTACAGTGGAAAATGTTGTGGTGCTAATGAACAAGGAATCTACAACCCTATCGAGCCTCACACATAAACATCCAACCATGGTCTTGGATTTTTCCCTTTCATCAAAATCATCGAACCTTACTCCAACACCAACATTATCCCAATCTCCCCTTCTCACCCCACCTTCCAAAGTGATCCTTTGATACCAACCAAGGACTCTTTTCTTAATGTCAATGTCATCTGGTATCCTCCTCTAGATTCAGATTTTACACTCCTCCAAAGGTGTCTACAAAATATCACAATCCATAGACCCTTGTATAGGTATGATATCCCATACTAAGCAAGACCCTTCCTTTTCCCCAACCAAATGATCACCTTCTACCCTCGATCAAGAGGGTATCTTGTTGACACTTAGCCAAGATCACTTGATATCCCTTCCTCCTCTCACTCGAAAGAAATGTTCCAACAAAGATTCATTTTGTGCCTACCACCAAGTCCATTTTCATCATGCTAAGGAGGGTAAGGCCTTGAGTAAAAAATCCAACATCTTATTGAGCTTGGTACTCTCCCTTATGTGGGAGAACTTTATCCCTCTAATTGATATCAATTTTCCCTCTCCCTTTGCATTCGCTCACCCCTTTCGGCTCACTCTTGTCCTACACTAAGTGGGGGCAAGAGGTTAGCTATCCTTTTCTCCTTGTATGTCACTTTTTTTATCTCTCTTGACTAGTCATTAATATCTCATCAACATATAAGAGCAAGCTTGGGATGTGGATGATATGTGAAGATTGACTTGCATGTGACATACACCCCTTTTCATGATGCAGCTTATCGGGAACCATATGACTCAGGATAGGGCTTTCTGAACAAGGTCGCATGTCCTTCTCTTCTCCTCTTCTAATTTAAAGTAATTATTCATAGTACGGTGATTCACAATTCCTTTAAAGTGGGGGCATACATCACCACTCACATTTAAATGTGTGATCTTCTTTTTCTTATGATTCCTTCTCTTGAAAACATTACACACAATGTTGTTCAGGATTGAGACATTTGCATTTTTCCTCTTTTTCATATAAGAAGAGCCCTTGACTCTCTTGAATATAGGATGAGTACATTTTCACTTTTCCTCTCTTGGTAACATTACTTATAATGTTTCTTAATATGAGACATCGCATGAACAAACCAAAATCCCTTTGAAACACACCATTTACAAAACTCACTTTCTTTTGTGGCACCCTATCAAAGTTATCACGAGCTATAAATTTGGTATGGTTTGATCAAGAAGCCCAACAAGTGGCATGACTTTCCCCATAGACACCTTTTTTATTACATACCAACCATGTGTATTTTTCTCACCTTTTGGGAAAACTCACCACGTGGACAGCCTCATGTTTTGTGGCCCCATAGTGAGCACATATCTCCTTATTCTCTTCACACTAATCCTTGTCATTGCATGATCATGTATCTTGTCTTGCTATAATACATTCACCCTTGAATGTCTTTTGTATTGATGTCGAGTTGACCTAGAATCTAGAATCCTTGGGGACTTGACCACCTTCTTCTTTATCTTTCTCATTCCTCTTCCCTATCATTCTTTTCCATCTCAATCAGGCTACTTTAGTGTGAGTTTGAAGCAAGTTCATACTCTCACTAAAGTGGGGGCTAAATGTGTCCCCAAAAATTGAGGACTTTGACACTTTTCACTCATTTGGACCTTTTCCTATAGACTTTGGACCATTTCCAGCCTATTTTCACACATTTCCAAGTCTTGTGTAGAAGTGTTGTAAAGTGTTGTAAAACATTTTCATGCTCTCCTAGGCTTATCATTACTTAATCAACCCTTAATGACCCCTTAATACACATATAACTCCAACTTTAGTGGGTTTTAATGAGACAATCCTGACAAAAATAAATAATAATACTTTAATCTCCGAAAAACAATAAAAAAATGCCCAACTAGACTAGGTTGCCACCTTGGGCGACCTAGCCCCATGTGGCATAATTTCAATTTAAACTTAATATCTTTGATGATTTTGGTCTCTAAAACCCTAAGGTCAGTCAGTATGATGTCATTTTAGGAAAATTAGGGCATAAATTGTATAAATAAGCCTCAAAACCCAAATTCCTCATTATGAACCCTCATTTTTCACTTCTCCTCTCAATCTCTCTCTCTCAACTCCTCTTCCTCTCAATCCAACTAGGGTTTGCATTCAAGGTCAATAAGACATATTTGTTGAAACACTCCAAGGACTAAAACGTCCATTGTTGCAAGTCAAGATCAAGCATCATGACAAGGTATCAACTCTCTCACTCCTTTGCTTCATGTTTCATTATTTAATTTCTTTCCTCATTTGGTTTGATTACTCAAAAGGGGTTTGACTGAGGCAAACCCCTAATCTCTAACCCTAACCCTTGTCTCTTCTTTGCATGTGTGATTTTTAGGTTTTTGTATGTAGGTTTGTGAAGAATAAAGGTTTTAGGAAGGTGCCATCAACTCATCACAAGCATTAAAGTCAGCCAAACCCTAGTTCAATCTTAGAGGCCTCTATCTGCTTGTTTCCAGCAGAATCTGAATAAGATATCTAGTGGGATCTAGAGTGCAGACTGGGGACTTCAACATCCTCTTTCAGGTTCTCAAAAACCTAGAAGAAGACTAGGTTGCCTATAATGGTGACCTAGTCCCTCTCAACTTGTGTTTTGGGGAATTTTATATTTCAAAATACCCATTTGGAAAAAGCCTATTCGGAAAAAGTTTCCTAACAAGAGGACTAGGTTGCCCAGCTTGGCTAGAATGTCCCTATGAATATTTTAGACATTTTCCAAAGGATTCTAGGGCCTTTCATCTACAAGTTTCCATTTCTAGGTGTACAAGTTTCTATCTTTCTCGTTTCCTTTTTGTTTGTAAGCATTTAGGACATTTTAGCTTAGGTCATTTACTTTACATTGCATGTAGTCTAATTTACTTCATAGTTAATTAGATTCATTATTTTACAACACTTAGCCACACCTTACACACATAACACCAACCCCAAATCCAATTCAAACCCCTTCTTTGAATGAACAACCAAAAACCCCAAAAACTAATAAGGTGAAAGAGAGTCCATTCATCCAAAAAGTTAGATTCTAGGGTGAAAAACCCTAAAATCACATTGGGGAATCCTCTTTCCCTTCTTGTGTGCATTTTTTTGGTGGTTCAGCTAGTCTAGGTGATTTAGTCCTCAATTACTATTTTTGGGAAGGAACAAAAATCTAGTAGAGATATCTCTAAAACAGCTAAAATCTCAAAATATCACTAAACTTGGGTTCATATGTGAGAGGTGGCATATCAGGCCAATTAGGCTTTTCTGGAAAATGACGACCTGAATCTAGTCTTCAATATTTACTTACTCTTCTCAAATTTTTCTTCGAGTTTGAGTTGTTGAATTCTACACTATAGAAGTCTTTCAATGATCTTGTAGGTGATGTGACAACTTTGAAAATTTTGAAATCTTTGACAAGTTTCTCCAAACTTGCTCTTCAATATGTCTTCAACCCATACCTACAAATCACACACTAGAGAGAGGGAATTTTTTTGTTTTGATAGTGGAAAGGGGTTTACCTTGGTCAAACCTTGTTTTGATAATCAAATCTTGTAATGAAAATCAAATAAGATAAAGGAATGATGAATGAACAAAATGTAATGTTGCAACTCACCAAGACCTAATAATAAAAGGCTACAAACATGTATGAAGTTGCTCCAATGGATATTGATATTGACTCTTGCTTAAATTTGATATATCTGAAATTGAATGCTAGCTTGAATGATGATAAAATACATCGCAAATGTTATCCCAAAAAAAAACATGATGCATGATGACTTTGACATGATGCTTGAATGATGCTCCAAAAAATTTGATAATATGATCTCAAATACTCTTCAATTCTATTGTAAACACTTGAATTATCTTGTGAACTCAAATTTGCTATAAACATGCTTATTCAACTTGCTAGGTGGAAAATGAGTGAAAAAAACTTTTAATTATACTTGTTTATGCCAAATTTCCCAAAATTACACTATGAGCTAACATCAGATCTAGGAAAATAAAATACTGCCAAGAATTTGAATTAAATTTAATTTTTGGCCACATGGGACTCATATGCCAGAAGTGGCATATGAGTCTCATTAGGCTTAACTATGGGACACAGTTTTAAAAAATGTTGAGATTCATGTGAAATCCAGATCAGGAACTCAAAACTTAGGTGGGAACCATATGCCCAACATGTTGTATGAGTCCTAGATCACGAAATCTGGGCCACACAACCTAAAAAGACATGAACTATGATTGGATGTTGGTTTATGTCAAGATTACCCTCAAAAAGATGAATTAATTAAGGCTTGTGGATGCAAAATAAGGCCAAATAAGGCATAAAGAAGCCCAATTAATTAATAAAACCCTAGATAAGTGTGAAAGTGTAGTATAACACTTTAAAACACTCTAAATAAGTATGGAAAAAAAAATTATACTCCCTTCGTGTAGATAGTATAATTCCTTACCTAATTTGGACCTATTTTGGTACATTTGCATTAATTACCATTTAAATAATCATTTATAGGCCCTTAAAACCAATTTTTTGGATATCGAGGCTTATTTTACCTAAAAACCCAACAAAATCACTTAAAACACTAAAAATATTGAAAACCCACCTCAAAAAGCTAGGGTGGGACTCATTCACCACCTTGGGCGAATGAGTCCCCCTTGGTAGGACCCATTCACCACCTTGGATGAATGAGTCCCATTTGGGGTCTTTTTCAAATTTGAGGTCAGCCTTTGAGATATAAATAATGGTAAATAAGGTTTTACTGACTATATAAGAAAGTTTATAATTCATTTTTATCATCTAATCAATCTAAGAAAGCATTTTCAAGAGAAATTTCAAGAGATAAGGATTAAGAATCTTCAAGAAAGAGCACTCAAGTTTCACAAGCAAGCAAAGTTGAAGTCGTGGAGTAGCATTAAAGTGTTTTTTATTGTAGGTCTTCAAGCTCACGTTCATTCAGGATCTATCATTTTCAAGGGTTGATCATGGTTGTCTATGGTAAATCATGATGGATTCTACATTAGGGAGATGCAACTAGCCATCAAGCCAAACCTAAAGGATTTCTTCCTTAGTGATTTTATCCTTCATTATCACTCTACATTAAGCCTAAAGAAGGTAAAGTCCTCATTAGGGATCATTTGGGTGATTAGAGATCTCTCAAAGTGAGACATTCATTTTCATTGTTTACATTTATGCGGATCATTCTTACATATTAGAATAGGGTTGCATCATGTTTTAGATTTCTTAGTCATAGACACACTTAAGGCTAGGGTTTTCATTTATGTTTCATTATTTCCATCAAGGTTTAATTACCAAACTAGGAAATTGATTGAGGTAAATCCCCCATAAGAAAATCAATTCTACATTCTATTTTATAGTTCATTTCATAAATTTGGATCCGAAAACCAATTTGGAAGGAAAGAGCAAGTGTTAAAGTGTAGATCAAAACATTAAATTCTCAAAAAAAAAAACATGACTGATTCGCTAAGAGTGGTGAATGAGTCCCACTATAGGTGTTTTTCAAATCTATTTGTAGATTCAGATACACTTTTTCCCGAAATAGGCTCTTGTGTAAAGATCTAGATCTAGGTTTGATTTTCCCGGATTGGCAAATAAGTCCAAGTAGGTCAAAAAATCATATTTTCTAGCATTTTAGAGCTTCAATCAGTCCTTTCTAGATTTCCAAGTGCACACCATAAATATTACTACTTTTTTGTTTTGCTCTATTAGAATTTCTAGGTCATTTAGTATACTATTGCATTGAATTAGAGTTTATTGTTGCATCTCACATTTCATTTATCATTCCAAGTCTAAAATTTGTGGTCAACCCCTTATTAGTTTACATTCAGCTCCTAGGACAACCCTATTGCAAGATCTCTTTCTCTTTTGCATTGAGATCTCTATGGTTATCATTGAATGGAATAGTCTTAAAGTGGTTGAACCTACATTTAGAATGTCATAATTATGATCTGGAGTGCATTATCATCCTAAATTTTGCTTCCATTAACATTGCATTAATATTCACATTAGTTAATTTTCATTCTAGGGTTTCTAATTTTGTAGTAGTGAAAGATCATATACCTTTCTTTTTTGCATCTAATTTCATTAAAAATCAAAAAAAAATTGCATTTGCATTTAGGATTTACATCATACAACATTAAAGCATGAAAATTCATTGAAAACTTCTGAAATTTTTGAAAAAAATCCAAACTGGGACTCATTCGTCACATTGAGTGAATTAGTCCCAGCGCAAATTCTGAACTACATTTTATAGAGTTGAATTCCTATTTTTGAGCTTATTTTTGTTGTTAAAAGTTTTTTATTTTAGTTTGCATACCCTTTGTTACATTCAAATTATTAGAGGTAGCATAATTTACATTCATTGAAATTGTGGATACATTAGATTTGTGCAATTTTAATTTTTAGCATTAGTTCATACTTCAATTAGATTACATTACATTTGGCATACCTTACAAAACAAAACCAAAAACAAGTTCCAACACCTAAGCCACTTGGAGAAAGTATTTTTATTTAACTATGTCAAATCTCTCTTTCCAAGTTAACCTAACCCTAAAGAATTTTAGTAGTGATGATTTTGACATGTTAGATGAATCCCTTGAGGAATTCATCTCACAAATTTCATCCACTAAGGCTTGTTATGACAAACCAAAAACCAAATATTTTAATGTGATTCAACCTCAAATCATCCTTTACCAACCTTCACGCAAACCTCAAACTCAAACCAAACCCAAACTTATCCTTTAACCACCTAAGAATGATTTTTTGCAGTAGCCAAGTCATTATACCATTTCTCATATATATAACACTGGAAACAATCTACAACCAAAACAACCAACTCCGACAACCTTACCTTTGTCGAATCCCATCTTTCCTAGTTCTCCTCATTTTCCTTCACATAGTGGGAAGGAGTATGATCTTGTTTGATTTGAAAAAATATAAAGTGTGCTTACTCAACAAATTCTTCCCTTAAACATATTTGAAACAGTACTCATCCAAATCTGTGCCAAGATATTTGATTAATGATTTGAACCCAATATGCATTCAATTCATCAATCTATTGAACTCACTGATTAGTGCCTTAGTTGAAATGTGGAATAAAGAAGAATAATCAACATCAAAATAAACCATAAGAACATAGACACGTTTGATTATGGAGTTCACCTCTCTGGGCTACATCTCTAAATCTACTCAATAAGCGTGATCAATTTTTTATTAATGTTGAACCTATAAAACTGCTTACAACACCTGGTCTTCTGACTACATGTACATGTTGTCACTATCAGGAAGTATCAAATCCCTACAAGCACTTCCTAAATTGAACATGTACTAGTGCTTCCAAAAATAACACAAATGCAGTCTTATCTCTTAAAGCATCAACTGAATGTGAACTAGATACAAAGGTACTTTGCCTCGTTTACAACACCAAAGTCAACATTCTAGAATAAATCCAAGTATTGAAAACACCTTGGTTATACCTAACACTGGATGTACAAACATATAATTTCACCACAACCTCGCAAGAGAAGAGTATTCAACTAGATCTCACAATAATCCTTCAAGTACAAGCACCATAGTCTTCTAACATACCTGCACGAAGCTTCGAAACCATAATTATTCTCGTGGGTCATCCTGCAACAATCTCATCATCAGATCCTCAATGAATCCAATATGAAGAACTTGATCTTCTGAATGAGAGAATTTGAATCCAAGAATGTGATGATGGAATTCCTCCTAGCCTTCCCTTTTATATTTGAAATTTTTCCATTCAAGCTAAAACCACCAAAGTTTGTAATGTTCCTCCTTTAAGGAAAAATCAAAACTAGTTAAATTTGTTTGATCCCTTCTCCATTTGTATTCTTGGGAAATTTTTATTGTTGGATTTGTTTTTATTTGGTGGCTTATTAATAACCTTTCAAGTTTATTTATTTTTTATTTTAATAGGGATTAGTTTAAAACAACTTAACAAAAGGTACTGACCACCTATATATGCTTAATAAGGCATGGTGGCATGTCAGTGGCATATCTTTTTAAGATCGGGCATGTTGCTTGTTCCAACATCCCAGTTGTCCTTTTTCTAAAGATGTTTGCAATGGTTTTAATAAAAAGAGACACCAACCATCATATTTGGTAAAACCACCATGTGTGGCACAACAAACAGGCTGGTAGTAGTTTGCCACAAGGTCAAGGGTTTGACCACCCAACCTCTTATTTTGGTAAACACTCGAACACCGAAGATCAAAGGAGGATGAATAGGTGCCACATGGAATAATATGATTTTCCTACACCATCCATTCAATCATCTAGTTAGCCCACATCAACTTCCAACTCATTGCCATGTGTATGACATGATAGTGTACAGATGCCACATCATTGTACGGATGCCACGTGGTAATCTATGATTTTCCCGTATGGATGACGTCACCTGCCCCATTGACTACCACATGTCACACCAGGATTGGTCCATGTCATGTTTGTATAGTATGGATGCACTGCATTAGCATGCTGACATCATCAATGGTGCCTCCTAGTCAACTTGGTCAACTACAATGTTTTAAGTTGGCCATATCTTGCACGTACATGTTCCATTTTCAATGAAACAAACATCGTTGGGTTCCTTTTATTGAGATCTTTGATGTGACATCACTTTCAATCGATTTTGAGTCGGTCAAATTTTCTACCTTCTAATTGACCCCCTATACCTGGTTTGACCAAACATTGACTAACCTTAGCTCAGATGTATGAACTCCTTTTTCTCCTATTCAAGTTGCATTGATATTGGTTTCCTAAGAACTTTGGTATGGTGCTAATTTCGATGGAATTGGGAATAGTTCAATTTTTAGGTTTTGAGATCCACCTAGATCATTGTTGAACAACTTAAGAATACTCTTGCAAATATATCCCTATGGGACCTAATTCTGAATTCACCTAACTATCACACTATGCTTCAAATAGCCTTACAAGAAGTTGTGATCTCTCCTAATACAAATTTAAATGATGTGGCAACTCTAATACAAGAAATGAATATAGTTAATGTAGACATTAACTTTCACAAATATGAGCTCCCTCCTTTGGAGATGAGAAAGAGACATGATTCCTTCATGATAATAGCCAAATTCAATAGAACATGAATAAAAAGGATCCTTGTTGATAATGGCCTAGTCCTTAATGTGTGCAATGTGAAACTTTTAAATAGATTGTGCATGGAAAAATCATAAAATGAACCTGACTCCTTATTGATTCAAGGATTTGAAAATGTGGGAAAGTAACCGCTCAGTGTGATTAATTTACCTATTACAGTTGGAAAGGAAACCTTACAAACTTCTATTTATGTTATGCCTCATGACCTTTCATATAATCTATGTTTAGGAAGACCTTGGGTTCATGAGATGCATGTGGTGCCTTCAAGTCTTCATCGTATTATGAAATGTGTCTATAGCAACAAGGCATACCAAATTGAAATAGACCCCGGGCCTGAAAATTTCTTACAAGTTGAAAAATGAATGACAAGTCCTTTAAGCACATTAACTCCAACATCAAACATAGAACCTATGAAAGAAGAAAAACAAGAAACAAAAATAGTGTCAAAATTATTAGATGATGATTAGGGTTCTTTGGAATTCAGACCTTCATTTATGAAAGAATACATAATCACAAATAAATAAGATGAGAAGAAAAAAAGAAAAATGGTAATTTCCACACATAACTGAGAAGAAAATTAAAAAGAATCGACCTCATCCACTTTTGAAGAAAACACAAATTATGGGTATGTGCAGGATCATGATGGGCCAAAAAGTGGTGATATGATGGGTATGTGGCTGACGAATTTTTTTTTACCCAAAATTCATGAAATGAAAAGGGTTTTTAAAGGAGATTCTCATCATTCCACCACTATAAACTATTCTTTACTTTGAATTTAATAAATTATTATTATTCATTTTCTATTTGAATTACGAATAAAGTCTTGATTGATAGGATGATTGAAAAACATCTATAACTTTCAAACGGTACAATATTTTTTGAATCCAAAACATGTGTCACATTCTATGTTTCGCATAATATAGGATTAAATAAAATACAATTGAATTTCATGAAGTTTTGACCAAGTTAAGGTCGTCAGACATACATGTTTTTTATATTTTTAAAAAATTTAATAAAAAAATCATAATTAATTATTTACTTGGAAACAAATTACAAAAAAATATGCATCACATTGGGACATGAGGCTCCTCTACTTATATCTAAAATATTATTAAAAAATATTATCATTTTATTTTGGGTAGGGTGGTTAGAGAAACACCTACTTCTTATTTTTTCCCTAAAATTTAAGTACTACTACATTGAAACTTCAAATTTTCACCCAATAAATTTTTGGTTTTTTAAAATAAACCTAGTATTTTAGAAACTAAATTCAATTTTCTACAGATTCTATTCTTACATAATTTTTAAATAATATAGATAACTTATTCAATTTTTTACGTCAAGTTGCCTAATTTTGAATTTTTTGAAATTTTTTGCCACTTAAGGGCCTATTTTTTCCATGATGATCTTGCACATACCCTTATACAAAAAACTTTGATGAGATAAACTATCAACAGCCACCAAACCTGAAAGAAATGAAAAAAAAAATATGGGAAAGGAACTTATGAACTTGTGAAACAATTGGGTTATAGTCGTAAAGGATGTGGAAGGAAAGAAAAAGGTATTTTTGTTCCTATAGATACTAACATGCAAGAGATAAAAACTATTCTAGGATATTTCCCTTTTAATATTACACAAGCAACCAAGAGACCATCATTAAACATCAACACAATCATTTTTAATCCTAAAACAACTCTCACACTAAAGCATTTGGAATTGATTGATATAAATTGTCAAGAACAATTGGAGTATTTTGAAGATGATGAAGCTTTGAAGAGAATTCTAGGGGTTTATGATAAACCATGCACTAATAAGAAATGACTTAAATGTGCTATGATTGGTACAAATCAAAAAGAAGAAGAATGTAGTGAAGTTGAGATGATCAAAGAAGAATACAGCCCTAAATTTCCAAAACAAAATGTGCTTCCTTTAGGAGATACAATGGACATAAAAATGGATATTAACAATGAAGAAAAGGTGATTAAGATAGGAAATTACCTTGGTGATGATGAACAAGAAGATCATTCAACTTTACTTCATTACTTTCCAAAAAAAATTGCTTGGACTTATTTAGATATGCCAGGAATCAACCCTAAGATTGTAACACAATATATTCCTCACTAAAAATACTAAACTCGTTAGACAAAAGATTTGAAAAATGAACCCTAAGATAGCCTAATTAGTCAAAGATCAGATCGAAAATCTCTTTGAAGCCGAATTTATAAAACCTATAGATTATTCTCCTTGGATCTCAAAACATTTCGTAGTTGTAAAACTAGATAATCATATTAGGATGTGTATGGAATTTCATGATTTGAATAAGGCATCTTTAAAAGATGACTTCCCCTTTCCTAATACCGATATGATAGAAAACTTGACTATGGGACATGCTTTGTTGTCATTCATGGATGGATTTTCTAGATACAATCAAATCTTTATCAACCCTCGAGATCAATATAGGACAACATTTACAATAGCTTGGGGAACATTTTTTTGGGTAGTGATGCCTTTTGTATTGAAGAATGTGGGTGCAACATATCAATGAGCAATGACAATGATATTTCATGATTACATACATAAGATTTTGGAAGATTATTTTGATGATATTCTAGCCAAATATTTAACAAGACAAGACAATGTGAATATCCTTCAAAAAATCTTTGAGCGAATGCAAAATACAACATGAGATTGTATCTGAAAAAGTGTGTCTTTAGTGTAGATAGTCAAAAAATTCTAGGTTTTATCATGTATCTCATGGAGGCATTGAAGTGGACACAAAGAAAATTGATGCTATAGTTAGCATGCCACCTCCTAGAAACATTTCTCAATTACGCACCTTACAAGGAGGAATTCAAGATATTCATCATTTTGTGGCATCTCTAGTGGATCATGTTGGACTCAAGGGAACACTAAGAGGGGGGTTGTGAATCAACGTTCAATAAGTTTTAACTTTAATCATCTGAAACTTGAAACCATTTCAACATCTCATTAAAGGAAAGATGCATGCATTCAAAGAAAACATTCACAACAAAATAAAACACATATTTTTGTGTGGAAACCCTATTAGGGGAAAAACCACGGTGGAGGTTAATCCATAGTTTGAGTACTTAAATATAATTGTTTACAAAAGGGAATGCACTAGAATTTAGGCTCACTGCCTAGAGCTCACTGCTCAAAAATAAAAAATCTCACTTCCTTACAAAAGGTTCAGATTAAAACCATCTAAAGGTTGAATTGAGATAATAGCATCTATCTATGCCAGCATACAGTTTCGGTGAAGCTCATAGATTGAATTCTGGATATACAGACTAATTCTGCTCTTTGCTCTTCTCTACTCTACTATGCTCTGCTCTATAAATCCAACATCCACATCATTACTCTTTTTATTTTTGCACCACACATATATTCGCACATTTCCACATTTCTGAACTTACACTCACACACCCTCAAAAATCATACTACTAATCTCATATATATACCTGCTAACAAGGATTTACTCATTTATCAGTCAGCTTCATAAAGTATTAAATTACTTTCATCTTGTCGGATAGATCCACCACTAATTATTTATGTGTATCATCCAAAGTCGGTTAAGACAAAGAGAGGACCCAAATAAACATAATAGAGCATGAAAATATTTTAATTAATTACTCCCTATACATCCGCGATTACTATATTCGGCGATTCAACCTTTTAGCATAGATAATCAACACATTAGTACACTAGATCTCCTAGATCACGTGCTAGTGAGTGAACATCAAAAAAATCCTTCACCAAGGTATTGCAAACATCATCAGTCCTTTATATGAGGTCCACAACGTAAAATAATAGTCCGGTGATATATCCTGATCAACTTTCATACTTATGATCGGATGCCCTGTTCTTCACCTTGTTTAGCCAATAGATACCAAAACTAGACTACGGACCAGATGTATGACTTAGGTTTCCATCAATGACAACACTTACAAGCCATATGCCAACAATCTCCCCCTTTGGCAGTGATAGCAACACTTAGTGAAAAATGACTAAGTGCCAAGATCATTATAGGTATGCTGCCAAAATTTTGTTGTACTTTCTCCCCCTTTGACATCAATGACAAAGCATAGATCCCATATGCCTAAAATACAAAAATTGATACAAAATAGTGACAAAATATGATGAAGAAGTAGTGAAAAAAAATTTATATGTCAATACCAGGTGACAAAACATGTGTTCAAAATCCTTAAGGCTTCAAAACTTCAACACATATATGTCAACAGTTCTCCCTTTTTGATCAAAACTTTAAAAACTTGAAAATAATTAACTGCTACATTTAGAAGATTATCTTATGGTTTTTCTTCATTTCTAGAAAAAATTTCTTCCAAGCCTCTATTTTGATTTTAATGATAATTATCAAACTATAATTCTTGGAGGTTTTGTTAACAATTTTAGTTAAAGATACAAGAATTGTAATTGCTTCTTCCAATTTCTCCATTCCTAAATATTTCCATCATTTCCTCCAATCTACATTCGGTTAGATCCTTTTCCTTCCAAAAAGTATCCAAAAGAGTGTTCTTCAAGAGTTGAATTTTTGTCTTCTTTGATTGTAGCTCCCGAATTCTTCTTCTGACGGTGCCCTCCTGATCCTCACACATGTCAAAAGTTTTACCAATGCCATTTAACTTTGTTTCAATCTTATCCAACTTCTCTTTGTAATTTCCAACTACATGGGGCCAACATATGCAATAGTTGTAGATGCCAGTGGCTGAGTTTATGCATTGCCTTAACTCATTCATTTTCTTCTTTAGTTTGAAAAGGGATAGTCTGAATTGCTCCTTCAAGTGGGAGATACCATAACCGACTTCCTTTTCTTGAGCATCAAAATTCAATATTTATTTGCTCCACTCAATCATTTCTCTCGGCAGAATGTTATAAAAGCTTTCCAACCTAATATTGCATTGCTCAACATGAGCATTTAGTACACTTAGAAATATGTCTTGATCATATTATGGTCTAACAGACCATAACCTAGCTATTTTTTGCATCCCACCTTCTCCTTGAATAAGTTGTTGTAGCTTTTCCTTTGTTAGATCATCTTCTTCCTCACTAACATTTTTTGGTTCTGATTAGTTTTTCAGTGGATCCTCATATTCTTCATTTGATTCTTCATCTGCAACATGCACAATTTCCTTTTCTTTTCCTTTTTCCTCAATTCAGGGAACTTTTCTTTCCGGAGGACTATATTAAACAATTTATTTTCCTCGTTTATGTCCTTTTTCCATGTCACTGAAAGAAGAACCAACTTCAATTGTTCTTACTGGAAGAGATATATTGATTGAACCAAACTTTCCAAGCACATTCTTAAAGAAATTTTCAAATTCTAAATCCCAACCAACCAAACTCCTAGAATATGAGTATATTTGTTTGCAGACATGTTCATTTGACTTCCATACCACATTGTCAATTTTTGGCAAACAATTCAAGAATTGCACTACTAAACATGTAATCAAAGTACCAAACCTGAAAGGATACCCTATTTCAATTGTCAGTTGTACATTCTCCATTAACTGATCCTTTAACAATCTGTATAGGTCAAAGTTCTGACCTTCAATTATCATCTTGTGAGCAATGTAAACTGCAGCAACCGATGATATTCCTTCTAGATTTTTGTAGAATATTGTGTATGTAATCCCATGCACAATATACTTTGTAATAGGATTCTTGATTGTTGCAATTATCATGGCTCTCTGATCTCTAATCACTCCAATTAGGGTTTCAACTTCTTTGTTCGAGATAGATTTCTTTCTTGGTATATCTCCAATGTTCCATAACCCAGTCAAATTCTCAATTCCTTCCTTCGAGATGATGTAGGTTTTTTCCAAAGTTAAAGTATCATCATGTGATCTTCCCAATATGAATTTTATGAATTATGTGTTCTCGAAATATGGAAACTCATTCCAGATATCCAAATTTCTATGTTTAGCTCCACTCAATTTCTTCAACTTGTTAGGCAATAACAAATTCCTCATAGACCTAATCTTTGCACTGTTCTATTCATCTAGAGTGATCGAGCCTTTGATTTGTTCCATTTTTTCTATTTGAGTTTAGGGTTTGCAACCGCACACTAAATTGTATGAAGAATTCGAGATTAATTTGAAATACTTGATAGATTTTGAGAATTATCAATGAATCAAATTTTCTACTTCAAACTCTTGTTTCTGAGTGCTCTTATTCTTTTCTTCTTCAATGCAAAGTGATAAATGATAGCTTCAACTTGACTTTTATAGCTCACACACTTGCAATAAATGCTTTTTCCCTAAATTTATGGATACTTTATTTTCTCAAACAGCTTCAGAAAAATCTTCTCGGGACTTGTGAATTGTCTGAATTCCTTTTCCAAAAGTTCTTCAAAACCTCTGTACATAATAAATACACCTTCTCGACTATTTTTTGAGTTATAATACCATCCTTAGACAGGGGAGGAAATATTTACTTAAAGAGCTCCCCCTAGGCCAATGGCCTGAAGTAAATTATCAGAAGAATTACCGGAAGTAGGTTCCAGTGCAAAACCATTTCCAATATCAAGTTCACTCTTTCTTACCCATGTCTTCTTCATCTAATCTCTGATTTCATCCGTAGTCATTTTTTCTTTCCCTTTATTATTTTTCTCTATATCTCTACCTCTATATACAAGACCTCTTTTGTCTACATTTATGTTTCTACAGAATCTTGCAATATGACCATACTTACTGCAGTTGTAGCACACAATGCTTTCTTGTCTATTCTAATTATTCCAATGGTTTCTTCTTGATCTGCATTGATTAGCAATATGCCCAAATTTTTCACATGTATAGCATTCAACATTCCTTCTTGACACATTTCTACATTCAATGGATTCATGACCAAACGTTTTGCATTTGAAACACTGACTAGAGAATGATGAATTTATTGAATTCATATTAGTTCTACACTGAGAAACCATATGAATGAACTCATTACAAGAAAAATAATATCCATTAAATTTTTGAGCATTAGGTTGTCTTACTCGATACCTTCCACCTTTGTTCATCTATCTAAAATTATTTTTTCCTGATCTAGAGATTTCTCCCTTTTCATATTCAAGACCTCTCTTATCATTTCCACTCTTCTATCCTTGAGTTAGTTCATCAAGTTTCATTGAACTAATCTTAATTTTTTCTTTATATTCATTTGTAATGACAAGACTATTCCTAAGATTATAAATTTTCTTACCAAGTTCTTCTTCACTATTTCTACATCTTTGTAGATCACTTTCCAAATGAGTGAATTCCCCATTTATTCTAATGTACCCATCAGATTTCTCTTTCAGGGCCTGAGCAAGGTTTTCCTCATTTTTCTTCCTTTCTTCAATCTCTTTAGTCATCTTCATCATCATAGATTCCATCTCATGTTTTACATTTGTATTGTCTCTGGCAAGATTTTCACATTCTTCAGTTATTTCCTTCAAGGCATGATTTAGGTGACCATTATCCATATTTTCATTCTCCTTCTACTATATCTGATCACAAAGATCCTTTCTCTTCTCCTTGGATTTAACAATCTGATCTTTCAATGACTGAATGAATTTCTCCACATCTTTAAGGTTCACTCTCAATTCCTTGACTTCTTCTTTAGATTGATTGAGATCATCAAGTGCCACTAGAAGTTGTTGTTGAAGACCTTTAGAGTCCATTACATTCCAAGATCCACCTCAAGCTACTTAACTTCTCTAGAGGAACTGTGCTCTAATGCTGAAGGCATGCCTTAGGCTACTGAAGGCAGGCCTTAGGTCCTGAAGGGCGGGTGGGAGTTCACCAAAACTATAGTGGGTGGGAGGGCCCTTAAGGCACATATGGGTGGGTGTTGTTAGAGTAATAAGTTATTACACTTAATTAATTATATCATATTGGTTATTTAATTAAGTCACTTATTCCTTTAGTTACTTAAGCTAAACTTAGGCACCTTAATAATTGATTAATTATTAAGTGTGCACACTAGGGTTTCCCTTTTAGGTCAACATTAGGGTTATGCATACATTGCTTCTATTAAGCAAATCATCTCTCATAATATCAAAATTCTGAATATATCAATTTGCACATCTTCATGCAAAGCTCTTGCTTTTTATGATTTTTATCTTCTGTGGAAGACCTTTTGGTTTGCATGTCTGATCTTGGTTTCTAATATGGTATTAGAGCCTTGACATGCAACCCCTTCTCAATTTTTTGAGAAAATCATTGCAGAGCACGTTCGGGGTTCCTCGAGGGTATCATGCCTTGAGTTCATTTATGCAACATCTTGGATCAGATCAGGCACCACCATTGGATTCAAAGCATCGAAAAAATTCAGGATTGACTTTTATTTTGCAGATTTTGGTCATCGTTTGCCAGATCTATGAGGGTTTCAAATTCGGTGATTTTTTGGAAGCTCTAGAGGTAGTTGATTTTCTGGAGCATTTTGGGGACAAACTGAGGTCAGCAAAGCATTCACAATGGCCAAAAACCCTAAGACCACCCTTCATTTCGTCGATTTTGGACAAGTTGATGTGGAAGGCATGAAAATCAATTTTTTTTTAAACATGGTTTTTCGGTATGTGTGTCGGTGCCTCCAATTCAAACAACTCCCACCACTCGATGGCCACCGGACTGCCACCATCGTCAGTCTACACCACCGCAACACCGCCAGCTCCGCCTAGCCCTCGCAGGCTCCCTCAGTCTCCACCTCAGTCACATGGATGACTGGGGGCCCTCTGCCAGCCCCTGCGGGCTCATCTTTGTGGCCGACGGTTTTATGGAGGACTAGGGGCTCCACCCCAACCCTTTGCTCTTTTCCTTTGGTCACATGGGTGACCAGGGGCCCAAAATTTTTTGCATGGGGGCCGATTTTTTGCGGCGACGGCCAGATGGCCATCAAATTTAAGCTTGATAAATGTTGACATTAGCATGACGTCATCGGCTGTATGACCCCTTCTTGCCCCCCTAACCCAAGTTTGCCCTAAAGGAGCAGTTTTGTTCTTTTTGGCATAACTTGGGCATACGGCATCAAAATCGAGCAAACAAGATATCGTCGAAAAGCTGGTTCCAAGCACTATCAAGTGGTGTGGTTTATTTTTCAGTATTTTTATTTTTATGGCATTTATTACTGTTTGAATTCAGATGTTCATTTATCACTTCTGAGCTCATAATGCTTTGCCACGATCTCTGATTTTCGCTATCTTTACAGAATTGGAAAGGTATTGAGGAGCTATATGTTGTTGTCCATGCACTTTTTTCTATATCTTTTCCAGGTTTATCATTATTCCAAATTTGGCCCGATGGGTGTTTTGGAGATTGCTTGGATATTTTGGTAGTTGGGAGGGTGCAACTTGCATCTTTACACTTCATTTCAGTATCACATCATTTATTTTATCTATTGTTGCTTCATAGATTCGAGGGTTGTTCCCGTTTGGGGTTTTTGAGTGTTTCATGGCATCAGATATGTTGTTGCATTATTATGATTCTGATATGGTTTCTTGTAAATAGAAGTATCTTGCCATGCTTGTCAGATTGTGGTTCCTGTGTTACTCTGCAGTGTTCTTCCAGTGCTTCTTTAGAGTAGGTCATCTCATTGTAGCGGGGTTTTGTCCCACTGGGTTTTCCTTCTCTACCTCATTATTGCATTTGTAAATGGGTACCTGATCAGGCCTAGTTGTTGGGACCCATCTTTGCTTTCATGCATCTTTTTTCTAGTGTTTTAGCTACTTCCTAAGTTTATCTTAAGGGGGATGTTAGAGTAATAAGTTATTACACTTAATTAATTATATCATATTGGATAATTAATTAAATCACTTATTCCTTTAGTTACTTAATCTAAACTTAGGCACATTAATAATTGATTAATTATGAAGTGTGCACACTAGAGTTTCCCTTTTAGGTCAACATTAGGGTTATGCATACATTTCTTTTATAAAGAAAATCATCTCTTGTAATATCAAAATTTTGAATATATCAATTTGCAAATCTTCATGCAAAGATCTTTTTTTTTATTGTTTATCTCTTCTATGGAAGGCCTTTTGGTTTGCATGTCTGATCTTGGTTTAATTAATTATATCATATTGATTAATTAATTAAGTCACGTATTCCTTTAGTTACTTAAGCTAAACTTAGGCACATTAATAATTGATTAATTATTAAGTGTGCACACTAGGGTTTCCCTTTTGGGTCTACATTAGGGTTATGCATACATAGCTTTTATAAAGAAAATCATCTCTTGTAATATCAAAATTTTGAATATATCAATTTGCACATCTTCATGCAAAGCTCTTGCTTTTTATTGTTTTTCTCTTATGTGGAAGGCATTTTGGTTAGCATGTCTGATCTTGGTTTCTAACTAGCATGAAGTGCTGGTAGTTGGGAGGATCAATTGTTGGAGTCAAGGGAACATTGAGAGGGGGGGTGAATCAGTGTTCAACATATTTTAACTTTAATCATCTGAAACCTGAAACCATTTCAACATCTCAATAAAGGAAAGATGCATGCATTCAAAGAAAACATTCACAACACCATAACACATAGATTTTTGTGTGGAAACCCTGTTAGGGGAAAAACCACAATGGAGGTTAATCCATAATTTGAGTACTCAAATATAATTGTTTACAGAAGGGAATGCACTTGCATTCAAGTGTACTTCCTAGAGCTCACTTCTCAAAAGAAAAAGCTCACTGCCTTACAAAAGGTTTATATTAAAACCATTTGAAGGTTGAATTGAGATAATAGCATCTATCTATGCTAGGTTATAGTTCTAGTGAAGCTGATAAATTGAATTATGGATCTGCAGACTAATTCTTCTCTTCCCTTTGCTCTGCTATAGAAATCCAACATCCACATAATTACTCTTCTAATTTTTGCACCACACATATATTCGCACATTTCCACATTTATTTTCTTACACTCACACACCCTCCAAAGTGATAGTACTGATCTCATATATATACCCACTAACAAGGATTTACTCATTTATCAGTCAACTTCATAAAGTATTAAATTAATTTCATCTTTTCAGAAAGATCCACCACTAATTATGTATACGTTTCCTCCAAAGTTGGTTAAGATAAAGAGAAGACCCAAACAAACATAATAGAGCACAAAAATATTTTAATTAATTATTCCTTATACATCCGTGATTACTATATTTGCCAAGTCGGCATTTTAGCATAGATAATCAACAAATTAGTAAACCGAATATCCTAGATCACGTGCTAGTGAGTGTGCATCAAAAAAATCCTTCACCAAGGTATTGCAAACATCATCAGTCATTTTTATGAGGTCCACAACACAAACTAACAGTCTGGTGATATATCCAGATCAACTTTCATACATATAACTAGATGCCTTGTTCAGCTAGTAGATACCAAAACTAGACTATGGATCAGATGTATGAGCTAGGTTTCCATTTAGGTTGCCATCAATGACAACACTAACAATCCATATGCCAATAGATAAAACATTACCATATACACACCTCCTCAAGAAAGACGTGCATTTTTATTGGAACAAGGATTGTAAACAGTCTTTTGAGATATTGAAAGAATATCTTGTCAGTCCACTTGGTTTACAACTTTCTGTGCAAAAAAAACCATTCACCTTACATTCATCTTATATACAACAACATCATCCCATACTCTTGCAATATTGTTGGCACAACAAGACAAAAATGGTAAAGAACATCATGTTTATTACATTAGCCGAACCTCGATTGGAATGAGAAGTGATACACAATGATAGAGAAATAATTTTTGGATACTTAGTGAATGCTAAAATACATGTGATGGTGAAATTTGACCCTTTAAGACATCTTTCCAAATAAAATAGACTTATCAGGATGCTTAGCTAAGTGGGTGATGTTAACTGGGATGGACCTTAAATTTGTTTCACAAAAAGCAATTAAGGGACAAGCCTTGATTGACCAAAGAGCCAATGCTCCTTCTCCTTTAGAGACATTAAGATATTTTATGATTCACAATTATTCATTAAACAAATAAATGGATCATATCAAAGAAATCATGAAAAATTATCAAAATAAAAGGATCCTACAATGAATTTTTTAGAGAATTTTGAATCATTTACCATTGACATCCCTCAAAAAGATAATCAGTATACAGATGCAATGGAAAGTGCAACTTACCTTATATCCCCTAAAGATTCTTCAAAAGACTTCACCTTTATTTTTCATATAGTTATGAAACTATCAATCGAAGACAAATTAGAAGAATTATTAGCAACAACCATGGAAGAGTCAAGTGAATGGTACTGCACAATATTTAAGTAATTGAAAGAAATTACCTTTGTCGAGCCAACAACTAAGAACATCTGAGTTTGCCTACGAAAAATAGTATGTAAGTATATATTATTCTCGTTGATGTGTTGTATTGGAGATCTTTTGATGGTCTCTTACTTAGATGTCTGAAAAATATGAAATACCCATAGCACTTGAACAAGCTCATGTAGGTGCTTGTGGTGGTCATTTTGGAGGAAAAACACTAGTTCAAAAACTTATCTGCATTGGATATTATTGGAGACATATGGAACAAGATTTCTTTGAATACGTAAAAAAATTCCACAAATGTCAAGAACATAGCAATTCTATTCATGTTCTTGCTTATTAATTTCAAGATCAAGTTCCAATTCGGCCCTTTGTGTTTTGGGGTTTGGACATCATTGGAAAAATATCACCACCTTCCTCCAGTGGGAATACATTTATAATTACCACAACAAATTACTTTACAAAGTGGGTGGAAGTGATTCCCCTTCAATCAACAATAGCTGATGTGATATGTCATTTCATATTAGAATATATTATTGCTCACTTTGCACTTCCTTCCATGTTAGTTTCTGATAATGGTAGACCATTTAAGAATAATGATGTTAAAATGTTCTTGGAAATTTTTAACATACAACATCACTTTTCAAAACCTTTTTATATGAAATCTAATGGTCAAGCCAAATCAACTAATAAAACCCTTAAAAAAATCTTAAGGAAAACCATTAGAAAACATAATAAGGATTGACACACACAGTTAACATATGTGTTATGGGCCTATTACACAAGTATTAGATTATCCACAAGAACAACACCTTATAATATCATCTATGGTACCAAGGCAATAATGCCCTTGGAATTAGAGATTCCTACATTAAGAATCGCTCTTCAAGGACTTATTTATGACAACAATAACAAAGAAAAATGATTGCATGAGCTTGAAATGCTTGATGAAAAGTGCATCAACACTATTGAGCATCTTTAGGATTATTCTAAAAGAAGGTAGCGTATCTACAATGAAAATTTCATCCCTAATGTATTCAATAAAGGCAATTTCATGTTATGTGAGAATCAATGTAATGTCAATGCTGACCCAACTGATAAAGGAAAATTCAGCCCTAATTACTTAGAAACTTACATAATAAATGAAAATTATGGATCTGGGGCTTAATCATTAACACATATGGATGGTACACCTCTCAAAGAACCTATTAATTCCACACATTTTCACTAGTATTATGTCTAATATACTTGAATAGCGTGAATGATAATGCAGTGGTGTTAGAGTTCCTAGATGGAAGTCTGTATTCTCTCGCATTGCTTCATTCTTTACAAACAATAATTTGTGTGTCTTGAATACTAAAGTGAATATTTAAGTCATTTTTAATTGATTACTTTAGGTTTCATTCTATTCAAGATAATCTTGTATGTTGTATTAGATTATATCCTTATATGCATATAATGTTCTGTAATTAGATCATAGGTGCATTTAATCTAGCATAGCATACTTAATCACAATGTGGAATCTAAGAGAAACTAGAATAATCTTTAATTAGATTACATAAAACATGTTAAATAATGGAGATATTCATTAAATAATCTGACAAAGATCACATTTCCATTGAACATTTAACACATGAAAACAAGTAATAAAACATCAAATCCTCATATATATATATATATATATAATTTTGGTGTACATGTCATCAATAATATACAAAGCTAATGAGTTCTATGACTCTTAGATCCCTCAGGATCTAGTGCTCGCATCTATCTAGTGGCAGTTTATCGAGATATGGTTGTATGTGATCGTGATCCACTGAGTGTACTAAGAGAAAATTGTAAGCCCCATTATTTTCCAAGGGCATCCTAACACTCCCCTACTATCTAATCTCTCTCTTCTTGAAGTCTGGCTACCTCCAATTGTAGTCTCTCAAAATTTGTTAGGCTTTGAGATGACTATGCATCTTGGGCAACCTCGGTGCGATGGACATACCTCTTAATACTCTCATATTCTACCCACAATTTTACATACAACATGAATAACTCTAGATCTCACTTCATAATGTGTGGGGGCACATAGTGTATATCAGTGGCCTCCTCATCGACTGATGGGGGCACTCTCTCTATAGTCACTTGATCATAGAGATCATGAATATCTCTCACATCTCCTACAAGATAGAAACCATAAATATAATTAGTACACATCATGATATATATGAATATAAAATTAAAGCATAAAGCATTACTATAAATAAAATATCATCACCTATCTCTCTGGCAAGCTAATTGAACAAAACCTCATCGAGTGTAGGGGGCATGGACGATGTGATAGCCTCTCCATGGCTATGGGTGTTGGTGCTTGCTACTGATGCTAATCGTGATCTAGTAACATGAATGGGAGATGGCTCTCTCCACTCATAGCCCATTGAATCCTCATTCGCTACCTCACAACCCTCATTCATTCATTGCTCTTCCTTCTTATCCTCCTAGTAATGGCCATCATAGTCAAGATTTGTAGCCGCATCATAATCCTCATCTATCACATCTTTAAAGAAGTTTGCAGCCCTATAGTGTGTCTCCTCAGTGCTATCGTCCTCCTCATCTCCCTGATTTGGGAGTGTCCATGCATCACCTATTGGGTCATCCATCAAGAGTATGTGAGCCGATCGTGATACCACCCACCACTCCTCATAGGAATTTATGGTACCAAAACCACTAGCGTCAGGGACCGAGGTATATCATGATATGAGTATTAGGAGTCACTATAGAGAATATATTCGATAGTGAACCATCTAGAAACATCGGGTCTCTAGGCATTCCATACTGATTCGTAAAAAAGGGGTGTGCCCTAGGTGCTATTTGAACCTATCCAAACTATTGCATGATGTGATCATAGTAGAAAGATCATACTATGCAATTGTGTCTACCAATCAAAAACCTATCCATATACAATCTCCTCATCTATCGAATCTCATCTAGCCACTATGAAATAAGCTAGTAAGGTCTCCAAATGATATCATCCTCATTCAGTTAGTCGATTCAGACTCTCCAAAAATGTAAGTCACTATCTTGCCATAGCCACCGCAGTGGATAAGTGAATGCATGAAGATACCCCAGGGTTGTCATGCATTCAAATGTTGTTGATTTGGTGAATGTGATATGCTCTAGGCACCACACCTATAGCAATGTATAGTGTACCATGCAATCAACCTCCTAAAATGTAAACTATCCAAGATCAAAATATAAATGTGCTAGGATGTTTCCCCCCTAGGCATACATGGTCGTGTGCTCTTCCCTCCGCCAAATAATGTGTATTGGTCCTCCTCTAAGTGTGTTCCTCATCCATTAGGGACAAGACCTAGTGCTACTCTGAACATCATAATTTATGCAGCCAGTGGAGACCACGATTATAGAACCATCACTAGATTGATCCATGGCCTCACCATACCATCAAGCATTGGATCTTGAAGGCAATACTACATATTGTATTTAATCTCTCATAATGAACGCTCCACTAGGAAATGTACCCTCTCACCCTGAATCATAACTCAGAGTATGTGATGTATGTCCTTTAGCATAATGGTCATCTCATCAGTAGGAAGATGAAATGCACGTATGTGTCTGTGTTCCATCACTCTTCTAATGACATCAACATAGGATCATGGTACCTCATGAGGGGAATGAGGTATGCCTAGTATAATATTGTTGTCTACAAAATCTCTCCGTCCTTTGCTAAAAGAGGGGGGCCTAAGTCTCAAAGGTGGCTAATTTGTCTGACACCTAGATGTTTTTGTGAATGGGTGGGAATTTTAAAAAAAAATATATGTCCTATAAGTATTATTTAAACTCTTAAATATTTACATCAACAATAAAAAAAAGTGTACGAAATTTTTTGTAATGTACTCTCCTAAAGGTCCTAGACACTTTAGACCCCTTTTGGGACACTTCACAAAGAAATGAGACGCTTTGCAGAAAAGTGGGACACTTTGTGAAAAAAGGGGACACTTTGCGAAAAAAGGGACACTTTGCAAAAAAAATGATGCTTTGCAAACTTTTTTTCCAAGGCCCTAAATTAGCCTAGAAATGCGTATAAATCATAAAATAAATGTATAAGGACAAAGATAAAGATAGAAAAAACAAATCACTTGATGATAATGCTCACCATGGGCCACCTGATCTCGGAATACATTGGATTGGCATCTTCCTTCACTCTTCAATAACTCTCAAGCTACAAAAAGCTAAATGAAGAAATAGTTAGAATTCACTTATCTTTCTACTCTTATGCACGCTAAAATTAGGGTTTTTACTATATTAGGGTTAAAAAGTGAATTTCATTCAAATAAACATAATAGGTGGTAGAGAACTCCATTTTTTTATGTCATTTGTTGTATTGGAATCATGATTCCACTCCCATCCTTATCAAATCTCTATCATCATGCGACATGGTACTTCGAAATACCCTATGATATGACCTACTTTATTCAATGTGGTTAGAATGCTACCTTCATTCCACCTCTATAAAGCAAGTGGAATCAATGGGGCATACATCTACCCTTGAATGTGATTTCCTAAAAAAGTTAGATAAGAGGATTTTGTTTTGGTAGCTAACAAATTCATGTTGTAGGATTCGGTTCCTAACATTGTGGTTTTGTAGATAGCTATACTGGGGGCTTCATTCTCCCAAGTTGTGAATGAATTTATATGAGTATCCTATTATGAAACAAGGTTTACTATTTTGACTCCTTTAGCTTACATACACATGTACAGTCATATGGGTGTAGGGTGTGGGCTAAATTTGGCAATGTAAATTGTACTCCCTTCTTGGAGATAGTACAATTCCTTACCTAATTTGGACCTATTTTGGTACCTTTACATTAATTACCCTTTAAATCATCATTTATAGGCCCCTAAGAGCCATTATTTGAGAACTCAAGGAATATTTCACCTAAAAACTTGACAAAATCACTTAAAACACCAAAAATCTTGAAAACCCACCTCAAAAAGCTAGGGTGGGACTCATTCGCCACCTTGGATGAATGATTCCCCCTAGGTGTGACCCATTCACCACCTTGGCCGAATGAGTCCCATTTGGATTCTTTTTCAAATTTGAGTGGGAAAATCACCTTTTAATTCAAATTTTTGATGGAGGTCGACCTTTGAGATCTAAATAATGGTAACTTAGGTGCTAATGCCTATATAATCAAGTTTATAAGTCATTTTAATCATCTAAGAAATCCAAGCAAGCATTTTCAAGAGCAATTTCAAGAGATAACAATTAAGAATATTCAAGCAAGAGCACTCAAGTTTCACAAGCAAGCAAAGTTGAGGTATTGGAACTTAGCATTAAAGTGTTTTGGTAGGTCTCCAAGCTCACTTTAATTAGAGATCTAGCATTTTCAAGGGTTAATCATGTTTGTATATTGTGAATCATGATGGATTCTAGGTTGGGGAAATGCAACTATCCATCAAGCCAAGCCTAAAGACTTGTTTCCTAAGTGATTCCATCCTCCATTATCACTCTACATTTAGCCTAAGGAAGTTACAAACCTCATTAGGTCTCATTTGGGTGATCAGAGATCTATCAAAGTGAGTCATTCATCTTCATCATTTACATTTTTGCATCTCATTCTTACATATTCAAATAGGGTTGCATCATGTTTCAAATTTCTTAGTCTTAGACACACTTAAGGTTATGGTTTTCATGGATGTTTCATTATTTCTATCAAGGTTTAATTACCAAACTATGGGTTTGATCGAGGAAAACACCATAAGAAAATCAAGTCTATATTTTTTTTATAGGTCATTTCACATATTTGGATTTGGAAACCAATTTGGAAGAAAAGAGCAAGTGTTGAAGTGCATATGAGAACTTTAAATTACTGAAAAAAGAGGAATGAGACTGATTCACCAAGAGTGGCGAATGAGTCCCACTACAAGTGTTTTTCAGATATGTTTGCAAATTCAAATATCCTTTTTCCTAAAATAAGTTTGTATGCAAAGATCCAAATCTGGGACCGATTCACCCAGATTGGCAAATGAGTCCTATTAGGTCAAAAATTCATATTTTCCAACATTTCAGAGCTTCAATCAGTACTTTCTAGATTTCTAGGTGTACACCATACATCTTACTACTTTTTTGTTCTATTTTATTGGCATTTCTAGGTCATTTAATAGGCTATTACATTGAATTTGGTTTTCGTGTTGCATCTTGCATTTCGTTTATCTTTACAAGTCTAAACTTGGCAGTGAAGCCCTTATTAGTTTACATTCATCTCATAGGACAACCCTACTGCAAGATCTCTAGGGTTATCCTTGAATGGAATAATCTTAAAGTGCGTGTGCTCTATGTTCTAAACCATATGATAGCACTTAATAAAACCCCACTTTTAATAGGTTCCAACAAGGCAGAACTAGTTCAATTTAGTCCATAAGGTCCCCAGACCTAATGTAAATCTGTTAAGCACATTACAACATTAAATCTAGGAAAAAATATTCTTAATTTAACAAGGGGGCCCCAAACATGCAAGAAAAATTAGAGCTGCTTTTTCCATTGCCAAATTTAGCCCCCACTTTAGTAAGAGGAGGAAATTGCTTCAAATTCACACTAAAGTACACAAGCTTGCATCAAGAGGGGTCCAAGCACACCATTATTGGTAAGATAGGATGACCACAATCAAGAGGGATGATCAATCCCCTAGGATAAAGATCCTATGACACACCAACATAATCACAAAAGAACACACATGAAAAGGATATAAGGATCAAAACCAAGGCACAAGAATACACTACCAAAGACAAAGGGAGAATAAAACAAAAATAAAAAGGGCCTAGATGGATCAAGCTTTGATCATTTATCTCGCATAATGTGGATAAGATCTAGGATGTTTTTCCAAAAATGCAAACTCACTTTGAGGCGATAGAACTCTAGGTTTTCCACTCTGTGATTATCCAAAGAGGTGAGATACATACACAAGCAAGTGGCTATGGGAATTTCATGCTTTGGTTTGACTTCCCATCCAAGCTTGGACCAAATTTATACCTCATGATAACTTTGAAAGGTTTGACATGACAATGAACTTTGAGCTTCATGAGGCATGAAACGCTTCATATGCTTGATACCCATGAACAAACAAGATCACTCCACAAGCATGCAAAGTGTGTTACACAAGGTGGTCATATAACTAAAATTGTAAATGTGAAATAGTATAAAGAATTTTCAAAATACTTTTGATTAGTTCATGTAAGGCATTAACTTAGGGAAGATTGTGCCTAATGTATCCAACATAGGACCAATAAAAGAATATATGATTCAAAACTTAGGGGATGCAATGGGTTGCATCAAGCCACTAAGAGGAATATAAAATTCTAAGAGGGATCATGGTCTTTGGAGGACATCACACCCAATGTCACCAAAAATAAAATATGCATCACATGAAGTAAGAAGACTACATGATGAAACATGGAATGCAAAAGAATAATGCTAGTGTATGCCCCCACTTAAAAGAAATTTATAAATACCATTATGTGATAAATTAATTTAAAGTAGCTAATGATAAAGGAAAATAATAAAGAGGACATGAGAGACAACAGGGAAAGCCATATTCCAAGTCATATGTTTCTAGATAAATCTACATCATGAGAGACAATAAGGGGTTACCCCCAACATAAAACTCCAAACGCATTAGGGATCTATGGATTTGGGGTCAGTATGTTCTTGCTACAATGTTTTTCATAGAGAGTTCAGAATTGTCATCATCCCCTAAATAGTCATTGAACTAGAAGAATGACACTAGGACATCGAAAACAAAGAAAAAACTTTCAAGTCAACACAGAAGGGGCATGAATGTCTCTATACCTTGCGTCATCCCTAAAAGGAAAACAAAAGAAAAAGAAAAGTTAAATAAAAATATTTTGGGTCAACATGGAAGAGACATAAATGTATCGATGCCTTGTATCATCCCCAAAAGGAAAACAAAAGATAAATGAAAAAGATAAAGGAAAATATTTTGGGTCACAACATGGAAGAAACATGAATGTCTTGATGCCTTGCATCATCCCCAAATGGAAAACATAAAACAAAGAAAAAGTTAATAGGAAAAGGTAAAATATTTACATCATAGAGAAGAATGTAGGTACAAATAGAGGAATGTTACAAAGAGAAAAACATCAAACAAGAACGACGTGAGGGATCATATTATGTATATACAATAAAACAAAAGAAAAATGTAAGAGAAAATAAAGATAAGACTAGTAAGGCACATGTGAGTCAACTATAGCAGGTCATCCATTATCCAGTCATACTCATCATATACAAAAGGCAAGAAACTAGCCAAAGAAAAAATGACAAATGCACTACTAGGACAAGGCTATCTTGTTAGAGTAATTGGTTATTTACTTTATTAATTAAACAATATTTGTTTAATTACATAAAGTTCCCTTTTACCTCTTTTTCACTTAAGCTAACATTAGGTGCATAATAATTAATTACTTTATTAATTATTATTGTGCAAGCCTAGGGTTTTTCCTTTTAGGGTTTTCACCTATATGTGGTTGAAAACTATCTTTTGTATCATTATTCATTTTTACATTTTGGGTGATTCTTGAGCATTTTCTTTGTTGCTTCTCTTTGCTTCTCCTTGTAAAAGGTATTATTGCTTGCAGAGGTCATTGGAATCCTATGGTGTTGTATTTTCTCAACTCTAATATGGTATCAGAGCTTCAGATCTGCAGCTGCTTGTTCTTATTTTGATTTTTTTGCGTTGGAAGCATATCTAGGGTTCTAAGGTTTCTTCTTATGGATTCAGCATACTCCAAATTTTAGGTTCACTTTGGGCCCAAATGGACAGTTCCATTGGATTCATAGTGCCCAAAAACCCCTAAATCAACTGTCAAATTGTCAATTTTGGTTACAATCAACCAAGGATGCAAAAAAAGTTTTAGGGTTTTGGCCGTACGGCCCTTCGTAGCAAAAATATCGCAAAAAAATTTTAAAAAATTAAAAAACCTAATGTTTTTTATTTGATTTTTGTGTGGCCCGTTCAAAATCCGTCACCCACTGCTCCACCACCAGTCGACCACCGCTCCACCGCCTAGTCACCGCTTCGACCGCACCTCCCGATCGTCGCTCTGCCCAGCTCCACACTCCGCCCGGCCCCCTGCTCCGCCAACCGATGCCCGCCGAGCTCCACCACCAAGCCCGCTGACACCCACTGAGCTTCACTGACCTCATAGACATCGACCTCCTGTCGGCCTTCTCCAGCCCCCATGGGCTTAACTCCACCCGCCAGGTCATGTGGGTGACCAGCACCCCGCCTACAGCCCCTGAGGGCTTACCTTGCTACATCAGGGCCATATGAGTGACCAAGGGTTTCGGTCCAACCCCCTGCCGCCAGCCCCCTAGTCCTGAATGCGACTAGGGGCCTATTTTTTTTAGCCCTTGAGGGCTCTTCGAGGCCTTTTTTGACCTTTTTGAGCAACTTGCACTAAATTGGGCGTAAAATGGGCATTTTTTCTCAGATTTTCAAAAACAACATATCGTCGGAAAGCTAGTTTTGGCGCCGTTCTAGTGGTACTAGTAATTTTTTCTGATTTTTCCATTTTGCTATCATTTTTGCCAGTTAAAGTCAGAACTTGGTTTTTTCACTCCAGGGGGCATATCTTTTGTGTCTGAACTCCATTTTGCGCAAATGAATAGGTGTTGGAAAGGTATTATAGTGATATTTCCAGATATATAGTCTATTTTATCATAATATTTACCTAGTATTTTTTATTCAGCTTTGTGTGTTTTTACACTTTGCTCAATTACTTGGTCATCCTGGCTCCTACATGGGTTTTCTTTGTGTTGGATGGGTTATGTCGATATGCTTTATCATTGTTGAGATCATTAGTCTCTGAATTTTTCATTTGAAGAGTTATCATGGGTTTTTCTACTCACCATTCAGTTGTTCTTTTGGAGCGGGGTAATTATGAGTCATGGGCAAAGGGTATACTTACACATTGTAGGTGGCTTAATATTTTGCCTTATTTGTATGATCTCATACCTAAACCAACAACTTTAGAGGGAAAATTAGCATGGGATATCATTAGAAATCACATAGTAGGACTTATATTGTCTAGTGTTGATTATGACACTGTGTTGGCTATATCAGACATTGATTGTCCTCACCCACTTTGAACATGTCTTTGGGAGATCTATGGAGACCCAATTCTATCTCCATTCCTAGAGGATCCTGCTTTAGATTGTCTCTTACCCATTGCTTGGAGAGAGAATACACCCTTTGATCATGATACTTTAGAGGAGCTTGAGTATTCAGACACCCTTACATGTTACAGTGGATCAGAGGTTTGTCTCACAGTTCCTACTCTTTAGACTAAGACTTCATCAGCATCTCTTGTTGTTCTTGATTCAGTGCAGCAGGGAATCATACATCTTCCAGACATAGCTACTTTGGACTCTTATGTTGTAGACATATCTTTCTTGTTTGTGGAGTCCTATATTGCAGATTTGGAGGATTATTTTGAGGAAATTCATCTCCTCTACCTTGACAGTTAGGTTATCACCGTTCACCCACCATTATCCGTGCATTCATAGGTTGCATTTCAATATTCTCCACATTAGTTTGGATTTGGCATCATTTGTTTGCATTCAGACAGTGAGATTCTTCAACATCCTATCATGGCACACATCTTGAGATAGATTGGTTCATCATTCTTCATAGGCTTTATTCGACATTGTCCTTTGGATATGTTTCTTCCCAAGGGGAGGAATATCATTTGCCGCTTTAGGATCTCCTTTTGGATTTTACATCAGGCATCTACCATTGTGATAGGAGTTTCTTCATTGTGGAGGGGCCTTCTTCTCTCTTTCTATCTCTCCTATGAAGACCATTGTACATGTACTTATATGATAGAAGTTGTCTATGGGGGGTATCATGTTATCCACCTCCTATCCTTCTTTCATTAGTGCATTTCATTCCTTTCTTGCATTCTATTTTGGGGAGGAGTTTTGTTCCCATTGGGTTTTCTCCTTTACCCTGTTTCATTTAGTTTGCATTGATTTTGTACATGGGTACCTGATTTGGCCTTGTTGCTGGGACCTATTGCTTTTTCTTTCAGTAACTTTTTATAGGTTTTAGCTTCTCCCTAAGTCTAGCTTAAGGGGGGGTTTTGGAGTAATTGGTTATTTACTTTTTTAATTAAACAATATTTGTTTAATTACTTTAAGTTCCCTTTTACCTCTTTTTCACTTAAGCTAACATTAGGTGCATAATAATTAATTACTTTATTAATTATTATTGTGCAAGCCTAGGGTTTTCCTTTTTAGGGTTTTCACCTATATGAGGTTGAAAACTATCTTTTGTATCATTATTCATTTTTACATTTTGGGTGAATACATTGCTCCACATTCTTGAACATTTTCTTTGTTGCTTCTCTTTGCTTCTCCTTGTAACAGGTATTATTGCTTGCAGAGGTCACTAGGCTCCTGTGGTGTTGTATTTTCTCAACTCCAATATATCTAACTCTTGCCTCCACTTACTGTAGGACAAGAATGAGTCAAGGTAGATGATGGGAAATAAATCCATTCATCTAGAAATGATTTGCAATGAATGTAAAATATTTAATAGTGAGAATGTTAAGATCCTACAACCATTAGACGTCAAGGAGCAAAAGGATCTTGCTTGAAGGGATTATCTCTATGATATAAAAATTTTTAAATATTTATTTTAAAGTGTGACACTCATCAGTACTATGTCCAATAAATCTATAATATCAACAATGTAATGTGTTTGTGTTATTTGGATTTGGTTTTTGATATTCTCTTTTGGGAGGTAATGTAATTAATCCTCGATGTAGCAATATATATAAATGTATTTCAATTGTATATGGTGGACAAGGGAATTTTAGTTTCTTTAGTTTGTAAGTCCTTCATTTTCTAGATTCACTAACTTCTTTAGTTGAATGTTGAGTAGGAGGACCTAAAACAATCATATCAACCTTATCATTGTTAGGAGGTATTGATTGTTCTTTAGGAAGAAGTGCAGTTATGTTGTGAGGAGGATCTTGATATCCTAACCCTTCAGTATCTTCAGTTTGAAATTTATCTAAGGGTTGGTGAATACCATGGTCACCTATATCACATCCTTTTTTGCTTAAGATCATGAATCCTTTTCCATATGTCTCTTCTAGATTTATGGGAGTGTTGGTCACTTTATTAACATATAATGGTTGAATATTTTATTGATTAAAGGAACTAGGTTCACCTATTGTAGGGAACTTAGGTTCAGGTTGTGTTTTAGTTTCAGTATGTAGGTAGCCAGACATCCCAAGTGGTGGTATTATAGAGGGTTTTGGTTATTCCATGCATGGATAGAAGGATGCATTATTTTCAAGGTTGCTAAGGAAGTCATTTAGGAATTTATTCATGTTGTAATCATCTTCTCCAATGATGTCAACACCATGAGGAGGAAATGCATTAGGAGTCAAGTGAGTAGGAGTAAGTTCAATTTCGTTAGGGTCATTTCCAAAAGCACAACTTGACACATCCACTAACGATTTCAACGACATCCACAACCTACCAAAGCACATATCCATGATTAAAATAAATACAAGAACTTAGAGTAAAAGGTCTAAATGAAAATTTGAGAGTATGCAATGTATGTAATGAAGCTAATTGCAAACTAAAACATGAAACTAATAGCAACAAATTGAAACATAGAAATAAATAATTTGATGCTAGAAAATTTAGTTTAAGATATGAAATGGGACTAAATTGTCCAGTGGGGCATATGTATCCCAAACAATTTTTTCCAGAGGTTTTAATGTTGAATGAAAATCACTACAGAATACCCAAAATTTAGGAAAAAGTACCTGTACTAGGACTAAATCGCCTAAAGGTGCGTATAAGTCCCAAATGAGGGTTCTTGTACAAATTTCAAAAAATTATAATTGAAATTTATGCTTTTTGGTTTGTATGATGTCTAGACTAAGTGAAAATGCATATTGTAAGTCAATTTTAGTGATGCAAGAGACAAAATGCAGCCTATCTACACTTTCACTATTGCAAGATTTAAAAACCCTAGAATACTAATTAACTAATGCAAAATCTAATGCTATGTTAATGCAAGATAGATCTAGGATGATGCACTTTGAATAAAAATTAAGATGTTCTAAATGCAGGTTCACCAAAATTAAGCAAAGGAAATATGGGGAAAGGGTGTATATCCTTGAAGAGATAGGGTTCCTCCTCTTTTACTCTATTATTTCACTCAAGGAAACCCTAGAGATCTCAATCCAATGATGGAATGAACGAAAGAGATCTTATAAAGGTTGTTCTAGGGTATGAATAATGACTATAGAGGGGTTCACCACCAAGATAGGGCTTGGAAAGAACAATGATATGCAAGATTTAATGAGAAAAAATAATGATATATAATACTTCACTAAATAACCTTGAAATGCATGTTAATCAGACTAGAAAGCTGAGAGATCAAAGGTGCACACCTAGAAACTTGAAATTCTACAAAAAATAAAATTAATGTTTGGAGAGAATCATATGCCAATCTGGGTGATTTAGTCCTAGATTAGGGTTTTTGGGTAGGAACATAAATTTGGTACAGATATGTCCGAAACACCTAAAATATGGAAATATCACAAAATTGGGACTCATATGCCAGAAGTGGTGTATCAGTCCAATTAGGCCTTTCTGGAAATCAGGACCTAAATCTTCTCTCCATTATTTTCTTATTCTCTCAACTTGATCTTTTGGTTTGAGTTGTTGAATTCTGCACTATAGAAGTCTTTCAATGATCTTGTAGGTGATCTGACAACTTTGAAAACTTTGAAAATTTTACCTAAAAGTTCTCTTCAATAGGTCTTCAAACTAGATTTGCAAGTGACATGCTAAAGAGAGGGGAAAAAATTGTTTTGCTAGTGGAAAGGGGTTTTCCTTGGTCAAACCCCATTTTCGTAATCAAATCTTGTAACAAAATCAAATAAGATAAAGGAATGGTGAATGCAAAAAATGTAATGTTGCAACTCACCAAACCCTAATAATAAAAGGTTGTAAACATGTATGAAGTGGATCCAATGCATGTAGATCTTGACTCTTGCTTCAATGTGATAGATATGAAATTGAATGCTTGCTTGAATCATGAAACCCTACATCACAAATGTTAGCTCAAAAAATAAACGTGATACATGATAATTTTTACATGATGCTTGATGCTCCGAAAACAATGATAATCAATTCTTGAAGAATCTTTAGTGCTCTTGTAAACACCTAAATTCTCTTTTGAACTCAAATTTTTTATAAGGATTCTTATTCAACTTGCTTGTTGAAAAATAAGTGAAATAACCTTTTATTTATACTTGTTTATGCAAAATTTACCAAAATTACAACACTACAAGATGACATCAAATCTAGGAGAATAAAATACTGCCAAGAATTTGCAATAAATTTAAATCTAGGACATGAAAGATTCATATCCCTGAAGTTACATATGAGTCTCATTAGCCTTAATTATGGGACACATTTTTCAAAAAAAAAAAAGATTCATGTGAAATCCAGATTGAGGCCCCAAAAATTAGATGGGATACATACACCCAAGATGGTGTATGAGTCCCAGATCACAAAATATGGGCCACACAACCTAAAAGACATGAATTATGATTAGATTCTTTTTTATATCAGGATTACCCTCGAAAAGATGCATTAGTTAAGGCTTGTGCATGAAAAATAAGGCTAAATAAGGAATAAATAAGCCCAATTAATTAATAAAACCCTAGATAAGTGTGAAAGTGTTGTACAACACTTTAAAACACCATAAATAAGGCACAACTAGGTCAATTTAGTTTACAAGTGCCCAAGACCTAATGTAAATGTGTTAAGCACATTACAACACTAAATCTAGGCAACATTAAGCTTAATTTAACAAGGAGGGCCCAAACAAGCAATAAAAAGTAGAGAGATACTTATTCCATTGCCACACATATAAAAAATATACTCCCTCAAGGTTTCAACTCTTGACTCAGTTGGATCCTCACACAATCACATTTCAAATCTTAGGCTCCTAAAGTGAACAAACAAGTACCATTCTCATCCTTAACCATAAATTGATAATATAACTAATCCACTATGTAGTTCATTGTACATGCTCTCCAATGCCTATTCAAAATAAAAAAATAAAATTCTATATACAAAATTTATTCTCAAAAATATCATGAAATGAACATCTGGCTTCAAGGCTCCAAACACTAATCAAACTGCAAAACTAGGGAACCTAACCTGTACATACAAAAATAAAGAAACCAATAACATTGGGAACATAGGCTCGAAACACTAATCAAAACTATAAATCCAAGAAACAAAACTTGTACCACTATGTATTTCTCAGAACCACCTTTCCAATGAGTATACAAAGTTGAAAACTCGACAACTTCGGTGAAAGTTATACCCTTTGGAAAAAAAATTGTTCGTTGTGGCTATTTGAGCATGAATGAGGTGGACCTTAGGGGGCCTATTGATGGCAGCAATGCCACCTAGGTGATACCGCCCATAGGATGTTGGATCTGCCACCATTATCAAATATAATATAATTTATAATTTTAATTTTTTTGGTTGAGTTGAAAAGTTTATTGAAGGTGATATAAAATTTTAAATTTAATATTTTAGCATATTTTTGTCATTGATCTCAAAAGGGGATTAGGTGTGAGATGGAACAAATCCTGTATGAAGGGTATATTGGCATTGATGTCAATTTTTTGTCATTAATGTCTAAGTGAGTTATAGTATGTTGAGGATTTGGTCCTAGAAGATGGAATGGAAGCTGCAAATGTTGCTTAGAATGTTGCATTGTTGTCATACAATTTTGTAATGATAGTGCAAAGAATTATTTTGATGTCCAAAAATTAAATTAAAGGCCAGATTTGACATGGGTTTTTTGAGAGCTTCTCAAAAATATAGGCTATAGGTCTTGAGGATTTATTGTGAGCTTCAGTGTTAGTGGATAGTGAAGCCAACATTGCCAGGTGTCAAAATATTATTGCATTTTTGAGTGTTAGTGCATCACACTTAAACATCCTCAAGACATGAAGCTTTTAGTGATGAGCGATGAGTGTTGAATGATAGTGGAGAATGACGTCAAAAGTAGAAACATGGAATTAGCCCACAAGCCCATAGATATATAATGGGATTATTGTTAGCTCTAGCGGGATAGCAAGGAATGGCATAGATTAATTGGTAGTTTATCTGATAGTGATCATTGATGTAGAAACAAAGGCATATGTCCCATGTGTTATAGTGATATGCAATGAATGAGAAATGAGATCAACAATGGAGATTTAAAGACCATTTATCTAACAATCATGTTTTAAAGATTAATAAAAGATGTTGGATCATGACATGAAGGTAGTTGATTGATGACTCATATTTGAAAGAGAAGACTACAAACAATTAAGATCGTGTAAAAAAGGTCTCACTTGTGAATTGATATGGAGGTGACAATTAAATAATCTACTTGTATCAATGATAGATGTAATGAGATTTGATGCACAAAGTGGCAATACAAATGACTATAGAGGCAAGGATCGAGATCAAATCGAATGATCAAAAGGATGCATGAAATGCATATCCAATCTTAGGGTTTGATGGAGAAATAATGAAGGAATTATTTGCACCAAAATTTAATGTTGTGTGGCTCAACGAAGAAGTATGATAGTGGAGAAGATGTCCTAGAACTATAATAGAGGATCATATCATGCTCGAGAATCCTAAGGCAATCATTATTAGTTTGCAACTACTTGAAACATCTTGATGAGAAGTTTCTCCAATAGAAGTGGAATTGTGTGAAAAGTAGTCAATAAGAGAGTGTATAGGAAAATAGTGATTCTAAGACCTAGAGGTAGACATAGAATATACTGAAAAGAAAAGGACTGAGTTGCAGAATAAATATGAGGGTGAATTGAGGTGGACCAAGAATGCACTAAAGAAGAAGGAGAAGAACATATATGAACCAATGGTCTACAGAGAAGAGAAAGTGAGTTGCTAAGAGAGCAATAGAAATTTGAGTAGTTATAGAGTAAGATTTAACATTGATTAGTGTTATTAATGAAATTTTCTTTTAATCATTTATGTTGTAAATCTGATAGGTTCGTGCCATCAAATAACTGAGTTGGTACTTAGTTTAGGGGACTAGAGTCTCCTTAGGGTCTTTTCCCTTAAAAGTTGTAATAGAAGGTTTCCTTGTGATGCTAGATTAGGATAGTAGCTCCTAGCATCATTTCCTCACTGTGGTTTTTTCCCATCTTGGGTTTTCCATGTATATTCTATGTTATGGGTTGTTAGACTGTGTGCTTTTTTACATTTATGTATCTCATATTTGAATGTACACACTAAGTGTTTAAGTAGTCAGTCTACTCTCTAAGTTAAAGGGTTAAAATTTAAATATCTACTAATTCATCCCCCCTCTCTCAGTAGATTGTTGTGTTCCAAAAATTAGTATTAGAGCCCTAGGTTCCCTAGGAGAAGCTCAACCAGCTCAGGTAGATTGTTGGATTTTTTAACATAATGTTCAGTAAAGAAAATTCTTCCACAAACAAGCCACCCTAGTTTGATTGAACAAATTATACTTTATGGATTTTTTAGTGAAGAGATACTTGCGATCATGAGGATTTGATGTTTGTATGTCTATTGTAAATGGATATATACCATCGGGCACACCCCTTATTGATGCTACAAGAAAAAGACATTATGAGAACAATGAAAAGGCATGGTTTTCTATTACAAACAACTTGTCTAGATCTTTGCATAGCAAGGTTATATTTTGTAATAATTATCAAGATGTATTGGATACATTGAAGAAGATATATGAAGGATATGGCAAGGTAAAATTGGTCAAAATTCAAGTACTAAGGGCCATATTTGAAAGTATAAAGATGACAGAAGAAGAGAATGTTGCATACTATCTTTAGAGAGTTAATGATATAGTGAAATCCATTAGAGGATATGCAGAAGAAATAAAAGAAGAGGTTGTTGTATTGAAATTTCTTAGGTTAATGACATACAAATGTCTCTGAGATCTCAATAATAGAGGAAGGAAGATAAATAGACAAACTCACTCTTAATGAGCTGCATGGTATGGGTAAGAATCTTGGTGAAGAATAAGCTTAAATAGATTAGGAGGGAGGACATATTTCTGCCTAGAACATCTTAACGTTCTAAGAGATGAAGCTTGAGGACTGAAAAGGGAGAATAAGAAGTTATCTCAAGATCTTGAGGAGTCTAACCAGGTGGTAGTAAGTTTAAAACTTGAAATAGAGGAAGCCAAAATAATGGAAGAGGTGATGAAAACTAAAGTAGTATTTGAGATAGATAGATGCATGAATCTTGAAGATAAAGTAGTCTCCTTAAGAAAGGATTTGGAGAAAGCTAGAGAGAAAGTCAAAAAAGGATTGAAGCGAAAATGTGGATCAAATTTTTTTTGATGAGCTATTGAGTACTCAGAAGCCCTCTAACAAAGAAAAATCTAGATTAGGTCTAGAAAAAGGAAAGAGTTCCTTTGTCAATAAGTCAACAAAAATTTAAGAAAGATTTAGGGCAGAAGAAAAGTCAAGCTCAAATGGTGAGAAATCATGCAAGGAAGATGTTAATGGAAAAGAGAGGAATTTTTTTTGAGATGAAGAAATCATATGAATTAAATAAGTCAATGGCTGAAAAGAAGAATTCCCAATTAGTCATGATAAATAAAGGAGGAATTGAAACATAACGAGGATAGATGCTAATGGTTTCAAAAGAGTACGTGAACCAAGGAGGCCAAGACAAAGAAGACCACCTCATCCAAATCAAGGAAATTTTATGACTAGGTATTCCTCATAATTTCATGGATATTGTTATACATGTAATTAATTTTTTCATAGGGCTAGGCAATGCAAAGTTTTTCCTTTAAGGGGAGTACAAATTACTTAAGAAAAAAATCATTTTTTTCCTTAGTTGATATGAATGTAATCTATTACAACTACAAAATTTTTGGTCATATAGCTAGAAAATATAGAGAAAAGCTTATAAGAACAAATGTTTAGAAGAAGAACACATTCCCAAAAATAGAAAAGGAATCTATGGTTCCTAAGGAATATAGGGAGAGAAGAATGAAAATAAACCTAATAAAGTGTGGCAAGAAAAAGACCAGAATTCTACTCAATTTATGATTTCCCAAAATGAACTACATAAAAAGAAAAAAAAAAATGTGGGTAATTGATTGTGGTTTCTCTGAGAATATGACTAGAGCTAAAATCAAATTCGTTGAGACTAAGAAGTGTAAGGAAGGATCTATAAGCTTAGGTAATAATACTATTATTAAAATTTGTGGTCAAGGAATCTTTAGCCTAGATGGAAAGAATAAGACTAAAGATGTCCTTTATGTTGAAGGGTTGAAACATAACCTTCTAAGTGTTAGCTAGATGTGTGACAATGATTACAAAATTGCATTTAACTCCGAAGGCTACAAAATAAGATAGAATGGTAAGACCATTGCACAAGGAGTTAGGATTGATAGAAATCTCTACAAATTTTATGACATAAAAGGTCAAATTTGTCTGATAAGTCAAGCATATGAGAGTTGGTTGTAGCATAGAAGACTAGGGTATGCCAATTTTGAAAATTTGGTCAAAATAAACTCAAGAGGGCTAGTAAGAAATCTACCAAAAATAACCAATCTTGTGAACACTACCTATAAAGGATGCCAACAAGGAAAGGAAAAAAAGGTTAAATTTCCAACAAAGGATTATTCAACCACAAAACCCTTGAAAGTTGTTCATACTAATCTATGTGGTCCCACAAGGACAAGAAGGTTGCAAGGTGAGAGGTATTTCATGCTACTAATTGATGATTATAATAGAATTGCATGGGTAACCTTTCTAATGGAGATCACTGAGGCATTTGAGAAGGAAACCAGTAGGAGGATAAGGTAATCAATATCATATAAAAGAGGAGAATTCACATTAAGTGAATTCAATAGGTATTGTGAAGACCATCAAATTAAGAGGCAATATTCTACACCAAAAACTCTACAAAAAAATTGAGTTGTAGATAGAATAAATAGAATAATTAAAGATATGGGAAGAGAAATGTTGAGTGAGGCCAAATTAATAGATACTTTTTGGAAAGAAGCAATTCACACTGAAATAGACATTGAGAATAGAGCTCTCTTGAGAGAAAACAATGGCAAGAATCCATATGAACTATGGTATGGTAGACCTACATCTGTCAAGTATTTCGAAGTATTTGGTAGAAAATTCTACATAAAAGGAGAAGATGAGAATTTGGGGAGTTTTAATTAGAGGTGTGATGAAGGCATATTTTTAGGATATTTTACCCAAAAGAATCTTACAAGTGTTATCACAAGCGTGTCGACAAGATGGTGGAAATCATCAATGTCAAAATTGATGAGGATATAAATTGGGTCAAGCCTAGTAGAACCCTTGAGATTATATTAGAAGATAAAAAAGAGGTTGTTGTTGATGAATAAAATGAGGAAGAAGTATGTGAACCAGAGATTGAAAGAGCACCTACAAATTACATGTGCAAAACAATCATCCAACAAATCAAATAATTGGAGAAAAAAATTGAGTTATGACCAAGAGAAAACTTTCAAAGAATAAGGAATGATTAATTTTTTCTCTCTTGTCATAGATTGAGCCAAAAACCTTCTTTGAAGCAAGTAATGATGAGAGTTGGATAAAGGTCATGGAGGAGGAATTAAATCAAATTGAGAAGAAAAAAACATGGGAATTGGTCCCTAGACCACCAAGCAAAAACGTCATTGACACAAAATGGGCGTTTAGAAACAAGTTGAATGAAGATGGAGTTGTAGTAAAAAATAAGGAAAAATTAGTGTTCAAGGGGTATGCACAAGTTCAAGGCATTGATTTTGAAGAAACATTTGCACCTGCAAGATTAGAAGCAATAAGATAGTTTCTTGCATTTTTAGTCTACAAGGGATTCAAGGTATATCAGATTGATGTTAAAACTATGTTTCTAAATGGAAGCCTTGAAGAGCAAGTGTACATTGAACAACTAGAAGGTTTTTAGCTGCCAAAGGATGATTATTGTGTGTGTAGATTAAGGAAATCCTTTTATGGTCTTAAGAAATCACCAAGGGTATGGTATTCTAGATTAGACAAGCATTTGCAACAACAAGGATTCAAGAAAGGATGTGTAGAAAAAAAATTATATTTCAAATCAAAAGGTGAGCACACAATTATTGTTGATGTATATGTAGATGACATTATTTTTTGAGATAGCAATAATAAAATGTGTAAAATATTTTCTAGGAAAATGCGAGATGAATTTGAAATGTCAATGTCGGGAGAGTTATCATTTTTCCTTGGCTTAAAAATTATAAAAACTAATAATGGGATATTCATATCTCAAACTAAGTATGCTAAAGAAATGCTTAAGAAATTTGGCATGGAAGATAGTAGACCAGTTAGTACCCCATGATAACTCATTGTAAATTGAGAAAATTAGATGAGTCAGTAGAGGAAAACTAGACAATGTATAGGTCAATGATTGGAAGCTTCCTATACTTAACTACATAAAGGCTAGATATTCTACAAGCAATATGTTTAGTAGCAAGGTTTTAGGCTGCACCAATAGAGTCTCATGTCAATGTAGTAAAAATAATATTTAGATACATCAAAACTAATGTTGACTATGGGCTATGCTATTCAAAGAGCAAGGATTTGTTTCTAGCAACATATACAGATGTTGATTTGGAAGGAAGTATAGAGGATAGGAAAAGTCTTAGTGGAGGAGAATTATTCTTGTGAAACAAGTTAGTTTCTTGGATGAGCAAGAAGTAAGAATCACTCACTCTATCCACTATATAAGCAAACTATGTGGCAATAGAAACATGTTGTACTCAATTCCTATGGATCAAGAAAACACTTAAGGACATTAAGGTAGAGTATAACAAACCTATCACAGTTATTTGTGATAATTCAAGTGTCGTAAACATCTCAAATAATCCAGTGATGCACTCTAGAATATAGCACATATCTATTGAGTATCACTTCATAAGAGAGAAGGTTGTAGATAGGGAGTTCAACATGGAGTATGTTCCAACCAAAGAATAGGTAGCTGACATTTTCACCAAACCTCTTCCCAAAGAACAATTTGAATATCTGAGGCAAAATTTGGGAGTCCTTTCTCCCATGGGTATGTGCAGGATCATGATGGGCCAAAAAATGGTGATATGATGGCCCGTGTCACTGACAACATTTTTTTAACCCAAAATTGATGAAATGAAAAGGGTTTTTAAAGGATATTACCATATTTCCACCAATATAATTATTCTTTACTTTGAATTTAATTAATGATTATTATTCATTTTCTATTTGAATTACGACTAAAGTCCTAGATGATAGGCTGATTGAAAAACATCTATAGCTTTCAAATAGTATCACATTTTTTGAATCTGAAATATGTGTCACATTCTATGCTTTGCATACTATAGGATTAAAAAAAACAATATTGAATTTCATGAAGTTTTGAGCAAGTTAAGGTGGTAAGAAATATGAGTTTTTATATTTTTTAAAACTTGTAATAAAAAATTCATAATTAATTATTTAATTGAAAAAAAATTACAAAAAAATATGCATCACATCGAGACACGAGTCCTCTAATTATATCTAAAATATTATAACAAATATCATCATTTTTTTTTTGGTTAGGGTGGTCAAACAAACACCTACTTCTTATTTTTTCCCTAAAATTTAAGTACTATTGCATTGGAATTTCAAATTTTCACCAAATAGATTTTTTTTCTTAAAATAAACCTAGTATTTTAGAATCTACATTCAAATTTTTATAGATTATATTCTTAAATATTTTTATAATAATATAGATAACTTATTGAATTTTTTATGTCAAGTTGCCTAACTCTGATTTTTTAAATTTTCATCACCACTTAAGGGCCCATGTTTTCCATGATGATCCTGCACATACACCCACATCATATAACTAAAAAATAGTGATACGACAAGAATCCAAGGGAGCTTAGTTCTTACTTCATTCATATTTAGAAATAAAATAGAGAGATCAAGTTGGATACATTAATGGTTTTACAAATTTCTAACAACATGATGGATGGATAGTCAAATATTCCCACTTTCTCTTTGAATTACTTGTCAAAGGGGGAGTTTAATGTTAGGGGGAGTACGCCCTTTTACATTGTTGTCAAAGGGGGATAAATTGGAGCAACAAATGCTCAACAATGGGAGAAATATGTGTAAATTGTTGTATAAATGGTTCCATTGATACAAATATTTAATGTTGATATTGTAGACTTCAATTGGTATCAGACCATTCAGTTAATTGGAATGAGCATTAAGTTTTTCCATCAATGATAAAGGGGGATATTGTTAGCATATTGATGTCATTCAGGTCAAAAGGGGATCAGGTGTAAGATGTAACTGATCTTGTATGAAGGGTATGTTGGCATTGATGTCAAATTTTTTTCATTGATGTCTATGTGAGTTATAGTATGTTGAGGATCTGGTTTTGGAAAGAGGAATGTAAGATACAAAAGTTGCTCATAATGTTTCATTATTGTCATGCAATTTTTTCATGATATTGCAAATAATTCTTCTGATGTTCAAATGTTAAATTAAAGGCCACATTTGGCATGGGTTTTCTAAGAGCTTCTCAAAAATATAGGTTCCACATCTTGAGGATGTATTATGAGATTCAGTGTTAGTGGATGGTGAAGTTAGCATTTCCATGTCCAAAATGTTATTACATTGATGAATGTTAGTGCATCACACTTACACATCCTTGAGACATGAAACTTTCAGTGATGATTGTTGTATGATCATGGAGAATGACGTCAAAAGTGGACACATGGCATTAGCTAACCAACCCGTGAAGATTTAGTGCGCCCATTATCAGTGCTAGTAGGATAGTGGGGGATGTATCAAATGGATTTTTAGTTGATCCAATGGTGATCACTGATGGAGAAACAAAGAAATGTGTATAAAAACAAAGCACTATGTGTGATCAATAGTGCAGGTTCAAATATATGTGATCGAACGGTGATCACTATGTCTCTTCACATTACGAGAATAGATGGGGATGTCTAGTGTGTTATAGTGATATGCGATAAACTTTGAAATGAGATCAGGGTAAAAACACAAAGTTGTGTCACACTTTATAAAGAAAACAACCAACATTGATCAAACTTTTAAACTTGAATTCATCATTAAAAAGTGGCATATATGTTTTGAATTTTGAAATGGTGTAAACTAATAAAATGTGTATTTTTTAGTATATTTTATGTTTGTATTTTTAGAAAACATTAAAAATTGTATGAATATGGTTTTTTATAAATTTACACTACAATTTTGTTGCTGATAAAATGCTAAAAAGTGAAGTTACATGAAAATTTAATATTTATATAGTAAATTCTATTATTTCTCCTTCCAATTTTTTGTATATTTATAACTTTAAACTTCAGTGCATGTATTTTTATTTTATTTTGATAAATATATATTTTCAAATAAATATTAAAATGTGTGTGTATTGAAACAAAATTGTTTCCATTTGACCTCAACTTTTATATTGATTATTTATCTAAAATAAAAAATAAATTATACCATCTTGATATAGATTCTTTAATCTAGTGCATCATATTTTTCCAAATATTTTTAATAAGTTCTAGTATTTTTCTTGGCATGGTAATTAACCTAAATTTTTTGTGTTGATAACCTATTTTTAGTAAAAATAAAATATAAAATATAAATAATAGTTAAAATATTTATATATATATATTTTTGGAAACTACACATATGGATCTACAAGAGGGTATTTCTATATTTAAAAAAATGTTATTTACATGACTAGGAGTTGTCAAAACATCAAGGTTATTAAATAATTTAATTTTCTTGATAAATTGGCTTCAAAATGGGTAAAGCCACAAAAGTGGGTTACAATTTGAGTGAGGAAGGAAAAGTGGCAAAAAATGACCCCATCCAAAAAAATTTGGTTTTTGGGGTTCGAATGAACCCTTTGGTTCAAGCAAACCAAAAAAAGGGTTCGAATGAACCCTTTGGTTCAAGCAAACCAAAAAAGGGTTTGAATGAACCCTTGTTCATGTGAACTGGTAATTAAATGCAAGGTGGACCGCATCCCACTAAAAATCCAATGTAAACCCCATTTTGAAAGGGGGTTCGAATGAACTGTGGTTCACTTGAACCCCCGGGGGTTCACTAGAACCCCCCCTAGTTCTAGAGAACCCTCCTTTTTAGACCTCCCTACTCTCTAGCACAAAAAAAACCAGAATTTTTTGCCTTTTGAAGCTCGGGTTGAGGATGAAAAGGGGGGAGAATTCACGAACCCAACCGGAATCAGGTAGTCCTCGAACAAGCTATCCAATGAATATAATTTTAATATGTTTTGGTTTTATTACGTATTTGTTTTTTTAGTTTTATGAAACATAGGTTTTTCATAAAAAATGAAGGTCTTTGTTTTGCGCATGTGGAAAAATAGCATTTATTAAAAAAAATACTAAAAAATATGAGTGCACCAGATATTGAAGTCCTTGATCCAGCAAAAAAAAAAAGAATTTTGATATAGACAAAAAAATTTACACATTATAAGGTCGCTCTATGTCTGAATTGTAATTGATTTGACTTCAAAACTTTTTTAAAGAAAACATATTCAATAAAAAATTATCTAACCAAGTCGAAGCACTATATGTTGGAGATACAAATCTAAATTTGAAAGAATTAGAATTTTATCCTTCATGAAGAAAATGTTGTGTTATACGGTGTGCGTCACTTTTTTAAAAAATGTTGTTTTCTGAAAAAAATGTGATGAGACTTTAGTTTGAGTCATATTCAAATTCCTCATGGTTTAGCCACTATAGGTGTCCGAATGTGAAAATTTAGTTAAAAAAAATTATTTCATTGTCCAGTTTGGCCGATAACTGTAAACCACTATTGTGGGATCACCCAAGTGGTGCTATATATGTATTTATTTAACAATTTTAGTTGGAAAAGTTGTCGATATATATAAATTAGCTAGAATTAATCTTAATAGATCATATGTTTGACCAAAATTGATTTCTAGTTAGAAATACTTAAATTTAGTTGTGTTGATAAGTTAGCTGAAAGTGTGACATAGCTTTATAATTTTACCCATCAACAACAAAGATTTAAAGATCATTTATCTAATGGTCACATTTTAAAGATGAACGAAGGACACTGGATTGTATCATGAAGGTAGTTGATCGATGAATCAGATTTGAAAGAGAAAACTACAAACGACCAAGTCCATGTAAATAGGGTTTCATGTGGTAACCAACATATAGGTGATAATTAAATGAGCTACCTACATCAATGACAAATGTAATTACATTTGATGCACAAAGTGGAAGCGCAAATTGCTATAGAGGCAAGGATCAAAATCAAATCAAATGAATAGAAGGATGCATTAAATGCACATCCAATCTTAGGGGTTGATAGAGAGAGAATGAAGGAAAACGCTTTGCACCAAAAGTAATGTTGTGTGGCTTAATGTAGAAGCATGATAGTGGAGAAGATATTCTAGAACACTAACATAGCATGCTAGATGATGGTGGAAAATTGCAAGGAAATCATTATCTGTTATCAACTACACAAAAAAATTTGATGAGAAGTTTGTCTAATATAAGGGGAACTCTATGAAGAGAAATGAAGAAGAGAGTGTACAGTGTAAAAGTGATTCTGAGCTCTAGAGATGGACAAAGAATACACTAAAAAAGAAAAGGAGTCAGCTACACAAGATATATGAGGGTGCATTGAGGTGGACCGAGAATGCACTAAAGAAGAAGGAGAAGAACATAGTTGAACTAGTGGGGTGTAGAGTAGAGAAAGTGATTTGTTGAGAGAGCAACAAAAATTTGAGTAGTTACAAAGTAAATTGTAACATTTGTTAGTGTTCCTAATTAACAAATTGTAGTAATCATTTATGTTGTAAATCTAATAGGTTGGTGCCATCAGATAACTGATTTGGTGCTTAGCTTAGGCGACATTAGCAGATCCTTAGGGTTGGTACCCTAAAAAGTTGTAACAAAAGGTTTCCTTGTGAGGTTGGATTAGGATAGTATCTCCTAGCAACATTTCCTCACAATGGTTTTTTCCCATCTTGGGTTTTCCCCATATATTTTGTGTTATGTGTTGTTAGATTGTGTTCTTGTTTAAATTTTTGTATCTCATATTTCAATCTACACACTAAGTGTTTAAGTAGTCAGTTTGATCTCTAATTGAAAGGGTTGAAATTTTAATATCTACTGATTCACCCCCCTCTCTCAGTGGATTGTTGTGTTCCAACATAATATTCTTAGGAAGCATATATTTTATCTTCCCCTAGTGAGAGAACTCTAGTGACTCGTCGTGATTTTGAGGGCCAACAACATCGGTTGGACCTGAAAAGCTTGTACTAACCTTTTGTGTCATGTTGTAGAGTTATGGGTTGTGCGGGATCTGTGAACCCCCACATAATTATTTTATTTTTCAATTAAATTTTTTAATAAACATTTTTTGCAGTTTTTAAAATCTTTAAAGGTTGAATATATATATATATAATTTTAAAAAAAAATTGACATGTTCTTGGGTCGTATGATAGTGCGATCATGGCTGTGGGTAAAAACAATTTTTCATTTTTTTTTCAACTTTTTTAAAATAGAGCAAATTTAATATCAATTTTTGTTTCCTAACCATTCTGGATACAAAGGTAAGGTCTGTTTTGTCACAAGAGGTCATCTGTGAAATTTAGTCTACAAGATCCTCATAAGAAAGTTCAATCCAAGAAACTCTTTTGACCCAAATTTTGCATGCCTCTAATCTACAATAAATCTTATAAATCTTGAAAAACCAAAACCACAAATATATATAATACACCTACAACATATGTTGCATACTTTGTAAATCCTCTAAGCATTCATGCATATCCATGAATTCAAATTTACACAAAATCTACTCAAACAAGGAAGCTCACACCTCCTATAAACCATGAAAGATTTGAAACCACTTGTTAGGAAATAACTCATCAGACCCACATTCTTAATCCGTTTCCTACATAACCCCATGAGAGATAAGTATGCATACAAGAAACCATAATGAAAAGATCAAATAGACAAGCCACAAGATAATACAAAACATACACTAGGAAAACCCTCAAGAGGGAGAAATTCAACCTCCAAAGGAATCCATACTCCATCTATCATTTAACAATAAAACATTACAAGAGTTACAATGAATACCTCTAAAACATCAAGCCTCTCCAATTCATCCTCCATGTGTCCAAGCATTAATACACACATTACATGCCATGCTTCACATATGCACTCCTTAGAAAGACAATAATGATAGCCCACTCACCCAACAAACATTAACCACTAAATATGTACTTTCTTTTATAGACTTGAGCTCACACAAATACAACCAAATGGTAAGATAAAACCATGTGAATACAAAATGACTAACCCCTCATTTAATATTGGGTACTAAGTTTTCACATTATTAAATATTCCCCAATATTAAATTATTATCTCATGTCTCTCATGCATTAAATAATAAACCAATGTTATAATAAAAAATAAATAAGCCCCCAAATAATTAGCTAATGTGATTAACCACAACTCCTAGGTGCATCACAACTAAATAATTATTGAATTACAAGATTATAATATAACATTTTATGCAATGGTGTACAACACCATATTTCAATAGACACATGCCATGATCTAGTCTCATTCCCAACCAAATTTTCTCTAGAGTTTATTTTTTACATTTCACATTTCCTTTTATAAACATTCTTTGTATTATTTTTTTAATATCATGAAGTTTGCACATTAATGGTGACTCGTGTTTTTAGATCAATAAAATTTTGGCCTCCATAGCCTAGATATTATCTATTTTGTGATTTTTTTTAATTTTAGGTACTCTTTGGGAGCTTTGGATGTGATGGATCAAATCCAAAATAATTGTAAAGGGAATTCATGATAAAATACATATTTGATATGAAATTAGAAAAATTAAACATCTTAAAATAAAAATTAAAGTATGTTTCCAAACTGTGGGAGACTACAAATTGAAGACATTTGAAGTAATGAAAGTATAAACCCTAATCAAATTAGATGTCTTCATATCCATTTCTATGAATCACTAAAATCAACTATGTATATTCACTCTGTTGAATTTTTAGCTTTCTTTTATGTTTTTTTTTTATATAATTGGTTTATATATTTTTTTCTTTTGTATAAGTAAGTACTACCAAGGGGTATCTCACATATTATAAGATCCAATAAAAAAGAACAGTTTAAAAGAACACCCTTTCCACAAGGGGTGTGACATGTCAACAACTATGTTGACCAAATATCCTACTTGACAAACAAATAACAATACAATCACTAGAAACAACACCCACCCAAATTGGTGTGAAACACATCACTTGGTCTCAATTTTTCACTCTACCCAATGTAGATCCCAAAGACAATGAATGTTTGAGTTTGGCAAAAGGAGATTTCTTTTTCTTGACCTCAATCTAATCATGTTCAAGAAAATGTGTGATATTCAAATCCTTGAATTTTCCTTTCGTAAGAGATCCTACAAATGTAAATAGTCTACAAGAATCACCATAGACACAAAAGGTCACATGCATGAAATCACACGATTAGTTTATAGCTTTATAGCATGAGAAGGAATGACATCACCAAGCATAGAACCCACACCTGACTAACACACATGAACAGGAGCATGACAATCGAGAGAAACCATGGGAGTGGCCTTTGAGCTAGATAACTCATCCTTTACATTTGGTTCAATGACATAGTGACCCAAATCAACCCTTATCCATCGGGTGGGAGTATTGATGGCTCCATTACTATGCACATAAGCATGATTCTTTTTGCATTGGAAGGTGCTATGAGAAAGTAAACAAAATATACATCTAAATGGGATCTTTTCATAATCTACAGGTTGCTTCCAATGTCTATCCCTCACTTTCAAAGAGATATTCTCCAGAAGGCCTCTAGTTAAATTTAATTCAACACATAGGAGGGCATAGTTAGAGTTTTCGTAATTGATTGTTTCTTTGGAAATGTAGTGGTATTTTCCCAGACCATTGGCAATTGATTTGAGACATGCAATTTTCCAAAATTACAGAGGTAAGTAAAGTAATCTTACCCAAAGAAATGAAGAGGAAAATGACTCTGACCGAGGATCGAAGGAAGGAAACCATGGCTTGATACATAGGAATTCACCTTGGTAGAACCATGGACTAGTGTTCAGAATCATCTGCTTGTCATCTAGTGATTCATATTTGAGAATGGAGAAACCCTTTCCATAAGGATAAATGTAGATTTCATCTTCCATGTTTTCTTTCCAATTTTTTCTTATCCAAGTTTGTAGGTTGCATAAATTTGGCCAAACTTTAATGAATATTCAAATTAGGGAACACTCCTTCAAGTGATCCTCTCTTTCACAAGCGGAGGAATCAAGACAAACTTTTGGTATAGATTCTGAGTGTTGGAAGACAAAAGGGGATGATATGGCATAAGCAAGAGCACCTAGCAGTGATAGAGAATCATCTGACACACAATAAATAATCACACCAAAGGCACAAGAACCTAGGACAACCTTAAATTCAAGCTTTTGAGTCAAAGATTAAGACTCTGAAACAAGTTTATTATGAGCACCCGAAGCCAACAAAGTCCCTCATGCCTACGAAATGGGTGCATCCATGGACTAACATGGGAATGAGGAAGCATCCCAACAATCATTTTTTGTTGCACCACATATTGAATAATCATCACACATTAATTGAATAATGAAAATAATTTTATTTATTTTATAGTATTATTTCTACAAAGAATTATTTTTGATAATTTATATTAAATTTGTGTACTTGAAATATATCTTAACTAATGCTGCATCTATAGATTGATCACGTGAATTTTTTTATTATATATTTGTTGTACCATTCAAAAAAGAAAAAAAAATTATTAATAATTCATCAATTAATAAGATAATCTTGTAAGGATCAAGAAAAAATATATATAATTATTTAATATTTAATATTTTTTAAATATTTATAAACATAAATATTAATTTTAACAATAAATTTTCCTTAAATAAATCACCAAAAAAATATATTGAGTAATATGTATATATAGTTATTTTATATTCATTCAAAGATATCAATTATTTACAAATTATAATATTGATCATGATTATTGTATTTTATATTATTATGATAGATCACAAAATGTGATTCCAAACATTATGTAAAAATATCTTACATAGTCTAATTCAAAAATAATTGTGATTTATATTTATCAAATATTTTATAAATTTACTTTTTATTGATAAAAAAAAAATTTTAGCATTGTTTGAGCTAAGTGAGGCCACAACTAATAGACCTCCTTCTTAGTATAAAAAAATTGCATTAACACAAATAGTCCAAACCAACAAGCTTAGCAACCTAGTAGGGGCAAAAAGACTATGAGCACATTAGGTTACTCAACATTTGTACTATGAAGTAACTAGCCTAAATGTCATCAACATCAATGCGAAGGTTGAAACTTGTGAACACAATGTCTATAATCACAATAACCTAAAAAAAAATTGTATCTTGATAACTATGGCATCAATGTATGATTTAACCGCGCTATGTCATAAGTAACACTATTTATAGGAGAAATCTAACTCCTAGACAAAAGGTACCTATGTATGTAGCATGATATCATAACCCCCATCCTCCATCTCTCGTGGTGGACAAAATGGCCCCAATGGAAAAGGTGGCCAAACGGACAAATACCCCCAATGAAAAAATTTGACGATCGAACGTTAACTCCATCTTCCCATTGCATGTCCTGTCGTTGAGAAAATGTGTCAGTGCTAGAGGGTTTTTAAATCATATTTCGGGATGGACAAAAACCCAAAAAAATGTGGCATTCAAAACCATTATTTGTAAATATCAAAAAGCCCAAATGAGGTCCCATTTTCGTCAGCGATATTTTGGTGGAGAGCAATGGGAAGGAGTTGGAGGAGTTCGAAGCTACCGGGTATGTATATTTGCTTGAAATATTTGCAATTTTTTTGGCCTAGCTAGGAACTATGAGGAAATGAATGGCCATTCTGTGGGGTTATGGTTTATGTGAATTTTTGTTGAGGGTTTTTTAATTTTTGTTTCCTCCTGTCTGCTGGTTTTGAAATTTTGCGCTTGTCGAATAAAATAGCTGGCAACCCATTGTGGAAATATGAGTGAAATTAGTGAATAAAATTTATAGAAACCTGAAATCATGCAAAATATATGACGAGGTTGGAAAACGCAACATGGGCTCTGCAATGAAATGGTATATTGTGAAAACCATATAAAGCCTAGAATGTTGCCATTGTTGACATTCTTATTTTGAACGTTGTAGGGTTTTCGTTGGGGAAAGGGGTATTTATTTGAAATGCAAGGTTGTTAATATTTTTTCATGTCAAGGCTTTTTTAATTTTTGTTTCCTTTCCTCCCATATGTTGGTTTTCAAATTTTTCCATTACCAGATGAAATAAATGATAACCCATTGTGGAAATTTGAGTGAAATTATTGAATAACGTTTATAGAAAGCATAAACCATGCAGAATATGTAATGAGGTTGGAAAAGGCAACGTGGGTTTTGCAATGAAATGATATATTTTTAAAACCACAGAAAACCTAGAACTTCACCATTATTCACATTCTTATTCAAAATGGACAAAAAAGAACAAAACATGGCATTCAAAATCGTAATTTGCAAATAGAAAAATGCCTAGACGAGATCCCATTTTTGCAGCCATTTTATACACTCTCATTTTGGAAAAAATAGTGTCTCATAAAACTCTAACTATTTTAAAACACTTTAGAAGTAACAAACCACTTGGTTACTCACCCCTGACCTCAATTTGGTATGTTTTGTGATTGTCTAGAGAACCTTTTCTTATTTAGATATTAAGAGTGTAATGAAATTGGAAAAAAGTAGGGGTTATGAAACCTACAAGGAACAATTTTTTAGATTGTTTGGAGTGTTGGAAAACACCCTGTCCCATGTCAGTTAACTCCTACCTACCTTTCTTAGACATTTGGTCATGTCTACCATTATAGTCCACTTTGGTACAGTCCAAATGTCATTTCACACTCTTTATCTAAGTGGAACAAAACGCCCTGACGGAAAAGAAGGCTAGATGGAAAAATTGCACCAATGGAAAGACTTGATGGTCAGACGTTAACTTGGACCTATCGTAGACTTTCCCGTTTTTAGGAAAACTTATCAATGCCGGTGGGTTTTTAAAATTATATTTTGGATTGGACAAAAACCCAAGAAAATGTGTCATTTTAAACCATTATTTGCAAATATGAAAATGAGGTGCGAAGAATGTAATAAAATTGGGAAATAGTAGGTATTATGAAACTTGCAAGGCACCGTGTTGTTATAGATTGTTTGTAGTGTTGGAAAACACACTATCCCATTTCAATTAGTTTGATATGAAGAGTTTTATTTCATTATGCTCGAAGAATGCAGTGAAGTCCACTTTCAAATTTTTGAACAATACTTTGCTACAGTCCAAATGTCATTTTCTTTCTTTATGTGATTGGAAGAAATAAAGTACTTACATTATTTGTAGTGCTGGAAAACACATTATCTCCTCTCACTTGGCCAGAAAACCAACTTGATGGCACCATTAACTCCTACCTATCATTTCCAAGACGTTTACTATTCATCTATTGGTTTCATCACTTTGATCCCCCGTCTGGCAGGCTCTGCACTATAACATCTCATCATGTTATGTATGTTACCATGTATATTGTAATGTATATTTTCATGCATTTTTTTATTTACATAGGTCACTTTTGTCTAGGAGTTAGATGGCTTTTATTTTTCAGCTCCAAAAAGATAACTTTTAGACAAAAGGCACCTATGTATGTAACATGAGATCAAAATAGAATTTCACTTTTCTCATCTGATTCGACCAAATAAATGCTCACACTATTTGTAGTGTTGGAAAACACACTGTCTCCACATAATTTGTTAACAAAAAAGAAATCCATATAGTGTTGTAAAACTCTCTTGAATCAAATGAGGAAAGTGAAATGTCATTTTTATCTTATGTTGCATACATAGGTTCTTTTTGTCTACGAGTTAGCTTTCTCCAATGACATGGTGGAGTTAACGTTCGGCCATCGACTTTTTCCGTTAGTGCTATTTGTCCATCCAACCACCTTTTCCATCGGGGCCATTTTGTCAACTACGAGAGATGGGGGGTACGATATCATGCTACATACATAGGTCCCTTTTCTCTAGGAGTAACTAGCTTTATCTGATTGGAACAAATAAATTGCTTGCATTACCTGCACAGTTGGAAAACACACTTTCTTCTCTCAACTCTAGAGGGTTTTAGAATAGTATATAGGTTGCTTATTTCTTAACACCTTGTATGGAGATATTGTTTTTTCCAACATTGTAAATAATGTGAGCATTTATTTGGCCAAATGAGATGAGGAAAATGAAATTCCATTTCAATCTCATGTTACATGCACCAGTGCTTTTTATTTATGAGTTATCTTTGTCTTGGTTAGAACAAATAAATTTCTCACATTATTTGCAAATCTAGAAAGCACACCATCTCCTCTCAATTCTAGAGGGTTTAACAACACTATATGGGTTTCTTGTTTCTTAACACCTTATATGGAGATAGTATGTTTTCCAACATTTCCAATAATGTGAGCATTATTTTATCTGGTTAAATCAAATGAGGAAAGTGAAATTCCATTTTGACTGTACCAATTAGAAGATAAAAAATAAACAGAAATAAAATGCTCACATTGTTTGTCCTGGTGGGAAGCACGTTGTCTCTTCTTAGTTATTCCCTCATGAAAAGTGTTTGTTTTGTATGCTCAAAAAATGTAGTGAAGGTACCTTGATCTTTTATAACAATTCTTTGGTGATGTAAATATGGCATTTCCCAATTTTCATCTGATTGGAACAAATAAAAGGCTCCCATCATTTGTACTGTAGGAAAACACACTATCCCATGTCAGTTAGTTCGTTATGAAAAGTTTTGTTTTGTTATAATAAAAGAATGTAATTAAGACAACTTTGATGTTTTCGAATAGCTCTTTGCTATAGTCCAAATTTCATTTCACTTTCTTCATCTGATTGGAACAAAATAAAAAACTCATAGTATTTGCAGTGTTGGAAAACAAACTGTCTCCTCTCAGTTATTTCCTCATGGAAATTTTCTTTTTGGTACACTCAAAAAATGTAATTAATTCCACCTTCATATTTTAGAAAAAACTCTTTGGTGACGTAAATATGGAATTTCCCTTTGTTCATCTGATTGGAACAAATAAAATGCTCGCATTATTTGGAGTGCTAGAAAACACACTATCGCATGCCAGTTAGTTTCTAATGGAAAGATTTGTTCAACAAATTTGGAGATAAAAAAAATCTATCTAGAAAACTCACTCTCCTATGTCAAAATTATTATTTATAATTTTTTGGCAACATACACATATATATATAGTATGCATTGTTGAATACATTCTTACTATTTTCAAAAAAATTGGGTTGGGAAACGATGAGTGTTATAAAAGTTGTAACCCATATACTATTCTAAAACCCTTTACAAGTAGCAACCTGATTTCTTACTCATCCTCACCTCAATTTGGTAAGTTTTGTGGTTTCCCCAAGTGTAACTCCTTGTTGTGCTCTTCACCCTCTAGGTTTGAGCATGGATATTGAACCATAGAGTGTTATTCATCGTGTAATTATTTTGTTTATTATCATATTTAACCAATTCCATCACCTGCTATTTCTTGGTCAATCAAGGTGATCACCAAGGTTTTCATTGAATTCTTAATGATTATTCTTGAATAACTAATGCACATTGTGCTTTGCAAGCATAGTGTCTTGCAATAATCTATATTTTTTAAGTTATCTGTACAAGTAATGAAATAAAAAAAAGTTTGAAAGTGGTGCATGGTATCTCTCTTGTGTGTCTTGTCTTCCCTTATTGATTATGCAAGTGATGTCCTCTTTCATATGCTAGGAGAAATGAGTATGAGATATATATGAATGAACATCCATTTCTTCATAGTTCCAGCAAATAGCAAAATGGAAGATATTATTGTTGATATATATTACAAGTGTTAGCAATAGGTTAAATTGGAAATTAATTTCCCATGGTATAAATTATATGTTTTTTTATTCACTGTACAAGCTGGCATGTTAGAGTCAGCACAACATATAAAGCAATATTGGTGAAGTTTGGAATGAAGTGAATTCTTTGTAGTAGGAAATGTCTTTAATTTACCAATTTAATCTATCACTCACACTTGTCTCTCTTCCAAGTGGTTGATATAGGCGAGGAAAAAAATTTGAACAAAACAAGGGCAGGTGGATATAGAAGGATGCTTCAGGACACGTGAAGCTTCTAAAGTAAATACAAGTGATTTTGGTTTTCATAGCTTGAATCGGAAGTGTATTGGGCAATTAAATTTCAAAAAAAAAATACATTTAGAATTTCTAATTTATATAGGGATGGGATTCTTATTGTGGGGAACATGCAAACAATTTACAGTTTAATTTAAATAAAATAAATGTTACATTATTGTGTGTGTATTATATCCCAAAATTTTACGTGAATCATGTTTCCTTGTTGAAGAGTGAGTGTTGCATGGGAAATGTTTAAAGAATCAGTGAAGGGTGATAATGAATCCTTTCAATTATCCTTCTCATAATTGATTTGTGTGAATTTTAGTTTGATTTTTGCCACACTACATCGATATCATTTTTCTCCCAAAATAGAACAGGACCCTTTGGATCCTTGGTATTAGATTAGATATTTTTTGAAAAGAACATAATATTTATGATTTTACATTAGAGTATCCTCCTTTTAAATGATGTACATTTGTTTAGTTGTGAAGCATTGTTGCGTAGTTGGTTTTCATCAGGTTGTGAATAAGGAACATTGTTATTCTAATTGTTTTGACTCAATATAATATACCATACAAACTACAAAGGAGAGGCCATAATAACATAGAAATGGCCATTAGGCTTCCCAAGTTTGTAATGGAATTGCACTTCTATAACAAACTGTAAAAGTTCTGAAAACACAATGTGTTTCACAATGTAGAAGCCTCTTTACAAATATGAGTTTTCCTTATTGTGAATTTGGAGGTTTAGAAACACAATGTGTTGTCAATTGTGTAGATGCTTATGCTCAAAATATGCACCTATGTGCATAAAAAAAATGCATAAAAGCATAAATAAAAGATTACATAACAACACACATGGTAACAAAATGTGAGGAAACCGACAGACAAAACCAAACATCTGGGAAATCATAGTTAGGAGTTAGTGATGCTGTCAGGTCAGTTTTCCTACCTCATGTTGGCCAAACAAGGCAGGCACCTTAGCTTTCTCATGAAGTCTCGCTTTCATCCGTATTTTTTTCTAGCGCAGGAAAACTAGAGAATGACGTGGGCCTTTTTGTTTCATGTCTTCTCATTGAAAGCTAAAGTTTTGAGTGCATGTGATGGAGTTGGAGGATAAAACTGACCAAATTCGGGTGGTGGGTACTATCCAATAGTGTTGCATAGAGTCTTACAACACTATTTGGGTTGCTTGTTTCTTAACACCTAGGGTTTTCTAACATGAATTGTTGCAAAATAGAATGAAGTGTGTACTATGAAGCACACTATGTGTTGATAGTTAATAGAGTCCCCCTTAAAACAGACATATGCTATTTGATAAAATATAACACCATCTATACGTTTGCATATTTTTATTTCAAGACAAAGGTTGGGTATAAGTAAAGGTAGGCTTCAAAATACATTGTGTTTTCCAACATGCACTACAAAACGTTCACTGTTTTCAACTAGTTTATTCATTATTGTGGATAACAGAAAGAAAGTTGTGTTCTTTCTATTTGTAATTCACACCTATATATATAGGTTTAAAAAATAGAAGGGCTTGGGGATGTTGTGATGTTGAGGTTAAAAAGTGCAGTGTATTATGAAGCATGCAATTTTTTATATAATTGAAACTTAAAGAGAACAATGCAAGGTGTGATTTTCAAGACATTCATATTGTTTTGTAACATTCCATGTTGCAAAATTGTATGTGTTAAGAAGCAAGCACCCCACTGTGAGACAATCCCTTACATATAAACAAGGAGATTCAAACAACTGAAAACCCACATTGTGTTTTCCAAAACACAACTATTTTGTGCACTTTGTTTTTCAATCATCTGAAATTTAAACGTAACAATGGAAGGTGTTATTTTGAATACATTCATACTATTTTGTAAAACTCCATGTTGCAATACCCTACTTGTTAAGAAGCAAGCAACCCACTTTGAGAGAACCCTTTACATGTAAACAAGGACATTCAAATAATTAAAAACCAGCAATGTGTTTTCTAAATTGCAATTATTTTGTGCACTTTTTTTTCAGTCATGAGAAATTTAAATGCAATTTTTTCCCAAATTAAAATTCCTTATAAATTTTGAAAGGTCTTTTGAATACATTCAAATTGTCTATATTATGAAATTATTTGAAGAAATTATTTCTATTTAGTATGAATGCATGTTGGAAAACCCTAGGTGTTAAGAAATAAGAAATGCATATAGTGTTGTAAAACCATGTGCAAGTGAGAAGAGATAGTGTGTTTTACAACACTGCAAATAATGCGAGAACTTTATTTGTTCCAACCAGATAAAGAAAGCGAAATGACATTTGTATTGTACCAAAGAGTTGTTCAACAATTTAAAAGTGGACTTCATTACATTCTTGGAGCATAATGAAACAAAAGTGTGACTCTTTGTAACAAACTAACTGAAATGGGATAGTCTATTTTCCAATACTACAAACAATCTATATAAACACTATGCCTTACAAGTTTCATAATACCTAATGTTTTCATATTTCATTATATTCTTTGCACCTAATTATGCTATTTACAAATAATGGTTTCAAATGCCATGTTTTTTTTGGTTTTTATGCATTCCAAAATATGATTTTGAAAACCCACCGACACTGACACATTTTCCCAACAACAGGATAGGCCACGGGAGGTTGGAGTTAATGTTTGACTGTCAATTCTTTCCATCAATGCCATTTGTTTGTCCAACCTTCTTTTCTATTGGGGCATTTTGTTCCAATCAGATGAAGAAAGTGAAACGAGAGTTCGACTATAGAAAAGTGAAATATGAAACAAAACTCTTACATATTCTACATGGTTTCTGATTTTTGTAAACATTATTCAATTATTTCACTCATATTTCCAAAATGGGTTGTCTATTATTTCATTTGGCAATTGCTAAAATTCATATTTCTCGTTGCTCTCTACCAACCTGAAAAACGTTGCTATGGAAAATGGTGGTGAAAATGGGACCTCATTTGGCCTTTCTGCTATTTATATATAATGTTTTTTAATGCCACGTTTTGGGATTTTTGTCCATTCTAAAATATGATTTTTAAACCATGATGACTGCTATGATGCCTGTGAGATGCGTTTTTGTAGGGAGAATGGCCTTGTCCCAATTGCAGAAGGTAATCTCCTTGAAACATGGCTTACACATGATAACGTGTTACCCTTCTTTAGGGATAAGACATGTCTAATTATTACTAGTAGTTGGTTTATGCATTCGATTGTGTAATAAATTTTACATCAATGTTCCAGATGAAACTTTGTGATCCATCATCACGATGAAGAAGAGAGCATAAGGGGTGATGCTGATGGTATCTTCTTCATGGTCATCTTGGATTATGAAGTCTGATCCGAAACTTTGATGCAAAACATCTTACAAAATCAAATCTAGAAATCAGCTAGCAACAATCAATATGGATTATGCAAAATTGGTATCATTTATGTCTGATTATGTTATCATTTGAAACACATGGTTTTTTTATGAATAATAGCTTGAGTTTACAATATTTTGTAGGGAGATTAGCTTCTGCCTTGCGATTGGATGTCACTATTCTCTGTAGAAGAATTCATGTCAGAGGCATCATAACATACAAAAATGCATTAAAACATACAAAAATACGTACATCACATGATGGGACAGCATATGGTGGAAAATAGTTGGAGGTTGGAAAAAAATGTATTGTGAGGTCTTTCATTATGCATGTTGAAAGCTAAAGTTTTGAGAGAATGAGGTGGAGTTGCAGTTGTAGGATGTATAAAAGCATGCAAATTCAACTCAGGGGGTAGTAACGAATTGGAATGTTACTTGTGAAGGGTTTGTAAATGGTATTTGGTTTGCAGGTTCAATAACACCCAGTGTTTTCTAACCTCCAATTACACATTGTTGGCCTTGCCAATGTATGAAAAGGTCAACCTATCAATGCCTGATACAAGCATTAGATAAGAACTCTATAAAGACATGAGAACATTTCATGACAATTGGGCATCTTTGGAGCTACTTTGCAATATTCACAAAACAAAGTCTTCTCTCCAACACACATCACCATCTCTTCCAAAATCTCATCCACTCAGGTCCATGATGTCAAAAAATGTCATCGATGTATGATGGAGAGAAATGCATGTTTTGGAAATGCGAAAGGTATGCTTGAAATTTGGCTAGTTGTCATGAAATGTTACTACATTGGAAGGGGGGTGGGGGGACAACCCTATGTTTTTTCCATCATGAAAATTTTTTTGTGCAACTTGTGTTCCAAAATGATAACAATATTGAAATGGAATGTTTGGTACGAGTAAGGGTTGTTATAAAATATGAAGTTGAACTTCAATACACTATTTTGTTACAGTCTGCATAACAAAAACTGTTGTTTTCAAATAAGATTTGAGAAGTGAGGTACAACCCCTATGTGAGTGCTATTTGTGTCAACACACATAGACAATATGAATGCAATGAAAATGTTTTGGTTACTTGGACAGTAAGAACCCAATTGGTTTGTCACTCCTAACGTGAATTTGGATAGTATTATGTATCCTCCAGCTGCAATTATATTGATAGTATGAATGTCTTGGAAGCCTTTTGATTTGTACATGCTAATAATGTAATTAAGTTCAACTTCAAGATAACTAATAACTCTTACTTATAGTATAAATTGTATTTGAATTTCTTCATACGGCTGAAACAAAGAAATTTACAAAATAATAGAAAATTGGAAAACATAACATGGGTTTTCAGTTGTTTCATTCTACATATTTAAATATAAACACTTGAGAGGATGGGGAGGACTTGCGGGTGTGGGATACATTTGGTTTTAGGTTTCTTAATGCCCTTTGTTTTCCAAATTAATTACATTATTGTTATCTAGAAAGCTAAATTCTCTCAAGAAATCACAAAACATACCAAATTGAGGTGGGGTGAGTAACCAATAGGGTTGTTACTTGTAAAAGGTTTTAGAATAGTTCATGGGTTGCAAGATTTATAACACCCTGTGTTTTCCAACCCCAAATTTCACATAACAATTTGAATGCCTTGAGAATCTTTTCTTATTTAGACAGTAGGAATATAATAAAAGGGCACCTCAAATAATTAAAACTATTAGTTATGGTTTAAATTGCAATTCAGTATCTTCGTGTGACTGAAAAAATTAATTGCACATAATTATTGCATGTTCGAAAACATGGTGGGTTACTTCTATAGCATTTTACAATACTATGGGTTGTACGTTTCATAATACACCATCTCTTTTCTAGCCTGCAATTTTGCTGACAATAGGAATGTATTGAAAACCTATTTTTATTTAGACACAAAGAATGTAATGAAAGGCACTTGATAATTTATCACAAGTCTTAGGTAGAGTGAACTATACATTTGAAATTCTTCTTATGATTGAAAAAAGATATGCTTGCTTACTATAAATGGTGCAACAAACTTTGGAACTTTAACTATCCATAACACTTGCAACAATTTTATAGTTTATAGAAAACCAAGGATGCATTATGTAAAAGGGAATGTTCTTCATACAATGAAGAATATCATTGAGATGGACAACACACTTGAAAGGGTGTCTAGTGGTGCATTCTCTTCAAGGTAGTCGTGTTTCCCAAACATGCAGGTAAGATACGGTAATTACAAGATGTAATCAAATGTATAATTTTCATCTCACATAAGTGGTTACGATGTTGACTAGAAAGTGGGAATTTTTTAATCAGGAGGCAGAAACCACAATACATAGGAAGTCCCCTCATTTGAGGAAAATCTTGAAACCTGAGGTAGTGACATGTTTAGTAATTGATTGTGAGATTCTAATTTCCCTTTCCTTCAAATGCATCAATGAGAATTCTTTATAGTTTCAATTAGAAAATATCATGTATGTTACAAATATGTTGATTTTCGTAGTATAAGGTTCCTTTGATTCAAGATGATAGTTAGGGAGATCATCACGCTCTTGCCATAGTCCACAAAAAAAAGGAAGAGCGTTCAAAGGGAGACCCTAAGGATGGAGAGGGATGCAATGAAGCACATGGTGATGTGGTGGATGGGAGGGTAGATATAATAACCTAATTATTACATTGTTTCACTGTGTGTATATGTTGTGCATTCAAATTATTTGAATATCAAATATATTAAGCAGTTTTCTTTTCCAAATTTGTTGTGCAAGTTATTGTTGAATACAAAAGAGAAGTGGAGAATGACAGATATGTATATTATTGTATTGTAGAATAATTTAAGATAAAATATCATGATTGGATAGTGTTCAATATGCATAGGATTCAACATCA
>CM021100.1:435228817-435250683 GCA_007115665.2 Sequoiadendron giganteum
GTGAAGAAGAAATGAGAAGAAACGGTGATCTAGAAGTTTTATGTCTAATGTTTGTTTTGATTATTTGAATGAATTGGTTGCATGCATCTGAGTTTGATGTGAAGTTTCAATTCCTCCTATTACACAACAAGGATGAACAACAAAGTGCTCCGTTCATAGGTTATTGTTGTTTCAAAAGATGAAGTAGTGACCACAAAAGCACAAGATGATGTTGTTCCTCCTAACCCCTTCTCTAACATTGAGAAGAAGAAGAAGAGTGTAAAGTTTAAAATTTCCTCACATCATCACAAGAAGATATGAGTACAAATGGTGATTTCAAAATCTTTTATTTGATGTTTTTTTTTATTATTTAAATGAATTGGTTGCATGCATCTAAATTTGATGTGATGTTTCAATTCGTACTGTTATAGGTCAATGATGAACAATAGATTATTTCCCTTCAACAAGATACTCTTTATTTGGAAGGCGAAGCAGATGCCATGGAAGAACATGATGATGTTGTTCCTCTTAATCTGTTGTACAACACTGAGAAGAAGAAGAAGAAGAAGGACAATGAGCGTATATAGTTTAAAGTTTCCTCACACCCTCACAAGAAGAAACAAGTAGAAATGGTAATTTCAAAATTATTATTTAATATTTGTTTTGATTATTTCAATGAATTCGTTGCATGCATCTAAATTTGATGTGATATTTCAAATCTTGCTATTATAGGGAAAATATGTACAACGAATTCCTGCCCTCAAACAAGATACTCCTTATTTGGAAGACAAAGCAGACACCATGGAAGAACAAGATGATGTTGTTCCTACCAACCCGGCATATCACATTGAGAAGAAGAATAATAATAATAAGGAGCCTATAGGGTTGAAATTTTCCTCACACCCTCACAAGAAGAAATGAGAAGAAACGATGGTTTCAAACTCTTCTATATATAATGTTGATTTTTATTATTTCAATGAATTGGTTGCATGCATTTGAATTTGATGTGACATTTCAATTCCTATGGTTACAGGGCAATGATGAACAATGGAGTCCTGCCTTCGAATAGGATACTCTTGATTTGGAAGACAAAGCAGAGGCCATGGCAGAACAAGCTGATGTTGTTCCTCCCAATCCGTCGTCTAACATTTGAGAAGAAGAAGAAGGAGCATACACAGTCAAAAGTTTCAAGGTGGCTTCACATGGAGAAACTAGAAAAAATGGTGAATTTGAACTCTTCTATTTAATGTTTATTTTGATTATTTCAATGAATTAGTTGCATACAACTAAATTTGAAGTGACGTTTGAATTCCTAGTATTACAGGGCAAGGATGAACAAAGTATTGGGCTTGACCTAATTAGCCATGTGGTTGCAATTGAAATCAAAGAGGCTAATAGAGATGGACATGCGGATGGGGAGAGAATTGGCCTGCAAGTTGAGTAGGGAAATAAAGATGGACATGGGGACGAGGAGAGCATTGGCTAGCAAGCAAGGCAGGGTAACAAAAATGGACATGGGGATGGGGAGAGCACTTGCCTATAAGTGGGATAGGGTAACAAAGATGGACATGGGGACAGAGAGAGCACTGGCCTACAAGTGGGATAGGGTAACTGAGATGGACATCATGATGGGGAGAACATTGGTCTGCAAGGGGGAGATGCCAATAAATATGGACATGGGGATGGGGAGAGCACTGGCTTGCAAGTGGGAGAGGGTAATAAAGATGGACATGGAGGTGGGGACAACACTGGCTTGCAAGTGGGAGATGGTAATAAAGATGCACATGGGGATGAGAAGAGCACTGGCTTGCAAGGGGAGATGTAAATAAAGATGGCCATGGGAACCAAGAGAATAGTAGCCTATCATCTATATCGATAATAAAACCAACACACTTCCATGCTTCTGTTCTTATTTCTGTATGAATCCTTTAATATGCTTTCAATTATGATTCACATCAGTGACATTCCATTGCAGCCAAATCCTATAGATGAACGGATGATAGAGTTCAAGGGCATCATTTTTAAGGTCAGTGATCATGTTAATCTTTTGAGGCAGCGTAAATGGGTTACCAAAGGAATTGTACATGTTGTCAATAGAAAGGCTAAAACCCATGGCTTTATGCACCCAAAAAATTGTGTTAGATTCAATATTGTTGAGGCCATTGCCGGTGAGCATTATGTGCCTTTTCCACTTCCTGGCATAGACACCATCAATGAGTGTGCGGGCGGCTTCGTGCTATGGAATCTCTTTAAGATGAAGCATTTTATTCCAAAGTTACACATAAATAATATTTTGTTGTATATAGAATACTACCTTATATTGTTTCCATCCACACGTTAATTGTGATTAATTGTTTATTATAGGGTGAAGGTGATAAACATGCTAAGTACAAAGCAAAACCTATGAATAAATCTGTTGTCTTATGTTCATCATTTGTGAGGGTTCACGAAATTGGAATCACACCTCCCAAAATACACAAGAACCCTAAGAAACGTGTCATTTATTTTGCAGGGTTGAATTCAATTGCAAAGAATAGACAGTGTAGGATATGATGAGATAGGCTTAGAATATTGATTCTGTATTGTGGGTTTCATTATTTGATCATTGAACAATTATGGTTTACAGATATACCATTTTCATATGTTCGAACACTATGTTGTTATACATTTCATATCATACTCTTCATAGCCCTCTGTAATTATTTGATTATTGAATAATTATGGTGAACATATATACCTTTTTCATATGTTTCAACCATATTTTTTTATACATTTCATATCTAACTTTTCATGACCCTTTGTAATTGTTTGATTATTGAACAATTATGGTGAACATATATATTATTTTTATAAATTTGAGCACAATGTTCTTATCCATTTCATATCAAGCTTTTCATAGCCCTGTAATTGTTTCATTACCAGCAAGAATGTAATGGAGTCCACTTTCAATTTTTAGAACAATTATTTTGTTGAGTGTATTTCCTTTTTCAATGTGATTGGAACAAATTAAATTCTAGCATTGTTTGCGGTGTTTGAAAACACATTGTCCCTTGTGAGTTATTTCGTTACAATAAGTATTTGTTTCATTAAGACCAATAATGTAAATGAGGTCCACTTTGAATTTTAAAACAATTATTTGGTAGAGTGGAGATGTTAGATTTCCCTTCTCCATGTGATTGTAACAAATAAAATGCCTGCATTGGTTGCAGTGTTGGAAAACACACTATCCTCTCAGTTATTTGCTTATGAAAGGTCTTTGTTTTGTGCGTTCACAAAATGAAATGAAATCAAATTTGAATTTTTAGAACTATTTGGTAGACTCAAAATGGCATATTTCCTTTTTCCATGTGATTTGAACACATAAAATTCTTGCATTGCTTGTAGTGTTGGAAAATACACTATCCCTTGTCAATTATTTCATTACCAAAATTTTTTTTATTTTTCACGCTCCAAAAAAGAAGTGAAGTCCACTTTGAATTTTAGAATAATTATTTGGTAGAATGGAGATGGAATATTTCCCTTCTTCATGTGATTGTAACAAATAAAATGCTTGCATTGGTTGGAGTGTTGGAAAACACACTGTCACGTCAGTTATTTGCTTATGAAAGGTCTTTGTTTTGTACGCTCGCAAAATGAAATGAAGTCTACTTTAAATTTTTAGAACGACTATTCGGTAGAATTTAAATGGAATATTTCTTTTCTCTATGTGATTGGAACACATCCAATGCTTGCATTCCTTGCAGTATTCGAAAAGGCATTGTCCCCTATCAATTATTTCGTTACCAAAATTTTTTATTTTCCACACTCCAAATATGAAGTGAAGTCCACTTTCAATTTTAGAAAGATGATTTTGTAGAGTCAATATGTTATATTTCCCTTCTTAATGTGATTGTAACAAATAAAATGCTTGCATTGGTTGTAGTGTTGGAAAACACACTATCCCCTATCTATTATTTTCTTATGGAAATTTTTCATTTCATATGCTCCCAAACTGAAATTAAGTCAACTTTGTTTTTTTCTAGAATGAATATTTGGTAGAGTGGAAATGGCATATTTTCCTTTTCCATGTGATTGGAACACAAAAAATTTGTTGCATTACTTACATTGTTGGAAAGCACAATGTCCCCTATTAGTTATTTTGTTACCAAAAGTTTTTATTTCTCATGCTCCAAAAATAAAGTCAAGTACACTTTCAATTTTACAACAATGATTTCGTAGAGTTTAGATGGGATATTTCCCTTCTTCATGTGATTGTAACAAAAAAAATGCTTGCATTGGTTGTAGTGTTGGAAAACATAGTGTCCCCTATCAATTATTTGCTTATGGAAAGTGTTTATTTTGTATGCTCCCAAACTGAAATTTAGTCCACTTTGATTATTTCTAGAATGACTATTTGGTAGAGTTGAAATGGCATATTTGCTTTTTCCATGTGATTGGAACACAAAAAAATTCTTGCATTGCTTGCACTATTGGAAAACACACTGTCCCTTGTTAGTTATTTCGTTACCAAATTTTTTTATTTCTCAGGCTCCAAAAATCAAGTGAAGTCTACTTTCAATTCTAAAAAAATGATTTCATAGAGTGGAGATGGAATATTTTCCTTTTTCATATGATTGTAACAAATAAAATGATTGCATTGATTATAGTGTTAGAAAACACACTATTCCCTGTCAGTTATTTTCTTATGAAAGGCCTTTGTTTTTTATGCTCACAAAATGAAATGAAGTCCACTTTGAAGTTTTAGAATGACTATTTGGTATACTCTAAATTGCATATTTCCTTTTTCCATGTGATTGGAACACATAAAATGCTTGCATGGATTGCACCATTGGAAAACACACAGGGTTGTCCCTCACTTCTCAAATGTTGTTCAAAGACAATAGTTAGTGTTATCAAGACTGTAACAACACAGTGTATTGAATTTCAGGTTCATATTTTATAACAACCCTTACTTGTAACAAACATTCCATTTCAATATCGTTATACGTTTGGAACACAAGATACACAAATAAAGTTGCAAGAGGGAAAAACATACAAGGTTGTCCCTCACTTCTCAAATATTGTTCAAAGATAATACTTTCTATTAAATAGACTATAACAACACAATGTATTTTATTTCACCTTCATATTTTATAACAACATAATGTATTGAAGATCACCTTCATATTTTATCATCAAAAAGGGCATTGAACTTATTAGATCTCTACTAATTTTCCTTAATGATTGTCATATCTATGAATAAAAAAGTGCATAAATATCCAACTTAAGCTTCACATTTTATAACAATATTTTAAAAGACCTTTATATTTTATATCAATGCCAACTTGCAGCAAACATTTGATTTCAATATCATAAGATGTTGCGAAGAAAAAAAGTTGCAGAATGGACAAAAAATAGGGTTGTCACAATGTTTTGAAATGTTTTCAGATTTGATCTTAGATAAACAATTCCAATCACATAGTCAGATGTAAAAACATTTCGAGTTAATAATATAGTTTTTTGAAGAAAATTACAAGCCATAATTAATACTACTAACACTAAGAACTATGTCAACCATTTATGAACAAGTATAATTTATGCATTCTTAGCATCTAGAAGGATTTTTCTCACTTTGATTGTCAAGGTGGAATTGACAACATACAATGTTGGCACCCTATAATATGCATGTAGCAACCTGAATGATGGTTTGACATGGTGGATCTCAAACTTGACAATGTGGTTGAATTTGAAGATGGCCAGCAACCATTCCTCCACAAGACCCATGTGATTGCTAATTAGAGATTCCCCCTTAAGGAATATCATAAACCTCATGCTCAACTCATCAGTAAGATTGTGCTTGCATATGATTATAGTTGGTGGAATGAATACCTTCCAAATGCATCCAGCTAGGAAGATGTCTCAAATTTCCCGATAAAGAGACATTGGCCAATCACATAAATTTACAATCTCTATTTGTAGATTGTAATATTGAACATCCATGCCCATTTTTTTCCCATACACCAAAGATGTTGTTAAAGAAGTTAGCATAATTATGGTAGTTCAAATTAGTGTGGCTTGGCCCTTTTCTATCAATTCTCCTTAAGATTTTTTCCTGCAACGTGTATGAGAGACTTAATTCTTCAATGTGAGCAAGAATATTGTATGGAAGATAACGGTGGTAGTTGTTCAACCAACTAGTGACCCATGCTCATGAAGAGTGCGACATCTTCTATACAACAAAAGTAGCAGGTGCTGAAATTCCTAAAATGAAAGACAAAACAACTTTTTTAGAATGTACAACTACATTTTTTAAGTAGAAAGACACTATCAATGCAATGGAAACACTGAAAAAGAAGCAAGAAAAGTGGAAGATATAGATATGTTTTTCACTTAAGATGTTGTCCCTATTCTTTGTAAAGCATCATGTACAATTTATCCAATGGGCATATGGCAATGCACGACTAGAACAACAGGAGATAAAATGCCTGAAATGAAAGACAACAAAAAATTCAGTAGATACAACAACATTATCTAATTAGAAACACACTTTGTATGTTGGCTTCTCTAAATCCAAATCAAGGCCTGATTCCTACACTGGTTATGATAGATAACAACATAAAGAAAATAAACAAAGCTAATACCTAGTAAAAAAGAGAACAACAAACAACATCAGAAAGTTTTATATTTTATTGTTTTTCAAAAAATAGAGTACACTTGTATATTATGTGGCCTGCTAAACTTTTTTGTTTATGCATACTTAAATGCATAATGGTTCCAATGGTTTCAAAACATTTGGAGTGTATGGTGTAGTTGCTCAAAATATTTAAAGTGAAAGAAAAAATTTCATAACGAACTAACTATGTAGGGATAGTGTGTTTTCCAATAGTGCAAAGACTATGACCATTTATCTAAAACAACCACTATATGTAACGTAAAGACTCAAAATATACTAAACATCTAAAACAAACTTTGCATGTGATGCAGGAGCATCTTGACAATATTATGATTCTAGGAAGAAAATCTTAAAGGTTGATGAGTTTTTGATGTTTTAACATTGTTCAAGGGTCATGTAAGTCATTTTTAATTTATTGAAGTAATTAGGAGGGTCAATACTCAAGGTTCTGTGTCAAATTTGGAAAAATATAAAATTTGTCAACATAAATTTGTGAAGTTGTAAAAATGCAACAAAGGAAGGTGAAGAGCCACATTAGTTTGGTTTGATTGGAAAGTAGTTAGAAAGTGAAAGGTCATGATTATTTTTTGTTAAAAATTCCTTGTAACCAATTAAGAAGGCGTGGGTGATTGAGATTTGAATAATGAATAAGGAAAACCTCTATTTTTTATGAATTTTTGACAAAATTTCATTGTTTCAAGCCATTGTATGGATTTTTACGAGCATGTATGCAATTTTAAGTACTTGTGATAATGTTCCATCCAGTCACCTTCCATTTCAAATTGGTTTCACGCAAATTGGTATTAATTTGAATAAGATATTGAGATTTTACTGTAGACTAGTAAAACCCCATTCTAGGGTAAACAGAGACAATGAAAATTGTCAATTCTTGGTGAAGACACTATTTGTTGTATGTACCTTCATATTTCAGAGGTCACAAGTCAAGTGCTAAAATCAAACGTGTGGAAAGGTGAAGTTCCTTGACTGAAAATTGTGTTACAGACCATAAAATAGAGTGTTCAAGAAGCCTAAGACCTAGGGTTTATAAATATGATTCTGGGAATGAATAGTTGATGGAATATTAAGCTTTAACAAACCTAATTTGGTGGGTTCTAAGAAATGGTTAGGATAAATTGATGGTGGAGATAGCATAATCAATAAGTCATATATGGGTTAAGACCTAATTAGGCCTAATTTGCATGTTAGTAGTCCTGATTTGATCACTGCTTTCCAAACTAACATATGTTGGTTTTCAGATATGTTTTAAAACTCTCTGATGCATATCCAAAAAGATAATCACAGTCTGAAGGAAGGATCTGAATTAAAATATAGGTTTAATAGTCTTGATTTTAATTGCTACTAGGAATTTGAATAGCCAATGAAGAAAATGGGAACGGTGTGTAAGGGTAGACCTTGTGAAGAGTTTTATTTTTCTATTTTAACTCAAATAAAGATTTCTTAAGCATTGAGTAGATTGGTTGTTCCTTCGAAAATAAAGTTTTTGTTTGAGTGCCATGGTAGCACATTAAGGATAGTCATGGAGAAATGATGAAAATATGAAAGGGAAGACTTGGTAAAGGTTTATTTTATTTTAATTAAAGCTTCTAAGGAGTCTAAAGATGGTGATTAAACTAGTTTGGGCCTCAGAAGTTGAAATCCTAAATTATGCTATGTTGAGAGTATTGTCTTTGTGAAGATTTCTTGTGGGATTGAAGCCCACTGTTGTGAAATATGCCTCAATAGAATGGTTTTGAGATTGGTGATAGGGAAAGTGTGTAGGGATAGTTTGTTTTCCAACAGTACAATGAATATGACCATTTTCAATGGTAACGAAATAAAACTTTTCACAAGGAACAAAGTGACATGGGATAGTGTGTTTCCAGCAGCAAAATAACCAAGACCATATTCGGTGACATGGGAGTATGATAGCACTTGAAAAGAAGCGGGCAATGTGAAATAAATAGATAAAATTTTAACTGAACAATCTCTTCTTGCTCTTCACGGGTTGAGGAAGTACTGTGTGCACTATGCTTACCTATAGATGAAGGTTCATTGAAGTATTCTTGTGCAATCCTTAGTAACTCATGAAGAAGTGGTTGAGTGAACTCATGTTATCCAACATCATCCAAATTTTTATAACCATGGTATTGCATAATGTCATACCCAAAATTGGACTTATGTACACATAGTTATTAAATTTGAACCATACCTTATGTTGATGTGTTTTTTATGCACTTCTCAACACAGGTAATGCATAGGTGAATCCCCTCTCTTGAAAGACAATTTTTCATAATCAGATTGCAGAACACTATCCCAATGTCTCTAATGTCAGGTCTTGATAGTGCTTGGAATATCTCAATTGTTTCATGTGATTTGTTGGAATCACAAGGTGGACTTATGGATAAGTCACAAAGTGGGGAATTTGTATTTGCAAATGGATTTCTTAAGATGGGAGAGTTCTTGTGTGTTTGTTGCAGGTTCAAATAGCAGTCTTGAACTCCATTTTATCATTGGATTTAGCTTTACAATGTGCAATGAAGCCTAGCATAGGTTTCTTATTAAAAAAGGGGAAAAAAGGCAAGGAGGAGAAGGGGTTCTTGGACTTGAAACTATGAATGAACAGTCATCATGGAGTCTCCTATAGTAGACAAACTCCCTAAACTAGGTTTTTCTTGGCCAAGAGGATCCTCTAGTTACACAACACTAGTGCAATCTTCTAAGGACTGCAGATTTTCAGATTTCATACACACATCATGAACATGCAATTGAACCAAGTTGCAGCAATGAAGTAAAGAAGCTCAGACTAGCTTTACAAAGTAGTTCACCATCAACAAACCACAAAAAGAATGAGCTGTAAATTCATCAGATACTGTAATAGCAAACACCATCATCACTTCCCTTCAAGAAACTAACAACTAAACTAATAGGGAAGTAGAACCATGCACACATAATGAGAAAACTCAAAAGTAAACACCCATAAATCATGCAATGTTTCTTTCTATTGCTATTGTAAAATGCCTTTAGACCAACTCTCCAACCATTTACAAATGAGGGGGAGACCTCTATTTATAGTTTTCCAAAGCTCAAATGAATAGCTATGATTGAATTACATTGTGTGGCCCAGATTTGATTGCACTAGAGCTTCACCTACCCCACAATATTGAACAATTTAAAATACACCTTTTCTTTTTTCCCTATTTTGTCTTCTAGTGCCCAAGTGTTGTAGCAGTTTTGTCTTCTAGCTGATTTCCCTTTAACTATAATTGAAAATGCCTAAAATCCACCTTCTTCCCCTTGATGTATAGGAAAACATTTCTCATCCAACCAAATGCATCTCTTTTTCAGATTTGTATCATTGTGGAATGGGCTAGTGGTCCCTGATCTGATGAAACAGCCTCTGATGGATCGCTATCGTTTGTTTGGAGGGAAGAAACAACCACTCACTCCCACCACCTTAAAGGAAATACGCCTTCTTCTAATGCCAACTATTTTGATGGGTGCTACGAAGAGAGGTGAGCATAAAATGAATGATGATAGGAGCTATGTTCTCTTCCTTGCTCAACTTTCTTAATGGGTCTCTGCGAGAGACCCATGGTAGGCTTCCTAAATCTTGCATACATGAAGTGTCATAAGTGCTTTCATATACAAATCAAGGAAAGCATTATTCAAATCCTATATACTCCTTGTTAGATTGGATAATTCATCATTCAAAAATCTAATATTTAGTCAAAATTTCCATTAGCAATTTACTGGAGGAAGTTTGGACAGTCTGGGCCCCAGAGGCTGAAATTTCCTAGCTAGAATGTTGTTTTGAAAGGGTGAATAGGGCAGGGCAACCCAAATGATTTATCATGTCTTCAAATTCAGACAATTTGAAAAGTTCATGCAGGAGAGGGTCTAATTTAAGCATGTGGGTCAAGGTTTGTTTCCAAATTGGGAGGAATTTGGACCATCATTAGGGCACCTAGAGTTATGAGGAGGGAAAGTTGTCTGGAGTTTTCTATTTGGAACAGCCATGGTGAGGCGGAGTTCCTGAAATGGACATGGGGGAGATATTTCTAGAAACATCCATGAAGGGATGAAGTTCTGAAATGAAATTTTTGTAACTTCCTGAAACTTAATGAAACCTTGGTAGTTCACTTAGGCACCACAAAAACATCCCAAATCCATAGGAAACCTATCCCCAAAGTTAAAAATGAAGGAAAAAGTGAATCAAGAGAGCAGAGATGAGGCTTGGAGGACTCCGAGGCAATGAGAGAAGGGAAACCTGCATGGGCACTTCCGTGAAAGAAAAAGACTTAGTGAAACTCAGGTAGGTGAATTTGACTGGGGGAATTTGATCATTTGCTGACACATGACCAATTTAGGCTCCAAGAAAGGGGCATGCAAAATAATATGGGAGAAAAGTAGCCCATCGAGAGTGAAAAGAGGGGGTCCCTACCCACGGTGGGGCATGTGTGCAAAACATGCACACCAAATGGTGACTCACAGGAGAAATACTCTAGAGAATTCTGATGACAAACTAGAATCACGATCCTAGAATCTCTGGTTATGATCTCTGCGCAAGGGAAAACAAGCCATAAGCTCAACCAAAGGATCAAAACCATGATTTAATCCAACCTTCAGTATGCTGAAAATCCAAGTGTGTGTAGCTGCATCAATTCCCATCCTTCAATTGCTATAAGAACTTGAGCTTTTTCAAGTTAAGCTAGGTAGTTTATTCTAACTCCAAAAGCATCTGGGACATTGCTTTGCTACCAGTTAGGCATCCATAGCCCCGACAAGGATGTCATTGTGATTCTCCCAGACATTGCTCTATTATCGGTCAAGCATCCATAGCCCCTGTAGAGTTGCTTGGATACCCCTGAAAAGATAAATTTCTTTTCTTTTGATTTTTAATAATGTTCTTTCTTTATTTATTTTATTTTCTTTTGATTTTCAATATTTCAATTCTTTTTATTTCAACCCACAAGCATTGAAGCTTGCACTCAAGGCTGAGAATCACAGTGGCGCTGAAGCAAAATTTTGGATTTTTCACTTAACTAGACTTCAAAAAGGACCTACAATGACCTCCAGATTCTTAAAATATGTGAGAGATATAAGATTCTAGAATACATCAGAATCAGACCAACCAATGACTTATCCTCTTTGAATCAACACCCAAATCACTTGACACTAACAAAAGATCATCACCATCCAATTTGAAAACTTGATTAGAGTTTGGTGAAGAAATAAATAGAACAACCCTAGGTGATAAGTATGGTTGTCATGTGCACAGATGTGCCTAGCCAAAAGCAGACGGACCTCGAGTAAAGCAATAGTAAAGAAGCAACAAAATGGAAGAAAAGCGAATAGAAAGCGAACACAAAAACTAACCAAAGTGGGACAATAAAAGAAAACAATGAACAAACCACTCTAAAGAAAGAAACCTACAACAAACCAGCTAACCTAAGGAAAGCAGGAAAGCAAAGTATTTACAAGAAACCTACACTACTCAAAAATAAGCTATGTACAAAGAGATATTTACAAAGAACCATGTGTAGGCAAGGTGAACTGACATCAATGATCATTGGATTTTTCAATGCATTCAGAAGAAAATGAGAAATCGTTATCGTTCTTAACCATGCAAATTTATCTTTATATTTCAAAAAATGAAATTCAACATTGCAGCACTCAAGTTCAATCACCCGGTCAGGGAAAATCAGCAATTAAGGAGGCTCGCTAAACCCATGGTTAATCCATAAACATGTTTGTATCCCCTCACTCCCATAATAAAAATGATAAATGTAGCTATAAAAATTAGCAAGAGCAAGGAAGGATAGAACTCAGATTTCGTTGTGCAATTGTGGCAGTGTTTGACAGTCGAGATGAGCACTGTATCATCAGTCTTTGCATTAGCAACCTTGAGCAGGAATGGTGGAGGGTGCAGCATTTCAGGAACCAAGCCTACATAAGGTAGGGAGAATAGGGTAGAAAACACTTCTTCCATGTCTTGCATGGGATTAGAAATCCCTATCAGCTGTTCTTCCAGAAGATAGACTTCATCTCATTGATCTTCTACAAACCTAGTGTCCACTTGATTTCTATCCTCAAAAGGTAGCACATTGTTCCACTTCCTTTCCCAAGTGTTTTCGTTATTTATGTGGTGTTCAATGTCATGGGACAATAACATGCACAAATTTGTCCTATTGAAGCCATCTGAATATGAAGGAGGATCATCAACGATCATGGCGAAAGGAATCCAACTTGCATCTTGTAGTTGACGATTTGCTTCATCTCTGTTGGAAGCTATCTTAGCACCCCTGCCTTTGTCTTCTTCTCTTTGTTGTTCATGCATATTATCATGAAGTTAACTCATTTCCCCTTGTTCACTATTGTTATAGATGAAGAAGGTACCCCTCTCCCAATCCAGAAACTCTAGTGCATCACCATTCAGAGGCTCAAGGAGTATGTCTTCATCGCTACCATCTTCTAGGATGTTCTCTTCCTCGACATGAGCATACCTCCACAGTATAGCTCCCAATGGAAAGAAGTCATCAATTGATGGCACCTCATCAAGGGGACCAAAATACACTACGCAATCTCCCTCCAAGGACTTGTCATCAGGCCTATCATCCACCATACACAAATGCTCCTAAAGAGGGAGAAATTCTTGATGACTAGTGGATAGCCTTCCTATTTTATCTAATTCATCACTCAGAAGCTCATGGCTCTATTGTTTCCTACATCCATTGCTATCTGAACATCCTCTTGAGGCCTACCTTCAACTAATTTTTCACTTTCCTTTGGCTCCTTATCTTCTACTTCGATCCGGGCAACAAGTAGAGGAGGTCGGGCGCTTGGCTGCTCTACTTGTCCTCTAACTTGTTGGGTAGCTTCTTGGCATAGCTCTCATGTGAACTCTGAGTACGATGAATCATGAAGTTTGCACCAATTTGACAGTAGTAGCACCTCCAAATCCACTTGGTATTCCAACTCTAACCAATCCTTTGTTAATCTTGAGACGAGCTCATCATATCTTTCCACTACTGGGTCCTCATCATCACTTAAAAAATAATCTTGATGGTAGACAACCATGGCAAGCAGTTGCCACCACTCCTCCAAAATTTAATTTTCAGATTCTCGATCACTATCATTGATGAATGAGAGGTATTCTAATCTGATTTCACTTATACTCTCATCATCATCTTCTATTGTTCTGAAGCTGTCAACCTCTTCCACTTTCTGATTTTCAACATTTTCATTGGTTGCCCCATCATTTGGAGACTTTGTTGATCCATCCTCAATTGCTAATGGTTCTTCTTTTGGAGTGGAGGACTCCCCTTTATTGATGGAGGGAAAGGCTTTTGAATTAGTTACAATCAAATTTTCATCAAGGTACTTTGTTGTCCCAATACTTTCAGCCTCTTCCTCTTGACTTTCATCACCAATGTTTGTTGCCCTAGCATCTATTTCTGTGAAGCTTCTTGGTCCAACTTAAAGGTGTCGTCCTCTAGATGTTGATAGCTTTTCTACCTCATGGGATAACTTTTCCTCCTTGACAGTTGGCTACTCCAACTTTTCCAAACAACCCTTGACCTGGGTGATGATGTTTGCACATGATGAATAAGTAAATTTTGAATGTGGTGCATTGTGAAATCTGCACTAGGTAGACATCAGTACTTCCTCCAATCTTGGTCCATCTCCATTGTCCAAACATGTTTGGATTAGCTCTTTGAATGCCTTAGCTACCATGGTTGTCAATTCCTTCTCTGGGTCTGCAAGGGCTAAAGGTTGATAGATTTCCCAAAAGGGATTTTCTCCCTACAAGACTCTTTCAATCCTACCCAGAAAATTCAGAAACTCCAAGTCATTATGTTTGCATGTGCAATGGATCCTACACTTATCTACCATTGCAAATTGTTGCAATGGTTTCTTCAATCTCTTGTTTAAATCTACATGTGGCTAAGTGATGTTGATTTGCACGTGCTGCTCCATTTCAACTTAGTTTTTGTTTTCCTTCAAAATTTTCTTATTTTATGTTTTAGCCTTATAATAGATCTCCTTATCTTATATTTCTTCTTGAAAGTTCTCTTTTCAATTTCAAACTTTTAGCTTCGTAGACTCAACATGGCAGCCCTCCTTCTAGCATCAGTTCTATTGATGCATTTTTTATGCACTTCTCAACACAAGTAATGCATAGGTCTCTTGAAAGACAATCTTCCACAATCAAATTGCAGAACACTATCCCAAGGTGTCTAATGTTGGGTATGTGCAGGATCATGATGGGCCAAAAAGTGGCGATATCTAAGTGATATGATGACCAATGTGGTTGACGAATTTTTTTTACCCAAAATTGATGAAACGAAGAGGGTTTTTAAAGGAGATTCTCATCTTTCCACCGATATAAATTATGCTTTACTTTGAATTTAATAAATAATTATTATTCATTTTCCATTTGAATTATGACTAAAGTCCTGATTGATAGGCTGATTGAAAAAAACCTATGACTTTCAAATGGTATCACATTTTTTGAATCAAAAATATATGTCATATTATATGCTTCACATACTATAGGATTAAAAGAAAAATTAATTTCATGAAGTTTTGACCAAGTTAAGGTGGTTAGACAGACAAGTTTTTATATTTTTAAAATTTGTAATAAAAAAATCATAATTAATTATTTACTTGGAAAAAAATTACAAAAAAATATGCATCACATCGGGACATGAGTCCCCTACTTATATCTAAAATTTAATAAAAAAATATTATCATTTTATTGTGGTTAGGGTGGTCAAATAGACACCTACTTCTTATTTTTTCCCTGAAATTTAAGTACTACTGCATTGAAATTTTAAATTTTTGCAAAATAGATTTTTTATTTTTTTAAATAAACCTAGTAGTTTAGAAACTACATTCAATTTTCTACATATTCTATTCTTACATAGTTTTGAAATAATATGAATAACTTATTCAAATTTTTATGTCAAGTTTCCTAACTCCGATTTTCTCAATTTTATTGCCACTTAAGGGCCTATTTTTTCCATGATGATCCAACACATAGCCTGACATCAGGTCTTGACAGTGCTTGGAATATCTCAATTGTTTCATGTGATTTGGTGGAATCACAAGGAGGACTTATGGATGAGTCACAAAGTGGGGAAGCTGGATCTGCAAATGGAGTTCTTAAGATGGGAGAGTTGTTGTGTGTTTGCTACAGGTTCAAACAATAGTCTTGAACATCAATTTATCATTGGATTTAACTTTACAATGTACAATGAACCTTAGCATAGGTTACTTATTAAATACGAGGGAAAGAAGGCAGGAAAGAGAGGAGGTTCCTAGACCTGAAACTATGAAAGAACAAAGATCATGGAAGCTACTACAGTAGACAAACTCCCTAAACTGGGTTTTACTTGGCCAAGAGCATCCTACAGTTACACAAATTCAGTGCAATCTTCTAAGGACTGCAGATTTTAAGATTTCATACACACATCATGAACATGCAATTGAACCAAGTTGTAACTTCAATGAAGTAAAGAAGCTCAGACTAGCTTTATAAAGTAGTTCATCATCAACAAACCAAAAAAAGCATGAGCTAGAAATTCATCAAATACTATAACAACAAACACCATCATCACTTCCCTTCAAGAAACTAACAACTAAACTAATAGGGAAGTAGAACCATGCACACATAATGAGAAAACTCAAAAGGAAACACCTATAAATCATGCAATGTTGCTTTCTATTATTGCAGAATGCCTTTAGACCAACACTCCAACCATTTAAAAATGAGGGGGAGACCCCTATTTATAGTTTTCTGAAGCCCGAATGAATGGCTAGGATTGAATTACATTGTGTGGCCCAGATTTGATTGCACTTGCACTAGGGCTTCACCTACCCCACAATATTCAATAATTTAAAATACATCTTTTATTTTTTCCCTATTTTGTCTTTTATTGCCCAAGTGTTGTAGCAATTTTGTCTTCTAGCTGATTTCCCTTTTACTGTAACTGAAACTACCTAAAATCTACCTTCTTCCCCTTGATGGATAGGAAAAGATTTCTCATCCAATTGAGTGCATCTCATTTGTAGATTTGTATCGTTGTGGAATGGGTTAATGGTCCCTGATCCGATGAAGAAACCTATGATGGATCGCTATCATTTGTTTGGGGGGAAGAAACAACCGCTCCCTCCCACCACCTTTAAAGACATAGGCCTTATTCTAATGCTAGCTCTGTTGATGGGATCTACAAAGAGAGGTGACCATAAAATGAATGATGATAGGAGCTATGTGTTTTTCCTTGTTAGACTTTCTCAATGGGTCTCCCCGATGAACCCATAGTAGGCTTCTTGAATCTTGCATACATGAAGTGTCATAAGTGTAGGGTGATCCCACAATAAAGGTTTACAATTTTTGGCTAAACTGGACACTGAAATTATTATTTTTAACTAAATCTTCACATTCGGGCACCTATAGCGGCTAAACCATGAGGAATTTGAAGATGATGCAAACTAGAGTCTCGTCAAATTTTATCTATAGATTCTAAAAATATTTTTTTCAAAATTTTAGGAATCGGACTGCACTTCTTTTTCCATCTCCCATGAAATACTAGTTTTTTTCATAAAACAACATTTTTAAGGAGTGATGCTCACCATATAAAACATAAGTTTTTTTGTATGAAGGATAAAATTCTAATTTTTTTCAAATTTTGATTTGTAACTATCATGTCTAGCACTTTCGTTTATTTTTATAGTGTTTTATTGAATTTTTTATTCTTAATCAAGTTTCGAAGTCAAACCAATTACAATTCAAATGTAGGCGGACCGTATACAACATAACTTTTTATGTATGTATTGAAATTCAATTTTATTTTTTTAATGGATGAAGGACATCAATACCCAGCCTGAACATATTGCTCAAAATTTTATTTTGATAATCTATTATTTTTCCACATGTGCATAACAGAGAGTTTGATTTTTAGTGAAAAATCTATGTTTAATAAAACTAAAAAAACACATACATAATAAAATAAAAATATTTTAAAATTATATTTGTTCGATAGCTCTTTTCAAGGACTACCATCTCCCAGTTGGGTCTATGTAGTCTCCTCTATTTTCATCCTCAACCCGATCTTTGAAGGGCAAAAATCTAGAGTCTTTTTTTGTCGGAGGGTTCAAAGGTGGGAAAAAGGGGGTTCGAGCGAACCTAAGGGGTTCACTCGAACCCCCAAGGGTTCACTCGAATGAGGGTTTGAGTGAACCCCCTTTCCACAATGGGAAACGACAGTTCCTACATGCAAAGGGGTTTTCTCGAACCCTCATTTGAATGAACCCCTTTGGGGTTTGTTCAAACCTTGAGCTCGCTCGAACCCCTCAAAATGATTTTTTTTTGCATGGTTGAGTTTTTCGGAAGTTTTCCATCCTCACTCAAAATGTAAACCACTTTTGTGGGTTCACTCACTTTCATACACAAATCAAGGCAAACATTAGTCAAATCCTATAAACTGCTTCTTAGATTGGATAATTCATCATTCAAAAATCTAATATTTAGTCTAAATTTCCATTAGTAGTTTACTCGAGTGAGTTTGGATAGTTTGGGCCCCAGAGGCCGGATTTCCCTAGACAAAATGTTGTTTTGAAAGGTGAACAGGGCAAGGCAATGTGAATGATTTCTCTTATCTTCAGATTTAGGCAATTTGAAAAGTTCATGAGGAAGAGCATCCAATTTCGCTATGTGGGTCAAACCTCATTTTCAAATTAGGAGGGAGTTTGGATGGTCTGGGCCCGAGAGGTTGGATTTCCCTAGCCAAAATGTTGTTTTGAAAGGTGAACAGGGCAAAACAACTCAAATGATTTCTCCCATATTCAGATTTAGATAATTTGAAAAGTTCATGGGGAAGAGCATCCAATTTCAATGTGTGGGTCAAAGCCCTGGAGGCCAGATTTCCCTGGCCAAAATGTTCTTTTGAAAGAAAGGGTGAATAGGGCAAGACAACCCAGATGATTTCTCTCGGCTTTAAATTTAGGAAATTTGAAAAGTTCATCTAGAAGAGCGCCTTATTTCAATATGTGGTTCAAACCTCACTTTCAGGTTAGGAGGGTGTTTGGATGGTCCGAGCCCTAGAGGTCGGATTTCCCTGGCCATAATGTTATTTTGAAATGGTGAACAGGGAAAGGCGACCCAGATTATTTCTCCCAGCTTAAAATTTAGGCAATTAGAAAATTTCATAGGGAAGAGCGTCCAATTTCAATATGTGGGTCAACGCTCATTTTCGGATTAGGAGGGAGTTTGGACGGTCTGGGCCTGAGATGCCAGATTTCCCTCACTAGAATCTTGTTTTAAAAGGGTGAATAGGGAAAGGCAACCCGAATGATTTCTCCCATCTTTAAATTCAAACAATTTGAAAAGTTCATGGAGGATAGGGTCCAATTTGAGCATGCGGGTCAAGGTTTGTTTCAAAATTCGGAGGCGTTTGGACCATCATTAGGGCACCCAAAGTTATGAGGAGGGAAAGTTGTCTAGGGTTTTCTGTTTGGAATAGCCATGCTGAGGCGGAGTTCCCGAAATGGCCATGGAGGGATGAAGTTCTGAAAACGGCCACAAAGGGACGAAGTTCCCGAAATGGCCATGGAGGGATGGAGTTCCGAAATGAAATTTCTGCAACTTCCTAAAACTTAACAAAACCTTGGCAGTTCACTTAGGCACCAAAAAAACATCCCAAATCCATAGGAACTATCCCCAAAGTCAAAAATAAAGGAAAAATCGAATCGAGCAAGCAAGGATGAGGCTTGGAGGATGTTGGGGCAATGGGAAAAGCGAAACCCACAGGGGCACTTTCACTGAAGAAAAAGACTTAGAAAAACACGGGTAGGTGAATTTGGTCAGGGGAATTTGATTGTTTGATGGAACATGACCAATTTAGGCTCCAGGAAAGGGGCATGCAAAACAAGACGAGAGAAAAGCAGCCCATTGGGAGTGACAAAAGGGGGTCCCTGCCCATGACTGGGCATGTGTGCAAAACATGCACAACACCTTCCATTGGGTTTACACTCATGAATGACAGTCACTGGTGAGGACTCCTTTCCCCAAATTGGAGAGTTGAAGTAAACAAAAAAGGCCAAAAAAGAAATCAAAATTTTTATGGCATGGTAGAAGAATATACTGGGAAAAGAAATTTGCAATACCATTTCCTATTACAATATAGAAATTGAAATGGGTTTTCTCATCACCCATCTTATATGTTGTAACCTCTTCAACATCCATAGCAGGTGCTCCTAAACTCAGAGATTGCATATTCACATTCACATTGGAGCTATTGTTCATGGATAAGGGAAAGGAGACATACTAAGGAGTTCGGCAATTTGAGTGTTCTACAACATGCTTTGCACGATGGGTTGCACGTCGACAATGATCCCTACTTGCATTAAACCATGGATGCATGTAAATGCTACTATTTGTAGCTTCATCAAGATTGGAAATGAATTCAAAGGGAAATGCATTTCATTTTTGTAGGTCCTGTAGAAAGCTCTCCACACACTATACATATGATTGCACCTATTTTAGACACTATGGCGATGTACTCATCACTTTGTTCAATATTTGGTTTGTGGCATTCTAAATACACATTTTGGGAACATTTTCATCATATACATGAGTGATAGAAGGAGCTTGTGTAGGGGTGAGAAGATTAGGATTATTTTCTTTGACACCCCCTATGACAATCTCTCGTTCAAATCTATTCGTCTATAAATTGGTTGACCTCCCCCATGTAAATGACCAAATAGATGAAACTTGTATTAGGCAGTAGAAAATGAAAAACATAATTGAGTCCCATAAAGTAACGAAATTTAGATTAAAATTCACGTATCATGAACCACCCCTTTAGTGACATGTGATCTTTTAATCCAACCAACAACCTTCAAGACATCTTTGCAAGTGTTCCCCTGCAAAGTCCAAGGGTACTCACAAAAAAAAAGGTGCTCACCAAATTTTTGAACAAGGTAGTGGTGAAATCTACTTTTAATTTTCACACAGTACCATCCAGGATGTGTTTCATCAAGAACACATTGATCGTCTGTAATTACCTTGGCTTGCTCCAAACTAGATCGCGTATTTGAAAATTTATAGTTCGTCGAAAAACCATAATACTGAAACTTTTCTTTTTTCCTATAGAATGTTTCAATTTTATACACAAGTGTGTAATAAAAATAGTCCATTCTCTTGGTACATTTTTTAAAATGATCACGCAAGTATTGAGTTTTGAGTAAGAAATGGTACAACTCAATGGTTGCATTTCTATCCTAGTGTGACTGGCGTGAATCTTGCGAGGTGACAAAAATTTTCAACTCATCAATTCAACTTTCTCCTTCACACCATGTCCTATTAATGTACTCTAGAAATTATGGTTGATCATTGAACTCCTCAAAGAAAGAGTTCAATAGCTGAGTGATGCTATTCTCACTATCACCGATTTCCATCATGATCGTGCCAAGTCTACCAAAGATTTACATTGCCCTTTCCTTGGTTGCATACTTATATACATTCTCCAACCAAGCCCTTTTAACATGCCAAAGGCATAATGGCACATGAAATTGAAAGATATCTCTAATAGACAATACAAATGATATTATTTACCGCTTATCTGCAAGAGAAAGGGGAAAAAATGAACAAAGAGATGCACATATTGTATGGCTTGGATTTATGCAGTCGCATCATCAGTAAAAAATGCATTGATTCTCTAGTGAGGTTTGGCTCTTCTTCCATGATCATGCAATACACATAGCTACGAAGAGATGTCCTTAATCTTGTTTCATGTGGACACTACCCATGCAACTGGCACACCACTCTATTGATCATCGAAAATGATCAAAGAATACAATGGAAACTATAGAGATAATAGCTCAGAGTGAGCATTATCAGGTTTATAGCCAGCAAGATTATTGAATAGATGAACTATTTGTCAATTCTTGTAAGGCCTCACCCCATATTTGTTAGTGGAAAACATGGAATACATCAAGATGACTGAATTCTGTGAGTGGCTAACCATCTTATCTAGCATCCATGGTGTCTGAACCCCAATAAAGAAAGGTGTATCTTTCCCATTGGACTATTGAAAGTAGAATAAGTATTCAAAGTCTTGTCCATTCCACATCATGATACTTGTCGAATCAACTTTTTGTTTTTGTGTGTTTGTAGAACACACCTTTCACTAGGTATTCATTACATCCTTTCTTGTAAGGAATTGATCTATCT
>CM021100.1:435253226-435289881 GCA_007115665.2 Sequoiadendron giganteum
TGTGAGATGGATGACGTAATTATGTAGAATGCAGGATGGATGCAGGATGGATGCATTGTTAGAGTGAAATATGATAGAAGAATGAGAGGGATGAATCCTTAAATTCAAGAAGATGCAGAAGTCCAACAAGTCCACTAGTAATCGAGACTTCATTGGATATGATAATGAATGATGATGATGTATTGCTTATCCAAGAATGGGAGAGAGAAAGAGCATACCCTTCTTTATGTTTGATAACAAAAATAGGTGTGAAGCATCAAGGTATTAAGAACTAGGATGGCGTTGTGACTAGTGTGATGGACTTTGACTCATCAAACACATAGGAGTATTCTTGTTCAGACTTAGCATACAAAACCTTGTTCGGGATATAGTTCAGATCTTCTAAACATCTCGGACCAAAACATAGAAAAGCAAGCCTTCCTATGTGGTCAACAAGATACCTAAAACACCTTCCCTACACACCAAACAAAGCATGCAGGACAAAGTTATTTTACAAGATGGTCCCACAAGCCCCTTCCTTTCTCTCTAAACCTGTTTTGTTTAGGCATAATCGAGAGGTCCTTGGAATGAGCAAAAAATAAGATAAGTCTAAAAAGACCAAGATAAAGTAAACAATCAAGCTGATGTTCTTCATACCACTAGCCAAGGACTAAAATAAGGTGATACTTTATGTTGATGTCCATCGTAGGAAGGTCACATTCCTAGGACATGTTGTGATCAGGATTTTGATAAGATTGATTGGATGATAAGCTATTGATACTCTGAGTTGACAAACTTGCTGACTCACTGATCTAGACTTGAGACTTTGATGATTAAGTGTTCACTTTTAAACTTGCTAGACTTGCTTCTAACATACTCACCAAAGGATGAAAGCAACAATGCTTTATTAGGAATGATGATTACTACGGGTGAAACAAAGATGAGATAGATGCACCATTTTGGGGTTTTTTCAAATGTTTTCAGGCTATTTTTGGAGTTTTGAGATGTTTTACAAATATTTTTGGTATTTTTGAGTTTTGTGATGAATAGACTAACTTAAAGACCTACCCTAGGGGTCTCGAGAGTTGATCCATAGATTAGGCTTGCCTACATTATACACGCAGAGACCACATTGTTCGACTGATGACAGACTTGACTCGATGATAAGATAGATGGGCAAATGGATTGCCAATGCGATGGATGGCTAAGGATTGACCTAAATGTGAAATAGATGGACAACAGACTATCAATGTGACAAATGCCTAAGGACTGACCTAAAATGCGAAATAGATGGGAAAACGGATTGCCAATGTGATGGATGCCTAAGGACTGAGCTAAAATGTCTCGGGGGATGATCAAAGATCAACCTTGCCTATGTTCAAGCTCAGAGATGACATAGTTTGGCCAATGACTCTATTTTTTTGATTTTTTGGATTTTGACATGTTTTGGATTTTGATATGATTTGGATGTTTTTGAAGTTTTGGTTTTTTGAATGTTTTTCATTTTTTATTTTTTGATGTTTTTATATTTTTTAATTTTTTGAATGCTTTTTTATTTTTGAAGGGTTTTTTGAATGTTTTGGATTTTTGATGTTTAAGGAAGATCACAAGTGTATACATGAATCCAATCCGATGTAGGTACAAGAAAATTCCCCCAATGTGATGCGATAGATGACTTTGATGAAGGTAGGACAAACTGACCTTAGGAATATGCCAATTAGTGCTATGGTGGAATATAATACGAGCACAAGATCAGGTTATGGTACGGAATGTGAATGGATGGTGGAAGGATAAATGGAATGTAATGGATAAGTGATTGCACATAATAGGCCTTGAAGATCTTGGTGGATGGAGAGTGCTTTATTTTTGCTTGGCGCCTATTTGCCAGGTTTTCACCAGGGTACTTGTCCAAAGCACCACCGAAATGGTTTTCACTAGAGGAAGATTTTTTTCTTTACTGTTTTCAATCCTTTTTCTGATTTTTTTATTGTTGTATTTTTTGATTTTTTGTTGGCACCAAGACACCTGTTTGTCAGGTTTTCATCAAGGTGACTAGTTTTTCAAGACATTTTTCTGATTTTTTTGTATTTTTTGGTTTTATACCTTGCACGTTCTTAGGCATAAAACTTTTCGAGATGACAACTATTCATGGGCTTCTGCAAAGGCTTGCCTTTTGGTGTTGACAGTTGATATGCCCTAGATTTATAGCTTGTTGTGATGACAAAAGGTCACAACCAATTGGGCTCAAATTTTCCTTTGCTTTTTGAATTTGGCAAATTCTTCTGGTTCTCTTTCAGCACAAGTTCGCCGACTTGGAAGGTGTGTCACCTGATCTTCTTGTTGTAGTTTTGCTTTAGGTGGTTCTAATAGACTTGTAGATGATTGAGGGCATCCATGCATATTTCATCGAATAACTCCATCTCACTCAACCTTGAAATCCGGTATTCCTCATCTGTTATGAGGTTTTGTAATGATATTATTAGTGATGGGAGCTCGATCTCGATTGGGAGGATGGATTTTGATCCATAGACCAAGGAGAATGGGGTGATGCCTGTTGGCATGCAGATGCTGGTGTGGTAGTCCCATAAGGCATGATTTAGCTATACATGCCAGTCACGACCAGAGTCATTGACTATTTTCTTAAGGATTTTCAAAATAGTTTGTTGGTAGCTTCTACTTGGCCATTTCCTTGTGGATAGTACAGAGTTGAAAAGCGATGTTGGATTTTGAATTTTTCACACAAGTCATGGACATCCTGATTCTTGAAAGGTTTCCCATTATCAGAGCTAATGGATTGAGGGACACCATATCAACAAATGAGATAGTTCAGGATGAACTTTGATATCTACTTTTCGATTATGTAGGTCATTGGAATTGCTTCAGCCCACTTTGCAAAATACTTTGTGGTGGTGATGATGAACTTGTGGCCGTTGGATGAGGTGGGTGTGATTTTGTCGATGAGATCGAGCCCCCACTATGAAAAGGGACATGGTGTAACAATTGGATGGAGTTCCTGAGCTGGTACATGGATAAGGTCTCCATGCTGCTTGCACTCTAGAGACTTTCTCACAAAGTCATGTCCCTCTCTTTCAATTGTTGGCTAGTAGTATCCGATTCTCAGCAACTTCTTAGCCAAGGTCATACCACTCGAGTGTGAACCACAAGTGCCACTATGTACCTCAGTTAGAGGAGTCAGGGCTTCCTCAAGATTTAAGCAATGCAAAATGGTCCCCTCAATGCTCCTACGATAGAGGGTGTCTCCTAAGATGACAAAACGGGTGGAATTTTTTATGAAGGCTAATTTGAGGTTTGGGGTTATGTCAGCTAGGAGGACTCCTATTCTTAGGTATGTATAGATGTCATTATACCAGGGATCATCGGGACCAATGCGTTCGCACACATATTCAAACTATGGTACCTCGAATGTGGGTACAAGAAGCTTCTCTACCAAGAATTCATGTTTTAGGACATTGTGAGGGATATCTAGTAAGGATCCAATTGTTGCCATGGCATCAACTACTTTGTTGTTAGCCCTCATTATTTGCTCAAAGGTGATATCAATGAATGATTCTTTGAGGCTTTAAAACTACTAACTTCTTGTATGGTGTGAGCTTGTCATCTTTAGTTCGGTACTCACCATCGACCTAGTTGATAATAAGTTTTGAATCTCCATAAACCTTTAGTGCCATGATCCGCCACTATGCCACAATCTTGAGACCTATGGTTAAAGCCTTGCATTCTTCAATGTTATTAGTGTAGGGGAATGCCAATTTGTAGGATCTAGGAATACAATCCCCTTGTGGGCTGATGAAGAAAACACCATCTCCTGATCCATGTTGTGTGTATGAGCCATAGAAGTAGAGTTTCCAGTGATCGGCTATGTTGAGATTAAAGATGGACTCATCTAGAAATTCTGATATGAGTGGATTCTCTGAATATATTGGAGCCTCTGCCAGTTGGTCTGCAATGACTAGCCCTTTGATTGCTTTTCACCCCACATATTCAATTTCATGTTCTGATAGTATCGTGACCCACTTAGCCATCCTTCCTATGAGCATTTCCTTTGACAGTAGATGGCCCACTCTGTCCCATTTTCATCGTGTTGAGCTAAGAGAGCACCAAGGCCTACTGTTGTTGTTGAGATGTATAAAATCAATGGTTTTCTGGCAATGGGTGGCATTAATACAGGTGGAGTGAGCAGATATTCTTTCATTTTGCTAAATTCATGTTCGCACTTTTTGTCCCATTTGTATGCTACTCCCTTGTGGAGAAGATGTGAATATGCAATTTGTTTATCCGCCAGTTGGTTTATGAACCTCTAGATTGATTGGAGTCCTCCTTGTAGGTCTCTAAGTTGTTTCAATGTCCTTGGTGCTTCCATGTCAAGGATTTCTTTAACCTTTGTGGGATCCACCTCTATTCCCCTCATCGACACTATGTATCCTAGAAGTTTACCTGATTGTACCCCAAAGACACTTCTTTGGGTTGAGATGAACCTTATATTTTTCCAATCTATCAAAAATAGAGCTCAAGGCTACTATGTGGTCTTGTCTTTTCCTAGATTTTGCCAATATATCATCTACATAGTCCTACACTATTTTATGGATCATGTCATGGAAAATCAATGTCATGGCTCTTTGGTATGTTTCTCCTGCATTTTCAGCCCAAATGGTATCATGTTCTAGCAATAGGTGTCCCATGGACATGTAAATGTCATCTTATGCTAGTCCCCCTTTGCGATCATTATCTGGTTATATTCCGAGAAGCCATCCATCAATGATAGCATCTCATGTCCGACTATCATGTCCACTATCATATTAATGTTAGGTAGTGGAAAATCATCCTTGGGACATGCTTTGTTGAGGTCTTTGAAGTGAGTGCAGGTGTGGATGCCCCTATTTGGTTTTGAAGCTGGTACAAGATTGGATACCCATTCTGGATAGTCAATTGGGTGTATGAAGCTGACATCCAAGAGCTTTTGTAATTCTACCTTGACTAGAAAGGCTATTTGAGGGTGCATCTTTCTTAATTTTTTTCTTACTAGCTTCGCTCTAGGGTAAAAAGCCAAATGATGAACCCCAACTTCTAGATCTGGCCCCGACATGTCAACATAGCTCCATGCAAATTTCACCTTTCTTTCCTTTATAAATGATACCAGTAGTTCTTGTTCTTCTGCCAAAAGCGACTCAACATAGAAAGTGATTTGTGGTGTTTCCTACATTCCCATATTAATAGGATTACGCTATTGTGCTAAGGCTGTCATTTTTTCTTGATGCAGTGCAGTATGGGGGAGATTGAATCCTTCATCCTCCAGTGCCTCAGAGAGGTTTTCACCATTGGATGCATCCTTTATTTTTACTATTTTTAGGTTAGATAGTGCCAGAATGTCATTTTCACTCAATAACCCTGAGCTTATTCTCCTTGTTTTTCTTTTGTGACTGAAGGACTCAATCATTTCCCCATAATATGCTTGAGTGTCCAATATGATATCGAAACCAACCTTGTGTTCTCCACATGGAACTGTATCCCTTAGTCCCATGAATTTCGAGAGAGCCTCATCATTTTCAAATGAGTCTATAATCAACGGTCCTCTTTGGTCATAGTTGAGAATGTGCAGGATCATCATGGAAAAAATAGGCCCTTAAGTGGCAATAAAATTCAGAAAAATTAGAGTTAGGCAAATTGACGTAAAAATTTGAATAAGTTAACTATATTATTTCAAAAATATGTAAGAATAGAATATGTTGCAAATTGAATGTAGTTTCTAAACTAATAGGTTTATTTTTATTTAAAAAAAATATATTTGGTGAAAATTTGAAATTTCAATGTAGTAGTACTTAAATTTTAGGGATAAAATAAGAAGTAGGTGTCTGTCTGACCACCCTAAACACTATAAAATGATAAAAAAAAATTATAAGATTTTACATATAAGTAGAAGACTCATGTCTCGATGTGATGCATATTTTTTTGTAATTTTTTTCGAAGTAAATAATTAATTATGATTTTTTTATTACAACTTTTAAAAAATATAAAAACTCGTACGTCTGACCACCTTAACTTGGTCAAAACTTCATAAAATTCAATTCTTTCTTTTTTAATCCTATAGTATGTGAAGCATATAATGTGAGACATGTTTCATATTCAAAAAATATGATACCCTTTGAAATCTATAAAAAAATTTCAATCAGCCTATCAATTAGGATTTAGTTGTAATTTAAATGGAAAATGAATAATAATTATTTATTAAATTCAAAGTAAACCATAATTTATATTGGTGGAAAGCTAAGAATATCCTTTAAAACCCTTTTTCGTTTCATCAATTTTGGGTTAAAAAAATGTCGTCAGCCACATGGGCCATCATATCACTTACATATCGCCACTTTTTGGCCCATCATGATCCTGTGCATACCTAGTCGATGAGTTGAGGGTATACTAAGTTGATTTTCTGTGTTTGTTGGTTTGAATCAACAGGTGAGACACTAATCATTATTAAGGAAGAGTTCTGAAATTTTTTGGGAAGGTTAGTTATGGTATCATCATCATCACTACTACAGCAGACATCAGTTACATCAAAAGTGAAATTATCTAGGGGGAGACCTATGCATACGGGTAGTTGAAGAGCAACTTCTGATAATTGACGAGGGGACCTAACTATTCTACTAGGATTACCTCTGCCACATATGGTTATACTCTGAGGGGTACATCCGAGGCCAAGGTTTCTCATTCTTCTTTCTACAACAATGGGCTCCAATCATCCATTGTTGTTTCTTCCAAGGCTTTCATTCCTATTATAGCCCATACCAAGCATCATTTGTAATACTCTGTTAGTTTTATCCATAGGTAGGGTGGTTGTGGGCCATTCATCATGGTATAAGCATGCTTGAAATGTCTCCCTCATCCACATTTTCCTGACTTAGATCCCCCTAATGGTGGAATGCAGAAGGATCTTCCCTAACAGTGCGGACAAGTGTTTCATCTAGATGAGGTTGCCCATGCGACCTAGGAGATTGTGGTAACTCTCCTACAACAAACACATTCTTCTTCATTATGTAGTCTCCCCACCCATTGTCATAGATCATGAGTTTGATGTTCGATATGTTGGGGATGGAGGGTGTCTCTGTCGCAGAAGTGGATGCAAGGTTAGATGGGTCTATGTATGAAGTGGATGGACCTTCATCACTTTTTGGTACTTGGGGTATTCTATAAAACTTGGCTTCTAAATTTTTGCAATAGGAAAATGGTTTTGGATCACCATGTATAGTGACCTCCTCATTTTGTTACAAGAATTTGATGCATTGATGAAATGTCAAGTCAGCCACCTTCATTCCATGGATCCATGGGCGTCCTAGGAGGATGTTGTATGGTAGGTGGAGATCAAGAATTTTACAAGTAGTTTCCATGGTTGTTGGGCCCACTTGGATTGGGATTCTGATAGTGCCTTGCGACACTCTTTCTTGATCATCGTATGCTCTTATAGTGATTCTTTTTTTCTTGCAAATGGAATCATCGAAGAGTCCCAAGTTCTTTATGAGTTTGAGTGAACAAATGTTGAGGCCTGTGATTCCATCCACTAGGACCCTTTTGAATTTCTTTTTGTGAATCAACACTTGAAGGTGAAGTTCCCAATTGTGAGATGGTTGGGCGGGGAGATCTTGATCAAAGAAGGTGAGCAGATTTGGTGTGACGATGTTGCCAGCCATAGCCTGGAATTGGTTTGTATCAAGGGTGGTGGAGATAGTGGATTTTGCTAATGCTTCATCAAGGATTTTCCTATGGGCGGCAGAAATTTTTAATAATTCCATGATGGAGATTTGGGCGGGGGTTCTCTTTAGTTGGTCAATGATGCTATAAGCATAGGGAATGGATTTTGTATTTGAAATGGGGGTCTTAGATGGCTATGATGCCCCTATAATAGTAACCTTTTCATTGCGTGTGGTGACTCCACAATCAAAGTCAGCTCCTTTGATTCTAATGAAAGTGACCATTTCATCTATGCATGTGACAAACTCTTCATATACAAGGTTTGCAATAGCATAATTTTGATTCCCTTTTTTATTCCCTTGGTTATTTCCTTGATTACTTCCCTATTTATGATTGGGCATCGGATTCGTGTATATCTTTAGATCTTGATTACCGGTCAATTTTTCGACATTGATGATCTTGTCCTCAATGAGATCTTGGATAATGTTTTTCAACTTCATATAGTTGGCAGTCGTGTGTCCCTTGAGTTTATGATAATCACACGGGATATTTTCATTGTACCAAGGTGGCTTCACCTAGGGTTCATTGTAAGTATCATGGGTGGGGACCTTGATGATGTTCTCATTCACCAGATTTTTCATGATGGACTCGATGGACTCCCCAAGGGCTGTGAATTTCAATTTGGGGGGAACTTGTTTCACGGAGGTGGTCCTCCTTGATTATTGAGATTGTTGATTTCGTTTTTGAGTGTTTGCTGGTTTACCACAATTTTTTGTGTGTTATTCTAGTTTTTGTTATGTGGTTGTCGATGATGCATTTGATTATTTTGTTTGGGAGCACTGATGACAACCTTCGCATCCACCATGCCATCATTTTTGAAATTTTGATTCTTTGCCCATGTGTGAGATTTGTCATTGAAACTAGTGGATGGGCGACTATCCTAATGTTCATGATAAGTGGGTGTGCCTGTTTGTGTAACAAGAGCTCATTCAATATTAAGCACCTTGGGGATTAGTTGATCATATGTAGTGATGCATTGCATCTTCAAATAGAATGCCAAAGTTTTTTTTGTATTGGTGATGATGGTATAGACTTGTTGTTCTTCTGGCATGGCCCACTTACTTCGATTAGCTTTCGCTCGCCATCACTGGAGAAAGGCAGTGAATGATTCTCCCTTCCCTTGTTTGAGTGCTGAGAGTTCTTCCAAACTAACATCCATAGAAATGTTGAATGCATAATTTTGGAGGAAAGCATCTTTGATTTCTTGAAAGGTTTTCATTCCTATAGGCAAGCAAGAAAACCATTCCATAGCATCACCAGCCAAGGTTTGAGGGAATAGCCAAATTAGATACGTGTCATTGTAGGTGACTTCCATGCAGTGTACTTGAAATTCTCAGATGTGATCTTCAAGGTTTCCCATCTCACGATATTTATCAAATTTGGGGATTTCAAATCCCTTTGGGAATGGTACCATTTCCAAGCTTCTGTCGAATGGATAAGAGCACAAGTTGCTCAGTGTCCTGAGTGTCTTCCCTAATTGAAGATCTAGCACTTGCTACAAGAGAAATTTGATTTGTGTCATCACATCACCTTGTGGATCAAGAGGTGGAGTGAATACATTCTGAGGTGTGGGATTGATCGGTGGGATGTTGGTGTGGTTTTGTTGCAATCTTTACTGAGCAAGTGATGCATATGCTTGATGTTGAGACAATAATGCCTATTGTTGGTCCTATTGCTACTGCGCCAACAATGCTTGTTGTTGGTCATGTCACTATTGTGCCAACAATGCTTGTTGTTGGTTGTGTTGTTGTGCCAACAACGCTTGTTGTTGGTCATATTGCTATTGTAATTGATAGTCTTGCATGGCTTGTTGATATGCTTCTTGTTGCACTTGCAATTGTGCTAAGTATTGTGCTTGTGCTTGTACTTGCTGAGCTTCGAATTACGCTCGTGCTTATGTGTGTTCTTGTTGGATTTCTTATGCAATCTTAGTGGCATGTACAGCTTGTACAGCTTGTTCAGGTTGAGTGGCTTGAGCTGCCTGCGTAGCTTGGGTAGCTTTTTCAGCTTGTTGTTGTTGTAACAAAGCTTGGGCTTGTCCAGCCTATTGTACCTGTTGTGCTACTAATTACGCTTGGACTTTCTAAGTGGCTAATTGTGTAGCTTGTTGATTTTGGAGTGATTTTTTTTGAGCAACTTGCTAAGTAGCTTGCAGTGTCATGGTGAAAGAATTGGCTTTGTTGTGCCTTGGTGCTAGATTAGGAAGAACGCCGATTGTCGTGTTGAGCAGAATAGTTGTGTTAATGATCAAAGTTTGAGATACGAATGGTCCGATCGAGGTTCTTTTTCCCTGTGAAACCATTTTAATAGGAATGGTGGATGTATTGATCATTGTGGTTGCTTGGATGGTTTCCATTTGGTGTTGTGATACAAATGGCACGGTTGGTGGATTTGATTGGTTGATGGTGGGAAGAGGGGGAAGACCCAACCTGAGTGATGATGCAAATGTGAGTGGTAGGGGTGGAAATGGTGGAAAGACGGGTGGTACAATCCTTGAGAGTGATGATGAGGGATCCAATATTCCTGTACTCCAAGCAAGTCACCTTCTCCTTGTGAGATAGGGAGAGAAGTTTGCATGTCAAGAGGATAATCCGATATTGCATGAAATGAGGATGAATTGGTATGATCATGAAACATGAGTGGGATGCAAGGGTTCAAAGGATTTACCAGGATGAATTGATCTGATGAGGTGCTTGCATTCAACCCTCAGTTGTTCACAAGGCAATATTTTTGAAGTTCACAAAACATGGTACTTCCCTTGTTAACAACCGATGGGGTTGAAGCAATAGATGATATGATTTGGGGGATGTCCTAAGTGACATTTAGAAGTGGAAGTGTGGATGCGAGTGAATTCATGATGTTGAGGGACCTCTCCATAATGGTTCTTACATCAAAGTTATAAGGGAGTTTAGCCCCTTCTTTTGATAACTCTAGCATGTATTGGGATGGGTACAACTTTAACATGGCACTAACAATTTTGTGACTCTTAGAATTTTGCACCATTTCTAGAAGTTTCGATTTTTTCATTCCATTGTCAGTGATGTCCTCTATATGACCTTCCTCTTGAGAACTTTGAGGCATTTGAGGAGGATTTATTGGGAGTTCAATTATTATCATCGGATTAAACATTGTTTCGGTGTGACTTAGATCACTTGAAATGGATGTTTCTTTGTTTTGCTCCATATTCTTCTTGTGTTGAGATCAAGTTTGAACCATAAAATAGAGATCAATTTTATGGAATGTAAGAGATGAACCTCTAATCCCTTAGATTGGTCTAAACCATAGGTTCGAAGAAGCAAAGAACTATGATAATTGAAGGACCAAAGTGATGATGGGGATGAGATAAATGAAAGATGAGTGATACATATGAATGGAACTCTTAAAGAACCTTCGAAGGAAATGCTAAACTTTCTTGGGATTGATTTGATTGATCGTCATTGGATTGATAGTTTGACTAAGTGTGTTAAGTCAAACAAATGTGATAATGCACCTGTAAACTCTAGGAAGTTTTGTTATCTTAGAGTAAACTTGTACATAAGTTTGACTAAGTGTGTCAAGTCAAACGAGGTGATTATGGATTTGATAATTTGGCTATGTGTTAAGCCAAACAAAATGATAATGAACTCGTAAACCCTAGGAATTTGTGTTACCCTAGAGCAAACTCATGCACAATATGATGGTTTGACTAAGTGTGTTAAGTAAAACAAAGTGGTTTGATTATAAAAGATGTTTACAAAGTTTCCAAGAGTTGTTGGTGAGGTGATTTTTGAGTGATTTTGATGGTTAAGAGGTGGATGAATGTGATTGAATTTGACCCTAGAATTGACCTAGATAACACTTCTTCTTACAAGACCTCAGTTTTGAAGAACACGCTTGACTTCCTATGTGAGAAAAGAAAACCTTTCAAAAAGCTCATGATTTTGTTGATAGTAGAACTCATACAAATCAGGATTATTTCTTGAATCTTTCTTGTAAAAGTTGTAAGCCAATCTTTCTCTAGCTTCGAGAAGTCTTTTAAGATGTTCCTCACGAGCTTTTGGACTAAGGATTTTTAACTTGGGTTTTCGGATTTTGATCTCATGGGAAATAATTTTAGAGAACACATGTGTGGAGTCAATTATCTTTATCTTTGCTTAATGAATTATTTTTACCACAAACAGTTCTTCGATTAAAGTTTCAAACAATATATCTATGTCTCAATTCCTTTCATTCCACAAGGTCCATTATGTGAAAATTAGGGTTTCAAGAACATAGTTCCTTAAGTTGACTTTAGTGAAAACAAATGATGATTAAACCCTCTAAGGATAGAATCCCTAGGGTAAGCAAGAGCAATTAACTTTTTCAAGGGTATTTGTTTCCTCCAAAGGGTTTGAAATTATGAAGTTCTTTGTGAATGTTTGTTTGCAAATGTTTTAGATCCAAGCAAAGTGTTTTGATTCCAATAATATGCACAACCCTTGGTTGAAAGACAATATTTGTTGGGTTCCCACTTGGATAAATCTAGCTGTGCATATTCAATGTGGATGATTAGATGCTTGAGCACACAAGCTCCCCCTTATAGTGCACTCACTTCTCGAGTTATCCAAACATCAGTACCCATAAATCTCCCATGGCATACTTTTCATCTCTACAATAGAACCGCATGTATATGTGGGGTGGCTTCAAAGGACATGACCTTTTGCAATAGTTCAAATAGATAGGATTTTGGCCTTTTCGAAACAAGAGGTTTTAATTTGGACTTTCCATTCGTAGAATTTGACCCATGCGATGAGAAACCATTGCTTCCCTTCTCATCGAAGCCAACTGTGTGATACTGTCTTTTGTTCCAGTAATAACTTTCATATCCGGAATAGAAATACACTTGGCTTTAGTGTGTTACCGGTTGGGTGAGTACTTTTTCCCAGAAGACAGGCCCTCTAAGATAAACAAAAGTCAACAAACATATTCGTAGTTCGATCAACCTTCATTTAGAAACAAATGGAGAATATACGCAATAGGCTTACTCACACTCGCAAGATGTTTTGTTCAATTTTATATCCCAAATCAAGTTGTGAAGGAAATCTTTTAGACAATTTAATACCACCAAAAGACTTTTTATTCTCAAGATCACCATAAAGTGCGAGAGAAGCACATACGCCTTTTAAATGATACTAATTTGTGAAAAAGATTGCAAAGCATGAAAAACACTTGTTCATTTTAGACCATAAAAGAAGTGATTTTGATTCTTTTTTAAAGCACCAAAATGAGATGTGAGAGTTGTTTGTCAAATTTTAGAACCCAAAATGAAATTTAGTAGGTTTCTAATGTTCATTTTTAATCCAACTTTTGAAAAAAATCAAGTCATTGATTAATTTTAAGCCCAAATGGAGAAGTGAGTTGGTTTAAAACATAAAACGAAAGTGTAGAACGGAAGCCCTAAGCATATAAAAATGCTTTATGAATTTCAACTTTCAAGTTCTCGATTTTCTCTTTGACTTCAATCTTTCTTTGCCTTTTCTTGATTCCAATGTCATCCTACAAACAACACAAATTTTATCAAAAATAAGATTTATCTCAAAAATTAATGAAATACACAACATTGTATTTCAGTAATATAAACCATTTAGTTTTAATTGATAAATCAAAACACAGATCAAGTGTCAACAAAAAAAATTCATACAAGTGTTGAGACACACAAATAAATATAGTCAAGTCCCAAAATTATTAGATTTCCTAGAATCCCCCTCAAACAAAATCATAATAGTCAAAAAAACCCTTTTGACCAATAGAAAAACTCTGCAAAACCCAAACTCAACTACCCCAAGACATAGGCAGAGGGGGATTCAACTCAAAAGGCAACCATATTTATGAATGTAAAAATAAGAAACTAGATGAAATTCATTGAAAACAGTAACTAAAACTATTCTCTAGTTAGAAAAGGTTGTCATTAATAGGAAGACCTAACGTTTTGAAAAGACCTGCAGAATAATTTCTAATTGACACGCACAACAAGTCGAGGATTTCCCCCAAAAAAACCTACAATCTGGAATTTCTTAGAAAAACCTTTAAGACACACACCTGCTTTAGTATGGTTAATATTCTAAACAAGACAAAAAATGTCACGTATAGGTTTTATTGATTATTTAAATGTAATTATTAATCATGATATTGATTTAATTATATTATGTTAAATGATTATTTTATATTGAAGTTAAATTTAAATTCAAATTGAAGTGAAATTGAAATTGAAATTGAAGTGAAATTGAAATTGAAATGCAATTACAAATGATTCGAAATGTATTTTTCTTAAATTTGGGGTTTGTCATTGCTGATGAAAACTCGAGTGCAAGTGAACACAGGAACAAGTGAATGTGATTGAAGGCGAGAACATCGATCAGGTAGAGTCATTTTAGCCATTAGATGTTTATGAGTATGATGGAATCACACACACTCACTTAGTTGATATTTTAATGTATTTTTGTGATTCTAGTGTTTGCAAATTTTAAAGCTGAGTTAAATTGATTTTTCGAAAATATGGAAAAAAATATGTTGTTGAAAAATGATGATTTTATTAATTTGTGAGAAATTAGATCTTATTGAAATAACCAAATTATTTAAGTCAATATTTTATCATTGTTTGAAAATAAGATGCTTTTATTTCAAAATTTAATGAAATTGACTTTTTATTTTGGAATTTAATAAAATATAATAAATAAAGTGTTATAAAATTAATAGTTTTTAATTTCTAATTTGAAAATTATGAAATAGGAAAAGATTTAAATGAATAAATTAAAAAACATCTAAAGTGGATTTATTGAAAAAAAATTAGAAAACAATTCACGTGCAAATTGAAATGGCATTTAAAACTTTAGTTGAACAGATTGAAGAAATATCTTCAATTAATTGGAAAAGCAATCAGATTTTCAAAACATGGAGTTAGAAAATGGAACCAGAGATCAACCTCAAATTGGGGATCTCATTTATTGTTAATATCTATCAATGGCATGAGAAAAAGGGAAGGAATCTAGGAGAAATTTCAATTGGGGAAAAGAGATAGAAAAATCCATTTTTCAATTGAGACAGGAAATTTATTTGTGTGACAGAGGCAGAGATTGTTATGAGACTATTTATTTTAGTGGACTGTGTGAGATTAGGGAGAGAGGCATACTACTCTTAGAGGAGGTACGCAGCAAAGAAGATTCAAAAATTGCATTTAAATTGGATTCTTTTCCCACTCTCCACTCTTTCACACGGCCAGGAAAAGGTTCCCACTTCCCATGCATGTGAGGGAAGACTGGTAAGGGGCGCGCAGGGAGGGTGCGGTGGATGAGAAGTCTCCCTATACTCACCCACACAGCTATACGGACCCCTCATACCCCACGCATTTGGCAAAACAGAAAAGGCATGCGTAGGGAGGACAATATCATCCTCCACTTACCGTACGCAGCCTTAGGAAAGTCTCCCCAATGTCCACGCATTTAGCAGGAATTGGAGAATGTGCGGCCTAAGTATAGATGTACAGTACACCAAGGTAGTTTGAAAAAAGACACAACTAACAAGTGAGATCAGCATAGCTGACAGGAAACAAAGAGAGGAGAAGGAGATAGGATGATAGAAGATCAGGTAAATAGAAAAATACAGAGGAGATACTCAAATAAAATTATTTCTTGAACTACCAGGTAGGAATTGAAAACCAATCCAACAATTTAACAATAAGTCTTAAAATTCTTTTCTAAATTCTGATATTGAGCTTTAAATTGGAAAGAGAACCTCTGTTTTTAGTAAGCTAAGAAAAGAATAATCCGCAGATTGAATTGGTAAATCTATTAAATAATCTTTGTTTTATTACATTCAGTAGAGAATTTCAAACGATCAAACTATAAAAAAAAATTCCAAAAAACATTGAATTTGGAAACAAAAGATTTAGGAAGAATTTGATTATGAAAACATTGAAAAAGGCTGATTAAACTTAGGAAGAGATATAAAACATAAAACTTCATTTAAATTTAGATTTTAAAAGATCATAAATAGAAAACGTTATTTACATTGAAAATGATTTTATTTTTAAATAGAAAGTGTTGTTTACAGATTGAAAGAATTAAAATCAGAAAGATTTTGTCTAAATATCTTATAAATTTTTAAACGTAATTTCAAAGTAGAGGTAAGAATTAGTGAAATTAGCCAATGAAACTCAAATGTTCATTCTAAAATAGAATCTGAAACGATTTATTTTAAACTGTTCATGAAAAGTATAAATTTATTTAATTATTTTCTGCAAGTTTGGAAAACAGAAAGTAAAGCAATTAAATTTAAATATATGATTTACTTGAAACAAAACAAATTAAGATTAGTTAACAGAGGGAACAAAATAGATGAGTAAAAAGAGTGAAAGAACGTGTGCTCTTTTATGACTATTTTACTATATGTATTTAATCTACATACTAGAGATACACCTTCTTATTTTATTTTTGATTATTTAATTTACTCATTTTAAATATTAATTTAATGTCATTTATGGATTTAAACGATGAAAAGAACAACTTTTTAACTATTTTCGATTCAAACAAGATTTAGTTTTATTGTTTTCAAAGATTGTATTTGACTATTTGGAACAATGCATGCTTGATAAATGAATGTGCATGTCATGTTTTGAGAAATTTACCTTCCAGGATGGGTGCCGAATATGGGCTATTAGAGAGTGTAGTTTTTCTTTTCCAAAACTGCTTTATTTGTCATGCATGACATTTTACTTGGCCAAGTAACTTAAGGACCCTTGAAATAGATTGAATTAATGAACTCTCTACCATATCCTAGTATCGAACTTGCTTGTTTCTTAAATTAATTAGAAAAATAAAAATGCTTGTGGTTTTGCTAGTTATACTAGGCACGCACTAGATTCCATCTTGCTCATAGACTACTTTTTGCTAAGCGATTCGTGTAGGGTCGGGTATTCTTTGAATTATTTAAGAATTTCGGGGAAGCATAAGCTTCGAGGTTGGGCGGAAAAAGTGCCAAATCCTTGTTCTCGTCTTAATTATGAAGATATGCTATTGGATTGAAGATCAAAGGATGTCATCTTCTTTTATGTTATATTGTATTCAATAATTATGTATTGAGGAGCTTAAGGCGACTGAATGCGTAAGTCTTGAATTGTAACTTGTATTACAACTTCTTTGTATTATTATCAATGTCATGTATTATGACACGTTTATGTATTTAAACTGGAATTGTATATTGAATCTATCTTATTGACTTTAAGTCATTGTTTTGGAATCGACTGGTTTTTATGATGTCTAAATGAATGAATTGTCGACTTTATTTTGAATATAAATGAAATTATTTAAATTTTTGTCAAAGATTTGAATCTTAAATTTTCGCACTTTACAAACAATCAAAATCTCCATAGAATAATCCAACATGCTTGATGAATGACATAACAAACCAACTTAGTTAAAAGAAAGAAAACACATTAGATACCTATTCTATGGTGGATTGGTGCTCCTTGAGTACGTGAAGGAGCCCTTTTCCCAATCCTAGATGAACTCAAATGATGAAAATATAATGCTATGATGAACAAAATTAGTTCTCAGATGAAGAGAATAACTTTCCATGAAATTGTGTTGTGTGTTTGAAGGAGAGAATCCTTGAATTTATAGTGGAGTTTGAAGAGAGAAGAGGCCAAATTGAAAAATCTGGGACTAATCCCCAACAAATAGGAGAGAGCCACTTGTCACAATGTGATTGGCCCATTATTGCACAATTTTTGGCCAATGTGCCCATTTGAATTTTGAAAATGGCAATTAATTCATGTAGTTGAAGGATTTGGGGAGAATTATGTTTGGACAAAAAAGTCAAACAAGGGGGGTTAATGAGGGTAGATTCCTTGGGAATATTCCTTGTGAGGAAAATAGGGGTTTTAATAAATCAAAATGAATGATTTATTGTGCAAGTGGTAAAAGCTAGAGGATGGGACATGGGTTAGGCTTAACATTAATTAGGGATTTGACTAATTAAGCTAGTGATTAGGTGGTCTGACATTTGATTTGCATTTTTGGATTTGTTTTAAATCAAATGAGAGGAAAATGAATATTAATCATTTAATTAAATACATGTGATTTAATTAAGTCAAGAGACCTTAGGATGTTAATTAATTAATTAGGAAGAAAGTGATCAAATATGATGTTAATCAATAATGTTGATTTTGCATGTCTACAAATACATTGGTTGTGGTGTGTGTGTATGTGTTAAATCAAAGGAAGGGTTAGAGGGCAAGCAAAACCTTTGATGACAACCTTGTATGTGAAAAAGAAAAAGTGCATCTGTTGCTACTAGCAATGCCAAAATGATAACATGTTTGTTGCATCTGTTGAAAAAAGATGATCAATAATATAGAGAATGAGGAAAGTTGGAAAGGTGTAAAATATCCTACCAACCGTGATGTAAGTGAATTTAAGCTGGAAAACATAGTGTGTAGATGAACCTCCACATAGACATAAATACCACAAGTAAATTTGCAACCTTGCATGTAAATATAATAAAGATTTCAAAGTATATGGGGTGTACAAACCTCTTTTACCTAAGGAGGCATGTTTTGATATTCAGCCTATCAATTTCTCATGAGTTAACATGAGAAAAATCACATCTAGTAATTATTGAAATAAACAAGTGAAGGTTCAACCTAGAACTTCCTATGTGGCATACGAGTGTAACATGGAAAAGAGTATGCAATTATGTATATAATTGCAACAAAAAATGTATTATCTTGGGAAAATACGTTGGTTGTGTTGCATGTGTATGTGTTAAAGGAGATAAAGGGTTAGAAATAAATTGAAACCTTTGACGACAACCTTGTATGTAAAATGAAAAAGTGCATACATTGTTGCTAGCAATACCAAAATGATAACATGTTTGTTGCATCTATTGAAAAAAAGATAAATTGGTAATGTAGAGAATGAGGAAAGTCAAAAACATGTAAAATTTCCTATCAACCATGATGTAAGTGAATGCAAGATGGAAAACACAACATGTAGATGAACCTCCATGTGGACATAAAGACCGGAAGTAAATTCACAACCTTACATTTAAATATAACAAGGATTTCAGAGTATATGGGGTGTACAAACCTTTTTTACCTGATGAGGCATTTTGTGATATTCAGCCTATATTTTTCATGTGAGTTAAATGAGGAGGAAAAGAACATCTTGCAATTATTAAAATTAACAAGTGAAGGTTGAACCACATGATGAGTGGTTCAACCTAGAACTTCCTTTGTGGCTTATGAGTGTAACGTGGAAAAGAGTATGTAATTACATATACAATTGCAACAATAGATGTATTATCTTGGGAAATTACGTTGGTTGTGGTGTGTGTGTATGTGTTAAAGGAAATGAAGGTTTAGAAAGCAATCAAAACCTTTAATGAAAACCTTGTATGTAAAAAGAAAAAAGTGCATCCATTACTACCAGCAACGCCAAAATGATAACATGTTTATTGCATCTATTGAAAAAAAGATGAATTAGTAATGGAGAGAAACAAGAAAGGTCGGAAGGTGTAAAATGCCCTAGCAACCATGATGTAAGCAAGTGTGGGTTGGAAAACACAGTGTGTAGATGAATCTCCATGCGGACGTAAAGACAAGAAGTAAATTCGCAACCCCGCAAGTAGATATAACAAAGATTAAGGAGTATATGGGGTATACAAACCTCTTTTACCTGAGGAGGCATGTTGTGATATTTAGCCTATCAATTTATCGTGAGTTAACATAAGGAGCAAAAGAACATCTATTAATTATTGAAATGAACAAGTGAAGGTTGAACCACACAATGAGTGGTTCAACCTAGAACTTCCTATGTGACATATGAGTGTAATCTGGAAAAGAGTATGTAATTAAGTATATAATTGCAACAACAAATGTATTATCTTGGTAAAATACATTGGTTGTGTTGCATGTGTATGCGTCAAAGGAGATGAAGGGTTAGAAATAAATTGAAAGCTTTGATGTCAACCTTGTATGTAAAATAAAAAAGTGCATCCATTGCTGCCAGTAATGCCAAAATGATAACATATTTGTTGCATCTATTGAAAAAAAGATGAAGCAGTAATGTAGAGAATGAGAAAAGTCAAAAACATGTAAAATTCCCTATCAACCATGATGTAAGAGAATGCAAGTTAGAAAACACAATATGTAGATAAACCTCCATGTGGACATAAAGACCAAAAGTAAATTCACAACCTTGCATGTAAATATGACAAATACTTCAGAGTATATGGGGTGTACAAACATCTTTTACCTGATGAGGCATGTTGTGATATTCAGCCTATCCATTTCATGCGATTTAACATGAGGAGCAAAAGAACATCTAGAAATTATTGAAATAAACAAGTGAAGGTTGAACCACATGATGAGTGGTTCAACCTAGAACTTCATATGTGGCATATGAGTGTAATGTGGAAAATAGTATGTAATTACATATAAATTGCAACAATAGATGTATTATCTTGGAAATATATGTTGGTTGTGGTGTGTGTGTATCTGCTAAAGGAGATGAAGGGTTAGAAATCAATCAAAACATTTGATAAAAACCTTGTATGTAAAAAGAAAAAGTGCATCCATTGTTGCTAGCAATGCAAAAATGATAAGATGTTTGTTGCATGTATTGAAAAAAATATGAATCAGTAATGGAGAGAAAGAGGAAATCCCGAAAGGTGTAAAATTCCCTACCAACCATGATGTAAGTGAATGTGGGTTGGAAAACACAGTGTGTAGATGAACCTCCTTGTGGACGTAGAGACCACAAGTAAATTCACAACCTGACATGTAAATATAACAAAGATTAAGGAGTATATGGGGTCTACAAACCTCTTTTACCTAAGGAGGCATGTTGTGATATTCAGCCTTCCATTTGGCATGACTTAACATAAGGAGAAAAATGTTGGATGTTGTGGTTGTCTTTCTGATATGTGGTTTTGCATTGATGTCAACGCTATTAGCATTTTAATCTACTTAAGGCTATATATGTCAAGGAGATTGAGAAAATTGTTAAAAATATAGTTCAGGCAACCAGTGGAGCTGAGAAGGTTAGAATACTGGAAAGCTCTATGTATTTAAGATCTGAAGGTGCACTTCAAAGGGTTTGTTTTTTAACCTTTCTAGTATCTTCTTCAAAAATTTTAGAGGTGCGCATAAATTTTTGTGGACGTTATGAAGATCTACGTGCCTACAGTTATTCAGTTTCTATAGATGGTGTTCTTAATTGAAGCGGATGAAATTCGTGTAATCTCATGTGTTGTGCATGTATCTATGATGTTCATGGATGAGTCTAGATTGTAATCTATCCTTGTTGTACGTCCTCAGTGATTGAAGTGTTTGTGATCGAAGATTTTTCTAATGTGTGCCTGTGTTCATGTTCTCGGCCAACATTGTGGTGTTAGTGTGTTGCATATCCATGAGGGTTTGTATTTCATTGATTGGCATGTTTAGCGATGTTTTTTGGGGTCCTCACTATGTTGTGACCAACTTGTGTTGGTACACATTGTAATTTATTCATGTATCAAGGCTGATAGTTGTAATTTATTCTTTACTTGTAGTCGAGTGAATAGTGGATATAAATCCATGTAGCGGATATATATATATGATATTATTTTTCTCATTTAGAGTCAGTGCTCAAGTGATCAAGTGATGTAAAAGTGTGAATAAAGGTTAGATCATTCAGAGCGGAGTGTGGAAGAAGTTTGGTGTGCCTAATCGGAACTGTGATCAAGCTTTTGCATAAGCTATTTTCTCATTTCATATTCATCAGATGGTTTTAATCTGATTGTTGTATGTAAGGTAGTAAGCCTTCCCTTTGAGAAGTGTGCTCTAGGCAGTGTGCCTAAATGCAAGCGCATTCTCTTTTTATTCTCCATTATACTTCTAATAGGGTATAATCTTGTGGACTAACATCCACCGTGGTTTTTCCCCTAACAAGGTTTCCACATATAAAATCTTGGTGTTCATGTGTCTCTGATATGTTGTTCTTATGCTTGCACTATTAATTATCAGATATGTGATATAAAGATTGTTTAATGTTGCATAAGTTAGTTTTTGGTAACAACTGATTCACACCCCCCCCCCCTCTCACTTGTCTATCCCTGTTTTGCCAACAATTGGTATCAGAGCTAGTTCCTCTGAAAGAAGCTTAACATCTTGAGATGATCCAAGATGGCATCATTTAAGAAGGATAGTCCTAGATGCGATGGTACAAACTACTCTCTATGGAAAGTGAGGATGGAATGTCATTTGAGGTGCATTGGTGAACCTTTCTGGCAGATGACATAAATTGTATATCATATTCCTCAGAATGGTCCCTCCTCTGAAGATGAAATCAAGTAAGAAAAAATTAATACCAGATCAGTAGAAACACTAGTGAGTGCTCTGATAGATTCAGAAATGACAAATGTAATGGGATTGAAGACTACATACTAGATTTGGAAAAATATCAAAACATTGTATGAAGGAGATGCACTAGTGAAAAGTGTTAAGCTACAGAGTCTAAAAGGAAAATGGGAGAGCTTGAAGATGAGTGAAGATGAGAACATCACTTCCTTCTCACATAAGATAAATTAATTGGTGATGGATATTATATATGTCGGTGGAACTATGAATGATGATGAAATTGTGGCTAAGATACTTAGATTTTTTCCCCCTTCCTACAAGACAAGAGCTCATGCTATTGATGAACTTAGAAAAATGATAAATATTACAAAAGACATGTTGATTGGAAAACTTGGTGCATTTGAATTAAGTGAATTCGGTGAGTCTACTCCTAAGACTGAGTGTGCTTGCAAGGCTACTGTATTCGGGAAAAAGAGATATGATTCAGGAGAGAGTTCCCAGAGAGCATCTAGATATGAATATGAGATGAAGCGGATTGAAGAGGAAGAAAGAGAATTGGAAGAATGGGAAGCATTGATTGTGAAAACATAATCAAGAGGTCATGGTAAGTACAAAGGAAAGTTACCTATTAAATGTTTTTCTTGTAGTAAGATAGGTCATTTTGCTTCTATATGTCCTAAAAGAGTTTCAAAGTATAAGCCCGAGAACACTAGATTTCAAAGAAAGTGCTATTATGTTGAAGAAGGTGTAACTGATGAAGAATCTGATAAAAAAATTGGAAATAAAGATTAATGGGTATTTATTGCTATGAAAGAAAATGGCCAGGTGTCCACTAAATTTGCTAGTAATGTGAATGTTGAGAAAGCTCTTGCAGCCAAAGTTAAAGTGAAAGATGAGTGGGTAATTGACAATGGATGCTCACATCATATGACTGGTGACAAAATAAAATTTGTAAATTTGGAAAACTATGATGGTGGTGTTGTGAGGTTCGGTGACAACACTTCTGGTGTGATTCATGGCAGAGGCACTATTTCTTTTGGTGGTAAGCACAATAATGATGATGTTCTTTATGTAGAATGCCTAAATCATAACTTGTTGAGTGTTGGAAAGATGGTAGACAAAGGCTACAATCTGTAGTTCAAGAATGGTAAGTGTAGAATAACAGGAAGTTCAGAAAATATGATTGACAAAAGGTAATATCTTTCAATTAAGTGTTGCTAGTCAAAATTGTTTGATTGCTCAAATTGATGTAAGTTGGTTATGGCATAGGAGGTTATGTCATGTGAACTTTGATAAAATTGGCAAGATAAGATCTACTCAAGCAGTCAGAGACTTACCTAAGTTAGTGAAGCCTACTAACACTATGTGCAAGGAATGTCAGATGGGAAAGCAAACAAGAAATTCCTTCCAGAGCAAACAGTACAACTCTAATGGAGTATTGGATTTGATACATACTAATCTATGTGGTCCTTCCAGAATTAGAATTCTACAAGGTGAAATGTATTTTATGTTACTCATTGATGATTATTCTAGAATGATATGGGTCACTTTCTTGAGAGAAAAACATGAAGCATTAGAAAATTTAAAAAGTTTTAAAGCTATGGCAGAGAATGAGATAGGTAAAAATATTAAATGTCTAAGTTTAGACAGAGGTGGTGAATTTAATTCACGGGAATTCAATTATTTTGGTGAAGAGAATGGAATTCAAAGGAAACTATCTGCTCCCCAAACCCCTCAACAGAATGGAGTTGTTGAAAGAAAGAACATAACAGTTCTAGACACTACTAGAGCCATGATGCTGGAAGAAAATGTTTCTCATTTCTATTGGAGAGAAGCTATAAGTACTGCTATGTACACCATTAATAGGGTGAATGTCAATAGTAATTCTAGTAAGACACCTTTAGAGCTATGGTTTGGTTATAAACCTACTATCAAATACTTCAAAAAAATTGGAAGCAAATGCTACATCGAGAGAGATGATTATATAGGTAAGTTTGATTCTAAAAGTGATGAAGGAATCTTCCTAGGATATTCTACTAAGAGAAAATCTTACCAGTGCTTTAATAAAAGATTGAAGAAAGTGGTTGAAAGTGAAAATGTTAAGGTTGATGAAGATATTGGTAAATCATCCAGATCTAGTGATTATGATTCAGATGATCAACATAATGATACTAACAATGATGCTTAGAAACATAATCAACTTCAAATCATTCCGGTGAACCAAGGAAATCAAGAAGCAGAAGAAAGCAAAAGTGCAGAAGAAAGGACACAAGAACAAGAGGTAAGAGAGAACTTCAAAACTCCTAAGTACGTAAGAAGATATCATTATGATAGTCAGATCATAGGAGACAAAAGCAAAGATGTGCAAACTAGAAGAATATTGTCTAATCTCTAAAGTTGAAACTAGATATATAAGTGAAGCATGGGTAAGTGCAAGAAGTTGAATCCACGAAACGTGGAAGTTTTTGCCTTAGCCAAAACAAGGAAATCGACATTGCAAAAATGAGATCCTATTTTTTAATAAACGGGATCCCATTTTTTAATAAACGAGATCTCATTTTTTAAATAACGGGATCCCGTTTAGGTTTGGGATCCCGAGCCTAAAATAAAAAAATGGGATCCCGTATTTTAAAAAATGGGATCCCGTTTTTAAAATTTCCATTTTTGGAAAATTTCCAAAGCAGGACCTGTTTTGAAAAGTTTTTAGTTTTGAAATTGTCCATTTTGAAAAAATTCCATTTTGGAAATTTTCAAAACGAGATCCCGTTTTGTAAAAGCATAAAAAATGATTTTTTAATAAATTTTTAAAATTTGAAATTGGTTTTGCTTTGAGGTCTGGTTTTTGCCTCAAATTTTGGTTTGGGAAAAGCATTGAGAGTTTGAACCTACGCCTTCAACCTGGTTTGACCTGCAAGTTGAAGGTTCTAACAATGTCAGAGAAAAATACCGAGTTTGGACATATAGCTAATGACTTTTTTTGTAGAATTTTTTGATGAAAGTAAAACCCATTTTAGATGAGACAATGTAGAGATTCCAAATATGTAATTTGTTTTACAATTGGATTATTTTTTCTATTTTTCAATTAATTTCTGGTGAAACTAGTCCATAAACTTTAAATATCAGAGTTTTTTACTATTTTAATAAACTTTTGATCAACATAACATTTCGACGAACGGATTGCACAAGATCAAACAAAAACAAAAAATGATAACTTTAGGTCATCTTATGTGTGTCATACATGGCAATTTTTTAAAACAACAAATATGCCTAATAAAAAATTAACAAAAAATAAAATATTCAATAAAAAATTACAAAAAAATATCGAAAACAAGCTTCAGTGAGTCACAAATATTTTCCCACAAGGATTTAGAAAATAACGATAATTTAGGTCAAAATATGGATGTCATACACGTGCATCGTATGGTAAAAAAAAATGACTTTTAAATAGTGGTTTTTAAAAACGCCTTTTGAAACTCAATTTGTACAATCTGGGTATTGAAATAAATTACATATTTGGAAACTAGACTTCAAGTACTACATTTTATTATTAGTGAATTTTTTGAATTTTCCATCTCTAAGTGCTTCAAATTTTAAGATAAATTGGTCAAATTCTGAAAAATCAAGGAAAACACCCACTTTTTGGCCAAAAAGTGGACTCAACTTCTTGCCAGCACCCAAATGCAAACATGAACATTGGATGGAAGCTATGAAAGAAGAACTATTGTAGATACAGAAGAATAATACATGGGATCTTGTTCCCAAACCTCAAAACAAAAATGTGACTAGAACCAAGTGGGTGTTTCGGAATAAGCTGAATGAACAAGGTGATTTGGTTAGAAACAAAGCAAGATTGGTTTCCAAAGGTTACTCATAGATGGAAGGTATTGATTTTGAAGAAAAAAATTCTCTTGTTTCTAGAATTGAGGCTGTTAGATTATTTCTTTCTTATTCTACTTTCAAGAACTACAATGTTTACCAGATGGATGTGAAGTCAACATTTCTAAATGGTGAATTAGAAGAAGAAGTCTATGTTGAACAACTAGATGTATTTCAGTTGACTAGTGAAAAAGACATGGTATGTCGATTGAAGAAAACCCTCTATGGACTAAAGCAAGCCCCTAGAGCTTGGTATGCTAGATTTGATAAATACTTGTTGAAACTTGGATTCAATAAAGGTATTGCTGACAACAATTTTTATTTCAAACTGGATCAGAGCAAACAACTGATCATTGAAGTCTTCGTTGATGATATCATTTTTGAAGGTGATGATGATTTGTGTATGAATTTTGTTGATGAAATGAAAAGTGAATTTGAAATTTCAATGATAGGAGAGCTAAAATTCTTGTTAGGATTTCAAATTAGTCAATTAGATGATGGAATCTTTGTATCTCAATCTAAGTATATGAAAGAGTTACTGAAAAAGTTCGGCATGGAATATTCAAATCCAATTGGTACACCTATGGTGACAGAATGCAAACTTACATAGAAAATGATACTCCCAAAGAAAATCAGACAAGATATAGATCAATGATTGGTGGATTACTCTACTTGACTCAGACCAGGCTAGATATAATGAATGTTGTGTGCATGGTTGCTATATTTCGAGCTGATCCTAAAGAGTCCCATGTGTTTGTTGTGAAAAGACTATTTAGATATCTAAAAGGGATAGTTGATCTTGGTCTTTGGTATCCCAAGAATGACGATCTTACTCTAAGTGCTTTTACTGATGTTTATTGGGTAGGAGATGTAAATGACATGAAGACTACCAGTGGTGGTGCATTCTTCTTAGGAAAGAAGCTGGTATCTTGGTTAAGCAAAAAGGAAAACTTGGTTTCATTTTCTACTGCTGAGGCAAAATACATTGTTGTTGAAAATAGTTGTACCCAAGTATTATGGATGAAGCAAATGTTGAGAGATGTCAAAATTGAGTATAAATAACCCATTGTTATATTTTGTGACAATCCAAGCACCATTAACATTTCCAAGAATCCAGTATTGCATTAAAAAACAAAGCATGTATCCATCAAGTACCACTTCTTGAGAGACAAATAAGTTAGATGGGGGTACATACCTACCAAAGAGAAAATTACAGATATCTTTACAAATTCGTTGCCTAAGGATACTTTTGAGTACCTTAGAGGAAATTTAGGGGTGATTTGCCCTCCTGATTAGAATTAATATGCAGGTATTTACATTAGTCTATGAATTCATTGCCATATCACATTCCAGATTGATGTTGTGGTGACTTCCACTCAGGGGGGGTAGTTAGATGTTTCAAATTTGAGATCAAAACATGTGTACCTTTTCCATTGATATCAAAGGGGGAGAGGAGCAAAGTGAAAAAGTGGGAAAGAGGAGCAATAAAGGAAATAGGAAAAATTGCACAATATCAGGGGGAGATTGTTGAGGAAGAGTGAGTTGGGTTGATGGTATTATTTTTCACATCATGTGTGGCCACCAATGCCAAGGGGGGAGATTTTAGGATTTTTTGGTTGTCTTGTTGATATGTGGTTTTCATTGATGTCAACACTATTAGAATTTTATCTACTTAAGGCTATATATGTCGAGGAGATTGAGAAAATTGTTAAAAATATAGTTCAGGCAGCCAGTGGAGCTTAGAATGTCAAAATATTGGAAAGCTCTATGTATTGAAGATCTGAAGGTAAGCATAAAATGGTTTTTTTTTTAACCTTTCTACTATGTTTTCTAAAAAATTTAGAGGCGTGCATAAAGTTTTGTGGAAGTTATGAAGATCTATGTGCCTACAGTTATTCAGTTTATGTAGATTGTGTTCTTAATTAAAGCAGATGAAATTCTGGTAATCTCATGTGTTGCACATGTATCTATGACGTTCATGGATGAGTCTAGATTGTACTCTATCCTTGGTGTACATCCACAATGATTGAAGTTTTTGTGATCAAATATTTTTCTGATATGTGTCTATGTGTTCATGTTCTTGGCCGACATTGTGGTGTTAGCATGTTGCACATCCATGAGGATTAATATTTCATTGATTGGCATGTTTGGTGATGTTTGGTTGGGTCCTCACTATGTTGTGACCAGCTTGTGTTGGTACGCATTGTAATTTATTCATGTATCAAAGCCAACGGTTGTAATTTATTCTTTACTTGTGGTCGATTGAATAGTGGATGTAAATCCATGTAGCAGATATATATATGAGATTCTTTTTCTCATTTAGAGGTAGTTGTCAAGTATACAAGTGATGTAAAAGTGTGTCTAAAGGTCATATCATTTAGAGCAAAGTGTGGAAGAGTTTGAGCAAAAGGGTGGAAGAGTTTGAAGAGGTTTTGTATGCCTAATTGGAACTATAATCAGGCTTTTGTAGAAGCTATTTTCTCAGTTAATATTCATCAGTTGGTTTTAATCTGATTTTTGTATGTAAGGCAATGAGACTTCCCTTCGAGCAGTGTGCTCTAGGAAGTGTTCTTGAATGCAAGTGCATTCTCTTTTTATTCTCAATTATACTTCTAATAGGGTATAATCTTGTGGACTAACATCCACCATGGTTTTTCCCCTAATAGGGTTTCCACGTATAAAATCTTGGTGTTTATGCTTGCACTATTAATTATGAGATCTATGATATAAATATTGGTTAATGTTGCATAAGTTATTTTTTGGTAACAACTGATTCACCCCCCCCCCCCCACCCCCTATCAGTTCTCAATCCTTGTTTTTCCAAGAAAAAAACACATCTAACAATTCATAAAATAAGCTAGTGAAGGTTGAACCACATGATGAATGGTTCAACCTGCAACTACGTATGTGGCACGTGAGTTTAATGGGCATAATACTAGGTAATTACTTCTAGAGTTGCAAGAATAGATATATTAGGGAAGATGCATTTCTTGTGGTGCATATGTATGTGTTAATGAAGAGGAAAGGTTAGAGGGATACCAAAACCTTTTATGACAACCTTCTATGAAAATAAATGTGCATCCATTGCAGCCACAAACTCCAACAGAATAAAAAGTGTTTTACATCTGTTGAAAAAATCATGAATCAGTAATGTAGTGAATCAACAAAGGCATACATGTGTAAATTTCCCTATCAACCATGATGCAAACCAATGCATGTTGAAAAACACAGTTTCTACTTGAACCTCCAAGCAAACATAAAGACCACAGGTAAAATCACAACCTCACATGAAAAAAGACTAAGAAGCCATACTAGATGGGGTCTACAAACCTATTTTACTTGAGTAGGTATGTTGACATATGCAGCCTTCCATTTCGGGTGAGTTAACAGGACCAACAACAACGTATATGAAAATTTATGAACTAAAAACATGTAGGTTGAACATTTGGATGAGAAGTCTGACCCTTACATTTTTTGCATCCCCCAGTTGCAACTCCTCTCCAAATTCTCCACCCTTCAGCTTTGTACAAGCTCAACAAACTAACTCACAATCCACTATCTTTTCCTATTTGTCTATATTTTAATGATATGATGAAATCAAAATGCAATTCATACTCTATGTAATAATTTTGATAAATTTTCAGGGTGCCCTTTCTTACATTGGTAGTGTAAGGTTTTCATTATACTCATTTTTTCTATTGGTAATTCAATGCTGGAAAATGTTGTGGCTTGAGGATCTTGAGATCTTACAAATACTTCAAGAGGTAGCGGGTACTAGAATTTATGAAATCACAAAGAAATTTGTTGAAGAAATACTTGAAAAGAAGAAAACCACAATGAATGAGAAAAATACTATATTGATTCAAATAATTGAAACCCAACACTGTGTTTTCTGAGTTACAGTTATTTTTTGCACTTTATTTTTTTAGTCATATGAAATTTAAACACAACAATGGAATGTGTGGTTTCGAAGACACTCATACTATTTTGTAACATTCCATGTTCCAAAACTGTGGGTGTTAAGAAGAAAGCAACCCAACATGAGACAACCCTTCACATTTAAGCAAGGAGATTCAAATAATTGAAACCCCACATTGTGTTTTCCCAATTACAATTATTTTGTGCACTTTATTTTTTCAATCATGCAAAATTTAAAAACAACAATGGAATGTGTGATTTTGAAGACATTTATACTGTTTTGTAACATTCTATGTTACAAAACCATGGGTGTTAAGAAGAAATTAACCTAGCATGAGACAAACCTTAAGATTTAAGCGAGATTCAAATAACTGAAACCACACACTATGTTTTCCCAATTACAATTATTTTTTGCAATTTAATTTTTCAATCATGGGAAGTTTAAACACAACAATAGAATGTGTGATTTTGAAGAAATTCATACTATTTTGTAACATTCCATGTTGCAAAACCATGGGTGTTAAGAAGCAAGCAACCCACCGTGAGACAACCCTTCACATTTAATCAAGTAGGTTCAAATAACTGAAACCCCGCACTGTGTTTTCCCAATTACAATTATTTTGTGCACTTTTTTTTTTCAATTAAATGCATAATTTAAACACAACAATGGAATGTGTGATTTTGAAGACATTCATACTATTTTTTAACATTCCATGTTGCAAAACCATGGGTTTTAAGAAGCAAGCAACCTGCCATGAGACAACCCTTCCCATTTAAATAAGGAGATTCAAATAACTAAAACCCAACATTGTTTTTTCCAAATTACACTTATTTTGTTCACTTCTTTTTTCTAATCACGAGAAATTTAAACACAACAATGGAATGTTTGATTTTGAAGACATTCATACTATTTTATAACATTACATGCTCCAAAACCATGGTTGTTAAGAAGCAAGCAACCTAGCCTGAGATAACCCTTCACATTTAAGCAATGATATTTGAATAACTGAAACCCCACACTTTGTTTTCCCAATTACAATTATTTTGTGCACTTTATTTTTTCAATCATGTGAAATTTATACACAACAATGGAATGTGTGATTTTGAAGACATTCATACTATTTCATAACATTCCATGTTGCAAAATTGTGGGTGTTTAGAAGCAAGAAACCCAATATGAGACAACCCTTTACATTTAAGCAAGGAGATTCAAATAACTAAAACCCAACATTATGTTTTCCAAATTACAATTATTTTGTGCACTTTTTTTTGAATCATGCGAAATTTAAACATAACAATGGAATGTGGGATTTTGAAGACATTCATACTATTTCATAACATTCCATGTTGCAAAATCGTGGGTGTTAAGAAATGATCAACCCAGCATGAGACAACCCTTCACATTTAAGCAAGGAGATTCAAATAACTGAAACCCCACACTGTGTTTTTCCAATTACAATTATTTTGTGCACTTTAATTTTTCAATCATGCAAAATTTAAACAAAAAATGGAATTTGTTAATTTGAAGACATTCATACTATTTTGTAGCATTCCACATTGCAAAACCGTGGGTGTTAAGAAGCTAGGAACCCAACATGAGACAACCCTTTGTATTTAAACAAGGAGATTAAAATAGTTGAAACCCCACACTATGTTTTCCCAATTATAATTATTTTGTGCACTTTATTTTTTCAATTATGTGAATTTTAAACACAACAATGGAATGTAAAATTTTGAAGACATTCATACTATTTTGTAAAATTTCACTTTGCAAAACTGTAGACCTGTGTTAAGAAGCAAGCAACCCAACATGAGACAAACCTTCACATTCAAACAAGGAGATTCAAATAACTGAAACCAAACATTGTGTTTTCCGAATTATAGTTATTTTGTGCAATTTATTTTTCAATCATGCAAAATTTAAACACAACAATGGAATGTGTGATTTTGAAGATATTCATATTGTTTGAAATATTTCATGTTACAAAACCATGAGTGTCGAGAAGAAAGCAGCCCAACATGAGACAACCCTTCATGTTTAAGCAAAGAGATTTAAATAGCTGAAACCCCACACTGTGTTTTGCCAATTACAATTATTTTCTTCACTTTTTTTTTCAATCATGCTAAATTTAAATAGAACAATAGAATATGTGATTTTGAAGACATTCATACTATTTTGTAGCATTCCATGTTATAAAACCATGGGTTTTAAGAAGCTAGGAACCCAACATGAGACAACCGTTTTCATTTAAACAAGGAGATTCAAATAACTGAAATGCGACACTGTGTTTTCCCAATTACAATTATTTTGTGCACTTTATTTCCTCAATCATGTGAAATTTAAACACAACAATGGAATGTGTGATTTTGAATACATTCATACTATTTTGTATCATTCTGTGTTGCAAAAATGATGGGTGTTAAGAAGCAAGCAACCCACTGTAACACAAAAAATCTACAAGCTTAAACTATTCCATACACATTAGCATGATGTAAGTTTCAAAAATGCAAACAAAGTAGTATTCCTATGAAATAATCGAACATGCCTCATAATGTAAATAAAAGAATATAATTGAGAACATAAACAAGCATGATGCATACCTATTCCATAGTGGATTGGTGGACCTTTTATATGAAAAGGAGCCCTTTCCCATTCCTAGAGAAGCTTAGATGGTGATAATGAAAAAGAGATGCAAAATGATGATGAACTCAAAAATTCCTCTAGTGCAAATGCTCAAACTGTGGATGCAAAAAGAGAAGAAAAGCCTCTTATTTACAGATGAGATTGAGAGAAGAAGAGAAAAAATGGATGAATATGGGACTAATCTTCAACCAATGGAAAAATACCACTTGTCAAGATGTGAGAGGATGAAGGGTGAGCACATTTTGGTCATTGTGCATGATAAATGCTATTAGGTGGATTTGAAATTTGCAAGTTGGCTTGTTGGAGGGAGAAAAAAGAGTCTTAAATGCCAAGTTGGAGAAATGTAAGAGAGGGGTTAAAGTCTTTGTTGGAAGGAAAAATCCCATTTGGAGGAATATTCCGTTTTGATGCCATGTTGAGGGAAAATAGAGGATTTAATAAATCAATTAAATGATTTTCTTGTTCAAGTTGCAAAAGCTAGAGGATGTGATGGGTTTTGATTAGATTTAATCATGATTTGATTAGTTTTAATGGAGTTTAGTTGATTGTGACATTCAACATAAATATTTGGATTTATTTAAATCAAATGAGAAGATAAAGAACATTAGAGATATAATGAAATATTTGGATTTATTCAATTAAATGAAGGAACTTTAGGAAATTAATTAAATAATATTGATTTATTTAATTACAGAGAAGAATATGATTTAATTAGGGGTAACTGCACCAAGATGGTTCCCAAAAAGGGGACTTAAGTGGATAATTTTTTTCTGAAATCAGGAAATACTGACCTTGGATGTGAAATTAAGGATACTTAGACTCAAAATTTTGAGATGGAACAAAAAGAAGGATCAAGTGCTCTGAGTCTACTTTCTAAACTACTAATTTATTTTGAAAATGGTTGAGATTAAGGGGTTCAAACGAGGGATGTACATAAATTGGTGTTGTTTTTGTCAAAAAAACATAACATAGCAACTCTTGTATGACCCTCGTATGGTGAACTTTTTTTTAGTATTTTTAAAATCGCAACAGTCAGAAGTTAGTTAACAGTATGTAGTTGATGCATGATTTTTCTGATAATTTTTTAATGAATATTTGATTGTTTAATAATTTACGAAGTGGACATATCTTGAAAATAGAATTTTGGCCATGCTATCCCTACAAATTTTGGAAACTAATTGATTTAGTTTTTTTAATTTTGTAGAATGGAGTCTAGTTTCTAAAAATGTAATTTATTTGAAAAATTGCTGAATGGTTAATTTATAATGAAAAAAATACCAAACACTGCTTTTTGGAAAAAAAAGACATATAGATAAAATAAATTATGGATGAAAGACTTAACATTTTCAGAAAGTCAAAAAAGTTACATCGTTGGATAGCTAAGAGATAACCCAACATTACCCATGTGCTCAATTTTTTCGATATTGAACCACGTGCAATCCTGACAGTGAGCACGAACTCAGTTATGAGAAATATGGTGGATTTTTTAAAAACACATCTTTGGTCATTTGGAATGCCCTCCAAGCCTTTGGGTTGGTATTCCAAGGCAAATACAAAGCCTAAGGCTTGAGAATTCCCAAAGCAAGATATAATGCAAGCGCGTTATAACACGCTCGAGTTGTATCTCACTTTTGACATGGTTTTTGCATCTGCGGGGAACATGTCTACTAGCACATAATGGGAGCGTGTTATAACGTGCTCATGTTATATCCTACTTTATGTTACACACCAATATATTAATGTATGCTGATATATTTTTATGTACATGTATGTCATGTATGTATGTATGCTTGTATGGATGTAAGGTTATATGTACATATGTATTATGCTTGCATGTATGCATTTATGTATGTCTTTAGATGAAGGGAGAATTTAGAGAGAGTCTAGAGAGATGGAGAGGGGGTCAAAGTGAGAGTTTAAGAGAGAGGGAGTGGGAGAGAAGGGGTTGGATTGAGGGGGACTTAGCTAGGTAGGGTGGGAGGGATAGAGGGAGGGAGAGAGAGAGAGGGGGAGTGGGATAGAGAGAATTAAGAGAGAGAGATAGAGAGAATTGAGGGAGAGGGAGAGAGAGAGGGGGAGAGAGAGAGAGACAAAGAGAAAGAGAGAGTTATGTAGGTAGGGTGTGAAAGGGAGAGACTTCGGAGTGTGAGAGGGAGAGACTTGAGAGTGTGAGGGGGGTGAGAGGGAGAGACTTGAGAGATAGCTAGTGAGAGGGAGTGAGAGAGAGAGGGAGTATGAGAGATATGGAGTGTGAGAGAGAGGGAGCGGGAGAGAGAGGGACTATGAGTGAGAGACCTAAGAGAGGGAGAGGGTGTGAGAGGGAGTGACCTGATAGAGGTAGAGAAAGAGGGGGTGGAGTGAGAGGGACTTATCTAGGTAGGGTTGGAGGGATAGATAGAGAGAGGGGAGAGAGACAAAGAGAGAGTTACAAAGGTAGGTTAACAGAGGGAGAGACCTTAGAGAGAGAGGGGGTGAGAGGAAGAGACATGAGAGAGAGGGAGAGAGAGATAGTGGGAGAGAGTGGCATGGAGTGGGAGGGACATAAAGAGACATTGATAGAGGGAGTGAGAGAGGGTAGTAGGGATTGATTGAATGAGAGGTGCGCAGAAAGAGGGAGACGATAGATAGAGACAATTAGAGACGGTGGGAGGGAGGGAAGGAGGGAGAGGTGAGATGTATAGATAGAGAGAAAGTGATAGGGGTTAAGGGTATAGGGTTGAGGGTTGAGAGATTAGGGTGGAGGACCTATAGGGTTGAAGGTTTCTAGGGTATTAGGGTTTAAGGTTTGAGGGTTCAGGGAATAGGTTTGATGGTGGAGGGTATTTGGTTGAGGGTATAGGGTAGAGGGGTTTGGGGTTAGGGGTTTACGGTTAAGGGTTTACTTGGTTGAGGGTAGAGGGTTTACGGTATATGGTTGAAGGATTAGGTTCAGGGTCAAATGTAAGGGGTGGAGGGTTTAGGGTTTAAGGATTGAGGGTTGAGGGATTAAGGGTTGAGGGTTGAGAATTGAGGGTTGAGTGTTTAATGTATAGGGTAAAGGGTAGAGGGTTTAAGGGTAGAGGGTTTAAGGGTTGAGGGTTGCAGATTGAGGGTTTAAGGTATAGGGTTGAGGGTCCAATATATAGGGTAGAGATTATAGGGGTTGACATAGTTAGGGTTGAGGGATTAGGGTTTAGGGTAGAGAGTATTGTGTTGAGGGTAGAGGTTAGAGGGTAGATGGTAGAGGGTAAAGGGTTTAACAGTTTAGGGTTTAAGGGGTTAGGGTTGAGGGTCAAGGGTTTAGGGTTGAGTGTTTAAGGGTTTAAGGGTTGAGGGTTTAAGGGTCAAGAGGGTTGATTAATTAGGGTAGAGAGTTTACTAAGTGGGTTTAAGGGTTGGGGGATTAGGGTTGAGGGTAGAGGGTAGAGGATTGGCGGTAGAGGGTTTATGGGTTAGGGTTTAAGGGTTTAGGGATGAGGGATGAGGGATTAATAGATTATAGGGAAGAGGTTATAGGAGTTGAGGGATTAGGGTTTAGGGGTTGAGTGTTGAGGGATTAAGAGGGTATAGAGGTTGAGGGATTAAAGTTTGAGGGTTGAGGGTTGAGGGATTAAGAGGGTATAGGGGTTGAAGGATTAGGCTTTAATGGTTGAGGGTTGAGGGTTCAAGGATTAAGAGGGTATAAGGGTTGAGGGATTAGGGTTTAAGGGTTGATGGTTGAGGGTTGAGGGATTAATAAGGTATAGGGCTGAGGGATTAGGGTTTAAGGGTTTAAGGGCTGAGGGTTGAGGGTTGAGGGTTGAGGGTTGAGGGTTTGAGGGTTGAGGGTTGAGGAATGAAGAGGGTATAGGGGTTGAGGGATTAGAGTTTAAGGGTTGAGGGTTGAGGGACTAAGAGGGTATAGGGGTTGAGCAATTAAGGTTTCAGGGTTGAGAGTTGAGGGTTCAAGGATTAAGAGGGTGTAGGGGTAAAGGGATTAAGGTTGAAGGGTTGAGGGTTGAGGGATTAAGAGGGTATAGGGATTGAGGGGTTAGGGTTTAAGGGTTGAGGGTTGACGGATTACGGTTTGAGGGTTGAGGGATTAAGAGGTTATAGGGGTTGAGGGATTAGGGTTTAAGGGTTGAGGGTTTTGAGTTGAGGGTTGA
>CM021100.1:435292420-435795783 GCA_007115665.2 Sequoiadendron giganteum
TCTCCACTATCCCCCTCTCTCCCTCCCTCTCTATCTCCTACTATCCCCATCTCTCTCTCCCACTCTCTCTTTCTCTCACTCTCCCCCACTCTCTCCCACTCTATCTTTCTCCCACTCTCACCATCTCTCCCTCCCTCTCTATCTCCCACTCTCTCGGTCTCCCACTCTCTGCTTATCCCATTCTATCACTCTCTCCCACTCTCCCTCTCTCTCCCTTCCTCTCTATCTCCCTCTCTATCTCCATCTCTCCCACAGTCCCACTCTCTCCCTGTCTATATACTAAGAAAACCAAATTTCACATAACGTGAGCGCGTTTTTTACTCCACTAAAATAGTAAAAAACTCTATATACCCATGATTTGAAAGGCTAAATGAGATTGCAAGATGTGAACTATTTTTTGAAATGATTTGGGGTGTTAAGTATAGGAACATCATGAAGACTCTTGGGTTGAGAACATCGAATGCATCGAGTGAAGACACTATTGTGAAGAATCTAATGGATTCTTATAAGAGTGTGGGTAAGACCTCATGCTCAAAGGATAGTAATGTCACCTGATGTGTCATTACATCGACTTTGGTAAGCTATCAAACAAAGAGAGCTCGTCTAATTAAAAATACTAGTGAAAAATGGGAATTAGTAGGAAAAACTTTATCAAGAGCCATTCAAAGGCGACAGAGAATTGAGGGCAATGATACAAATGAATTATGGGCATTCTTGGGGAGACTATCACAAAAAGATAAAGAAGTTGTCCAAGCCTTGAGAACACTAATTGAAGATCATGGTAAGAATAACACAAGGTCGTCTCTAAATCAAAGGGATGTGGTAAGAAGGAGAATCAATAGTCGGAATCATGAGCCACATCCAAAGCATTTTTTGGATATGACTCAAACCCAATTTTTTTGGAAATTTGAAAATGATTATCCTCAAATTAATATTTCTCAAAGATTTTTTGAAATTATTAAACCTTTTTATGTCAAGATAAATCACACATGCACTACTTGTTTTTGTAGACTACATATTGGGTTTTATAACCATTATGATGTTTATCGTTCTATATGTTTAGATTTGCATACTAATGATGTTTTGCAGGATTGTGGCATAGAAGCTCCATCAAAATCTTCAAGAGAGTTCTTATCAAAAAATTTATGTGAAATAGAGGATGGCCAAATATTCTATAGGACAACATGCTTGGGTGGTTCATGCGAGCGTTGTGGTGGCTTCCAACGTATTCCAGTATGTCAACATATGGAAAGCACAAATGAGGTGGGACAAAAACTAGTAGAGTTTGGGGAGTATAAAATAGTGGCATATGCTACAAAAGATGGGTCTCAAGCAAAATCATGTGATTTGGTTATTGAGAAGATTCCAGTGTACCAATTTATAACCACATTTCATAATAGTATACTGTTTGAGTATGCAATGCATACCCATAGAAGCCGTTGGCTGGACATGCAGTTCAAGCTATGCAAGGACACCTTTCCAGTTGGAAGCATAGTATCCATGATTGACTTTTCAGAGAACTACACTCTATAGCCACAAAATGAGGTCCAGCCATAATATTACAACTCCACACAAGTTTCGATATTTGTGCACATAGCATTCATTCATGCATCTGATAGTACAGATGAGCAAAGGAAGGTATTGTGGGAGTACCAATTTTACATTAGTGATGATTGCACACATTCTCCATAGTTCATGCAAGGTTACTTCTAGATGTTCTATAGTGGTTTGGCTCAGAGGGGCATAGAATACGATCAACATATAATATGGTCTGATAACTATGCAGCACAATTCAAGAACTCGTGCATGTTCTACTGGTTGTGCAGGACGCATGTCATTACAGGTGTTCAACATATGTGGAGCTTTTGTGAGGCTGGACATGGAAAGGGGGAGCATGATGGTGCAAGAGCATGCATGAAAAGAACATTAGCACGAGAACAGTTAAAGTATAAAGACAATGCAAAGTTGACAGATACAAAATCAATGGTCGAGTGGTGTAATGCTTTGATGGGTCCAAGTAATGAAGGTACGTCTTCAGTTCATAGATTTTTTTGGTTGATGGATGATACTAACATTGCACCATATGAAGACTATTGTACACTAACAAGATCGAGTGAGGTACACTCTTTCCTTAGCTCAAATTCAGGTTCATGGAGTATCGATACATGAAAGATGGTATGCTTTTGTTCTTCATGTACAATGCAAGCCTGAAATGATTGTGAGTCAGGGGAGTGGGTTGACAAATGGTTCACAAGTTATCTTAGTCCACTTCACATGTATCACCCTCTAATGGCATTGGAACTAACACAGATGGAATCATCGGTTGACTTTGACCGCGTATCAGATTTAGTTCAACCAAGTGATATCTATTTTCTTAGTTGTTGAAATTCCATATCGTTATCTTACTTTGTACTGTATTCGTAATGTTGACAAATTTAAAGATATTTTTTGCACATATCAATGTAGGGCATGTTTATGTAGTTATTGCAGATCAAGACAATGAAGAGAGAATAGATTATTACTTATGTCATTGTGTTGAGACCAAAAAAAAATTGGAGGCCCCAGTTATAGATGCAGAAAACATCAAATACCCTACAAGCTCAGTTGTGGTTACTGGAACATGGCTTAGAAGGTACCCACATTCAAGTGTTAAATATTGGCTATTTCAGGACTTTGACATGCATCATAAGATTCTTCATTACTCGAACCTTGTTATTGCATCGAATGTTCATTTGACCAAATATGGGGCTAGACCTTTGAACAAGACGTTATGGAAGGTCTATGAGTCTAACCATGAGGCAATACTTGGCACAATAAAGAGTAGAGCAGACCCGGATAGTTTGTTGTATTAATTTGTAATTATATGCACATTGGTTCTTATTAATTTATACTTGTATGCACATTAATTTTTTTGATGCCAATGCTATCATCTTCTTTTATAGTGATTGGTGTCCCCTTGCAAAAAAAGCATATATATGAGCCATCCAAGAGAATGTCAGCCAGAAAAGCAATGCAACATCCTTATTTTGATGCCTGTATGCAACATCTGTAAGTGCCTTCCATCTATTTTTATCTCATTTCCATTTTGGATTCTCTTTCTTTTTCTCTTTTACTTTGCGTATTTGTAAGTAAACTACTAAAAATTGATTGATCTTTCGTTGCAGAAAATGCTGATTTAAGAGCCATCAAAGAGAATCTCAACCAAAAAAGCAATGCAACATACTTATTTGGATGATTTTGACAAATCTGAATTTTTATTTCAAGCTATTATAAGAGAACATGTGAAGCTTAGCGAGGGAATCTCAAGTTACTCATTTGAAGTTAACCTCATAATGAGCACCTATGATGTAGACATTTAAAGAGAATCTTGAATGTATGAGTGACATTGTAAAAGATCTGAGAGAATGAAGTGCCAGAGGCATTGTAATAAAATTTAATTACATAATGAGATATACTATAATATAGTAAGATTGGAGTTCATGTTTGGTGTAGTAGCACCTTGTTCTGTAAATGCCTTGAGTAGGAAAATTTGCAAACTTTGAATTTTGAAATGTAAACAATGTGAAAAAGGTCATGTAAAGGTCATGTAAACAACTTGTACACATTTTTCTGCAACTTGTGTGACCAAGTAGACTATTCCAACATGTCTGAATAGGTATTTTTATGCGAGGCATGGTCCTCTTTCATACTAAAACACGTAGAATCGCTATGAGCTATGTTCCACCAAATCGGTCCCTTAAGGGTCCAAAGTGCAAAATGGCTGCAAACTTCAGCATGCTATTACTCGGATACCATGACACTTAGAAACTTCTCGTCTAATCCTACCGAAAGGAATTGGACTCCTCTAGAAAAACCTCTCTCAATTTTGGCTATCTTAGAGTGCTTTCTCGTGGCGACGGATTTTCACTTGATGGAAAAAGCATCAAATTCAAGCAGTGCAAAGTTGCAAAGTGGTGCAACCTCCGTTCTGCAACTTGTGTGACCAAGCGAACTATTCCAACATGTTTGAATAGGTATTTTTATGCTAGGAATGGTCCTCTTTCTCACTGAAACATGTGGAATCACTCTAACCTATGTTCCACCGGATCGATCCCTTAAGGGTCCAAAGTGCAAAATGGCTGCAAACTTTAGCATCCTATTACTTGGATACCGTGACACTTAGAAACTTCTCAACTGATCCTACAGAAAGGCATTGGGCCCCTCTAGGAAAAAATCTCTCAGTTTTGGCTATCTTGGAGTGGTTTTCTCGTGGCGGTGGATTTTCACTTGATGGAAAAAGCATCAAATTCAAGCAGTGCAAAGTTGCAAAGTGGTGCATCTTTCGTTCTGCAACTTATGTGACCAAGCGGTCTATTCCAACACGTCTAAATATATATTTTTACACTAGGCATGGTCCTCTTTCACACCAAAACATGTGGAATCACTCTGAGCTATGTTCCACCAGATCGATCCCTAAAGGGTCCAATGTGCAAAATGGCTGCAAACTTCAGCATGTTATTAATTGGATACTATTACACTTAAAAACTTCTCGTCTAATCCTACAAGAAGGTGTTGGACCCCTCTAGAAAAATTTCTGTTAGCTTTGGCTATCTTGGAGTGGTTTTCTCGTGGCGGCAGATTTTCACTTGATCGAAAAAGTGTCAAATTCAAGTAGTGCAAACTTGCAAAGTGGTGCAACTTTCGCTCTGCAACTTGTGTCACCAAGCGGACTATTCCAACATGTCCGAATAGGTATTTTTATGGTAGGCATGGTCTTTTTTTGCACAGAAACACATGGAATCGCTCTGAGCTACATTCCATCGAATCGATCCCTTAAGGGTCCAAAGTGCAAAATGGCTGAAAACTTCAGCATGCTATTACTAAGATTTTGTGACACTTAGAAACTTCTCATCTAATCCTATAGGATCACATTGAGCTCCTCTACAAAAACCTCTCTCGGTTTTGTCTATCTCAGAGTGGTTTTCCCGTGTGCCGGATTTTCACTTGATGGAAAAAGCATCAAATGCAAGCAGTGCGAAGTTGCAAAGTGGTGCAACCTCCGTTCTGCAACTTGTGTGACCAAGCAGACTATTTCAACATGTCTGAATAGGTATGTTTACACTAGGAATGGTCCTCTTTCACACCAAAACACGTGGAATCATTCTGAGGTCTGTTCCACCGGATTGATCCCTTAAGGGTCCCAAGTGCAAAATGGTTGCAAACTTTAGCATGCTATTACTTGGATACTGTGATACTTAGAAACTTCTCGTCTGATCCTACAAAAAGGAATTGGGCCCCTCTAGAAAAAACTCTTTCGGTTTTTGCTAACTTGGAGTGGTTTTCTCGTGGCGGCGAATTTTCACTTGATGGAAAAAAATTGTCAAATTCAAGCAGTGCAAAGTTGCAAAATGGTGCAACTTTTTCTCTACAACTCGTTGGACCAAGAAGACTATTCCAACACATCCGAATAGGTATGTTTACTCTAGGAATTTTCCTCTTTTGCACCGAAACACTTGGAATCGCTCTGAGCTATGTTCCACCAGATTGATCCCTCAAGGGTCCAAAGTGCAAAATTGCTGCAAACTTCAACATGTTATTACTCAGATACCATGATGCTTAGAAACTTCTCATCTAATCCTATACGATTGCGTTGAGCCTGTCTACCAAAACCTCTCTTGGTTTTGGCTATCTTGGAGTGGTTTTCTAGTGGTGGAAGATTTTCACTTCATGGAAAAAGCATCAAATGCAAGCAATGCAAAGTGGTGCAACTTTTGTTCTGCAACTTGTGTGACCAAGAGGATTGTTCCAAAATGTCCAAATAGGTTTGTTTACACTAGGAATGGTCCTCTTTTGCACCAAAACATGTGAAATCACTCTGAGCTATGTTCCACCCGATAGATCCCTTAGGTTGGAGGAGTCTAAAGTTGCAAATTTGTAAGTTTCTTAAAGCAACAAATTTGAAATGATATTGAATGGCCTAGTTAGCACTCATTACATCTACGTGATGCTCATAGAGGTGAGGCACTAGGCCTTCCTGGGAGGTCACCCATTCTCGTATACTCCAGCTCAAGTGCTTAACCACGAAGTTTTTTCCCCAAGGTTAAGCCCACTTAGCTTGCAACCCCATTTGCAAAACCTTCAGCAAGTGTTGTGCCTTATGAAACATTCATTATAGAGCCCCTTTAGCTCATCAATTGATAAGTAGGAGGTATTTTCTTTAATGTGTCGAATTGTGATATTGCTATTAGGATTCCATTGAGCAGTCATTTGTAGTATTAGATATAGCTCTAGCTTCTACAGTATTGCACATGATTGCAGATAGTTTCAAAGATCTAGATGACATCAATAGTTCACATTACTCAAGAAGGATGAACATCTTAAAGACATTTGCAGAAATCAGAACAAGTAACCTTCTTCTGGACTTAGGGTTGCAATATTTGATCTACAACATGTTCCAACATTTTTTTAGTATGATCAAGAACACACATGTAATGAAGGTGTGTTTGTAGGCATGAAAGATTATGGTTCGAACTATCCAGAAGAGTGATGTTTTATCTCGACCAACCATATCTATACCATGGTTTGTTTGGAAACAAGGATGGGTTCTCTCTTCATCGGCATATACATTATTCCTCAATGTGTTCACACCAGTGTTACAAGACTAGGACTCACCTCGAACTTGACAAGCCATTTTTTTACTTGGACTCAGGCTCGAAGCCTAGACTCGACAAATAGAAAAACCTAAGAAATTCAAATATTTTTAAGGATTTAAAACTTGTTTCATGAACCCTTTAATAAAGAAACCTTAAAGACACAATAGCATCATCAAATAGAAATTACTATGATCCCATACACAAACATACATCAATCACATAAGTATAAGCACAAATTTTAGCTGAAGGAAATAACACATTTAGATATATAAATATTGTGATATTGCTATCAGGATTCAATCGTGTAGTTTTACAAGTCAAACTCATTGACCCATGATTCATCAGTAGTGGTTCACAAGAACCCATCTCTCATGATAATGAATGGTTCATAAGGAGGAAGATAAATCTTCATACATTTCTTCTATCACAAATGAGATAAGTGCTTGGTTTCATGAAGGTCATGAGACAACCATTAATGGGGAGTGGATACATGAAGAACTGATGGAGAATGATAATGGCTTCAGACCTGCTATAAAGGGAAAAAAAATCATTTCAATGATGCAAGAGGTTTTTGGTTTCACTACCAAAATGAGCCTATGAAGAATGCATGTGAAACTCCTTTTGACCTTGAGGGTGTTCTTACTCCATCTCAAGGATCATGCATTGAGGATGAAATAGATCAATGCTTGGGCTAACCAATTAATAATTATACACGTGAATAAGTCAAACATGTACATGTCAATAAGGGAAGTACAAGTACTCAAAAATATGTAAGCCTCAAAAAGTATACACACGAATACATAATATACACAAATTAAAACAAAGTATATGCACAAATACAAGGTATATGCATGAAAACATGTAAGCCACAAAGTATACATTCAAATGCACATAAGTCACAAAGTATACACATAAGTTGTAAAGTATACACTTGAATACACGTAACTCGTATCTATTGAACCATCAATTTAGAATGCAAATATGGACAAGCATCGATAAAAGATATTTGTATTACCCGAATAGTCATGTAGGCATACATCAATATATGTCGATATAAGTATGAAATATATGTACAAAATAGCCATATAGGCTTACGAGAATTCCATCTAGGCATACAATGTCAAATATGTCCAATAAAAAATATGTACAAAACTGCCATGTAGGCATACAACAAAGGACTCTGGAATCAAAATTCATTGCTCTCCATGCCCTGGAAATAAAAACTTTCCCTTTTGCTTTTGCTAGGCTGGCGATAGGTCTGTCACTCATTTTTTTTTCGCTCGTGGAGTGCTCCTACTACTCCTCCTAGGGTTTAGTTGATGGTGATGTTTTAACTATTACAATAAGAAGTAAAGACATGAATATATAGAGATTACATTATAAAAAATGATATATTTGATAAAATAATCACTTACAGCCATCTCACGATCTCTCACCACAAGGGAATTATTCTCACACCCATGCTCAGGCGTGCTCAAGCCTTGTATAAACCATACAAATAGAAATTAAACTACGTGAATCAATAATGGTTTGATTTTTCACTAACATCTATAACAACAAATGTAAATTGAAATTTACTAATTTGCCTCATACCTCTTCTATCAGAGCAATCAAGGATTGTATAGCAGATGTCACACCAATATCCATTGCCCTCATCACATTCGAAGGTGTATCATCTCACAACAACTAAAAATAAAACAACAAATTATTCAACGTAATCAACGATGTGCATGTATAAACTACACAAATCTATTAAGTACTTGATTCATTAGTTAAACTCTTTATTCTATTACCTACATGAAGGTTTAAGTAAATCCACCACCACTTGGAAGTGTTCCAACAAAACCTCCAATATTAGTCTATTCAACATCCAAAATTGCATATTAAATTACCATTCGTAAAACAATGACATTAACATGCAATAAATTTATAATTGTTTACTAGTTACATACCCTACTGATAGGTGTACTGAAGAAATAGGTTGGTGGGGGGGTGGTGTATCCAGTATCAACACTGTGACCCTACAATTTTATTAAAATCATAAAAAAAATTTAGTTAATCTTGCATTTCAAAATCAAAATTTAATAAATTAAATTCAATGAACACATGCACTAACTTTTACCTGACTATCAATGCCATATGTCTCATGCAAAATGTTAGCTGCCCTCTCCATCTCCATAGTTGTAGATAGATCCTGCATAGCAGTCTCCTGAGGGTCGATGGGGTCATGTGAACAAGTAGCCCTGCAAGATTGACACACATATGTTCGAAGGCCACCACTCGAAGACTCCCTTGGATGGCATTGTACAATAGGGCTAGTATGATGGATGACACTCTGGGTCAAAGTGTTGATTGTCTGCAATGTCTCTATGTCAGCACTTTCCTTCGTGATGAAAGTCATAACAATGTGCTCACGACGTGGCCTAGTGAGAGCTTGTCTACCTTGCCGCGTAGGATCCGGCTATGCACCAGGTCTATCCTGAGCTGACCCCCCACCTCTTCCCTGGAAATCCCCCATATCAAAATAATTCAGGATTTTGTTCAATATGAACTCACTGTATAGTTTCCTAAGGAAATACTGCGAGACCTCGCAATTGTTGCACAGTGGGTAATCAAAGACCATGTACCACCTATCATAAAACCGGTCCCTAATCTATCAGTGGTGGCACCAATGGATACGAAACCTCTTCACATTGAGGGTAAGATTTTGATTTGTGTGTGGGTTGGTGAATAATGAGCACAAATCACCTTTTGTAATTTTGAAATCCTTCACATCCTTGTATGATAGTTTATTTGCATAATAGTCCCTAGTTGCCTACCTCCTATCTTCCCATCTAATTATTTGTTTGCTAATTGAATCTACGTTTTCTAACATATCTTTCAATGAATTTGCTAGGGTGATTCTTTCTATGGTTGAACCATTTGGATCACTCAACCTATTGATCAAATCCTCAATTTTTTTTTTGTTGTTCTCAATTTCACTCATTAAATTTTGTTGAGTGCCAGGAGGGGCTTGAGTGATTGGTGGAGGAGGTCGATGTTGTGGTTGATTTTGATCTTGAGGATTTGGTCAGTCATCCTGTTGAGGATTTTGAGGGTTTGTAGGTTGATTTTCATCTCCTAAAAATTCAAACAAATAGATATCAAATTCAACCTAAAACTAACAATCTCAACCTAAAACTAACAAATTCAAAATAAAAACCATAGAATCCTTAGCTCTCACAGCTCCTCGTCGTCATGGCACCATCGTTGTGAAGAAATATGGATTGTTGGTGAAGAGATTCTCCTCCCAGAATGCGAGCATGATATTGTTGGGTTTTTGACCCTGGGTGCAACAAAAAAACCAGTCAAAATGCAAATGAGAGATTTGCATTTATTTTTTTTCTTTTAACAGTAAATAACATGAGCATGTTATAACACGCTCACATTATTTCTTTGTAGTTGCCGAAACCTAGCCTAGGCTTAACAGAGACATAATGCTCATGCGTTATAACGCACTCGAGATATGTTTTTCTAACTTTTTTTTGAGGGTATCCACGGAATTGCTACCCATTTCCATGCACCCGCCCTTAGCTAAAATGATATATTTAATTAGATAAAGTTAAGTATAAGGGGAAATATGATTTAATTAGAATGGTTAGGAGAGGGATAATTAAGGATGAAATGACATTACTAATTCTAGATTAGGTACATGTATATTTTACGTGTCTACATTTTTCCCCTCTTTGAAGCACTGTACATGTTGCATTGATTCAAGGAATGATGCCACTGAGATCAAAATTTAAAAAAATCTATTTTTTTCGGATGCCCCAGCGAAAAGAAGTACATTGGTACATTGCCCCCTCGAGAGATTGAGTGAAAAGTTAAATTTGAGGGTCAATCTTGCAAGAAAGAGGTTCAAGATGGGTGTATGGATGGTTAGACTAATATATCTTTATGATAATGATGATGCAAAAGATACATTTGTAAGATGCTTAGAATAAAAAATCTATATTAGCCTAAAAAACTTAAATGATGATGCAATGTATGTGGGTTAGATGAGATGGATGATGTTGTCCTATGATGATATGATGTGATTATGGAGGATGAGATTACAGATGTTTTATGAATGCAGGATGGATGCATTGATGAAATGATACTATGCTAGCATGAAAGAGGATAGAAGAATGAGAGGGATCAACCCTTGAATCCAAGAAGATGTAGAAGTCCAACAAGTCTTATGAGTCATCGAGACTTTATTAGATATGATGAATGATGATGACATATTTCTTACGCAAGGATGGGAGAGATAAATGGCATAACTTTCTTTATGTTTTATAGCACACATAGGTACGATGCATCAAAGAATAAAGAACCAGGATGGTGTTGCACCTAATATAATATACTTTGAGTCGACAATCAGATAGGAGTACTCTTGTTCACACTTGACATACGTAACCTTACTCAGAATGGAGTTTAGATATTCTAAACATCTCAGACCAAAACATAGAAAAGCAAGGCTTCCTATGTGATCAACAAGACATCTAAAACACCTTCACTACAAACCAAACAAAGCACGCATGACCAAGTTATATTAAAAGAACATCCAACAAGCATAGTAGATAAAAAGATAATGATCATTGCCCCATTCTTTCTCTCTAAACCATTTTGAATAGGCATCATCGAGAGGTCCTTGGAATGAGCACAAAATAAGATAAGTTAAAAAGATAAAGATAAAGTTAAAAAACAAGCTAATGTTCTTCATACCGCTAGCCAAGACTAAACTATGGTGATCCTTGATGTTGATGTCCATTATACAAAGGATGCATCCGAGTTGACTAGTTTGCTTGCTTACTAACCTAGACTTGAGACTTTGATGATTAGGTGTTCATTTTTTGAAAACCTATTAGACTTGCTTTTGATTGCCTTACTAAAGGATGAAGATGACGATTTATTTATTATGAATGAGATTATTTCAGGTGAGAGCGAGATGAGATGGTTGCACCATTTTGGATTTTTTTCAAATATTTGGATGTTTTTGGTATTTTTTGAAATGTTATGAGGGTATTTTTGGGATTTTGCGATTTTTATACGAATGTTTTGATTTTCAAATTTTCTTATTTTTTGGGTTTTTTGAGATTTTGACCAAGAACCTAATCTACAGACCTATCCTAGAGGTCTCAGGATCTAATCAATAGATTATCCTTTCCTACGTTATACACACAGAGACCACGTAGTTCGACTGACACAGACTTGATTACTGATGAGATAGATGGACAAACGGATTGCCATTTTATCGCGACAGATGCCTAAAGGACTGACAGGTGTCTCGGGGATGGTAAAAGATCAACCTTGCCTATGTTCAAGCTTAGATATGACATTTTTCGAAAAGATGACTCTATTTTTTGAATTTTTTTATTTTTCACATGTTTTGGATGTTTTTGGATTTTTTGATTTTTTGATTTTTTGATTTTTGAAGGATATTTTGAATGTTTTTGGATTTTTATATTTTTACGGAGATCACAAGAATATACAAGAATCTAATTCGATGCATGTATAGGAACATGCCCCCAACGTGATGCGATAGACTACTTCGATAAAGCCAAGACAAATTGACCTTAGGAATATGCCAAGTAGTACAAGGGTGGAACATGATACAAACACAATATCAAGCTATGGTATAGATGTGAATGAATGGTGGAAGGATAAATGGAATGTAATGGATAAGTGAGTGTGCAAAATAAGCCGTGAAGATCCTAGAGGATGGAGAGTGCTTTATTTACGCTTGGTGCCTATTTGCTAGGTTTTCACCAAGGTACTTGTCCAAAGCGCCACAAGAGTGGTTTTCACTAGAGGATGATTTTATTTTTTACTGTTTTCAATCCTTTTTCTTATATTTTTGGATTCTTTTATTTTATTTTATTTTGTATTTTTGGTTTTACCCTTAAAAGATCAAGCCTAAAACTTTTTGAGATGGGAGTTGTTCATGGGCTCCTCCAGAGGCTCCCCTTTGAGTGTTGATAGCTGATATGCCCCTGACTTGTAGCTCACAATGATGATGAATGGTCCCAACTAGTTGGGTTCAAATTTTCCCTTGTTGTTCAGATTCGACAAGTTCTTTTGATTCTCCTTTAGTATGAGTTTGCTGACTTGGAAGGTCCATCTCTTGATTTTATTGTTGTAGCTACATTTGAGGTGATTCTAATAGACTTGCAAGTGATTTAGGGCATTTGTGCGCAGCTCATCTAGTAGATCTATCTCATTTAGTCGTAAGACCAGACATTCTTCATCTATAATGAGATTTTGTAGTGATATCCTAAGGGACGGGAGCTCGATCTCAATGGGGAGGATGGCTTCTAATTCAAAGACCAGGGAGAAGAGGTTGGCACATGTTGGTGTGCGAATTCTTGTGTGGTAGGCCCATAAGGCAAGATTTAGTTGTAGATGCCAGTGACGAACAACGTCATTATCTATTTTCTTAAGGATTTTCAGAATGGTTTTATTGGTGACCTTTGCTTGGCCATTTCCTTAGGGATGATATAGAGTGAAAAAGAGATGTTCTATGTTGAATTTTTGGCATAGGTCATGAACATCTTGATTTTTAAAAGGTGTCACATTATCTAAGATAATAGCTTGAGGGACACCATATCAGCATATAAGGTAGTTTAGGATGAACTTTGATATCTGCTTTCCAATTATATAGGTCATGGGAATGGCTTTGACTCACTTCATGAAGTACTCTATGGCGATAATGATTAATTTATGGCCATTGGATGAGGTGGGGGTGATTTTAGCGATGAGATCAAGCCCCCATTGTGAAAAGGACCATGGTGTGACAATGGAATGAAGCTCCTAAGCTAGTGCATGGATGAGGTCCCCATGTTGCTGACACTACAAACATCTTTTGACAGAGTCATCTGCATCCCTTTCCATTATGGGCCAATAATATCCTATCCGCAACATTTTCTTAGCCAAAGTCATACCACTTGAGTGCAAACCACAAATGTCATTTTGTACCTTGGTTAAAGTAGTTAGGGCTTCCTCAGTATTTAGGAAATGTAATAGGGTCCTTTCAATGCTTCTACAATAGAGGGTTTCTCCTAAGATGATCAAACTTGAAGACTTTTTGACAAAATTTCTTTTGAGGTTCATGGTTACGTGATCGGAAAGGACTCCTATTCTCAAGTAGGTGTAGATGTCATGGTACTAGGATCACCAGGACCAATGAGTTCACACATGAATTCAGACTTTGGTACCTCGAATGCTAGTATGAGAAGCTTCTCTACAAGGAATTCTTGTTTTAGCATGTTGTGTGGGATCTCCAAGAGTGATCTAATTGTGGCCATAGCATTTGTTGCCCTATTGTTAGCTTTTGGTACCTACTCAAAGGTGACATCAATAAATGATTATTTGAGTCTCTCCACCAGTTTTTGATATGGATTCAACTTGTCATCCTTTGTTTGGTATTCACCATTGACTTGGTTGATTATAAGCTGTGAATCTCGATAGACCTTGAGTGCCATGATCTGCCATTATGCAACAATTCTTAATCCTATAACGAGAGCCTCATATTAAATGATGTTGTTTATGCAGGAAAAGGACAACTTATAAGATTCAGGTATGCAATCACCTTGTGGCATCATGAAGAGGATTCTAGCACTTGACCCATGTTTTGTGTGAGATCCATCAAAGTACATTTTCTAGTAGTTTTTTGGGTTTATATTGAAGATGGATTTGTCGAGGAACATTGATATCAATGGATTATCGACATACATCAGTGCTTCTACCAATTGGTCTGAAATTTATTGTCCTTTGATGGCCTTATGCTCTACATATTCAATGTCATGCTCTGTTACAATCATAAACCACTTAGTTGTTCATCCTATGAGAGTAGCTTTGGAAATTAGGTACTTGAGAAGATCTATTTTTGTGATTAGCTTGATCTAATGTGCAAGCATGTAGTGTCTAAACTTATGAGTTGCAAACATGACGGCTAGACAAGCTTTCTCAATAGGTGTGTTTTCTAGCTCATGTCCTACCATGGTCCTACTAATGTGGTATATTTCTCTCTCTCTCTTCTATTTTCATCATCTTGGACTAAGAGAGCACCGAGAGCTACCATTGTTGTTGATATGTATAGGATCAATTGTTTTCTTGGAATTGGTAGCATTAGAACTGGTGGTGTGAGTAGGTATTCCTTTATTTTTTTGAATTCCTAGTCGTATTTCTCATCCCATATGTATGCTACCCCCTTGTGGAGTAGATGAGAATATTGGATTTGTTTGTTTGCCAGGTATGCTATGAATCTACAAATAGACTGGAAGCTTCGTTGTAGACCTATTAGTTTCTTTAGTGTCCTAGGTGCCTCCATTTCGAGGATTGCCTTGAATTTGGTGGGATCCACCTTGATTCCTCTCATTGGCATGATATACCTTGAGAGCTTACCTGATTGTACTCCGAATATGCACTTCTTTGGGTTGAGTTGAACCTTGTACTTTTCCAACCTATCAAAAATGAAGCTCAAAGCTGATATGTGGTCTCATCTTTTCCTTGATTTAGCCAGTATGCCATCCACACAATCTTCCGCCGTCTAATGAATCATGTCGTGAAAGATCATTTTCATGGATCTCTGATAAGTTTATCTTGCATTATTTAGACCAAATGGCATCATATTTGAGCAGTAGGTTCCCCACAGACATGTTAACGCTATCTTATACTAGTATTCCTTTGCTATCATTTTTTGATTATATCCTGAGAACCTGTCCATTAGTGATAGCATCTAGTGTCTGACTATCATATCCACTAAAATCCTGGGGACATGCTTTTTTCAATTCTCTAAAATCGATGGAGATGTAGATGCCCCCAATGGGTTTTGAAATAGGTGATAGATTTGACATCCACTCTGTATAATCAATTGGGCGTATGAAACCTGCATCCAGGAGTTTCTACAATTCCATTTTGACTAGCAAGGCTATTTGAGGATGCATCTTTCTCAAATTTTGTCTCACAGGTTTTGCTTCAAGATATACAGCCAAGTGATGAACTACTACCTTTGAGTCAATCCCAAGCATGTTAGCATAATTCCATGTAAATTTTACCATTCTTTCTTTTAGGAATGCAGGTAAGAGTTCCTATTCTTCTGTGAGAAGTGACTCAGCATAGAAGGTTATGTGTGGTAGCTCCTTTGTTCACAAGTTGACAAGATTGCATTGTTCTACCAAGACCATTGATTTCTCTTGATGAAGTGCAGTGAGGGGAAGATTGAATCCTTCATCCTCTACTGCCTCTAAGAGGTTTTCACCATTGGATGCATCCTTTATTTTTACTATTTTTTGGTCAGAGAGTGCCACAGTGTGGTTTTCTCTCAAAGACCTTGAGATTATTCTCAATTTCTCACTTTTGTGACTGAAGGATTCAATCGTCTCCCCATAATAGGCTTGAGTTTCTAGTGTGATGTCGAATCTAGCCTTATGATATCAATTCAGTATTGTATCTCTCAATCCCATGAACTCCAAAAGCACCTCATCATTTTTTAATGTGTCCAGAATTAGTGGTCCTCATTGATCATGATTGATGAGTTGGGGGTAGACCAGGTTTATTTTGTGGGTTTGATGGTCCGACTCAAAAGATAGGGTGCTAATCAGGCATAGGGAGGAGTCTTTGAATAGCATAGGTAAATCAGTTATGGGATCCTCACCACTACTACACACATTGGTGACGTCAAAGGTGAGGTTCTTTAAGGGAAAACCTATAGATACTGTTAGTGGAAGGGTGACTATCATTAGTTGAGGGGGAGTCTTGACTGCTTTAACTAGGGGGCTTCTACCATGTATGGTTACACTCAGTCTAAGGGTACAGCCAAGGCTAAGATTTCTCATGCATTTTTCAACAATGATGGGTTCCAATCGACCGGTGTTGTCTTTTCCAAGACTTTCATTCTTATTGTAACCCATGCCTAACATCATTTTCAATCCTTTGCTTCTTCATCCATGGGAGATTAGGTGTGGGCCTTTCTTCTTGATAGAGGAGAGTAGATACGTCTCTCTCATCTACCACTTCTCAGCCTAGATCTCCCCAACTCTTGAATCAGGAGAGATCTGATCTGAAGGTTTTAGTTGTTGTAGTAGTGGGCTATGGCTATCCATGGGATCTAGGGGACTGAGGTAACTCCCTGACAAAAAAGGCTCCTTTCTTAATTTTGTATTCCCTGCACCTATTATCTTGGATTATAAGCTTGATGTTAGATATGTCAGGGATGGCGGGTGTTTTTTTCCCAGAAGTGGAGGCTATGTTGGATGGATCAATATATAGATTTGATGGGCCTTCACCATTATTTGTAACTTGGGGAACTTTATAGTATTTGGCTTCCAAGTTCTTGCAGTAGGCGAAGGGTTCAGGATCATAGTAAACTATGACCTCTTGGTTTTGGTATGAAAACTTGAAGCATTGGTGCAAATTTGATGCAACTTCTTGCATCCCATGGATCCATGGGTGTCGCAAGAGGATGTTATAAGGTAGGACAAGGTCAAGAACCTGACAGGTAGTTTCCATAATGGCTAGCCCTACCTAAATAGGGATTTTAGTAGTGCCCTAAGACACTCTTTCTTAATCATTGTAAGCCCTGATTGTGATACCCTTACCTTTTTCAATGGAATCTTCAAAGATTCCCAAATTCTTTATAAGCTTGAGCTAACAAATGTTGAGGCCTGCACCCCCATCCACTAAGACCCTTTTGACCTTTATTTTGTGAACCAAAACTTCAAGGTGGAGTGCACAATTGTGAGATGGATGGGCAGGGAAGTCCTAATTAGAAAATGTGAGGAGATTCAGAGTGGTGATGTTACCAACCATAGCTTGGAATTTCTCTATTTCAAGGTTGGAGGAGATGGTAGATGAAACCAACACTTCCTCGAGGATTTCTTTGTCGGAAGCTGAAATCTTCAATAACTCCATAATGGAGATCTAAGCAGGGGTTCTTTTTAACTACTCAAGGACGTTGTAACCATTAGGAACATAATTTTGGTTTGAGGTGGATGCCCTAGGTGGGTATGTGCAGGATCATGATGGGCCAAAAAGTTGCGATATGTAAGTGATATGATGACCCATGTGGCTGACAACCTTTTTTTAACCTAAAATTGATGAAACGAAAAGGGTTTTTAAAGGAGATTCTCAGCTTCCACCAATATAAATTATGCTTTAATTTGAATTTAATTAATAATTATTATTCATTTTCTATTTGAATTACAACTAAAGTCATGATTGATAGGCTGATTGAAAAAAATCTATAGCTTTCAAATGGTATCACATTTTTTGAATTTGAAACATGCGTCACATTATGTGCTTCACATACTATAGGATTTTTAAAAGAAGAATTGAATTTCATGAATTTTTGACCAAGTTAAGGTGGTCAGACATACAAATTTTTATATTTTTTTAAAGTTGTAATAAAAAATTCATAATTAATTATTTACTTTGAAAAAAATTACAAAAAAATATGCATCACATCAATACATGAGTCGTCTACTTATATCTAAACTATTATAAAAAAATATTTTCATTTTATTGTGGTTAGGGTGGTTAGACAGACACCTACTTCTTATTTTTTCCTTGAAATTTAAGTACTACTGCATTGAAACTTCAAATTTTCACCAGATAGATTTTTTTATTTTTTAAATAAACCTAGTAGTTTAGAAACTACATTAAATTTTCTATAGATTCTATTGTTACATATTTTTGAAATAATATAGATAACTTATTCAAATTTTTATGTCAAGTTGCCTAACTCTGATTTTTCTCAATTTATCGCCACTTAAGGGCATGTTTTTTCCATGATGATCTTGCACATACCCAGGTGACTGTGATGCCCCGGTAATGGTGACCTTGCCACTGCATGTGGTCACTCCACAATCAACATTGGATCCCTTGATGCTAACAATAGTGACCATTTTGTCAAGGCATGAGAAAAATCCTTCATACACATGACTCACATTGCCATATTTTTGCTTCCCTTTGTTGTTTCCTTGGAACTGTGATTGAGCATCGGATTCATGTAGATTTTTATATCTTGATTGTCAGTTGGTTTCTCAACATTTATGATTTTGTCATCGATGAGGTCTTGGATTACATTTTTTAGTTTCATGCAGTTGTCAGTCATATGATAATTGCAAAGGAAATTTTCATTGTACTGGGGTGGTTTAACCTAGGGCTCTTGGTAATTATCATAAGTAGGGATTTTGATGAGTTTCTCATTGATGAACTTCTTCATGATGGATTTTATTGATTCCCCAAAGGTTGTGAATTTCCTTTTGGGGTGATATCAATTTCGTGGAGGTGGTTGTTTAATTGATTGTGGGGTGGTTGTTGGTTTACCGCATTGGCTTGTGTGTTATTGTGTTTATTATTCTATGGTTGATGATGTGTTTGGACATTCTGGTTTGGAGCACTGATGATGACCTTGACATCAACCACTCCATCATTGGTGACATTCTTGTTTTTTTCCCATGTGCGAGGTTTATCGTTATAGCTGGTGGATGGGCAACTATCCTGATGTTTAGGATATGTAGGTGTGCTGCCTTGTGTAATAAGGGCCATTTCTATGTTGAGAACCTTAGGTATCAATTGATCATCTATGGTGATACAATGCATCTTAAGATGAAATGCCAAGGTCTTGTCCAAATTAGCAATGATAGTGCAATTTTTTTGCTCTTCTGGCATGGACCACTTGCTTCGATTGGCCTTGGATCGCCATCATTGTAGGAAGGAGGAAAATGATTCCCCCTTTCCCTATTTGAGCATTGATAATTCCTCTAGACTAAAATTTGTGCTGATGTTGAATGCATAATTTTTGAGGAATGCATTTACAATTTCTTGGAATTTTCTAATTCCTCTAGGCAGATGAGAGAACCACTCCATGGTGGGACTAGCTAGGCTCCAAGGAAACATCTGCATCAGATATCTATCACTGTACGTGACTTCCATGCAATTTACTTGGAATTCCTTGATGTGATCTTTAGGGTTTCCCAACCCACGATATTTGTCAAATTTAGGGGTTTTGAATCCCTTTCAAAATGGTATCATTGCAAGGATCCTATTAAAAGGATGGGGACATAGATTTCCGGTTGTCCTTGTTGTTTTTCTTGATTGAATATCCAACACTTGTTGCAATATTAGTTTGATTTGTGTTGTCATGTCGTCTTACAGATCAAGAGGTGGATTGAACGTGTTTTGAGGGGGTTTTTGATTGATGGGTGGGGCATTGGTGGGGGTTTATTGCAAGCTTTGCTACGCGATTAATGCCTACATTTCCTGCTGAGCCAACAAAGCTTATTGTTGGTTGTGTTGTTGTTGTGCCAACAAAACTTGTTGGGATTTCTATTGAGCCGCTAGTTATTGTTCTTGATACTTTTGCAAGGCTTGTTGATAAGCTTGTTGTTTAACTTCTTGTAACTGTGCCTAGTATTGGGCTTGCACTTGCTCTTGTTGAGCTTGATATTGAGCTTGGGATTGAGCATGTGCTTGTTGGGCTGCATGTGCAACCTATGTAGCTTATGTGGCTTGAGCTACTTGCATAGCTTGGGTAGCTTGATGTTGTTGTAGTAAGGCTTGGGCTTGAGTAGCCTACTATTCCTATTGTGCTTGTTGCACTGCTAATTGTACTTGTGCTTGTTGGGCAGCTAGTTGTGCAGCTTGTTGATTTTGGATTTGTTGGAGTGCCTTTTGGTAGGCACCTTGTCGTGCTACTTGCAATGTGATGCTTAATGAATTTTCCAAGTTGAGTCTTGGTGGTGGTGGTGGAGGATTGGGAATGGTGTTGACCATTGTGATGAGTGGAATGGTTGTGTTGATGATCAGGGTTTGAGTTGTGGATGGTGTAATTGAGATTCTTGGTCCTTGGGAAACCATGCTTTGAGAGGTTTGAGGAATAGTGGATGTATTGATTGTTGGGTTTGTTTCAATGGTTTCCATCTATTGTTGCGATACTGATGGAAAAGCAGGAGGATTTGGTATGATGCTTTGATTCATGGTAGGGGGGTTGTTTTGATTTGGTTGATTGATGGAGGGTAAAGGAGGAAGACCCAACCCAAGGGGTGATGTAGATGTAAGTGGTAGAGGTGGAAATGGTGGAAAGATGGGTGATGCATTTTATTGTATAGATGATGATGAGGGATCGAGGACCCCCCCTACTCCGAAAAAATCACCTTCTCCTTGTGAGGTCATAGGGAGAGAGGTTTGTGTGTCCAAAGGATAGACTAGTGTTGCATGGAAGGAGGATGAATTTGTATGATTATGAAATGAAAGCAGAACATATAGGTGTAATGGGTTTACTGGAACAGATTGGCCCAATATGGTGTTTGCATCCAACTCTTGGTTATTCACAAGGGTATGTGCTTGAAGGGCGTGAAGCAATGAGCTTCCCTTGCTAATGATTGGAGGAGTTTGAGCAATGGATGATGTGGTTTGTGGGATGCTTTGAGTGATGTTTTGATATGGAGTTATGGGTGGGATTGAAGGCATGATCCCAAGAGGTCTCTCCACAAGGGTTGTTACATCATAGTTGGAAGGGCATTTAGCCCCTTCTTTTGCCAATTCTAGCATGTATTGGGAGGGGTATAACCTCATCATAGAATTAACAATTTGATAAATTTTCAAGATTTTGCACCATCTCAAGGATTCCATCTTGTTTCATCCCTAAGACGTTGGTGATGTCTTCCACTTGACCTTCCACTTGAGGATTTTGAGGTATTGGAGGAGGATTAATTGGGAGGTCAATGGATATTGTAGGGTTGAATTTTGTTACAGTTTTACTTAGATCGCTCGAAGTGGATGTTTCTTTGTTTTGCTCCATGTTTTTCTTGTATTGAGGTCGAGTTTGAACCATAAAATAGGGATCAATTTTCAAGAATGTAAGAGATGAACCTCTAACACCTTAGATTGGTCTAAACTTTGGGCTCAAAGAAGAGAATCCAAGTTTTCCTTAAGGATCAAAAGGATGGTGATGAGACAAATGAAATATGGATGATGTGGATGGTTGAACTCTTTGAGAAATCCTGAAGGAGATACTAGACTTTAGGGCTTTGATTGGATTTTGATTTGGATAGTGCACTCTAAAAATCTAAGAGGTTGGATGTTGTCTTAGATTAATCTTGTACACAAGATGATAATTTGACTAAGTGTGTAAAGAATGATTCATCAAGACACTCCTAGTCAAACAAGATGATTTTGGATAGTGAACTTGTAGACCCAAGATGTTGGATTTTATCAGGAGATAAACTTTTTCACAAGGATTGATAATTTGATCAAATATGTGGAGAAGGATTCATCTACACATATCTAACCAAACAAAATTATTTTGATTTTCCAAAAGTCTAGTATGGATGATATTTTCAATATTTTCAAGAGTTGTTGATGAGATGATTTTTGGTTTGATTTTTTGAGGGGTGGACGAGAATGATTGATTTTGATCCTAGATTTAAACCTAGATAAAAATTATTTTTACAAGACCTTGGTTTTGAAGACCATGCAATACTTCCTATGTGAGAAATCCAAATCTTTAGAAGAGCCTTGTATTTTTTTGGTAATAAATTCATACAAATTTGGATTGTTCTTTGAATCTTTCTTGTAAGAAGAATAGACCAACCTTTCTCTAACTTCAAGAAGTCTTTCAAGATGCTCCTCATGAGCTTTTGGACTAAGACTTTTGAACTTTGGTTTTCGGATTTTGATTTTGTGGGAAATCATTTGGAAGAACACATGTTAGGGGTTCAATTGTCTCTTAATTTTTCTTAATGAGTTCTTTTTACCACAAACAATTCTTTGATTAAAGTTTCAAACTAAATGTGTAATGTCCTAATTTCTTCTCATCCCACAAAGTCCATTATGTGGAAAATCGAGGAAATTAAGGAAAAAGTTTTAGTGAAAACAAATGATGATAAAACCCAAGTACTTAGATGCCTCTAGGGATGAAATCCCTAGGGCAAGAAAGAGCACTTGAATTCTTCAAAGGTATTTGCTTCCCTTAAGGGTTTGAAATTTTGAAGATTTTATAAATGTTCATTTTTCAAATGTTTTGAGATCCAAGAAAAGTGTTTTGATTCCTAGAATATGCACAATCCTAGGATGAAGAGACAATATTTGTTGGGTTCTCACTTGAATGAATCTATCTATGCTTACTCTTAGTGTATGATTAGATGCTTGACCACACAGGCTCCCCTTATAGCACTTGCTTCTCGGGTTAGCCAAGCATCAGTACCCATGAAAATCCCATGGCATACTTCTCATCTCTTCCAAAAGTGATAAGAATGTGGGGTGGCTTCAAAACAACCATTCTTGCACCAAAAAACAATTAAGGATTTTGGTCTTTCTAAACAAGGGGTTTTAATGTGGGCATTCCATTCATGGGGGACCATCCATGCGGTAAGAGACCATTGTTTCCCTTCTTGCCAAAATGATCCTTGTGATACTTGAACTTTCCTCAACTACCCACACTTATATACCGGATGGAAGTCACTTGGCTTTAGCATGTTACCGGTTGGGTCATTCCTTGGGGTGATTACTTTTTCCCACCAAGAAAGCCCTTTATGGATAAACAAAAGCAAGCAATTACATCCATAGTTCGATTGATATTTGTTGAGAAACAAAGAGAGAACACTCACGATTTACTTGACTCACACTCACAAACTTTGTTCAATTTTAAACCCAAATCGAAATGTGAACGCAATCCTTTTGATAACTTAATATCACAAAAAGACTTTTGATTCTCAAGATCGCTGTGAGGTGCAAGAGAAGTGAGTACATATTTTAGATGATATTACTTTGTGGAAAATATTACAAAACACTAAATTCACATGTTCATTTTAATTTCCCGAGGAAAAATTGAGTTCTTTTTAAAGCCCCGAAATCGAAGTGGGAGAGTTGTTTGTCAAATTTTTAGAACCCAAATTGAAATTTAGTAAATATTTAATGTTCTTTTTAACCCTTTGTAGCAAAAATGAAAGCTTTTGTAGTGTTCTTTTTAGAATCCAAAATATGTGAGTTGGCCTAAAACAAAAAACAAAAGCATAAAATGGAAGCTCTAAGCATTGAAAAATGCTTTGTCAACTTCAAATTTAATGCTCGATTCTCTTTAACTCCAAGATTCTTCAAAGATCGTTTCTTATGCTTCAATGTTGCAAGTCCTTTGCGTGAACGAAATCCATACAAGATAAAAAATACAAATCATGGGAAGATCAAGTTATTCAATTAAATTTGTTTTTTAAGCATTAATTTAAACGATGAAAAGACAAATGATTTTGAATTAATAGATGAAACATAAATAAGAATCCTAATTTCCAAAGAAAATCTTAACCAACAATAGAACGTTTGCTTGTAAAGAATTTTTTTCTCTTGCTATCAATTCATTTTTGACAATATGAGATTTTTATCTTTGAATAATGATCGAACCCTTTAGGCAAATTTTTTTACTTTTGTCCATAAAGAATGATGGACCTTATTCTACAAAACAACTTCAACAATATCAATTTATTCGGTAAACTAAAGTGACTTATTCATCAACCATTGATGTTATGGAATTGTAGACAGTTGTGTTGAGAGTAACTACATTCAAAATATTTATAGCCTTGTTAATACAAAACCAGTACATCAAGACAAAAACCAATACAACAACCTATTAGAAAATGAAAACTCGAAATGTTTATTAGCCTTTCACTTCTTCAATTTTCCAAAAAACTACTAATAGAAGTTTTACGGCATCCATAGTGGACACTATTGAAATATGATCATTCAATGGAAAAAGTCGATGCATTAAAATCTAAAAGTTTATGTCAATGTGTGTAAATGTTATTCTAAATTTTATTGAATGCATTGAGAGTTGACACCCTTTAAATTTTATTGGAATGCATTGAGAGTTGACACCCTTTAAATTTTATTGCAATGCATTATGATATGACAGTCATTTGCATAAAACTTTAAATTACGCATTCTAAAAAATTAATGTAGACTTCATGACAACACAAATAACATGTTAGAGGATCTAATATTTAAATGCTTATTTACTTTTTCCTTCTCCAATTTTTTGAATAGTTTTTTTGATTCAAAATCAGCAACACCTTCCTAAGGAAAAAAGATATTCAAATGAAAGTTAAATGAAAAAAACATGCCCAATAACGAAAAATCGAAAAGAAAAGCCAATAAGAGGAAATGCAAACCACATACCGAGTACAAAATCATAAACAACACTCAAACAACATACCACACAAAATCATGTTAGAGATGCATATTTAAATCTTCAAAGTGACAATATGTAAACTTCCAAACCTATATGTCATAGAATAATGATGAGTGTTTATTATCAGACAACAAAAATTATCACACTGTAAAGTTCCACACCCAGAATTCAGGGAATAAAAAATATTACTAGACAACACAATAACCCCAGTTCGAGCATTCAGTTGACGTGCAATTACTATTGTAATAGTTACACTCAGATTCTGAAATAGATGCAAATAGACTAGTTTATATTTCTAAGAGAATCGACATCGTTAGAATTATCAGATTCAAGAACAGTGAATACAATGTTAAAATTTGCAGCTAACATAAACAATTCTTCATATAATTATTATGCAAGAAATTAGAAACACAGTAGCAAAAATAAAATGAAAATAAAACAAAGTATTTATCGTGGTTCGGCAGTGTGCCTACATCCACACAAAAGCAGGAGAAGACTTTTCTTATTATTCACAGCACATACAATACTTTTCATTACAAACAATCCAATATATAGTGGATTCTTCAATAGACTAATTGAGTATTTCTTGTTGGAGCACGGGAAGGAGAATCATCCTATTTTAAGAACATTGAAACTGTTTAATAACAAGTGGATTGAATTAGGAGTTTGTTTAACTAATGCATCACTAGAATTTGGATTACATTGGAACAAATTTCTGTTGCATTTATTTCATTTATAGGACTTCACATCCCAACAATCTCCCACTTGAATTCCAAACAATATTGTGAACAACCATGGTTCAAGAAATCTCCTGCTTTTCAAGGCCTATCGTCATAGGCTTACCAATCCAAGAGAAGCTCTACAAAATTCTAGCTTCTCTTTTGAAACAACCTTTGTAAATGCATCTACAGGATTCAAATTCGTATGTATCTTTTCCAACTTGAGCTTACCCTCCTCAAGAATACTTCGAATATAGTGATATCGAAGCTCTATGTGCTTCGTTCATGAATGAAATACTACATTTTTGGCCAAGTGAATGGCACTTTTACTATCACTATACAATACAAATTCCTTTTGTTTATTACCCAATTCAAATAATAACCTATGCAACCACAACATCTCCTTTGCCCCTTCTGTTATTGCAATATACTCTGCTTCAGTAGTTGAAAGAGCCACTACTTTCTGCAACCTGGAAATCTAGCTAACTACTACTCCTACCAATGTGAACACATATCCTATTGTAGATAGTCTTCTATATAAATCTCCAACCATGTCTGAATCAACATATCCATGCAATTGTGCATCTTCACCTCCAAACCTCAAAACATTGCGTGAAGTGCCTTTAAGATATCTCAGAATCCATTTCACTACTTTCCAATGAACTTTTCCTGGATTACTCATGTATCTACTGACCACTCCCACTGCTTGGGAAATATCTAGTCTTGTACAAACCATAGCATACATTAAACTCCCAACTGCAGATGAATATGGCACTATTGCCATGTATTCTTTTTCTTCAAGTGTCTTGGGACACATCTCAGAAGATAATTTGAAATGCTTTGCTAAGGGTGTGCTTACTTCCTTGGCATCCTTCATGCTAAACCTTTCTAGTACTTTTTCAATGTATTTCTCCTGTGACAAGATAAGTTCCCTTTTCTTCCTGTCTCTGATAATTCTCATTCCAAGGATTTTCTTTGCAGCTCCCAAATCCTTCATTGAAAATTTCTTAGCTAATTGTTCTTTCAACTTGTTAACAACAACCATGCTAGATCCTGCAACTAGTATATCATCAACATACACCAATAGCAATACAAATTCTCCATTATCAAAGAACTTAAAATAGACACAATGGTCAGATTCACATCTGGAAAATTTTTGCTCAAACATAAAAGAATCAAATTTTAGATACCATTGTCTAGGAGCTTGTTTCAACCCATATAAACTGCAATTTAGTTTGCAAACAAGTGTTTCTTTACCTTTTTTCTCAAAACCTTCTGGTTGCTTCATGTATAACTCTTCTTCTAAGTCACCATGAAGAAAAGTTGTCTTGACATCAAGTTGTTCCAACTCTAGATCCTAAACAGCTACTAAACTCAACACCACTCTAATAGAGGTCATTTTCACAACTAGTGAAAATATCTCTGTAAAATCAATGCCCTTTTGTTGAGCATATCCCTTGACCACCAATCTAGCTTTAAATCTCTTCTTTCCATCTGCTTCTTCCTTCACCCTATACACCCACTTATTTTGTAATGCTTTTCGATTAGGTGGAAGTGTAACTAGATCCCATGTGTGATTACCTTTAAGAGATTCCATCTCATCTCTCATGGCTTCCATCCATTTATTGCTATCTTTATCTACACATGCTTCTTTAAACGAAGTAGGTTCAGATTCATCAGAAAGCAATAAATATTGAATAAAATCTTTATACCTGGTTGAAGGCCTATGCTCTCTAGTGGACCTCCGAACTGGAGGAATCAACTCTTGTGTATTACCATCTAGATTAACACATTCTTCATTATCTTGGAAATCTTGTGGTTGATCATGTGTTTGAACTTGCACTAGTGGTTGTGGTTGGTTTACAATTACCTTTTGTTTAAACATATCATTACCATTTGTGATATCTTCTAATGGAATATACTCTTTAGGTGATTTAACTTCTTGTAAACCTGGCATTACTTTTTCATTAAATATCACATCTCTACTTCGTGTAACACACTTAGTAACTGGATCCCACAACCTATAACCATATGTTTTTTCTCCATATCTAATAAAGATACACCTTTTAGATTTCATGTCAAGCTTAGTTCGTTTCTCTTTTGGAATATGAACAAAACCTTCACATCCAAACACACGCAAATGATCATAAGAAATTTTCTTACCTAACCATTTTTCTTCTGGAATTCCAAATTCAAGCCAAGTGGATGGTGCTCTATTAATCGGGTACACTGATGTATTTACTACTTCTGCCCAGAACTCTTTTCCCAGTCCTGCATTAGATAGCATGCTTCGTGCTCGCTCCATAATGGTTCTATTTAACCTTTCTATAGCACCGTTCTCTTGTGGTGTAAGAGGAACAATTTTGATTCTCTGAATACCAGTCTCTACACAGTATTGATTAAATTCTTTCAAACAATACTCACCTCCATTGTCAGTTTTAAAACTTTTAATCTTATAACCAGTTTGGTTTTCAACAAGTGTTTTGAAAGTTTTAAATATACCAAAAACTTCAAACTTCTTTTTCATCATATAAACCCAAACCTTCCTAGTGCAATCATCCAAAAAAGTAACAAAATAAACAGAACCTCCAATAGATGCTACCTCTATGGGGCCAAAGACATCCAAATGCACTAGCTCCAATGGTCGTGTCTTCATCTTGTGATCCTTTTTAGAGAATCTTTTCCTCTTTTGCTTGTCGTAGATGCAATGTTCACATAGCTCCATATCCACTTCTTTCAAACCAGGAAGTTGGTTCTTCAAAATCTCAAGTCCCTTTTGGCTCATGTGTCCGAGCCTTTTATGCCAAAGCTCTGTTGCATTATTTGATATTGCCAATGTAGCTCCCACTTCAATCTAACCCTCTAGTACATACAATGTACCAGATTTGCTTCCTCTCGCTATGACCAATGCTCCTTTTGTCACCTTCCATGCTCCTGCTCCAAACGTAACATTATATCCAAGAGCATCTAATTGTCCAGTTGAAATCAGGTTCCTTTTGAGTTGAGGAACATGTCTAACATCTTTCAGCAACCAACTATTACCATTCTTCATCTTCAATAGAACATCTCCTTTTCCAATGATACTACAAGGTTCATCATCACCAAGATAAACCTTACCAAAATTACCAGCTTGGTAATTTCTAAAACAATCTCTTGAAAATGTTGCATGAATTGATGCTCTTGAGCCAAGTATCCAAACATTTGCAACAACATCACTTGAAGATAAAATAAGAGCATCAGCATCTTCTTCAGAAGTTGTATTTACCTCATTATCTTTAGATTGATTTTCAACCTTCTTTTTGTTTTGGAGGGTCCAACAATTTTTCTTCACATGGCCCTCTTTGCCACAATGCCAACAAACACCTTTTCTACCTCTAGATTGGGATCTCTTAGTAGATTTTGATCGTTTCCTTTGGTTATCATTGCCTCATTGTTGTGTTCTTCCTCTGTTGCCAGCTACTAAAGCAACACCTGATGAATTACTTTGATTTTTTCTTCTCATATCCTCACTGAGAAGAACTCCTACAACATCATCAAATTTTAGCACACCCTTCGGGCTAGCTGCGGAGTTACTAACAGCCATAACAACTCCTTCCCAGCTATCAGGCAATGAACACAATAACAAAATGGCCTTTATCTCATCCTCTACTGTAATATTTACTGAAGACAACTGACTAGCCAAAGTATTAAACTCATTTAAATGATTTGTGACAGAACCACCTTCTTGCATTTTTAAATTATACAACTTCTTCATTAAAAATACCCTGTTTGATGCAGAAGGTCTCTCATACAACTCTGATAGATCATCCCAAAGTCCTTGTGCTATCATTTGTGTCGAAATATTGAACAAAACATTACTGGATAATGAAAGAATAACTGTAGCTACAACCTTTTGATCCATTTTATCCCAATCTTCATCCTTCATGTTGGTTGGCTTTTTAGGTTTTCCTTCCAAAGTAATTGAAAGGTCCTTTTGAATGAGAAGAGCTTTCAGTTGCAATTTCCACATTCCGAAGTTTTGGCCTGAGAATTTTTCAATTCTCCATTTGTCTATCTCCTCCATTTCAATAAACAGATCAAATTAAAATTATAATGATTGCAATTAAATACTTAAATTTAGATTTGCAATACACAAAAAAAATTTACAATCCATGCTTTCTGCAATTGTTTCTCCTTTGACTCTAATCCAAATTTCTCTTTGGTAGCTTGACTTTTAAACTCAGGCTCCAATATTTACAGGCTCTTCAATTCCTTCTGCTAAATGATTATTGCCAACACCTGCTGCCATTGAGTCTTCAACTTTCTTCTTTGTGCTTCCTGTGCTCCCTGTGTTCTGATACCAGTTGTTAAAATTTGCAGCTAACATAAACAATTCTTCATATAATTATTATGCAAGAAATTAGAAACACAGCAGCAAAAATAAAATGAAAATAAAACAAAGTATTTATCATGGTTTGGCAGTGTGCCTACATCCACATGAAAGAAGGAGAAGACTTTTCTTATTATTCACAACACATACAATACTTTTCATTACAAACAATCCAATATATAATGCATTCTTCAATAGACTAATTGAGTATTTCTTGTTGGAGCACGGGAAGAAGAATCATCCTATTTTAAGAACATTGAAACTGTTTAATAACAAGTGGACTGAATTAGGAGTTTGTTTAACTAATGCATCACTAGAATTTGGATTACGTTGGAACAAATTTCTGCTGCATTTATTTCATTTACAGGACTTCACATCCCAACATACAACTAGTCTGGAATGATGAATGCAACTAAAATGACAATTTTGAACTGGGAAATTTTTTTGCAGTAATTACAGGCTATATATGGGTTTGTGATAAATGTGCAGGCCTAGGCATTGGAAATGCACATGTAGCTTCCTCTGCATTAGTATAAGGACTTTGAATTCTTCAAATTGAGCAAATGGTGTCTCTCTTTAAAAAAATTGTGACCTGTACATAACTATGGATGCATATACAAGGCACATGTACTAATTAACAGAAGGCCTCAGAGATGCGGTTTCTTGGACTGTAATGATTGCAGCATAAAGAAAAATCTTTAGAAACTTTCAAGCTTAATGCAATAGGAAGGCGTAAAGATAACACAAGGAATAAATGTGAATGCTTTCAAGTGAATGTAGTGGGTAGATGTAAAGTCAAGTTCCACAGCAATGCACGTGTGAGAGATAAATGCATAGACCTAGGAAATTTCTACGGAATGGTGTGTGGTTGAGGAAATTTTTTCAATTCTATGAATTGAGTGAATGATGTGCCTTCACCACCTCTACCAAATCAACTCCCAAATGTTTTTTTTTTAGATAGAGAAAATTAAAAAACCAAATCACACAAGATTTTATGACAACAGAAACTTGCAGCATGGCAAAAACAATAGAAGTTGAGAACACAGTCTATCTGAAATAAATCCCTCCTTCATTTACTATCCTATAACTAGATTGCTTAAAATTGATATACTGACACAACAGGAAACAAAATATATCTTAATGAAAGCGATATTTATGAGTATTGATTTGATTTATTACAATGGTAGGTGAAGGTGCATTGATTTATATAGCAAATCAGACTCTCCAAGAAGACAAAATTTACCAAACGTAGGTCAACATTAAAGCTTTAAGATTGAAAATGATATACTATGGTATCAAAATCTATAATACTAAGACAATGAACGAAGCTATGTTGATTCATGAGTAATTTTTTTATCTAGAAGCACAACAAATTATATGCATGCTATTAATAGATTTCTAAGGCTCAGAATGATGCATAGAACAGATCTATCATAAACCACGTGGTGTGATTTACAAATATAACACATATAAAGAGAGACTAAGCTTCCTTAAATGGGTAGCGTGATTCAACCAAGTGGAAGTAAAGCCCGCAAGCTATACATGTACCAAGGATCCCATCCTCCATTAAATACACCTACAACTCTTTAATGGAGATCATATTCTAAAGAAAATGGTAATGGGTGAGAAATTCAATCCAAATAAAACCAAAGGCCCTCCACCATTTCCTAGATGTAAGCACTCAACCTACAAATGTTAAACTTAAACAAATATTTCATATCTGTCAATTTAAACAAAGAAAACTAGGTGCAACCCTCCTTATAGTGCCATATATAACACCACAAATCTGCAATCTTAAACTATTCCATACACATTAGCATGATGTAAGTTTAAAACAAGCAAAAAAAGTAGTATTCCTATGAAATAATCCAACATGCCTCATAATGTAAATAAAAGAACTTAATTGAGAACATAAATGAGCATGATGCATACCTATTCCATAGTGGATTGGTGCACCTTTGATATAGAAAGGAGCCCTTTCTCAATCCTAGATAAGCTTAGATGATGACAATATAAAAGAGATGCAAAATGATGAACTCAAAAATGCCTATAGTGCAAATTCTCAAACTGTGGATGCACAAATGCAAAATGGAAATGGAAATGAGAAGAAAAGCCTCTTATTTGTAGATGAGATTTAGAGAAGAAGAGGCAAAATGGATGAATTTGGGACTAATCTTCAACCAATGGACAAATGCCACTTGTCAAGATCTGAGAGGATAGAGGGTGAGCACATTTTGGTCATTGTGCATGATAAATGCTATTAGGTGGATTTAAAATTTGCAAGTTGGCTTGTTGGATGGAGAAAAAAGAGTCTTAAATGCCAAGTTGGAGACATGTAAGAGAAGAGTTAAATGATTTGTTGGAAGGACAATCCCATTTGGAGGGATTTTCAAATTTGGAGGAATATTCCCTTTTGATGCCATGTTGAGAGAAAATAGAGGATTTAATAACTCAATTAAAAATGATTTTCTTGTGCAAGTTGCAAAAGCTAGAGGATGTGATGGGGTTTGATTAGATTTAATTATGATTTGATCAATTTTCATGGAGGTTAGTTAATTGTGACATTCAAATTAAATATTTGGATTTATTTAAATTAAATGAGAAGATAAAGAACATTAGAGATTTAATTAAATATTTGGATTTATTCAATTAAATGAAGGAACTTTAGGAGATTAATTAAATAAATTTAATTTCATATATCATAACAATAGATCAAAGACACTTAAGTTGGTTTTAAATGACAACAATAAATCAAAGAAAATTGAGTTCATTAAATTGTAATACCCTATGTTGGTAACAATATAAAATTAAATATAAATACTGATGGCGAGCAATGGTTATCACCGAAAATTTGCAAAAGAGGGCAATGCGAGTGAGGATGGGTCTAAAGGTTGTAGGAAAAGGCTCCCCCACTGCGTCTCGATCCACGGTGATCACCTAAAAATGGATATGTCTCAGGAGGCTAACATGGACATCAAAATGTTGAGCGATCTGGCAATCATTTGCCACATTACCGGTCCTAAATACAGTCATGAGTCTATTTGCAGTTGGTTGGCTCGCACTTGGCGCACTATGGAGATCGTGAAATTTCTCCCTAAGGGGTTCTTTGTGGTGATCTTCAAATCGTCGGAGGAGAAGGACGTGATCTTGGATGTTGGTGTTTGGAGAATGGATGGGCATCTGATTTATATGCAAAAATGGGTGCCAAATTTTGACTCGATGAAATTGGATCCCTTTAACAAACCAGTCTGGGTTCATTTCAACACTATGGCATTGGAGTATTGGGTGGAGGAGTGTATTAAGAAGTTGGGAAGAACCCTCAAGATGTTGATCAGTGTGGATGAAGAGATTATTGACGGGGACTCCTACTTGTATCTTAATATTTAGGTTGGTGCAATCTACAAAATCCCAAGCAAATTGATTCCATGTGTTAATGTTGAAGATAGGGCGATCCATGTGGAAATTGAAGAGGATAGGTTCTTTTTCTTACAATGCGGAATTAGATCTCATCCCGAATCCAACTGCAAAATGAAAACAAAAACTGGAGGTCAAGACAGCTTCAAAGGATGTGGGCACGATTGAGATGGAACAAAATTCATCCTTGGTGAATGCACGCCCAGCTATGAGCGATGCCCTGATGCCTCCCAAGGTGGTTGTTAACTTGACTTTGACCCTTGTGGTGACTTTGACGGATGAGGAAAAAATGACTGGACTCATCCTGGGTTAGGTTGGTGTTGTGGCCAGACAAATTGCCCCCATGGGCGAACTCCTCTGTGGGAACTTTGTGAAGCCTAGGGAGGTGGCTTCTGATGCAGATGCCTCAAATGAGGACACAATGGATGTCACTGAGGATATTACAATTTGGCAATCTGAAGCATGCCTCTTGGGTAAGTTCTAAAAAGGTAGAGGGAGAAAGTCATTGAAACTTAAATGGGTAGAGATGGCAGAAGAATTAGGGTTACCAAGCATAAAAAAGTTTTTTGATTCCAAGGGAGCAAGGGGCTCCCTTTTGAAGCCATGAAACCAACAAGCAAGGTTGTGAGGGGCCTAATGGCCCATGACATGCGACGCTTAACTAAGCATCAATTTTCTTCCCAGTGAGACTTCGTCAGCATTTGAAACCAATCTGTCTTAAGCTTCATGGCCATTTAAAAGATCAGTTGCTTCAGTAAATTGGTAGCAGGGCATTGTATCCAGCCTACGGGAAGTGTATTTTGTGCACCCTTGTTTAGAGAAAGTTCTTACACGCCATTTCTAGTTGGCTAATCTAACACTTATCAGGGTGTCATTTAGGTGAAACACTAGGAGAATCTTCCAAAGTTCAGCAGGGTATTACCTAAACAAGCCTTGGAGGGAAGGAAATAGGGATTCTAGGATGATCAAGCTATTAAAAATTTCCCCTAATTCAAGCTTTGTTTCAAATGGATCCAACTTTATTTGAGGGTACAATTCGTTTCAATCTTGATCCTCTTGAAGAAATTTTAGACAATGAAATCTTGAAGGCCTCTCATAATTGACATGATTTCAATTGCATCATTTATCTAGAGACAAAATCAGATTGGTGGAGGGGTGAAATTTACTGCAAGATTCTATCTGGTTCTTTCCTGAGAGCTTCTAGTTTTGGGATTGGATTCCTCTGGCTAGCCTTCTCCATGGACTTGGTGGTGAATGCATGCTTGACTAGCTAGATGCAGTGTATAAAGGGTTCTTTGGGATTTTTTGGCTAACTCAGGGAAATGACTATTTCACGAAGCTGGGTCCAAAGGAGAAGAACGCAAGTGAAGTGACTGATGGAAGGGGTCTGATTGAAGGTGTCAAGGTGAAAAGAGAGAGGAGAAATAGATATTTCAGGGATGAGGCTCCCCGTATGTGACCTCACTGGTTCACCACTCTTGTCAAAAGCGTTGGGTGCTGCCCCTTTGCAGCGATTTACCAAGCAAAAAAAATTAAATTAAATTGATTTATTTAATTACAGAGAAGAATATGATTTAATTAGCTAAAATTATATATTTAATTAGATAAAGTTAAGTAGAATGAAAAATATGATTTAATTAAATAAATATTGATTTATTTAATTAAAAGAGGAATTATGATGAATTTTAATCAGATAAAGATTATTTGATTAAAATGGTTATGAGAGGGATAATTAAGGATGAAATGACATTAGTGATTCTAGAATAGGTGCATGTATATTTTACATTTCTACACCCACCATGATACAACCCTTTGCATTTAAACAAGGAGATTCAAATATCTGAAACCCAACATTGTGTTTTTCGAATTACAGTAATTTTGTGCACTTTATTTTTTCAATCATGCAAAATTTAAACACAACAATGGAATGTGTGATTTTGAAGACATTCATATTGTTTTGTAGCATTCCATGTTGCAAAACCGTGGGTGTTAAGAAGCAATCAACCCAGCATGAGACAACCTTTCACATTTAAGCAAGGAGATTCAAATAACTAAAACACCACATTGTGTTTTCCCAATTACAATTATTTTGTGCACTTTATTTTTTCAATCATGCGAAATTTAAACACAACAATGGAATGTGTGATTTTGAAGACATTCATATTGTTTTGTAGCATTCCCTGTTGCAAAAATGTGGGTGTTAAGAAGCAAGCAACACAACATGAGACAATCCTTTGCATTTAAAGAATGGTATTCAATTAGTTGAAACCCCACACTATTTTTTTCCAATTACAATTATTTTATGCACTTTATTTTTTCAATCATGCAAATTTTAAATACAACAATAGAATGTGTGATTTTGAAGACATTCATACTATTTTGTAGCATTCCATGTTTCAAAACCGTGGGTGTTAAGAAACAAGCAACCCAACATTAGACAACCTTTTTCATTTAAGCAAGGAGATTAAAATAACTTAAACCCCACACTGTGTTTTCTAAATTACAGTTATTTTGTGCACTTATTTTTTCAATCATGCGAAATTTAAAAACAACAATGGAATGTGTGATTTTATAGACATCCATACTATTTTGTAGCATTCCATGTTGCAAAACCATGGGTGTTATGAAGCTAGGAACCCAACATGAGACAACCCTTTTCATTTAAACAGGGAGATTCGAAGAACTGAAACCCTACACTGTATTTTTCCAGTTACAATTATTTTGTGCACTTTATTTTTTCAATCATTTGAATTTTAAACATAACAATGGGATGTGTGATTTTGAAGACATTCATACTGATTTTGAACATTCCATGTTGCAAAACCATAGGTTGTAAGAAGAAAGCAACCCAGCATGAGAGAACCCTTCATATTTAAATAAGGAGATTTAAATAACTTAAACCCAACACTGTATTTTCTGAATTACAGTTATTTTGTGCAATTTATTTTTTCAATCATGCAAAATTTCAACTCAACAATCGAATGTATGATTTTGAAGACATTCATACTATTTTGTAACATTTCATGTTGCAAAATCGTGATTGTTGAGAAGCAAGCAACCCATCATGAGACAACCATTCACATTTAAACAAGAAGATTCAAATAACTGAAACCCCACACTGTGTTTTCCCAATTACAATTATTTTGTGTAGTTTAATTTTTCAATCATGCAAAATTTATACACAACAATGGAATGTGTGATTTTGAAGACATTCTTACTATTTTGTAGCATTCCATGTTGCAAAACCAAGGGTGTTAAAAGAAGTTAGGAACCCAACATGAGACAACCCTTTGCATTTAAACAAGGAGATTCAAATAACTAAAACCCCACACTATTTTTTCCCAATTACAATTATTTTGTGCACATTATTTTTTCAATCATGTGAAATTTATACAGAACAATGGAATGTGTGATTTTGAAGACATTCATACTATTTTGTAGCATTCCATGTTGCAAAACCGTGGGTGTTAAGAAGCAAGAAACCCAACATGAGACAACCCTTTGCATTTAAACAAAGAGATTCAAATAATTGAAACCCCACACTCTGTTTTCTCAATTACAATTATTTTGTGCACTTTATTTTTTCAATCATGCAAATTTTAAACACAACGATGGAATGTGTGATTTTGAAGACATTCATACTATTTTGTAACTTTCCATCTTTCAAAATCATGGTTGTTAAGAATCTAGGAACCCATCATGAGACAACCCTTTGCATTTAAACAAGGAGATTCAAATAACTGAAACCCCACACTATGTTTTCCCATTTACAATTATTTTGTGCACTTTCTTTTCTCAATCATGTGTAATTTAAACACAACAATGGAATGTGTGATTTTGAAGACATTCATATTGTTTTGTAACATTCCATGTTACAAAACTGTGGTTGTTAAGCAACAATCAACCCACCATGAGACAACCCTTAACATTTAAACAAGAAGATTCAAATAACCGAAACCCAACACTATGTTTTCCGAATTACAATTATTTTGTGTGCTTTATTTTTTCAATCATGCAAAATTTAAAGACAACAATGGAATTTGTGATTTTGAATACATTCATACTATTTTGTAGCATTCCATGTTCCAAAAACCGTGGGTGTTAAGTAGCAAGAAACCCATCATGAGACAACCCTTTGCATTTAAACAAGGAAATTCAAATAATTGATACCCAACACTGTGTTTTCCGAATTACAGTTATTTTGTGCACTTATTTTTCAATCATGCGAAATTTCAATAAAACAATGGAGTGTGTGATTTTGAAGACATTAATACTATTTTGTAACATTCCATGTTGCAATGCCCTACGTGTTGAGAAGAAAGAAACCCAACATCAGACAACCCTTCACATTTAAACAAGGAGATTCAAAAAATTGAAACCTCGCACTCTGTTTTCCCAATTACAATTATTTTGTGCACTTTATTTTTTCAATCATGCAAAATTTAAACACAACAATGGAATGTGTGATTTTGAAGACATTCATACTATTTTTTAGCATTCCATGTTGAAAAACCATGGGTGTTAAGAAGCAAGCAACCCAATATGAGACAACCCTTTACATTTAAACAAGGAGGTTCAACTAACTGAAACCCAACATTGTGTTTTCCAAATTACAATTATTTTGTGCACTTTTTTTTTCGATCATGCAAAATTTAAACACAACAATGGAATATGTGATTTTCAGGACATTCATACATTTAAACAAGGATATTCAGATATCTAAAATCCCACACATTGTGTTTCCCAAATTTAAAATTATAAGGTGTTGTAAAACCTTCTGTCTGCAACAAAATTGGTTAGCACCATTCACCTCAATTGGGTCAGTTTTCTCCTCCAACTCCTCCATGTGCATTGTAGCCTACCAAATAACACTTGGATTAGGTCAGTTTTCTCCTCCAACTCCTCCACATGCACTCAAACCATCAACTTTCAACTCGCAAACTAGAAACCATGTCATTCACCAATTTTGTCGTTGTAGAAAAAAAAATGTGGATGAAAGCGAGACTTCATGGGGAAGCTTAAGGAACCCATTTTTTTCAGTCGATAGGAGGCCGAAAAACCCACCTAATGGTGCCATTAACTCTTACCTACCATTTCCTGAACATTTGGTGTCGTTTGCCAGTTTCCTTACTTTTGAGCCCCTGTTTGTGGGCCATGCACTACGACATCTCGTCATGTTATATATGTTACTATTGGAAATAATTCCAAATTATGTGTTCCATTTTTCTCTCACTATGTTACCTCGGCTTGGTGGCTCGTCTCTTGTAGTGGTACGGTGCCTTTCGATTTACCGCGCCCTTCCGTTTTGACTCATGCAGTTCTCTGAATTCTTACCTCCTTACCGCCATCCATCTTCCTCTTTCCCACGATTATTCAGTGTCTCCCTCATTACCGCGGTCTTTCCTCCTATGGCGTGTAGTTGTGTGGTTCTACCGTTGTCCCACAGTTCTTTCTCTCTCTTGTCGTGGTCTCTTGATTCCCTCTCTCTGGCTCATCGTGACATTGCCAGGTCTTCGATCTTCACCCACAATTGTGCAGTTTCCCTACCTTATCACCTCCTTTTCTCTCTCCTCTCACATTGGAGTGGTTCCCCATGGTACCGATGGGCCTTTCTCTCTCTTCTATGGTATTGTGGTTTTGGACGTTTTTGGTGGCAGTTCTTTATGGCTTTGATCTGGCATTTATTTATATCGTTAGGACAAGTTTTTAATGTATTTTAGACAATGACACTTGGATATTTTAAATGTCTTTAATTTTTGTGATTAATGTTTTTTAGCCATATATGTCCTATAAAGTTGTTGAGATGTTCTAAATTTTTTGGAGAAGTGAGAAAATTTAATATTGCTCTGAAGTAGCAAGTTCCATACTGTAGCTGTTCTGAGAAAATTTTCATGAATAAAATAATCTATTTTCTGGGTGTGAAATTTTTTCTAAGTCTTTTGTCATATATCTCTACCTCTGTTCTTCACGTGGTATCAGAGTAGGTTCCCCATATCTAAAGATTGTCTTAGATTGTCTTACAATGTATGTGAAAATGTCTACAAGCACAAGCTTGAATAATCCCCAAATCCCTCAATTAAATGGGAAAAATTATGATTATTGGTCAATTACAATGAGAGCTTTATTTTGCTCACAAGATTTATGGGAATTTGTTGAAAATGGTTTTCTAGAGCCGGGAGATGCAACAACATTCAATGCGTTGACACAAGAAGAGAAAGGCTTACTAAAAGACAATAAGAAGAAGGATTCAAAAGCTCTCTTTTTTATACTACAAGGAGTGCATGAGAGCATCTTTCCAGGAATTTCAGCAGTAACCAGGTCCAGACAAGCATGGGACATACTTGAAATTGCATATCAAGGAATGGAGAAAGTAAAAATAGCCAAGTTACAAATACTGAGAAGGGAGTTTGAGACACTATACATGAAGGATAATGAATCTATAGATTCATTATTTACTAATATAATAGGACTAGTAAACCAGATTAGAACACATGGTGAGACACTTGAAGATGTCAAAGTTGTAGAGAAGATTTTAAGAAGTTTACCCATAAGATTTGAATCAATCGTTGTGACCATAGAGGAAATAAAGGACCTCACTCAGTATTCACTTGATGAGCTCTATGCTTCACTCATTTCTCATGAGCACGGATTGAGTAGAACATATAATATGTGATTGGAGCATGCATTCAAGTCACAAGCTTAAATTAACCAAGGAAGAGGTAGAGGAAGAACAAATTTCAGAGGAAGAGGTAGAATTTTTAACAGAGGTGGAAAAAGCAGCCCGTCAAGTTCAAGTGGAAGAGGAAAAAACCAAAACCCATCTCAGAATCAACCTCAAGGTCAAAGGTATGAAAAGTCTCAAGTCCAATGCCACTATTGTAAAAAGTTTGGACACTATATGAATGAGTGTAGGAAGAAACAGTATGATTTTGGTAGACAAAATGTAAATTTTACAAATGAGACTCAAGACAAAAAACTAAATAAGAGTACAATGTTTATGGCCTATAATGTAGCACAAGCTAGTGAAAAAGATGTTTGGTTCTTAGACTTGGGCTGTAGTAATCACACGACAGGAAATTTAGAATTGTTAACAAGTTTAGATGAAAATGTTAAGTCTGATGTCACCCTGGGTAATGACAACAAAGGGTTAGTTAAAGGAAAGGGACATGTCAATATACTAACCAAGCAGGGGGAGCAAAAGTATATTTCTGATGTATACTTCGTGCCAGGTCTAAAACACAATTTGATGAGTGTAGGACAGTTAGTTCAAAAGGGTTATAGAGTAACCTTCAAAAATGGACTGTGCACAATTTTAGACAAATAACCAAGTAGTCGGTTGATTGCTAAGATCAAAATCACAAACAACAAAATGTTTCCTTTGAGAATTTAGCCAAATTTGAGCACAAATTATGCACAAGCACAAGAAATTACAACTGGTGTGTAGACTGTCTTTCAAGAAAAAGTAAAAGATGAAAACTGGTTGTGGCATTTGAGATTTGGTCATTTAAATTTTGGAGGTTCGAATTTTCTCCATAAGAAGTGTATGGTCAAGGGAATACCTTTAATTGAAAAATCTGAGAGAGTTTGTGATGGGTGCATTTTAGGGAAGCAGCATAGAGAGTCTTTCCAGTAGGGAAGTCAACTAGAGCAAAAGCCCCTTTAGAGATTGTTCATTTAGATCTTTGTGGTCCAATGCAGACACCTTCAATAGGTGGTAGTGTTTATTTCTTAACTTTTATAGATGATTATTCAAGGAAGACATGGGTTTATTTTTTAAAGCATACGAGTGATGTGTTTGATTTCTTCCATCAGTTCAAATCTATTGCTAAAAAATAGAGTTGTCCTTACATTAAAGTTATGAGAATAGATAGAGGAGGAGAATATATTTCAAAAGAGTTCTTAAATTTTTGTAGAGATCATGGTATTCACAAGCAGTTCACTACCAATTATACACCTCGACAAAATAGGGTAGCTAAGAGGAAGAACAGAACAATCATAGAGATGGCTAGGAGTATGTTGAAAGCCAAACACTTGACAAATGAATTATGGGTTGAAGTTGTATCATGTGCAGCATACAAAATCAACAGATGCCTAACAAAAGGTGTTAGGAATATCATTCCTGAAGAAGCATGGACCGGTATAAAGCATAATATATCTCATATGAGAGTTTTTGGATGTGTTGCATACACACATGTACCTGATGAGTTGAGAAGAAAGCTTGATAATAAAGGAGAGAAATGTATAATTTTTGGATATAGTGATGAATCCAAAGCGTATAAGCTTTATAATCCAACAACTAATAAGGTCATGATCAACAAATATGTACAGTTTTTTGAAGATGAAGCATGGGATGGATGTAGAGAAAGCACAATTAATGTATCTCTTAGTATCCCTCAAGAGGAAAATAAAATTTTTGTTCCAGCAAATGTTCTTACTATTGTGATCTCTTTTATACCAATTCAAGCTCAAGCAAGTGGTCAACAAGTGACACCATCATCCAATGTGAGAGCAGAAACAAGAGGATTGCAGATGCCATCTACAACAAGAACCTCTAGTGCAAGACCTTCAAGTCCACATTCAACAGATTCAAGTGATCTATTAAATCCAACACTGGCAAGCATGAGACGACAAAAAATTAGAAACATAAGTGATATCTACAATCAAAATGAAGGTGAAAATAATTCTCAACAATTTACACTTTTTTCTTTTTATTCTCAAGCTGAAGATCCAATTCATTTTGAAGATGCAATTAAAGAAGATAAGTGGATAACTGCAATGGATGAAGAGATTGATTCAATTAAAAATAATCAAACATGGGAGTTGTAGAGTCTTCCAAAAGACAAGGATGTAATAGGAGTCAAATGGGTTTACAAGACCAAATTGAATGCAAACGATGAAGTGTAGAAGCATAAAGCAAGACTAGTTGCAAAATTTTATTCACAACAACCTAGAATTGATTATACTGAGACTTTTGCACCTGTCGCACATCTTGACATAGTCGGAATGATACTAGGCATAGTAGCACAAAACAAATGGTTAGCTCATAAAATGGATGTTAAATCAACATTTCTTAATGGCTATATTGAAGAGGATGTATATGTTGAACAACCACCTGGATATGAGTTATTGGGCCAAGAAGACAAAGTTTACAAGTTAATGAAAGCACTATATGGTCTAAAACAAGCCCCAAGAGCTTGGTATAGTAGAATAGATAGTTACTTTACACATAATGGATTTATCAGATGCAGTAGTGAACCAACACTATGCACCAAAATGAATGAAAATGGTAAAATCTTGATTATATGCCTATCTATAAATGATTTAATATTTACTAGAGATCTGCCAGTCGAATTGTTTAAAAGAGCCATGATGAAAGAATTTGAAATAAAAGACTTGGGTTTGATGAAATACTTTTTAGGGATTGAGGTGCATCAAGATGAAAAAGGTATTTTTATTTCTCATGCTAAATATGCTAAAGATGTTTTAAAGAGATTTCATATGTTGTATTGTAAATCTACTCCTGTTCCAATGGTGACTAGTCTGGAGCTAAGTAAAGATGATAAAGGTTCAGATGTTGATTCAACTCTATACAAACAACTAGTTGGGAGTTTGATGTATTTGACAGTCACAAGGCCAGACATAATGTTTTTAGTTAGTTTAATATCCATATTCATGGAAACACCAAAGGATACACACTGTAAGGCTGGAAAAATAATTATGAGATACATAAATGGAATAAGGAACTATGGAATCCAATATTCCAGCTCAGAGGAATTTAAGTTGATCGGTTATACAGACAGTGATTGTGCTGGGAGCATTGATGACAGGAAAAACACGTCTGGATATGTTTTTCACTTTGGCACTGGAGTTGTCTCATGGGCTTCGAAAGAGTACCCAATAGTCACTTTGTCATCAGAAGAAGTTGAATATGTAGCTGCAACAACTGTGTCATGCCAGGCAGTCTGGATGAGGAGAGTTCTGAAAGAACTTCAAAATGAATAAATGGAAGCAACAAGAATTTTCTGTGATAATAATTCAGCAATCGCACTTTCAAAAAATCCAGTTTTCCACAAGAGGAGCAAACATATTGACACCCATTATCACTTTATTAGGGAGTTGATCAATAATAGGGAGATTACTTTAACTTTTTGCAGGTCCGAGGAACAATTTACAAACATTTTTACAAAGGCACTCGGAAAAGAGACTCATTTTTCAAAGGGAGCGACTGGGTCTCAAAGACAGCATAAGTTATAATTAAGGGGGAGTGTTGGAAATAATTCCAACTTCTGCGTTCCATCTTTCTCTCACCGCATTACCTTGGCTTAGTGGCTCGTCTCTTGCAGTGGCGCGATGCCTTCCGCTTTACCATGCCTTTCCGTTTTGACTCCTGCGGTTCTTTGACTTCTTACCTCCTTACCACCATCCATCTTCCTCCCGCCCGCGGTTATCTGGTGTCTCCCTCGTTACCGCGGTATTTCCTCCTGTGGCATACGGTTGTGTGGTTCTACCGCTATCCCGCAGTTCTTTCTCTCTTGCCATGGTCTCTCGATTCCCTCTATCTATCTCACCGCAACACTGCCAGGTCTCCGATCTTTGCCCACGGTTGTGCGGTTTCCCTACCTTATCGCCTACTTTTCTCTCTCCTCCCGTGTTGGAGCAATTCCCCATGGTACCATTGGGCCTTTCTCTCTCTTCCGCAGTAGTGCGATTTTTGACATTTTTGGTGGTGATTCTTTATGGCTTTGATCTGGCATTTATTTATATTGATAGGACAAGTTTTTAATTTATTTTGGACAATGACACTTGGATATTTTAAATGTCTTTAATTTTTGTGATTAATGTTTTTTAGCCATGCATGTCCTATAAAGTTGTTGAGATGTTCTAAATTTTTTGGAGAAGTGAGAAAATTTAATATTGCTCTAAAGTAGCAAGTTGCATACTCTTGTTGTTCTGAGAAAATTTTCATGAATAAAATAATCTATTTTCTGGGTGTGATTTTTTTTTAAAGTCTTTTGTCATTTATCTCTGCCTCTGTCCTTCAATTACCATATATGTCGTTATGTATGTTTTCATGTGTTTTTTTATGCACATAGATCACTTTTGTCTAATAGTTAGCCAGCTCCATATTTATATACTTGTTATAACAATATTATTTTTACAGAAAAATATCTTTCCATGTAATTAATTCTTATATTGTGAATGTACAATATGTTTTAGGTTCGTTTTTAACTATACTTTTCACGTACAAAAATATAATGTATTGAAAACAAAAACTAAAGAATAGTACAGCGACAAGTCGACATCGAGCCAACAAATACTAACAACCTTTTAATGTGCGGAGCTCCTCGGTCTCCTCAAGTTTAAAATAATGTATTCTATTCAGCCCAATGCGTGGCCGCCAACTTGTAGCAACAGTTCATATAGCATATTCAAGTACAATCATTAAGACAAATGATCTATTCCACAAATAATGTTTTTCTAGATATCTGGTTTCACTGAATGCCATTGTGACTTCCATCAACGTTCTGGCTCTTAATGCCAACAACCTCTATCGCTTTGGTTGATTCTTCACCCAAAGCCTGGCTAATTTCTCTCTTATATGTGTAGAAGTGAGAGACAACCAAAAAGAAAATGTAGTTTAAGATATTGAGTACGGCTAAGAAGGCGTAATAGTAATGGAAGCGTGAGGCATTCACATTATCCAATATCCAGCTTTGATGGCCCTTTCGCCCTGTAACGTTGTTTACACCAGTGAGAATAGCACTGTTGAGAAAGGCACCCACTCCCAGAGAGGCTGCATACAATGAAGTTCCCAAACTTTGCATACTCTCAGGTGCCTGATCATAAAAGAACTCCAGTTTTGCTACTTCTAGAAAGGTTTCTGCTATACCCATTAAACCAAACTGTGGAAGCAGTATAAAGATTGTCCGCGGCACAATTGCATTCGCATTATCTGCAAGCCCATGGCTTTTAATAACATCTAACCTTTTCATTTCTGTTATTACAGCCACTACCATGTCAATAGTATAGAGTATCATCCCAATTCCCATCCTCTGTAGTATAGTTATGCCTCGTGGATTTCCGGTGAATCTTCGGCACACTGGGACTAAGATGAGATCATAGAATATAAGGGAGAGGAGCATTGATATTGTAAGAAAAAACCCAATACTAGCTGCAGGAATTTGGAAGTGAGAACCCATATGCCTATCCAGAGTCATTCCCTGCTTTACGAAGAGCGTGGCAGATTGATTTAACAAAGTACTCGGGAAAATGACCGTCAACCAAATTGGAAAGACTCTTAGAATGAGCTTTGTCTCCTCCACATCTGTGACAGTGCACGGACTTGCGCCATGGGTAGTTTGTACTGCTGCTTTGTCCATAAATCTGTCAGTCAAAATTAAATCATGCATATAAAATCGTTAAATTAGATTCACTTTTCAATGCCGAGATATAGTAGAAGAAATACTCTTAGAAAGTTATATTAGGATTAAGTTCTAACCTAAGAATTTCTGTATGAGCGATTGGAAATCGACCCTGAATAAGGTATTCCTTTGAATCCACTTCATAAAGGCGTGATGCATCTGTAGGAACCTGCACTTTCCAGTTCTTAATAACCATACCAATCACTTTGGCCATTCGACTTAGCGGGCTACCTGCCCGAAGTTTATGTCTGTATAGTGGAATTCCTATCATGAACAGAGCGTAGGCTATGAGCAATGCTGCCGTTATGATTCCAGCGGCCACTCCCCAAGTAATGTTGTCTTGAACATACACAATGAATGTCTGACCAACCAGACTTCCACCGAACACAACAAATATCCACCAATTAAAAAAAGTGCTCTTCCGCAACTTTTCCTTGGGGTGAAAATCATCAAACTGATCTGCACCGATAGCGGAGATGCATGGTTTGGTTCCTCCAGAGGCTAAAGCAAGAACATACAAAGCAAAGTAGAAAATCCCAATCTGCAGAGTCGATGCCTTTTGGCAGAATTCATTGGGTTGGCACTCTGGTGGTCTCAGAGAGTTCAACGTAACTGTTAGAGTCATAATCCCCATGCCCTGTGCCAAAATCAATTTGAGATGCACTTTCAGAAAACCCAATGCACTGTTTTATGGTCAGTTATATAAGAAAGAGCTAATAGTTCTTACCAAAATATATATAGAAGAAAATATTATGAATGTCCAGAAACGGCCTATGTATGTATCCGCAACGTATGCCCCAAGTAAGGGAGCAAGCCAGGTAGTGCCAGTCCAATTGCTGACATTCCTAGCGGAGGAAACGGTGCCTTCATGCAACTTGGTGGTCAGATACACCACTAAGTTTGCCCAAATGCCCGCAAAAGACATTCTTTCAACAAATTCGTAGCCTGCATACAAAAATAAAACTACCATCTTCGTAACAGAAGAAAAAGCGACAAACGATAACAAGGCAAAGCTGGATGGAAAGGGGCTAACGATTAGTTACCAATGATTAGAGAACAAGCTCTCCACCCTCCAGTCTTTTCTCTTACAACAGGTTTTCCCCTCAAATCCACTGAACCATCCAATACCAATTCTGCTTCATCAACAGCCATGGTTCGCTTGAACTTAGACTTACTAAAAGCTCAAGCTAAATATTTGATTTTTTAAGCTTGTCTGCGGGTCTAAGGGAATTGTATCATTTCGCAGAACGTATGGCTCCTCCTTATATTCACTTTGTCTCATCCATTCCCTGTAACAAAAACCTCGATTACAACCGGTTCTGTAGTTTTACAGATGAATTATTTATCTCGAATAAGTCAACAATGCTTTATAATTGGATTTAGATGAATTTTGTGGAATTTCAGACACGGTTTTGTTGGGGAGTTGTAACTCCATATAATTTTTTTATCTGCACTAAGTCAACAATATTTTTTAATTCAAATCAATTATAATGTGAGGATATATATATAGTTCATGAAAACAAAACAAAATAATAACAAATTGTTTCCGATTGTAGCTCCACTAATTCTGCATCTACTTGTCATTTAATATTCAAGGAATCTTGCCAACCTGTTTTTATTCAAAAAAATACGCTGACTTTCGAGTGATCATGTAATTTAGTAGAGAATTTCCTCAAATCGAATCAACATTCATTAATTATTTATAGTTTAAACTAACTTTAATTCAAAATGGCAGCAATGCGTTAAGAGTTATTCCGAAATCACTTTGAAATAAATGTTCACAAGTGGTAGTTATATCATCATTCTTATGTCAATTTGCATCTTTGGTAGAGAAAAGTTTTTACTCTTTTGTCTTTATTGTGAATATTTTTAGTAGTCTTTTATATGATCACAAATTATGTCAATATAGTAATATTTGTTGGTGTTAAAGGTTTGGCAGTTCTAAATAATGGCACCTTTGAATAAGTGTTTACAAAAGTTTGTTTTCAAATTATTAAATAATGTAAGCATTTTCATCATTTGCTCGATGTGTTGTTACCCATCCCTGAAATTGATATTACATACAAATGCTTAGAACATTTTACTTTTATAGGATATTTTATTGGGAGAAATCCTCTAGAAAGCATACTTTGTGAAAGGGTTAACAAGCATTGAACATCACATGGGGTGAGATATTACCAAAGATTTTTCTTCTTTGTTTTGATGAGGCTAGTCATGCTAAGGATATCCTCAAGGATGGACCATGGTATGTTTTTGTGTCTCTATTAGTCTTTTAGTCAAGGAAGCATGATCTGGCCATCTCAAATGACAAGACATTCTATGTGCCTATGTGGCTTAAATTTATAAGATTGTGTTCACCTTGTTTGAGATTTTTGACTACTATTGTTGCCTCTCTAGGAAAAGTAGTTTGTGTTGAAATAGAGTTTTGTAAAGAACTGAAAGATTGTGAGGATATATAGATTGGACATTTGCATCACACACAACATCTACTTTACCTTAATTTTTTAATACTTATTTTTTGTGTCAAAATTGAAGCATTAAATTAAAGACTATCATATTTTTTCCCCTCATAAGAAGCCCTCCTCCTTACCTATTCAAACTCCTCCTCCAAATTCAATGAAGAGTGGATTACATCTAGGAGTTTTAAAAATATAGGTACAAATGTTGGTGATTCGGCCGAAATCCCTTCAAAAATTGACTGCCCAGCCACACAAATATAACTAAGAGTCCAAGAGTGTCTTCAAACCCTTCTAAGAAGAGGAAAGGTGTTGCTCCATCTAATTGGGAGTCATCCACTGAACCATAAATCCCCATAATTTTTCAATCAACCCATGTTTTATCCTTGAAGCAAGAGATATTTTTATTTTCCATCTTCTCTTAGGAGTATACATCACTCTTGCAACTCACTTAGGTAGTTGGAGGAAGAATATATAGTAGAAAATGGAGGTTGTCAACCCAAAACATTCAATTGGGGAGTTTTCCAAGAGATTAGTATTTGTAAAATTGTTGTTCTTCACTTGAACAGTTGAATGGTGATGGCATGCCTCTTGATCATCAACAATGTATTTTATCTCATGGAATATTCGAAGTCTTGCTAACCTCGCTAATAAATATGAAATGAGATATTTTCATAAGATTTTTTCAATTTCAGATGTTATTTTCTTACAAGATGTCAAGATTACTAGAATTTTACTTTCTCTTGCTTTTCGTGTAATTTGGCTAACTAGTTCAGTTTTCCAACAATCATAATGTTGGTTGTGAAGAGGTATTCAACTTTCTCTCTCCTATGTGGCTTTTGCATGTTTTATATCAATTTTTTCTCTCTATCAACAAGATGATCTAGATGCTCTTAAATATTTAAACCATTCCTTTATAATTATTATCAATATTCATCATTCCAATAATGTTTTGGAGAGAATTATTATGGTGGTGGATTGTTGCTTTGATACCTATTGCATCTTCAAAGTCTTTAATATGGGGATTTGGTTATGTATTAGACAATTAGAGAGAAAGGTGTGGTAATTCATGCATGATAATTTGGTTCATTTCAATCGCAATATGTTCCACCATCATATTTATAAATGCCATTGGTATACATGGAATAATTTCTTGTTTGTGCTTGATAAAGTATTTAAACGCCTTGATCATGCTATGGTCTATACTCAATAGTTCATTTCTTCTACTAGTTTTTTCTCTCTTCGAATTGAGTCCTTGTTGTATGTCACCCTTCAAACCATGCCCCATAAAATTCAACATTCAATGACAATTTGATACTTCCAAGGTTATCAAATCTTATTTTTTCTCAATACTTCCCTACAACTTATCATATAACATTGGTCCACATCCAAATGGTGTGGAATTTAGAGTGTAGGCCTTCTCAAGTGATAGGATTGGTTACTTGATGGAATAGGGTCATATTGTGTACTTCTCAGTTTCTTCACATATATCAGCACCCCCAAGAAACCATTATAGATTGAGCACTAAACTATATGGAGGGAGGGGAGGGGGATAGTTGGAGAAGGGCACATTAGTCCTCCCACCCACCCTGTAGAAGTAGTGATCATTCCTCCCACCAAGAATCCCCCTTACCTTGGAGGTTAAAAATACAAAGTTGTGTCACACTTTCAACCAACTTATCAACACAAGTGAATTTAATCATTTCTAGTTAAAAATCAATTTTAATCAAATATATGATCTAATAAGATTCATTCTAACTTTAATTTAGATATGTAGCTAATTTTTCCAACTAAAATTGTTGGCTAAATGCATATGTAGCACCACTTTGAGGCCAATATACCAAAAAAGTAATATTATTTTTAAAAATTTAAGTTTCAACAACTCTTACTCATATAAATTATATTTTATTTTAAATATATAAATAACCTTTTGTAAATCCATAAGTGTAGTTTTCAAATACATACATACATAAATACATATATATATTTTTTTTTTTACTAAATATAATGCACTAGATAAAAGAATCTTTATCAAGATGGTATATTTTTTAAGAAAAAATAGTTAATATGAAAGTTGAACTCGAGTGGAAACAACTCTGTTTTAATAAAAACACATTTTAATACTTGTTTAAAAATATATTTATTAAAATTGGAAAAAATATATTCATGCACTAATGTTTCAAATTATATATACATAGACACAAAAAAATTGAAGGAAAAAATTTACTATATAAATATCAACATCTCATGTAACTTCATTTTTTAGCATTTTATCAGCAACAAAATTATAGTGTCAATTTATTAAAAAGTATATTTAAATAATTTCTATTTTTTTGTCAAAAATATACAAACATAAACTATTTACTAAAACATACACCTTTTATTAGTTTACATCATTTCAAAATTGAAAACAAATATTACCACTTGTTAGTGATTTGAGTTTAAAAACTTGATCAATGTTGGTTGTTTCCTCTATAAAAGTGTGACAACTTTATAGTTTTACCCCGAGGCTATAATAAATTGGAAGGCCATCATAACTCTAAGGACCCTAAATACTAGGCTTTTTATATCATGCATGCAAAGTTACCACCTTGGATCTTCATCAAGCCACTATTATACTTGAAGCTAACACTTTCTCTCTTATTTTGTAGATATAGGTGGCTAAGATCCATCATCAAAATAAAATTAATGATTAACCACTCTATTGGGGATGCTCAAATCAAATCCAAATTGTATTGGCTAAAAGTATGAGACATAACTTCTTAAGATTTTTTTAAAGCTCTTCAAGCTCATCATACTTCTTAAGGAATTAAGCGTATAAAATATGGCCAATTTATTCTCAAAGATCTTCCAAATATACTTCAAGCCTTTATCAAGCATTATGAGAAGGTATTTAAGGCTTAGAATTATTTTCTTAAACATGATCATGCTTTGCAAGAATTTCTTAACTTTGTTCCTTATTAGCATCACTCCTCTCAGTAATCCTTTAATGATTAGTGTAATATAAAAAAATGATTTTGGAAAAATGAATTAAATCTTCCTTAAGAACCGAATTCTTATAGTAGCATTAGGATGAATAATAAAACCTTCTTTATAGTTTGATAAATCCTTTTACAATGATTATAATTGCAAAATGACTTATTAAATATTTGAATTTTAATACAATATATTTAATTATAAGGGATTGTCCAAAACATCTCTCTATGTAATAATTTAAAATTAAGTGAAAACAAAAATGGAAAGTACAAGCTATGAAGATGATTATGTGACTATTTTTGAGTCTTGACCGAGGACACCAATGTGCAACATGGATGTCCTCATGTTGTGTTGTCTTCCTACACAAATGAAGAATTAAAAGCATATAATATCTTGTAATTTCCACATGCACAAAAAATATATACCATGAAACTATTGTGTATAAAAAGTACATAAATGACAAAAATAAAAAAAGCACACTATAAAACCTTAGTTATATATCTTAATGAACTATAGGAAAATGGATGCCTTATAGCCTAGGTCATAGAACACCCCTATTTTCCTATGGTCATTCAAAAATTTCCAAGGATCCCAAATTGGATTGACTATCAACCCAAAGGGTGAGTCAATTATCAATAGGGGAGGACCTAGGAGGGGTTCTTTTAGGCTTTGAAGGGTTCACCACCAAGAAAAATCTTTGAAAAGATAATTTAACATTCAACTCACAAAACATAGTAATGCAAGTTAAATAAAGGATGTAAACGATGAAATTATGCAATAGAAAGTTAGGGTATGTGTACCTAGGAAGTCTAGAAATGTGCTGAGGATTTTGGAAATGCAATTTTTTTATCAGAATGTGCTATGGGAGATTAAGATGCCGTTACTGTTGTCTTAGTCTTACTATTGTTTTTTGATGCAGATGCAAGATCTTTAGATGTCAGAACCGGATCTGAAAGAATTTTTGAAAAATACCCACAAGATGACTAAACGCCCTAGGTGGTGACTTAGTCCCATATGGAATTTTTGAAATCTCTAAATGTGGCCCTAAGGCTGAAGATCTACATTTCCTTCTTCTCAGATCTTAGGTCTTACAACTTCCAGATCTAGCCTATAGATAAGTTTTCATGGAGATGACAACTTTGTAATTCAACTTTGGAAATTTGCACTCCAAATGATCTTCAACTCTTCAACCTGTATCTACAATCACCAAAATGCAAGAGAGGAAAAACTTGTTTATTGTTAGTGAATGGGGGTTTGCCTTGGTCAAACCCTTTGTTGGTAAGTAAACCTTCAAATAACATGAAATGGAGGGAAATAATGAATGAATAAAACACTATGTTGCAACTCACCAAACCCTTGTGAGAAGGGCCTACAAATATGCTTGAAATGGTTGTAATGGATGTGGTTCTTGGATCCTTCATGAATGATACAGATCTTGCATGAAATAATTTCTTGAATCATTAACCCTATATCAAAATTGTTAGCACAACAACAAACATGATGCAATGATATCCTTGATATGATGCTTGAATCTTGATGATGGCTTCAAATGCTTGAAGAATTACTCTTGATCTCATAAACTTTCCTTAGGAATGAATACTTGAATGCTTTGGGTTTTTTAGGATGAAAATGGATGAATGAACCTTGTATTTATACTTATTTATGGTTAATATCTGGAAATTACACCACAACAAGTCGTCATATGAAATCATTAATTAAAGGAGGCTAAATCCTAGTAGAATTTGAAATTAAATCTCAAAAAAAGCTTAAGGGGGACTAAGATGCCCTAGGTGCACCTTAGTCCCAAGTCCTAAAACGTTGGGGCACAGACTCCGAAAAGGGGCCTATTAAGGCACACTTGAAATCAGGGTCTGAAGACCTTTAGGGGATAGATATGCCCTAGGTGGCGTCTTAGTCCCAACCCAAAAATCAAGGACACTTAGGAAAAATTATTAAATTAACTTTTATCTTTTGGAGTTTGTAAGGATTAGCCATAAAAAGATGTAATTCATTAGACTTGTGGATGAAAAATAAAACCAATTAAGACATAAATAGGGATAAACAAAACAAGGTAGGCCCAAAAATGTGTGAAAATGAAAGGGTATGCATTTTTCTACACTACATTGGACTCCCACTTTAGTGAGAGGATGAACTTTCTTCAAACTCACACTGAAGTAGCCAACCACACAATCAAGAGGGTTTCAAATGTGTAAATGTTGGTAAGATAGGATGACAATGACCAAGAGGGTGGCCAAGCCCCTAGGATCAAGAACCTATTGCAAACCAATTTAGGCACAAAGGAACAAACTTGTGGATGATAACAAAGCCAAAACTAGATCACAAACATACACCATCAAAGGTAGAAAAATGAAAAAGTAGAAACAAAAAAGAAAATATAAAATGCAATAGATCAAGCTTCGACTGGCTGTCCAACACATTGTGGGCCATGTCTATGTTGTTTGACCAAAAAAATTTATAAGTGGAATATGTTGTCCACTATGCAAACAAAAGTGCATTCTCATAAGGGCTAGTGATGCTAGTTGTCCACTAGGTGAGCCCCAAGAGGTTCATATCAAAGTCATACCCCCATGACTATGATAAGGACAAAAATCCTTTCTCACAAGGGATAGTGATGCTAGTTGTTCACTAGGTGAGCCCCAGGGGGCCATATAAAATTTATACCTCCATGACTTTAATAAGGTACAAAAATACTTGTTGATGCAGAAGCATCCAGTGGTGTAAGTGCAATCCTACATCACCCAAAAATATATTTACTTTCATTTAGATTTTTTTTTTGTAGATGTTTTTGCATTTCTGGATACCCTTTTCGTCGAAGAAGAATTCCCAACTTTCAGAACTGCTTTTCTGCTTTTTCTGCTCAACTGCTATTTTTAGCAGGTATGAATTTGAAGGCGTGAGGAGACAAAAATTTAAGGGAAGCTTCAGGACATAATAATAAACACTTTGGTGAAAGAATCAGATCAAGAGCATTTCCGGTTCAAAAGTTATTCAAGTTTCAATTTCTGCTTTTTGCCTTATGAAATCTTCGGAGCTAATTTTGAGGTACTTAGAGGCTCCGGATGGGCCTGAAAAATTGGCGGAATACGAAAGTGGTTAGCCTTTAGGCCCCACTTTCCGGCAAGAGATCTTCGCGAGAGCTTTCCGAAAAGGTATTATCATTGAAGATCTGACGGTTAGATCTTGAGTTAGGGCTTCCGAAAGTTGGTGCATAATTTGAATCCCGTTTTTGGCTCCAAACAAAGAAACGGGCTATTTATGGGCGAGTTACTGTTTCTTTTAGGCAGTTTTTGGGGAAAGAAGATCGCATGCTGCGAATAGGGGAATTTCTGTAGTTTCTTTCTGTAATTTGCATGTATTGCAAAACTGGAGGATTTGAGATCCTCTGCATGTAGGAATTTCATACTTTGAAAATAATAAGATTTGTTAGTTTTTCTGTGTGATTTTCTGTGTCTCGGGTTGCACCCTCATCAAGTGGTATCAGAGCGGGTTTTCTTGAGCGTGTGGACAGATCGCCGATCGTGAGGCAGTTCGCACCAGGACTGTGGTTGTGGGTTCAAGATATTCAAGATGCCTCCAAGAGTGGCACGTGGTAGGCGAGGTGGTGCCAGAAATGCTGGTGGAAGAGATCCATTAGCGGCTGAGGGTTTCAGAGCCCTCCAGAAACAAATAAATGCATTACAAAGAGAGTTAAGAAGAGGGGTAAACCCGAGAAGGGGAGAAGAAAGTGAGGATGAAGAAGAGGTGGAAGATTCAGATGTAGAAGAGGAAGAAGAAGCTATTGATCAATATCAAATGCGGCTGATAAGGGCCATTTCGAAGATCGGAAAAAGACCTAGAGTAGAAGTTCCTAGTTTTTCCGGAAGTCTAGACCCGGAAGAGTTAATTGATTGGATCAATGAGTTGGAAGAGTATTTCGAGTATGAAGAAGTAGAGGACCCAGATTGGGTTAAGTTTGCAAAAACAAAGCTAAAGGGCCATGCCAGTATCTGGTGGAAAGAGGTCCAACTAGAAAGAAATAAGAGAGAAAAGGGAAAGATCACCAGATGGGATCGCATGGTGGAGAAACTGAAGAAGCAGTTCATGCCAATGGACTATGAGTTAGATCTATTGAAGAAATTGCAAGGGTTGAAGCAAGGAAGTAGATCTGTGAAAGAATACACAGAAGATTTTCACAAGATGATCATCAGAACGGGACATGCAGAGGCCAACAAGGAGAAGGTAGCCCGTTATCTTAATGGGTTACGGCCGAGCATTCAAGAGGAGTTAAGCCTGGTCAGAATGGCCACCATTGAGGATGCTTACCAATTTTCGCTGAGAGTTGAAGAGAAGCTGAACAAGAGATTTGATAGCAAGCAAAAAGGATGAGGAGGTCAAAGCGGAAGGGGTAGCGGAAGATCTTTTGAAAGCCGAAATGAGGATGAGAAGAAAAATGAAGATGTGGGTACCAGTCGAAGCTAGAGGAATGATAACTTCTACCGCCCACGTGATCAGAATAGTGGTGATCAAAGAGGTAGAGGACGAGAAAGATTTGGGCAAGGACATGGAAGAGGTGGTTTTAGAGGAACTTGTTTCCGATGTGGTGAAGAAGGGCATCGAGCCTATGAATGTCCACAATACCAAGGAAGGACAGACAAAAGGCCAGAAGGTCGTGCAAGAGTTGCGCATGTAGATGAGGAGGCTCAATCTGAGCATTCAAATGATGCTGAAAGGGGAGAAGCCTTAGTGGTTAGAAGAGCCTTGGTGACTGAAGAGAAGGAGCCAGAACAGAGGAAGAATTTGTTTCGCACAAGGTGCAAGTGTGAAGACAAATGTTGTGATGTCATTATTGATGGTGAGAGCACTGATAATCTAGTGTCAGAAGAAATGGTTACAAAGTTGAAGCTGAAGAGGGAAAGGCATCCACATCCATATCGGATTGCCTGGTTGCAGAAAGACCACAAAGTTCTAGTCAATGAGCAGTGCCTGGTGAAGTTCAAGATCGGAAGCTATCGTGATGAGGTACTCTGTGATATCATCCCCATGGATGCATGTCACATGTTGTTGGGAAGGCCGTGGCAGTTTGACAGGCGAGCTGTACATGATGGCCATGCAAACACTTATTCCCTGATGAAGGATGGAGTCCGCCATAAGTTGAAACCCCTGAAGAAGGCCGAAGAAAAGGTATGCAGTAGTGCTAGAATTTGTTATGTCGATGGAAGGAAATTTTTAGAAGGCATAAAACATGAGCGTGTGTGTTATGCATTGATTCCTAAAATGGATAAGGAGGGTAGTGAGAAGGTTCCAGTAGAAGTTTCTGGGTTATTGAATGAGTTTCAGGATATTGTTTCTGATAATGTACCTGAGGGTTTACCACCAATGAGGAAGATCAGTCATCAGATTGACTTGATCCCAGGAGCCAGTTTGCCGAATAAGGCAGCTCATAGAATGACTCCTGCAGAAAATGAGGAGTTAAACAGACAAGTTGAGGAGTTGTTGAGAAAGGGTTTGATTCGAGAGAGTTTGAGTCCATGTGCAGTACCTGCAGTACTAGCACCAAAGAAGGATGGGGAGTGGAGGATGTGTACAGACTCTCGGGCCATAAACAAGATAACAATCAAGTATAGATTTCCCCTGCCAAGGATGGATGACCTGATGGACTGTTTGAGTGGAGCTCAGTACTTCACAAAGATTGATCTGAAGAGTGGATATCACCAGATTCGGATTCGAGAGGGAGATGAATGGAAGACCGCCTTCAAGACCAAAGAGGGCCTGTACGAGTGGTTAGTCATGCCTTTTGGGCTAACCAATGCACCGAGCACATTCATGCGGCTCATGAACGAGGTACTGAAAGAGTTCCTAGGAAGCTTTGTTATTGTGTATTTAGATGATATTTTGATATTCAGTAAGTCACTGGATGAGCATATAATGCATATTGGTAGAGTCTTTGAGAAGTTAAGAGAAGAGAAATTGCTGATTAATCTGAAGAAGTGTAGTTTTGTGAAGAAGGAGTTAGTGTACTTGGGGTTTGTTGTCTCGACAGAAGGTCTCAAGATGGACCCAGAGAAGGTGAAGGCTATTCTGGAATGGCCTACCCCAAGAACTACTACTGAGGTGAGGTCTTTCCATGGTTTGGCCAGTTTTTACAGAAAGTTTATTAGAAACTTCAGTAGTATTTGTGCACCCCTAACTGAAACAATGAGAGGGGATAGAAAAGAGTTCAAGTGGAGCACTGGAGCAGCAAGGAGTTTTGATCTATTGAAGCAGAAGGTGACAGAACAACCTGTTTTGGCTCTCCCGGATTTCAATAAGGTGTTTCAAGTGGATTGTGATGCCAGTGGTTGTGCCATTGGAGCAGTGTTAAGCCAGGAAGGTAAGCCCATTGCCTATTTCAGTGAAAAGTTAAATGATGCAAAGAGAAAGTACTCTGTATATGACCAAGAATTTTATGCAATAGTTCAAGCATTAAAGAAATGGAGGCATTATTTGTTGCCGAAGGAATTTGTTATGTATACTGATCATCAAGCATTGCAGTACCTGAGTAGTCAGGGAAAATTAAATCAGAGGCATATGAAATGGGTAGAATTTTTGCAGAGTTATACATTTGTTTTAAAGCATAGGAGTGGGAAGTCAAATAGGGTTGCAGATGCCTTAAGTAGGAGGCATACATTGTTGATAGAAATGCAGATTGAGGTGGTTGGGTTCAGTGAACTCAAGACATTGTACCCGAATGATCCTGATTTTGCAAAGGCTTGGAAAGCTTGCAAGGAACCTGTTACAGTTGATAGGACAAAGTGGTTGGATTTCCTAATTCAAGAAGGCATGTTGTTTAAGGGAAGTCAATTATGTATTCCGAGGAGTTCCATGAGGGAGAATCTGATAAAGGAGAAGCACAGTGGAGGAATGGCAGGACATTTTGGTCGGGATAAGACCATTTCCATTATCAGTGAGCATTATTATTGGCCTCAGTTATCACAAGATGTGAAGAAGTTTGTGCAGAGTTGTAGGGTATGTCAAATGGCTAAAGGAGTGAGTCAGAATACAGGGTTGTATCAGCCCTTACCTGTACCAGAGAGGTCGTGGGAGGATATAAGTATGGACTTTGTTCTTGGTTTGCCAAGGACACAGAGAGGGAATGATTCAGTATTTGTGGTGGTTGATAGGTTTTCGAAGATGGCACATTTCATCCCATGCCAGAAGACCCATGATGCAGTCCACATTGCTGACTTGTTCTTCAAAGAGGTGGTGAGGCTACATGGTTTGCCAAAGAGTATAGTCTCAGATCGTGACACAAAATTTGTTGGATACTTTTGGAGGACCTTGTGGAAGAAGTTGAAAACAGAGTTGAAGTTTAGTTCTGCACACCATCCCCAGACTGATGGGCAGACTGAAGTTGTGAACAGGAGTTTGGGTAACCTACTAAGATGCTTGGTAGGAGATAAACCAAAGGGATGGGATTTGATCTTACCCCAGGCAGAATTCGCTTACAACAATTCTGTCAATAGAAGCACTGGTAGATCACCGTTCCAGATTGTGTATGGAAGTAGTCCTAGGACTGCTCCAGAATTGAGGAAGATGGACCAAGAGAAGAAGACAAGTGCTGAAGCTGAAGACTTTGCAGAACACATCAAGAATATGCATGAGAAGGTAAAAGAACACATTAACAAGATGAATATGCAGTATAAGGCTAAGGCAGATCAAAAGAGGAGGTATAAGGAGTTTCAAATTGGTGATGAAGTGATGGTCCACTTGAGGAAAGAAAGGTTTCCAGTAGGAACCTATAACAAATTGAAGATGAAGAAGTTCGGTCCCTGTAAAATTTTGAAGAGGCATGATTCAGGGAACGCATATGAGGTAGAGTTGCCGGATGGATTCAACATTTCCCCTGTGTTCAACATTGCAGATTTGATAGAATATCATGAGGGTGGCGCAGAGGAAGTACCAGCAATGGAACAGTGCGGTATTCCAGCACCTACTTCAGAAAAGGAGGAGATTGAAGAAATCTTGGATAGCCGTGTAGGAAGGAGTACCAGAAATAGGCAATATGAAGAATATCTGGTGAAGTGGAAAGGAAGGCCTATGGAAGATTCATCCTGGTTGTCCAAGGCAGAGGTTGACCGTTTGGGTTTTCCTCAACCATCTGAGAAGTGACGGAGTCACTTTTCAAATTACCCTGGGTGTCTGATGCAGGAGCATCCAGTGGTGTAAGGGCAATCCTACATCACCCAAAAATATATTTACTTTCATTTAGATTTTTTTGTAGATGTTTTTGCATTTCTGGATACCCTTTTCGTCGAAGAAGAATTCCCAACTTTCAGAACTGCTTTTCTGCTTTTTCTGCTCAACTGCTATTTTTAGCAGGTATGAATTTGAAGGCGTGAGGAGACAAAAATTTAAGGGAAGCTTCAGGACATAATAATAAACACTTTGGTGAAAGAATCAGATCAAGAGCATTTCCGGTTCAAAAGTTATTCAAGTTTCAATTTCTGTTTTTTGCCTTATGAAATCTTCGGAGCTAATTTTGAGGTACTTAGAGGCTCCGGATGGGCCTGAAAATTTGGCGGAATACGAAAGTGGTTAGCCTTTAGGCCCCATTTTCCGGCAAGAGATCTTCGCGAGAGCTTTCCGAAAAGGTATTACCATTGAAGATCTGACGGTTAGATCTTGAGTTAGGGCTTCCGAAAGTTGGTGCATAATTTGAATCCCGTTTTTGGCTCCAAACAAAGAAACGGACTATTTATGGGCGAGTTACTGTTTCTTTTAGGCAGTTTTTGGGGAAAGAAGATCGCATGCTGCGAATAGGGGAATTTCTGTAGTTTCTTTCTGTAATTTGCATGTAGTGCAAAACTGGAGGATTTGAGATCCTCTGCATGTAGGAATTTCATACTTTGAAAATAATAAGATTTGTTAGTTTTTCTGTGTAATTTTCTGTATCTTGGGTTGCACCCTCATCACTTGTTCACAAAGGCTAGTGAAGCTAAATGTTCACTAGGTGAGCCCTAGGGGACCATATCAAAGCTATACCTCCATGAATTTAAAAAGGTACAAAAACATGTAACATAACAAGAAAGAGGGATGTTTGAAGGGATTTTTCTTAGTTCAATCCAAGGTCTTAATCTTATAGTACATTGTTCCTAATGTCTCCAAGAGAGGACCAATCAAAGGATAAAATATTCAAAACTTAGGGAACACAGTATGTTGCATTACCATTAAGAGGAATGCAATATGCTAAGGTAGATCAAGTTGTTGAAGGACATTATTCCCAATGTCACCATAAAGAGAAAAACATTGCATGAAGTAATAAAATCACTTCAAGGAACATGAAAATGCAAATTAAATCATGCCAAAATAATGCCAATGCATGCCCCCACTTTAAAGAAATTGCTAAGCACCATGGTGTGAGAAATTACTTTAAAGTAGAAAAGCATGAAAAAGAAAATGGAAAATAGGGTTGCCCCCCGAAAACACATAAGGAATCTATGGATTCAAGGTTAGTATCAGTCTTTGTTGCCATGATATCAGAGAGCTCAAAACTGTCATCATTGCCCAAATACACATATAACTAGAAGAGTGAAACAAAGAAAGTGAAGATGAAAAACATTTTGGGTCAACATGAAAGAGACATAATGAAAAGGAAAAATCTTACAACAAATGGAAGAATGAAGGTACAAGTAGAGGAATGAATAAATAGAGGAAACATTAAAAAAAAATCATGGAGTATGATGTTACACACATGAAATCACACAAAGGAAATGCAAAATACTAGTAAGGAATAGGTGGGTCAACCTAAAGAAGGTCATTCACCTCCCAATCTTAGTTTATATAAGAAGAAGGTAGACAAAGAACCTTATGGACAATAATAAATGCCTTACTAGGACAAGGCTATCTGCTTCTTGCCCTCATTGAGTGCAAGAAAATAATGAGACGAGGGAGGTGATGGGGAAGATCATGTAATAGTGAGAATAAAATATTCTACACTTATTACATGATAAAGGGTAGAAAAGGATATGCTAAGCAATCACTAGATGGAAATCATTGCCATTGCCATCAAAGTGAAAAAAAATCAATACTAAATTGAATGCCCGACACTCGTCAGTAATATGTCTGAGAGTTCTATGGTATTGACAATGTGAAACTTTTGTATCTTTGGGATATAGCACTAACCTGCATTTCATTGGTGGTAGTGTCATTAGTTCTTTGTTCAAAAGAAATTACATTTTTCTTTCACTTTCAGGTGGTGGACAAGGGAAATTTAGTTTTTGTAACTTTTAAGGCCTCTTACACCTGCTAGATTCATCAAATTCTCTAGTTGAAGGTTGAGGAAGAGGACCTAGGATGGTTCGATCGTCCTTGTCATTGTTATGAATCATTGGTTGTTCTTTAGGAAGAAGGAAATTCATATTAAGAGATGCCAATGCACCGCATTGTCATCCCAGAGCTAGACTTTCATCCTTGGGTAGAGAGCTCCCTAAGATAGTTTTGATCTTGATAATTGACTCACATAGTCCATTTCAAGCCTCAGTTCTATAGAGTGATCAAAGGAACTTATAGTCCTCATCATTCTCATCTCGAGTTTCCAAACACTCCCTTAAGATGAGATCAGTTAGGGCAGTCGTCTGCTCTCGACCCTCCATGACCTGGGGCCTTGACATGGTTGGTCCCCCTCTCTTACATTTTTGGTGAACCTGATGTGAACCATTCTATTTCTATTTTGCGATACTGAAAGATCCTTTCCTTGTATTCTAAGAGTGTTGTAGGTGAGAGTGTTGTGAGGTTTCTTCCTTACAACCCAACCTGCGACCCCTAGTATGTGTAGTTGGAAGGTTATAAAAGTATTGCATGATGAAACCTTAATTCGGCCACTACCTTATCCTATAACCTTTAGGAAGCTCTATGAAAGTGTCGTTTAGTACACACGATGGACTCTCTCCTACATCAAGCTATTCCCTAAATGCAACATGTTAGCAGTGGTATTGGTATAATCTTCACCTCACAAGGCCTGTCAATGGACTTTAATGGAGAACCATATCCTCTCTACATTCTTGACAGGATAAATGGAAATATTATAGCAAGTGTTCTCATTAATCTGATGTCTTAAGTAAACATTATAACTAAGGAGATCATGTTAATCAAATTCCTACATAAGGATGGATACGACACACCTGTGACTACCGTCTACACACATGACAAATTTTTTGTACCTCCTATAGGTAGTATTGTCCTATTAGTTCTTGTCGGACCTAGGTCTGTGAACCTTATGTTTGACATTATCTCGAGGTCTGAACTCTTTAGAGTGAATTTGTCTATCACCTAGCTAGTCGCTATGAATGTAGTTCCCTTGGTTGTGTATACATGTTTCAAACTCACTCATGAGGGTTTTGTGCATGTGATCCATGATACCGGCTGTAGACTATTGATTGCATGTGGCAATTACTCCTTAGATTACTTTTGGCCTAAACCTATTTGTCCTCTCTTGCCTAGAAAAGACCTCTTGAACCACAAATTTCAAAATTACAAGAAAGGGCATTCCAGGCCGAAAGTGAGTTACCCTCCTTCACCTTATGTTGTTTCACATAGAGCTTGCCTGAGACCTGATAGTGATGTTGTCAAGGCACATAGAAGAGAAGAAGGGAAGTGGTCCCAAGACCATTCTTCTTCCTCTTCTGTTGTTTAGCCTGATGCTTCCTCTCACTCTGATGTGGTTCCATCCACTTCTACCTAGTGTTTGCGAGAGGATCTTATGGTACCCACTTGGAAAAAGTCCAAGTGTCCCCTATTCGAGCTTCCTATCCTACCTATTCGAGATAGAAAGCCCCCCATGGGTAATCCTATATGTATCAGCCTCTGTGGCCTCCTACTATATATGCTCCTAAAGCAATGAATGGGAAAAGGCCCATCACAGAGATGCTAGAGTCGAAACCTCCTGTTGTTTCTAAACCTACTCCTCCAGCTCCCATTTAGGATTCTATCCCTCCACTAGAAATACTCTCATGAGTAAGGAGGAGCCTTTTTTTCCTTCAAACCCTTTGGTCTCTAGTTTGAAGAGTCGTAAAAACTACCTTGCGCAAGAGTGCAAGCACTGGCGAAAGGCTCTCTTAGCTGAGCAGGCTGGCTTATAGAGAAAGGAAGAGGAGATTACCACTCTTATATCAGGACCTCATGTCATGTCATCCTCTCTTCTCCCCTTTATTTCTGTTCAAACCATCTTTGTATCGCTTCCATCTTCCATTGCGAGTGCACATATGATCCAAAAAAGGTGCAGGTGTTCATGGCTCCTTTGGTGGAGCCACCTTTGTTGACATCCATTTCAGATGTCCCACCTTTCTCGAATCCCATAGATATGACTAACACCTTGGTCATATCTACTAACGTTCTTCCCTCCTCCTCTTCCTCTTCCCTTCTTGCCTCTTCTATGGGGAGATTTCCTCCCCTGATGAAGAAGATAGAGAGTGGTCCTTCTAGCAACAAAGGATGTAAGAGGAGCCCACCTTCGAAGGGTGGCCCCACACTGACTTGTTTTGTCCTAGTAATGGAACTAGTCCCGACTTCTCCTAAGTTTGTCACCACAACTAAATTTCTCAGTGAGCTCAATGGTGAACCTCGGGTGCAACCTCCTCTGTTTGTCGAGGTGAAACATGGGACTCTTATTAAGTACATGTTTAACTCAATGGATGAAGTTATGACCTTGTCACTGATCTTTGCGAAGACATTGACCTTAGACCCACACGAGTTGAGTGGAGGAAAATTTGTGGGTCCTTCTTCCTTAGCCCTTGTTATGGGAGGGTCAAAAACTCCTCCCCTTAACATTCCCCCAATGTAGGCTAATCCTCCTTCCCCCTACGATGATCTAGAGTGGGAAGCTAAGAAACTCTTGTTCAATCAGTGTTAGGGGGAGGCCTCTCCTTTGTCTTTAGATTAGATATGTGTATGTGTTGTGATGTTCTTCCCCCATAATCGAGCTATGTGTTCTTGGATGACCCTCATCACCCTTTTTGGTGCTTGAATAGAGGCGTGGTGTTTGTGTTGTAAACATTTTTCTATTTGTATCATCATTCTTCCTTGTTTTTTATTGACTTTCCACAAATTGGGGATAATGCAAAGCATTGGGAGAATTTAGGCTTCCCTTCCATGTTGACCCATTTTTTAATTTTTACTTTGGCTTCTCGTACATTCTTCACATGGCCTGGTATAGTAGGGGATTGATGATAATTCATTTATATACCATTATTATACTTATATATATCTATGAGAAAGTCTCACCTTGAAATATTAAGCTACCCCTGTACCCTTTGATTGTGATCTCTTTCCTTTTATACTTTTCCTTTATCTTTCTCTCTTGTTTGCTTGAGTTGTCCCTCTCATGTGTGACAATGCCACCCCTACATCAATTTTGATCTTCAAAACATGCATTCATTGCTAATGAATATTTTCTCAAGAATATTCACACTTCTTTGTAAGAATTGCATTCTCAACTTAGAACCCTAATGCAACATGTTTCCTTCATCATGGGTTTGTAAAAAAATAACTTGAAAACCTTCCTCTTAAGTGGGAACAACTTTGATCTTCCCCTTGTGTGGGGGCATGTTCTTCCTGTAGAATTCCTTGATGAAGTGAACATGATCTTTCAAAAGGATTCCTTGATGACGAATCGATTCAAGAAAGAGAACACTAGCTTTCAAACAATGCATCCCTTGAGTGGACCCCTTGCTGTCTTGAAGGGTTCCTAAGGGACCCATTTTGAATTTTTTTTTCTCAAATTGATTCTATGGCATCTAGCTTGGGGGTAGTCTGACTAGACCTATTTCACAGCCTTGCATGTAGCTTGGGGATAGCCAGACAAGACCTCACTTTTTGAACAGTGTGTCCCTTGAGTGGACCCCTCCTCCTTTTTGAAGGGTTCTCGAGGGACCCCTTTGAAAGTTTTCCAACTTGTTGATGATGTATGTGACTATTCACTCACTTGTCTGCATGGCCACTTCCTTACATGTTCTATTTGCAGGTAAACATGTCACTTTATGGGTGCACTCTTAAAGCCACTTTTTGACTTTATGAAATCCACTTTCCTAGGTCTCCTTCATGTGAGAGATCTTGGGATACACCTTCCTTACAGGTATGTGGGCCTGTAAGGTGCTTATTTCATGGGTCTCCTTCATACGAGAGATCTTTGAATACACCTTCCTTGCAAGTCTATGGGCCTGTAAGGCACTTACTTCTTGGGGCTTCCTTCATGCGATATTTCTTTGGGGTTGCCTCCTTGTAGGTTCATGGCCCTATAAGATTCTTTCTTTCTTCAGCTTCATAGTTTTGTGGGGCTATGAAGTCCTTTTCTTGTCTTGCACTCTAGGGTTTGCAAGATCGTGGTCTACTTCCTTGATGATTTAGGTATACATTTCTAACTCTACTACTTCTCCAATCTACTTTTCTGAAGCACACATTAGTATTCATGCTCACTAAAGTGGGGGGAAAATGTATAAGAGCGAATTTTCACCCCTTATACAAATTCCACTTTTACATATCCTCACCTTAGAAAACCAAACCCAAAGGAAAAATTCCACATAAGACCATTGGCTTCATTCCACTTAGAATCTATTTTGTTTGTCAGTAGAGGAATAACTATTAGGGATGCCCACATGGAGAATAGATGTTAGTGCAACCCACTTATGTCCTTGGTAGATTCCCACATCTAGAGCCTACAAAGGTGTTACACTTCCCATTGGTAGTCGAATTGTAATGCCCTCTTTGATGAACTCACCCGTATATGGCCATTTTCTTCATTATTTCCTTCAAAAATTTTGCTATTCCTTCCTTCATTTCATCCCTTCCAAAATCTCTCTTAGCAATCCAAATCTTCTACACACAACTCCAAGCATTGAATTTATTCCCAAGCAACATTTTTGTGCTCCAAAGTAGCAACATCACCACTCTGTCAACTCCGTACAACATGTGTGGAACAAACACCATTGCAACAAAGGCTTGAGTCCTCTTATTTTCTCCCCCATTAGCTAGTGAGCTCTTGCTAGAGGTGTTAAGCTTTCTACTCCTCTCCTCTACAATTTGGTTAAGTAGCATAACACTGTTTTGTAGTGCTTTAACTTGCTCTTTTCTTAATATCTTATTTTATCATATTTCTTCTCCATTATCATTATCATGGCTTTTCATCGAGGTGAGAACACCAAAATGAGGATTTGATTAAGGCAGACCCCTATACAACCCCCAACAAGTTTCCTCTCTCTTGTGTGTAAGTGGAAGTATGCTTGGAGCTAGCTCGTGAACGAGCACCTTTGTGAGATCATCTTTGCCATCCTTACTCTCGTTTATTTTCTTTATCATATTCATCCATACGTTATTTATGTTCTAGTATTTTTTTGGCCTTTTGAAAGTAACTAGCTAGGTCATTAGTTCATTTTATTATGTCTAACCTTGTCTCTCTAGTCCTCTGGTCGTATAGACACCAGTGCACTTGAGAGATGCCAACGTGTTGTGCTATGATCTCAGAGCCGTGCTTTCATCTTTGGGTAGAAAGATTCCAGAGACATAGTTTTGATCCTAAAAACTTACTTGCCTAGTCCCATTTCAAACCTTGGGTCTACAGAGTGATCAAAGGATCTTATAGCTCTCATCATTCTCAGCTCGGGTTTCCTAAGACTCCCTTATGCTGAGGTAAGTTAGGGGAACCTTCTGCTCTTGACCCTCTTTGACCTAGGGCCTTGATGTGGTTGGTCCCCCTCTCTTATAGCATGATGCAAGATTAAAAAAATACACTTGAAATGAAAGAAATTGGAACAAAAAAATTTCTGCAAATTAAAATAGAAAATTGATGGAAACAAACAGAAACACATAAAACAAATTTCAAATCCTGAAAACTGCAAAGTCAAAGTCAACAGGGACTAAGACACCAGTAAGGGTGTCTTGGTCCTATTGGCGAGATTTTTAAGTTCCAAAAAGTGAAACAAAAGGCAAATTGTAACATAGACAAGGTTCTCAACTCGAAACCTATAGAGGGACTAAGATTCTAGGAAGGATGTTTTAGTCCTAGGAGAGGGTTTTTTTCAAAAAAACAACAAATTTTGAATTGTTCACAATGTTCCTAGCTTGCCTACCCAAGGACCTGATGTTTGGAAACAAGAAACTATGTAAATGAATGCAAGAAAAAGTAACTAATGTCAAGCAATTGGATGCAAATTTGAATGGATTTTTTTCAATCTTGAATGCAATAACAATGTTTCTAAATGTAATTAAAATAATTAACAATGCACTTTTTAGTTTTTCAATGAGATAATATGATGCAAGAAAGAAAAAATGCAACCTATATGCACTTTCACTAATGCAAATATGAGAAACCCTAGATGCACTTTCACTAATGCAAGATGAAATGCAAGAATGAATGCAACTTAAATCTAATACTTTAATGGACTCCAAATCAGAAAATGAATGCTCTGAAGTGTTGGGTTTACCAAAATGAATCATGGGAAAATAGATGCCTTATAACCTAGGTCATAGAACACCCCTATTTTCTTATGGCCATTCGAGAATGTCCTAGGATCCCAAATTGAACTGACTATCAACCCAAAGGGTGAGTCAATTCTCAATAGGGAAGGACCTAGGAGGGGTTCCTTTTGGATTTGAAGGGTTCATCACCAAGCAAAAGCTTGGAAAAGATAATTTAACATTGAACTCACAAAACCTAGTAATGCAAGTTAAATGAAGGATGTAAATGATGAAATTATGCAATAGGAAGTTAGAGAATTTGTACCAAGGAAGTCTGGAAATGTGATGAGGATTCCTAAAATGCAAAAATGCTTTCAAAGCGTGTTATGGAGGACTAAGATTCCCTTACTATTGTCTTAGTCCCGCTGCTATTTTTTAGGGCAGATGCAAGATCATCAGATGTAGGAACCAGATCTGAAAGAATTTTTGAAAAATATCCCAAGGAGGACTAAGACACCCTAGGTGGCGACTTAGTCCCTCCCATCTGGAATTTCTAAAATCTTTGAATGTTGTGATGAGGCTCAAGGTCTACATTTCCTTCTTCTTGGATCTTAGGTGTTGCAACTTCTAGATCTGGCTTGTAGGTAACCTTTTGTGGAGATGACAACTTTGTAATGAATCTTTCCACGTTGTAACTTTGCACTCCAAATGATCTTGAAATCTTCAACCTAAATCTACAATCACCAACATGCAAGAGAGGAAAAACTTGTTGATTGTTAGAAAATGGGGATTTGTCTTGGTAAAACCCCTTGTTGGTAATTAAACCTTGAAATAGCATGAAATAGAGGGAAATGATGAATAAACAAAACACTATGTTGCAACTCACCAAAACCTTGTGAAAAGGTGCTGCAAATATGCTTGAAATGGTTGCAATGGATTTGGTTCTTAACTCTTTCTTGAATGATATAGATATTACATGAAACACTTGCTTGAATCATAAACTCTACATCACAATTTTTAGCACAACAACAAACATGATGCAATGATATCCTTGATATGATGCTTGAATCTTGATGATAGCTCCAAATGCTTGAAAAATTAATCTTGATCTCATAAACTTGCCTTAGGAATGAATACTTGAATGCTTAGGTTTGTTAGGATGAAAATGAATGAATGAACCTTGTATTTATACTTATTCATGCTTAATATCCTAAAATTACACCACAAAAAGCTGACATATGAAATCATTAATTAACAGAAGCTAAATCCCACCAAAATTTGAAATTAAATCCCCAAAAAGGCTTAAGTGGGACTAAGATGCCCTAGGTAGCGTCTTAGTCACAAGTTGTAAAAACGTGGGGCACAATTATTAGGCACCAAAAATCAGAGACACTCAAACAAAATTATTAAATTATCATTTATCTTTTGGAGTTTGTCGGGATTAGCTATAAAAAGATGTAATTCATTAGGCTTGTGGATACAAAATAGGACTAATGAAGACATAAATAGGGATAAACAAACCAAGGTAGGCCCAAACAAGTGTGAAAATGTAAGGGTATGCATTTTCCTACACTACACTTAAATGTAAAACAACAAAATGTAGGGGATATCGCCTGAGATTCTTGTCTTGCATTAACTATAAAATCTAAATATCTATGATAGTGGACAAACTTGCACCATGGGTATTTTGTACTATTGCTTAGTCTAGAAATCTATCATTCAAAATAATATCATGTAGATAGAAAAATTAAATCAAATTCACTTTCCAATGTTGAATTGCAATTTTCATTTAATTTGTAGTTGGAATACTCTTAGAAAGTTATATTAGACTTAAATTCTAACCTCAAAAGTTTTGTATGAGCAATTGGAAATCAACCTTGACTAAGGTATTCCTTTGAACCCACTTCATAAAGATGTGATGCATTTGTAGGAACTTGCACTTTCTAGTTCTTAATAATGATGCGGGAGCATCTAGACTATAAAAACAATCTTGCATCCACAAAATAATGTTTATTTTGATTTTTGTTAAGTTTAGTGAACAATTTCATTTTAGGGCTAAAAATGATAGGATTACATCCTTCTTTTAATAAGTTGGAAGGGCTAAAAATAATTGCTTTTTATTTTTAGTAAGTTAGCATTTGTGCACATATGGGCATGAATTCTTACAAAGAGCTCTAGAAAGGTGAAATGAAACTAACGGTGAAGGAATCACTTCAATAAAATTTGTCACTTGTGAGATATTAATGTTCTGTTTTCAAAACCACTTTAAAAATATTTAAAATTAATTTTGAGGCACCTAATGGTTTTGCATTGACTTGAAAATGATTGAAAATCGAGGTTTTGGAGTCCTATTGCTCATAAAGATCTTTCCAACAACATTAACAGTTTGTCAATCTGATGAACGAGTCAAAAATTATAACTCCCAAAAGTTGAACTAAAATTTAGGAATTTTCTAAATCCGGAAAATGAGGTAACTGAATCTGTTGGGTGCCAAAAATAGAAGTGATAGTTCATGGGAAAATGGAAAATTGATATGAAGTAGTTGGGAGTGAAAAAGGGATTTATTCTCATGAGAAGATAGACAAAATTCTTGCTTTTCAACAAAGAATGAATGTTGGGGTTTCAATGGTCATTATTGTCATTTGCTGACTTGCATATCTGATATTTTGCGTGTATTTGCAGCCCAAATTTTTTTAATAACAATCTTGTGACCAGATAGTTGTAATGCATTTCACTGCATGTATATATGTGATTTCTAAGAATATAATAAAACTATATGTTTGTTAGTCTTAGTTATTTTCTGCGTAAGATATGTTTCAAGGAGAGTCTCCCTTCATGAAATACCCGTACCAATCACTTTGGCCATTCGTCTTAGTGGGCTACCTGCCCGAAGTTTATGTCTGTATAGTGGAATTCCTGTCATGAACAGAACGTAGGCTATGATCAATGCTGCCGTTATGATTCCACCGGTCACTCCCTAACTAATGTTATCTTGAACATAGACAATAAATGTCTGACGAACCAGACTTCCACCGAAGACAACAAATATCCACCAATTGAAAAAAGTGCTCTTCTGCAACTTTTCTTTGGGGTGAAAATCATCAACTGATGCGCGCCGATTGTGGAGATGCATGGTTTGGTTCCTCCAGAGGCGAAATCAAGAACATACAAAGCAAAGTAGAAAATCCCAATCTGCAGAGTCGATGCCTTTTGGCAGAATTCATTGGGTTGGCACTCTGGTGGTCTCAGAGAGTTCAACGTAACTGTTAGAGTCATAATCCCCATGCCCTGTGCCAAAATCAATTTGAGATGCACTTTCAGAAAACCCAATGCACTGTTTTATGGTCAGTTATATAAGAAAGAGCTAATAGTTCTTACCAAAATATATATAGAAGAAAATATTATGAATGTCCAGAAACGGCCTATGTATGTATCCGCAACGTATGCCCCAAGTAAGGGAGCAAGCCAGGTAGTGCCAGTCCAATTGCTGACATTCCTAGCGGAGGAAACGGTGCCTTCATGCAACTTGGTGGTCAGATACACCACTAAGTTTGCCCAAATGCCCGCAAAAGACATTCTTTCAACAAATTCGTAGCCTGCATACAAAAATAAAACTACCATCTTCGTAACAGAAGAAAAAGCGACAAACGATAACAAGGCAAAGCTGGATGGAAAGGGGCGAACGATTAGCTACCATTGATTAGAGAACAAGTTCTCCACCCTCCAGTCTTTTCTCTTACAACAGGTTTTCCCCTCAAATCCACTGAACCATCCAATACCAATTCCGCTTCATCAACAACCATGGTTCACCTATACTTGGAGTACTGCAAAACTCAAGCAAAATATTTGATTTTTTCAGCCTGCAAGTCTAAGGGGATTGTATAATTTTGCAGACCGTATGGCTCTTCCTTGTATTCATTTTGTCTTACCCCTCCGTGTAACAGAAACCTCGATTACAACCGGCTATGTAGTTTTACGGATGAATTATTTATCTCGAATAAGTCAACAATGCTCTATAACTGGATTTAAATGAATTTTTTGGAATTTTAGACACGATTTTGTTGGTGAGTTGTAACTACATAGATTTTTTTTTATCTGGACTAAGTCAACACTGCCTTTTAATTCGGATCAATTAAAATATGAGGATATATATATATACTTCATGTAAACAAAACAAAATAAGAACAAATTGTTTCAGTCGTGTAGCTCCTCTAATTCTGTATCCACTTGTCATTTAATATTCAAGGAATCATTCCAACCTCTTTTTATTAAAATTAGCGCTTGCACCCCATTTCAGGTGCAATGGTTACGCCGATAGCAAGATATAGTGAGAAGAAAGTGTAAATTGTTGTTTGTATGACTACTTATGTTTAAGGAAAAGTGTAAATTGTTATTTGCAAGGCCAACTATGTATAGGAAAAGGCATGTTGTAGTGTGGTGTGAGGAGATATGAGTAGGGGGGAGGGGAGGCGAAGTGAAGGAGTCTGTAAGGTGAGCCCCGCAAGCATAACTATGTCATGCAAAAGTCAATTGGAGGTGTAGTGCCAGAAGATTTGAATAAGAACAAATGAAACTCAGTATAGGGCAAAATGCTATGGTAAATGGTTTGACAACATAGTATATTATGACTAAATTTAAAGTAATCGAGAATTGATTGGTGTGGGGAAGTATTATTGCAATACAAAAAGTATTTTATGAGAGATCTAAATCACAAACTCGAGAGATTGGTTATGCACAATACAATTGTTGGCTTGTGTAATAGTTTGTACGTATTCAGTCTATAGTACTACCATTGTTTGGAAATGTATTTTTCGATGTATTAACAAAATTACCATAAGAAATTTAATATGATGAAGCCATTGTTGATATTGATGCCTTTGGTTGATATGTATGTTTGTAGTTGATTTGTCATGGTCTGGAGCAAGTATCTGTAAAACAGATTTGTGTATTAAAAGTCGAATTGATGATTGAACAATAACTGGGAGAGATGTCAGGGAGAAAGGGAGAAGAGGTGTGCACCTTCACTTCTTAGACACAGTTGTTGTAATCGAGCCTCCTCTTCTCTCCTCAAAATTGTGTATGGATTGTTTTGCATTTTGAGTATCTTTCGAAGGAGAATATTGGCTAGATGTGAAGGGCGTCGAACAATTTAACTCTAGATATAGCTGTAAATGTTAGTTTACAATTACAATCCGAGAGAGCGAGCCTATATGAAAATAGCACATGGAAAGCTACACTTGCTTAAAACATCAAATTCCTCCAACGACACTCATAAAAACAATGGAGGGTTCACAGCTATTTTGTTACGGAAAAAGCGTTTTCATTAAAATAGTGCACAGTGAAAGAAGAGCGAAACATGACATGTCCCTCACATTTTGTGTTTGCTATTGTTGCTCACTCTCCTTGTCATAACCAAAACCATCAAACTTGTCCAGAACGATGAAAGAGGGAAAAGCAATGTAAATGGGTGCATTTTCTGTCTAGTGAACAACAATCTCTGTGCATTATCATTTTACTTTTATTACTGCATGCAAATCTTTGTTTACTCTGTTTTAAGAATTTGTTGCTCTATTTTTATTGCTGCTCCTCTACCCCCTATTACCACAAAGTTTTTGTTCCTCTAAAAATCATTTTGTCCTACAATTAACTTACCCCAAAGAGCATCTAGTTTTATATTATCATTCTTTTCTTCTAACATAGATTGCATGGAAAATTTATTATTCTATTATGCTTATCTTGTAATTGGACAGAATTCAAGTTTGGCATATTCCATTTAATAAATTGAACATTCTGAAACATGAAGAAACTATTTTAAATAATTGGATGATAGAAAACAATGGGAAAAAGAATCCAAATTACCGGGAGGTATAACAGGTTGCTCGAACCAAGTAAAATTCAGAAGCCTGTAATCACCATATAAGGAACTATTGAGGTGCAATTTATGTCTGACTAATGTATAATTTATTTGATGTGCCTCACGGTAAGAAAAGCCTAGACCATCCAATGAAGCAATATCTATGGACATATTCAACTCATTCCTATTGTCAATTTGAAAATAAGAAATGAAAAACTGAACAACTGACAAACCAAGCTCGGTAGCAAGTTCCTGCTAGAATTCAGCACTCCAATTTGTAGAACTGGTGGAAAGATTTAGAATCAGAAGCTGTAATTTGATTGGATATACACAAAACAATTGTGACTTCTAGGCCTGCTTATCATAACGGATTTACAGCAATCTATAGAAAGAAACAAGGACAATATTTGGACTGCCAACTTCAAAATTTACCCGAAAATTCAATCATTTTTGAAAGTAAAGGAACCTATTGAAGAATTTAATAAGAAAAAATGCATAACTTCTAGGTTAAACAATTAGCAGAGAAATAAGGTAAAAATAAATGCTTTAGAACTTCAAAGTACTTTGCATGTAAATAGTAATGAAAAGATACGGTAGTATTTTAACATAAACAATGAACAAATTGCAAAGATCAGTGTTTCCTCTGATGAACTGTCTGTTTCTTTTTCATTAACCTTCTACACAGACATGTGAAAAAATAGGATGATATAATCATAAATCCACACACTGACTGTTAATGTTATCTCAAACATTTCCCAGTCAAAAGGAAGGCATATTCTTACCACCAACATGTGGAGATAAGGATGGTGGAGTGGAATTTGACGCAATGGATGTAAAAATAGATGGAGGGGGGGCAACTCCCCCTGCAGGAGGTTTTAGGACATCAGAAATAGGTGCTGATAATCTTCTCCCGTATCCAGATAGTGTGGTTAAACTTCTTGAAGCATGTGAATCAACCTTCACATGCCCAGATTTAGGAGACAATAGTGATCCTGAAAAGTGCAAATTGACATGGCGTGCCATGAGATTTTCTCCATGAGCCAAGTGTAACAAAGATTTCCTATCAAGACTGATGCATGGTTTAGCTGATAAGAGCTCGTCTTTCAATTATTCAAATTTTAACAATTTTTTTATGCACTCAATCACTCAAAACAACATTATGGACTCACGTATTATAACATAGTTGGATATGCACAAACAGGTGTATTGAAAAAGCTGAAATAATTTCATACAAATGCTCGCAACCAGATTTTAGGACACTAATGTCTGCCATATACCAGTAAACCTCTGACAGGTTAGTTCCAACGAAAGAAAATCCAGATTAGAATGCTTACCAGTTGAATCCAGAAGCCATATAACGAATCATGTGTTCACATGCACAGTAGAAGCATATAGGCTTGAACTATGGTTATGGTTCTCAGCAAATTCCAATCAGGCATTACGCCAATAAACTTCAACATGGGCAGGGGAGTTGCCAAGCCAAGAAGTAGACTCCATCCTCTTCAAGTTTTTAAATATCATCCCCCCTTTCCACCTACTTTCGTTTTCCTTATTAATTCACTTTCTCCCTTCTACACGGCTCCCTCATTGCATTAGGTTGCACTGCTCTAGTAGCCATGTATGCAAAAGGCGACACCATACACAAGGCATGAGTTTTGTTTGATAGAATTCCTCAAAGAAACATAGAACAACAGGTAAGGCACGTGAACTGTTTAGCAAAATGCCTCACATAAATGCACATCTCAGAGCTCAGTTGGGTACAGTTTATTGCTCGGCAGGACACCCACATCCCCAAAATTGGTGAACAATTTCAGAAGCGGAAGATGTAAGTACAGGGAAATGATCTGGATAAGAGGGTGCCTCATCATTCAGGGTGTTGGGGTTTGACATTATTTTGTGGTGGGAAAAGAGAGAGCAGGAATGGAGAGGAAGTGAGGCGAGGGCCATTTCCAGCACTCCTAAACCCTCATCACTGCTAGCCTCAACAAATTAAACAAGATTATGCTCTAACGGCATTTGACAGTGGTAAAGGGAAAAAAAAAAATTGACATCGAACTATGCTCTGGAAAATGGTTTCGAACTATAGGCTGAGAGTAACAAAAATTACCTTACTTGGCTTTCGATTTCTGCTAACAAGCTGAAGCCAGAGATAATGCGTCACACAGTTAAAACGTATGTTCGTAATCATGCACAACAAGATAATGTGCACACAGTTTGACCATCAACCACTGATAACCTGAGGAAAAATGAGGAAAGCAACAAGTAGAATGTGGAGAACAACGAAGAGCGAAAGCAATTATAACGTCGGCTAAATTTATTACCTGTCATGAAGGTTTGGTGCCATATTAAATGACAAGTTATGCACGAGGACTCCCAAGAATGGTGTAGAACGGCGTGGGCGGCGTTGAACCATACCTGCTGACGCTAGCTACGGCTTCATCTACAGGAAAGTGCAAGCGATGGCTGCCATCTGGGACTGCAACATTTTCGGCATCAGACATCATACGAAACCGGTGAGTTTCCCACCCAGAATAGCCTATCGGCTAAAAATAAGCCAACATTCGACTAATCATTTAATTTATAAGAAACACAATTCTAGGATTATATGTGCTAGATGATGTGCCAATATAGTCTCATATTTGGCTATGCATCATTTATGTGGAGGAATGGTAAGTACCTTGTGACTTTTTAATAGAGCCTCATGTTTGTTATATTGAATAATGTGGCAATATTTTAGTAGGTAGCGACTAAACTAGTCTCATCGGGAGATTCTTTGAGTGTATACTTTTATTTGTGCACTATTCCTTGACCATGTGATATTAAGGGAATATTCATCCAAACTTTAAATATTTAATCTCGTAGTTCTTATGGATTATTCAAATTATATGTTAGTTTATGGTTTTTTTTAATTAATTATGTGATATTTCTAGAGATAACACAAATTAGTAAATTTTGAGATCAGCAATAATTTTTAAATTGACAAATATGCTTTACATTAAGGTCATTTGTTATCTTAATGGTGATGAGTGAACCCTATATACATGCAACATTGCACATGCTCTAAGATTCCTTAATTTTAAGATCTCTCATGAATTAGCTAAACAAGGAAAATAATGATTTAATATACATTTTTGGACTCATTATCAATGTGGTGGACTATAATGATGTCCTATAAGAGTATAAAAAAATGATACAAGCACCATCAAAGCAATATTCAAATTTAAAATATAAAGAGTCTTATCTATATAGCTAACCTCATATTATTTTTTATTGTATTTCTTAAGCATGTGGGCAATATAACATTCAATATTAGGTTTTGAATGTTGAAAAATAGTCCTCTATGTTATTAGAAGAGTGGAAAAGATTTAATTATTGTCAAGTTCAAATGATTGATCCAAAGTGAATATTCTTTTTCTATGCAAGTACTATCATACCAGCATTTGTATGCCTACCATGCTAAAAGAATAATTCTAAAGTGACATATATAGTGGCAAAACTATTTTCAACCTGATAGTCACATATTCTTAAGTTACCCCATGATGTGTGTATAGGTTAGTTATATTTTATAAATGTTCAATGGTTGTTAAAAAAGTTTCTCCATTGTGATATAAAAGATACTATTGAGTTTATGGAGGTATATGATTCCATGAGATAGGTGAAGCTAATTTTCTATCATTATTCCATTGTACAAATGGTTGTTGGTGAGGTTGTGCCATGGTTGTGGAGTTTGGCTAAGTTGTAAGATTTTAAGTTTGAATATATAGTCCTTTTTTGTCTTGAATATGGTCTTATCATTAGATTTCAATGACCTATAGTGTCTTGAGGTTGCTTTTATGAACCTTAGTATATGATATGAGAATGCATTTATATGTATGAAGATTCTAACATATGGCATACATCCTTTAAGTTAGGTATATTTGGCCATGTAGACAACTTGTGTAGTGAACTATTTTGGGTGATGAATAGGCCTTTATTGCTATTATTCATCCATCACATTGTTGGGAGGAGGTCCATATAAAGGAGGTTATTATAATATGAATATGTGTGTTTAGTATAGTATTGTGTTTACAATCTCTTGGATATATAACTTCGAGTGACTTCTTCCATGAAGAGTATTGTAAAATGTTACCCTACATCAAGGGCTTATTCTATTTCTACATACAATAGATACTACGATTCTTGGCCCTTAATTTTTACATTGTGTGAGATCTAGTTCTTACACTATTTCCAGTTTTTTACATGTGGATCTTATCAAGTGGTATTAGAATCTATGATTTAGACAAATGTGAGGAAACCTTTTTCTTTTTTTTCACAATTTACGTATATGTTTAAAATGAATACATTTTTTTTGTAAACTTTTTATTAATGTTGTGTAATAATCTAAAGCAATTGTAGGCTAAAAATAAGGTTTAAATTATTAATATTAAGATAGTTATATTATTATTTTTTATATTATTCATAAATTTCATTTAAATTTTGTACATAAAGGAATATTTTCAATATTTTTAAATTTCTAGAGTTCCTATCAGAATATATTAGGGACATATTAATTTTTTTTTCATTTTTGAGGAAAAATAATTATAAAAATTATTGAATCAAGGTTGGTTATGTGGTACAAATTTTAAAATATTAATTTTAATGGGGATTCCTTATTTTTATGAAATGGCAATGGATTATCTTGGTGGAGAAAATATAAAAGTGATAATGGAGAAAGTAAATTATGGAACATGAATATTTTTATCCTTAAATGGTGAGGTTAGTCAATGATATGTATAATTGTCTAAGGATTATTTTTAGATGAAATAGAACGGTAGTTTTTAAATACATGGGTTAAAGAAGAAACAAAAATAAATAAGGAGAAGGAGAATTAGAACAAGGAAAATAACCAGAATTATTACTAGAAGACAATGAAGAAGTAAAGATAAAAAAAGTGAGAAACGATACTAGAAGGAGGAGAATAAAAATTTAATTATGAAGACAAGATGAAGAATTCATGTACATTCACTTAAGCTCTAAAGAATGAATATTCAATCCTGCAATTTCATGGATTCATTTGAAAGAAAAGGGTTATTATTTTATTTTTTAAATATGAGAAGAATAACTTCATAAACATGGAATTAGCCAAGAAAAAATAGATACAATAAAAAAATATCAAGGATAACAAAATATTGTGTTAATAACTTCTCAACATAAAAAATTATAAATTAAATTAGTAAGAAATACACTTAAAAAGATAAATAATCAAGATGGCACAAAAAATCGTACAAGGGTGAGACTCAAATTCGTATTAGGCATGCTAGAAAACTTTTATGGCCTAAATATATATTTAGGATAATGGAATTGCGCCAAGGCTAAAGGCATGTCAATCCCAATACATGTCGAAAAAGTCTACGATTCAATAAATCTCTAGGGTTAAAAGGATAACTCCTTAGCTATTCTAACTTAATCCTCTTCGAAAGAGGAAACTGGATAAAGAGGTGCAAAAACATAATAGAAATATAAGTGTTCATGTTGAATAGTATCCTTTTATAATATATCTAGACTTTGTAACACATATCAAATTATTATTTATACAAAACAATCAATATTGAAGATGATAATTTCAAACTATTTTTTCATAGAAAATAAGAATGAAAACTTCTAGAGTGAAAAAATCTTATATTAATGTTTTAGATTATATTGAACAACAAAATAGAAGTTAATATCAATAAGGATTGAAATTGCAAAAATCACATTTTTATATTTCATTGTGTACATTATTTGGAATTTGATCCCATAGAATATTTTGTGGTGTGCTTAGATATTCATCCTCAACCATTTCCCATGTCATAATTATGAAATTTATTTATCACATTTTTGTTTTTCTTATTGATCTACCATGTTGTGCCAAATTTTAGGAAATTTCTCCACAATCCTAATGTAATGCATGGATGTCTCCATAACACACTAGAATCCCAATAATATTTAAAATTTAATTATTTTTCTCTCCCACCCAACTATATTTTTTTAGTTATTGTAATATATTTTCCCTATAAATGTTTCTTAGCTTAAATGTGACTTCAATTTCATCTCCTTCCTCCCGAAAAAGTAAAATAAAAAAAATTACTCTTTTTATCTCCTCTTTTTGACTCTCTTAGTTATAACTAGTTGAAATTAATCCATTTTTTAATCTTGATTTTGTTGTATTTTTGTGAGAGTCTAGTCCAATGCTCTAAAAATTGATAATATTGTCAAGAAATTTTGTTCTCTTTTCATATGAATATATCTCTCTATAATATTATATATCTATTCTAATTATTAATAATATCTTCCTATTTATGAAACACACACACACTATAGTATACCAGCCCATTTTCCACAAATGCTTATATATTTCATTTTGATATTATATTCTTAGTCCTAGATGTAGATTTACTAAGAAAACACACGTTATTTTCATAATTTGTGTTTTTATTTGTTTTGGCAATTAAAAGTTTAAATAAGGGCTTAACCAGTTTTTCCAAAGTCCAAGTTAGTCCCCCAAAAATCTTGTTCATACATAGTGGATTTTAATTTTAATTTTTTTCTCTCATAGAGGTTTTCATTCTTTCTACTTGTATCCTCGTGATTTCTATTTTTATTCTAAAATAGTGATTAAATATTTAAATTTTAATATTTTTTCTTTTTTTTTTTGTCTCTCTTAAATAATCCCTAACAATTATATTGTCCATAGATATCATTTTTTATGGAGTAAATTGAATTTATTCCCTCATGGAGGATTACATTCTTTCTACCTTTCTCCTTGTCATTTCTAGTTTAATTTCAAATTAATAATTCAATATTCTAGTTCTAGCATTTTTTTTCTAATTTATTGTTTCTCCTTTAGTTTGGTTTTTTTTTGCAAGTTATTTGTATGCAAGAAAATGAATTCAAATTACAAATTTTATTATATATATTTTTTAATATGAACATTATAAAAGTATGATATCATATGATGAGGATGATAGTTCATCATGTTGATGTCTATGCATCATGACAACATAATAGATAGTGAGCTCCCAACTTTGATATTATGTTATGTTATTTATTTTATTTCTTGTTCGATACTTAACTTGTCAATTTTCTGATTTCATTTTTTACATTTGAAATATTTTCAACCCAACTCTTAGATTTATCCTAAGAAATTCTCTATTTTATGAATAATTTTATTTTATAATATTGTTAGCTTAATTTTTTCCTTTATAAAATTAAATAGAAACAAAATATGTATCTTACAAATTAACCATATTTTCACTGAAACCAAAAACTTAATAAGTGAAAACTTACATAGTTTTATATATATCGTTTAAAACTTTAATTATACACTTTCACAAAACAAAGAATTTTTAAAATCAACATTTGTTATAGTTAATATTTTATTCTCCTAAATGGATTTTGACATGTTTGATGGGTCATTAAAAAAATTTAATCTTCCACATACAACAAAATAAAATTCTAAAATAATTCCTTCAATATTTTATCAATCCTATTTTAATATATTCTTAAATAAATGTATTTCAAAGTCCCAAAATTATTGCATCTGTGATACCTAATCTACACACATTTCCTTATCCTATAATAATTGTTTAAGTTATTCCTTTTCAAACTCAACCTCCTAATTTACACCCACACTGCTTAATCAATATCATGCAATGTGCCTATATTTATTTATTTATATGAAAATGCTCATACTTACAATACTAGGTGAAATAAAGAAGCTAACCTTGTTCCTATTTCTCTTCCTCCATATAATCCCATTCTCTCTACTTATCCTCATATTAATATTTAAAACTTTGAGATAAGGGAGACTCGTTGCACATGAGTCTCTTCATTCTCAAGATAATCCTAGAGAATGAACTACCCTTATCCACCTCAATACAAGTTGAATGAAGAAATTGCAAAGAAATTATTCCTAGACTAATTATCACAAAAGAATTTTTGAGAACCTAAGAGAGTGAAACCCCTATATTTCTACCTCTTAAAAAGAACAACTCTTGAACAAAACGCTTCAGTGTGGATTCAAGATGCTAGTGCAGTGTGTTGGAGTCCAAATTATGCATTGGCTTCCTACGAAACCAAATGCTCAAGAACTCAATTGGGCAAATAAGAGTTTCACTTCCTAACCTAGATCTGAGGTCTACTAAAAAAAATAACAAGATATAAAATAGAGATCAAAATAAAGTGCAAGGAGAGCTAGTAGGGATCTTATGAACAATGAAGTGTTTGATTCTTCACTCTAAGCTCTTTCTTGATAAACTGCACACAAAATGACCAAGGAAAAAGGTTGGGGCTATATAGGTGTTTTCCATGGTCAAACCCCCACTTTGGTGTTACCACCTCCATGGATAGCCAGATAGATAGAGACAGTAATCAAAATAAACAAAAACAAAGTGGTGAAAGCAATCCCCGCATCAAGAGGAAAACTCGTAACACCAAGTAGTAAATGAACAATGATTTATCTAACATATTTGCAAATAGAAAAGAGTGGGAGAGCATTACCAACAATCCTTGGCCCCCTCCTGAACACAAAAATGTACCATTGAATAATTTATAGAGAGCTTTGTATGATGGGAGGACCTCATTCTTACATGGCTTTTCTTGTAGGAGTGTTGTTGCTAAGAGTAGGAGAGATTGAGAAGTTAAGTCAATTTGAAGAGAGAGCCTCAAATGAATGAGAGAACCCATAAAATGAGAGAAAACTAAGGGTTTTGTTGCATGCAAGGGTGGTAGAGAGTCGTTGTATCCAAATCTTGGTTGCACAGACACATGTCAAGAGTCAAGATTCAAGATTCCCCATTTCAAACTCGAAAAACCACTAGTACACTAGCACACTACGTAGATGTCTTTGCATTGCACAAGTGTCCAAGGCACAAGTTCTCAAGAAATAGGGCATAGGGCTATTGTTGCTCCACCATTGGACCACATGGAGATAGAATCATGAAATTATGATCCATGGGGTTTTTCCCATTAATGTGTTTAGGTGTCATAAATGTTAGGAAAAGTGCTAAACTATGAAATTACCTCTAGGTGCAATTTTGTGACATTAATTTTTTCCCCCACTTTAGTGGGCTCAATTTTGGGAAAATTCAACCACACCAAAGTAGAAAAGAAAAATTTCACCCAAACTTGAAATTTTATAGATTTGCATGCCAAAAGAAGGTACCACAAAGGTCACAAAAGTCAAGTCGACCAATACTGAAGATGCCCCTAGTGATCAAACTACCCAAGAAGTGCAGGACCTATTGTGAAAAAATTGTGCAAAATTTTACTCTACAAAACTCAATTTTAAGTTAGTCTTAAAACTCAAAAGAAACTACAATAGTAAGAAGAATGATCAAGAAAAGATTCGGTGATTAGGAAAAAAATATGTTAAATATGTAATTATATGCCCCCTCTCAAGTTCTCTCTTAGGTAGGTGGGGTAAAATTAGGAAAATCTAGGTAGCCACAAATTCTAGGAAAAGTGGGCACTAGGGGGCCTTTATGTAACTAGGTGTGCCTCAAGAAGGGTCATTTGCACTATTCATTGGGAGGATTTTGTTGAATTTTGTGATAGAAAATTCATCAAAAATTTTGAGCAGACATGAGCACAAGGATTCGAGGCTAGACCAACTACAACAAGATATAATTTAGGGTCTTGAGGTTGACCAGGTAGGCCTTGAAACCATTTATTTTTATATTTGAAAATGATTGTTTACATGTTTTCAAGTTTTTAGCAGCATAGGCATCCTAGATGCACATGCACATCTTTAGTGCACATTGATGTCTATGACTAACATTCTCATCTTGAGTATGCGCTAGAATCCAAGGGATGCACTATCATCCATGCACCATTAATGGCAGTCTAAGATGATTTTGTTGCACACAAACATTTGAACGATGTGCACATGTCTGTTACGTTTTTCAACTTAATTTTTTTTAATTAGCTATGTTCTCACTTAGACTTTTTTCTCTTTCCAAGACTATCCCAAAATTATGGAGCATCCCAGTGAGGGGTGTTGAACCTACATTGGGATGAGAGGGACCACCTTTCTAATGACAAGGTCACACATCTAGAGCGTGTGAGTCTCTAGCATGTGTACACCATGCCAAAGATGCTCTACCATGATCAGATGTTGATGAAACTTATGGAGAGGTGGGAAACCACCACATTAAGTTTCTAATTTCCCACTAGAGATATGATCATCACTCTAGAGGAGTTTTACCACATCCTCAGTATCCCTATCTGTGACCGATGGGTGGAGCAATCAAATGGGGTATGGTACTACTCTGGTCAGATAAACGGTGAGGACGGGACTGGGCACATATACACCTGGTGTTTTAATCAGGCATAGATCACTACCCCTCTATTGTTTCATATCATGGTGGTCACCATCACAACATGGGTCACCATAGATGGGTGAGGCTATCACCTCCATGGTAACCTCATCTTTACCATTTTGGAGATGGTGGAGTGGCATATAATTATTATATGAGGGCACAACATGCTCATGCAAAAATGTCAAGAGCTCAGGTGATACGTGCACTATGAGTACCATAGCTTGACAACGTGCATGCTCCTACATGTGTGGGATTTCATAAACATCACGTGCATGAGGCCAAAGGGCTTTACATAGAGGCAAGACTACACTATGTCGATGGCCCACTAGTATGAGCTCACTTGGCATTAGAGGAATGACAATCTACAATTCTAGTGGTTGTAGTTTGATACCTTGATGCCAAATAAGATTAGATGGAGTCCCCACCAATTATTCTGATGGATTGATGATGGAGGGATCCTCTAGAATGTATGACACAATAAATTCATTCTCAGGCACACCAATTTTGTGATTATGCCATACTATTGGAGATAAGTTATGCAATAGCATGGGTGGATCCAAACAATTACCCCTCATGTCTCAACTTACACCCAAGCTATTTGGTGCACGGTGAGGTTGGGGGACCATATATGTGCCACTCTAGAAAAATTTTGCCTCTAGTGATGAGGCTGATGAGACTAATCTATTGATGATGGGAATGGTGGACAATGTTGGCATAGCTCAAGATTTTCCAATGTGGTGGGAAATGCACTATCCAACCCCAATGTTCCTAGAAGACGCCCCCATAGGGGATCCACATTTATAACGAAGCATGCCACAATATCCACCCAGGCAGAGGAATAGGCACAAAGGTAGCAAAGATGAGGAGGAGTAGAAATAGGAGGAAGGTCATCCAAAGTAGCGTGAGTAGGCTGAGGAGGTTAGGGCAGCTTCACTGATGCCAAGGCAATGTTGGAGGATTTCCTCTCCTTCACATGCTACTCTAGTTTCATCAATGCCACTATCCCTTGTAGCATCAGGGTTAGCTCTTGACACTGCCAACATGGGATCAAGTGCTCCATCTCCCTCTAAACCATTCTAGTAGCCATAATACCTAGGTATGATAGTTTTTTATGCTATTTCATTTAATACATTTAATTTCTATCTCAAGTACATGTATATTTATGTTTTGATTTTAATATCTATACATCTTGTGATACTAATATACATTTCTCTTATTTTAGTTGCAGTGAATACACAAGGATTGACTGGGTTATTTACCTAGTTCATATCAAAGGTGGCAATCTTATATGCGTACCGATCAATTTTAGTGGGACATCACATCCACCTTTTTGAGTTGATAGCACACCTAAAGATTTCCTATGAGGAAGCCCAAGTGGAGATTGTGTAGAGGACTATTGATGTGACCATGTTCCAGGTGGAGCGTGACCAACTATCAGGGAAGTTGCAGATGACACTCATAGAGCAAGACATGGTCGTGATAAGGGTTGATGCCACTGAGAATGCATGTGACACCCTTTAGAGTTTTTTTGATGAACACGTAGGACAACCAAAAACTATGATCCTAATAGGCAATCAACAATTGCAGGAGCACCTTATTCAAGCCTGTATGCATATATGCTCCCTCCAAAATATATTAGGGAGATGCGTGTAGACATTTCTTCCTCATGCTCACATTTCTCCTAATCTATCTTGACTGTATAGTTGCACCCACATCCACAACTAGAGCTAGAGGGCTTTGGGATTTGAAGCCACAATATATCTATGATATTTTTTGTATAGACACTAATACACATATACAATAGTTACTCTTTTTTTATAATAGTGGCATGATACATACATAATATATATTTTATATTTATACATGTATACATGAGATACTAATTCTAATACTATGGCATTGTTTACTTTGATGTGTATGTTCCTTTCTTTCATGTATGTTGATGTTATGGATTTTATATGTTAATAGATGTATGTTTACATTAGATTCTATCATGATTTGATGAGCACACATGGATGTATATTAATTAAATATAATGATGATCTAATTTTCTTGAAAATATATAATGTAATGCATGGATACACAACATAGAAAATCACACGTATGTATGTCTCTCTAACACACACACATGGTTGCACCATGACATAAAAATATTCATAATGTGTTAATGAATAAATGACAACCTATGCAGTGCTACTGAAATAATTAGAAAATGGTATTTTATTTCATATGGTTTAGGACATAGAGAAAATCCACTTTAAAATCATTTCATTAAAGGGAAACCCTAGAGATGTCAATCTAAAGTATGCAAAGGAGAAAGAGATCTTACAATAGGGTTTTCCTAGGGTTTGACTATAAAATAATGAGGGGTTCACCACCAAGCTAGTTCTTGGAGAGACAAATGCAATGCAAACCAAAATGCTTAAACCTAATATGATTCAATATTTCACTAAATGTCCTAGAAAAGCATGTAAATCAAAATAGAAAGATACAAGATGAAATGTGTCCACGTGTAAATCTGAGGATGATTGGATGAAGGCCTAAAATTCTAAAAATATTGATTTTAAATCCTACTCGGACTCATATGCCAATCTCGGCGATTTAGTCCTAGATCTAGGTTTCTGTGCATAAACTAAAATCTAGCAAATGGGTATCTAAAATTTCAAAATCTTGGAAAATGACCCATAGTGGGACTCATATGCTAGAACTAGTGTATCAATACAATTAAGTTTCTCTGAAGCTTCAATGTTTGAATCTACTCTTTAATGTTTATTCTATCCTTTCCAATTGATTTCTAGATCTGAAACCCTAATTTGTAACCCATAGAGGTTCTCCAAGTATCTCCAATGCAAGGTGAAAACTTTGACATATTTGAACACTTTGACAACTTTCTCCAAAATTTCTCCTTAATGTGTCTTCAACCTAGACCTAGAAATAACACACTAAAGAGAGGGAAGATTGTTATTTTGCTATAGAAAAGGTTTTCCTTTGTCAAACCTTGTTTTGGTAATCAAACCTTGAACTAAAATGAAATGGGAATGGAGAATGATGAATGGACAAAATAGGATGTTGCAACTCACCAAACTCTAGCAATAAAGTGTTGCAAACATGTATGAAGTGGCTCTAATGAATGTATATCTTGACTCTTTCTTGAATAGGATAGATCTTGAATGGAATGCTAGCTTGAATCATGAAACCCTACATCATAATTGTTAGCTAAAAGACAAACATGATGCATGATTTTTTTTACAGGATGCTCGATGCTTGAATAATGCTCTTTAACACTTGATAATCTACTCTTGAATGCTCTTGTGAACTCAAACTTTCTATATCCATGAATAATTGGATGCTTGTGATATAAATTCTTTAAAAATGATTTATTTTCATTATCTAAAAATGAAAATTTCATTCTAAGTAAACATTTATAAACATGAAATATAGGTAAACTATATGTTGACGCAAGTATTATGATATTCTTATCATAATTGATGAAGTAGAACATGCATTTCATTTAAATGACTGGTTGCATTATTATCAAATCTTGTTTAGTTCCTTTCATATATATTTTGTTGAACCTGTTGGTTCCCCAAATCTCCAATCAACTTGAATCCTATAGGGTTTCCAGGCCTAATGGTTAGATTCAAGGAGAGATCTAGTGAACTAGAGATTGAATTTGAACTCCTTCTCCCCTACACTTTGGGATTTGTGAAACTTGGGAGGGTGATCCCAATAGTTTTTTATAGATAATTGTGTGCCAAAGAATCAAACACAAAGTAAACAAATAATTCTCCTATATATGCTTAACATACCCAATACCCTAAAGGTTTGACTAACCTTCATGGAAGTGTTTGCATTAAACATGAGATACGTAATATATTAAGTTCAACACCAACAAGATTAATTAGTATATTTAATTTAAAATTGTAGCTACTCACAAAACAATCTCAAGAAACTACAACATTAAAATACTAGTGCCATATTCCAGGATGAAGTCACCTAAGCCATGTAAATTATAATGCATTATTGCATCCATTCTATCATAATTGTGCATATCAATAATGTATTACATCATTACTACCAAATACTTAACTAGAAATAATTAATAATCCTTGCATATAATTGCATAAATATTCATTCCAATTAATACAATTTGACTCATTTTTTAAATAAGAGTAATAGTAGTGAACAAACAATCAGGGAAAGACAAGAAGCTAGACAACAAAAACCGTTTATTTTTTGTATTCAAAACATATGCAATGTCTACAATGGAATCAACTGATCAAGAATATCTTTCCATTTATTTATCTAACATGATAGTGTTGTAGCTACATTCTCCATTACATGACTAAAATTAATCCAGAAACCTAAAATAGACCCTATACATTTGAGAATTTTGTACAAAATATGCTTCCTTGTGAGACCAAGTAGTGAACAACTCCCTTGAGAAATTTATAGAAAATTACATAAGGAAAATATAGAAAGTATCCTAAGGGGAGATATTCAATATAAATCTTGCACATTCCCCCTTCCCCTCCCCCTTGATTAATATCTTCTGCTAGGGCTTGGAAAATCCTCATGTACACTTTGATCCATGTCTCTTGCATTCACTTGCCTTGCAACAGAAAAATATTCTCTGTCATGAAGATTCATCATTCATCTTCATTCTATTGTTGAAAATATCGACTTCTTACTTTTACCTTACAACTACCAATATATTATTTTATTGTGAAAGCACTTTTACTTTGTTGAAAAAAAAATTTACCTCTGAAAATCTCATTCTCCTTTGTTGGGTTGTAGAAAACTCATATACTTTCACTTTATACCTTATTTCCCAGCAATTTTTTTTTGCCTTTACATGTAATGGTTTTAATTCTTTTTTATATTTTTCTATAGAAAATTCCTTTACCCATGATTTTATAATTTAAATGCCCAAAATTTAAAAATTAAATTTCATTTACTTGTGAGGGCTTTAATTTTTATTTGAGGAACAAAAATATTTACCCATGTATTTCAAACTTCACCTTTACTTATCTCCCATCATGAAGATAACTCATCAAATAATAATGTTTGATATTAATCATGAGCCCCACCACTTCTTTATTTCTTGGCAATTATCATTGCCAATTGTGTATTTGAGGAGAAAAAGAGATGACAAACTAGTGATGGGAAAAATTTGAAGTACAATATCACACATCACTAATGCAAAGATAAAATGAAAACACCAATTAGTGAAGCACAATAGGGAAAAGCATCATCACTAATACAATGAAGAACTGGAGAAGGAAAATTGTGATGTGCAATAGAAAATAGAGGATTCCCAAATTTTATGTTTTGCATGTGAACCCTACACTCCATGCCCATTCCTCACGCTCAACAACTTCATATCGGTCCAAGTCACTCATAGTTGGGTCGTTTTTCTTGATGTAGGGATGTTTTCATGGTTGCAGACACCCAAAATTCATCACAAACATGACTAAAATCACTGCTCTGGTATTACTAATGATCAATGGGTGATTTCAAACCATGGAGCAGCAATGTTGAGCTAATAAAAACCCCCAAAATCTTGTCATAAAGCCAAAAACGTGATTATGTTTTTTTATTTTGGTTTAATTCCTTCCCAAAGAATGCACTGTGTTGAGAATAGTTCAAGATGCCTTTTTCTACATTGAAAAAACATTAAAATATTGCCTTCATATTTGTCTTCGCTCACACCAAGGCATTGTTGCTTTTTTATTTTCTCCTTCCATCCAAAACAAAGATGAGCAATGGCATGAAAAATAAATGAATTTTCAAAAGTTTTTCCGTAAGAATCGCTTGAAATAAGCAATCATTGTTTTGAAGGGAAGAAATGCCTCACAATTAGCGATGAGCGATGAGACAAAGACCATCACTCATTTGAATACTAGCACTGATTTACATTTGACTTGCCAACTCAAAATAGAGATGAGAGATGAAGCTTTGTGTTGTCATGTCGCCTGAGCTACAAAGTTGTTGTGCGCGAATTTTTCAACCAATAAGATTGAAGAATTAAAAGTTCCACTCAAAAAACATTTAAAAATATTTCATTTTCCCTAAAATATTCATTGCTAGAAAAAATCCATAGTTGATTTGCATTTGATTCCCCAACTCAAAACATACATGACCAATGGTGTGAAAACTTTGAAGTTTTTCAAAGTTTGTTTGAAAGTTTCTAGCTAAAATAATAAAATAATTGAAAATCCTTTTGCCACCGGTTCATATGTTAAAAAATTAATGCCCTAAAATATTTTAAAAACATTTTAAACTATTTTAAATATCAACATTTAAAACATTACAACTAGGCAAAAAATCAATTTTTCCTAAAGACCAAATGGAGAAAATTCAATGTGTGCAAATAGAGAATCCTCAAGAAGCGAAAAATTGTATAGGGACATCATCAATTATTAGATCAAACCCATTTCCTAGAAACTTGCATCACTGAAAGATTTCTAGGATCTTTGTAAGTTGGCCTACCAAATGCCTTCATCGCAACTGAAATGCATTAAAATAATTCACTGTATGACCTCCAAATTTTATGAAACTAGAATTGGAGAAGTTTTATATCAAAATGAGAAATGGGTCACCATTAGAATTGTGAAATTTGAAACTTTCTGGAACACCCATTTTGACCCAATCGAAGTCAGAAAACAAATAAATGACCCACCAAAAGTCATCCAAGGGGCCTGAATCTGAGTATGCATGTAGAAATTTAAACTAATAATTTAGTGCAACAAATGGCTTGGAAAAATCATATTGAGGGGAAATATATTAACACCCAAAGTAGCTCAGTCAAACTCTTCTGCAACTGTACCTATCAAAAACCAACTAGGGCTCACCAAGTCATCATTCTGAAAAAATACTAAATCTTCTCCCAAGATACTGCCACTAGAAACACTAGATCATTTAGGTCCATAGAGTATGTGTGCAAGAGGGCTCTTAACCAATCCATATTCTTCATAAGATATTAAGGGTCAAATTTGACCTCCTTGAAACATTTTGGAAATGTTGGTGCAAAAATGAAACAAACTGCATTTTCTTGACCTGGTAAAAATATAAAATATGATCTTGAGATTCTGAAACTAGACCATGGAGCATATGAATATGAGAGGAATGTAGAGTACCAATCTATTTACTGTGACAATCATCTAGCTATGAGATATCAATCTGAATAGGGGGCCACTTCAGAGGCCTAAGGGTATGCAAACAACAAAATAGTCCGAGAACCCTCCATCTTTTCTCTTCAAAACCTTATCAAAACTCATCACAAGAGGCTGAAATCAAATGTACATGTTTAAATATGTAAAATGAATACACTCACTAGGGGATTTGGCATGAAAGAAAACGAGGTCTGAATTATGACCCTTCAAAGTAGGTCACTAGGGCAGATTTTTCAAGTGCATTTTTGAGTGTGTAGATCAATTTTTTTGTCATGGGGACTTAAAATTTTGCAAAATTTTACAATCCCAATAAATCCAGAATAGACATGATGAGACAAATGTAGACTACGTTTTAGATTGTTTGATTATTTATCATGAAAATAATGGCTAGCAAGACTACTAGAAACTAGGTCGAGTCTTTTGAAAATTATGTAATTTGGATAAGATGTTTGTTATCTTATGTACATGTGGGAGGTTACCTCTTGAGACACTATCCGAAAATGGGTTAACAGAGCATAGGTTTTTCTTTGTAAAAATCTATTAATTTTTAGCTTTATACAACATATGCTTGGGCAAGCATTTGTAGTCCATTATGTTGAATGGTCTAATTTTTATGATGCAACTCTCTACCATTTCCTAACATAGATCTTGCATGTTGTAAAAGTAGATAGAAATGCATGCAGATGTTAGGAATAGACCAAATTCCGCCTTGCATATCATATTCTCTTGCTAAATGTTTTGTGCACGATCGAGTATTATTTGAGTTATGAATAATTCTAGGGAAGCGTAGTTTGTGGTTGAGTGGAAAAGTGCTTGAACCATGTTCTTATCCATCAAATACGGTAAGCGTTGAGGAGGAATCACATTGAATTCCAATTTTTATTATTGTACTTTGTAATATATGATGTAAACTTGACTTGACTAATTAGCGATGTTGGCCTAAGTCAAACTATGCAACTTGTAAAATTTACATTTGAAAATGAATATAAATTATTATTTTGGACATATTATGCTATGATGGAAAATAGTTGATTTATTATATCCTTAATTTATTATTAATAATGTAATTTTTTATTTAATTGGTGTTATTTGAGTAGCACACATTGCACAATTGTCAATGCAAAATTCTCAAATAAAACGTCAAAATGCCACTAGGAATTCCATGCAAGTCTAAGAAGAATAAAAACTTTTAGAAGAACCATGGACTTCTGAGAGTTGGTTTGAAATTGAATCATGCCTCTATGATTTTCTAAGTAGATATTAATGCCTTAGACCATAAATTATGCCACACACAAAGATTACAAAAAATTATTTACACCATTCTTCAAACCACATAATGATGCCTTTGTACAAACACCAGAGAGTTGGATACAAACACTTTCTTAAAAATGCTCACTTGCAAATTTGAAGACATAGAGCAATGGAATCTAACAAAATATATGTTTTTTCACATTTGGCTTGAAAATATCTCCCCCTATGCTCTAATACCATATACGAATTAGGAGATCATGGAGATAAAAAAAAGAAGCATAATGAATAAAGCAAATATTGTATCTAGTAGACCCAAAATGCAATGATGAGGAAGTCTTATATATATAGGAAAAGAAGAGGCAATCCACCTATCATGTGGATTGACAAGTACCCCATGAAGTGGTACAAATGAGTAATCAAGTGTATTATAGATGTCAACCTATGGGACACTTGGAAAGTGCAAACCAACAACCTATTTTACCAAGCCATCAATCTTAATGACAAGTGTTGAATGACTACAAATGTGATCTTGAGGTGAGATGGAAATTCTTCCAACCTTAAAAGGTATTCACATGAGATTAACCAAATAACTTGGTAACCTATATAGGCCTAAAAGGTTACATACTGTGAGAGGAAAATTTGCAATTCCTAACAATAGACAGATTAGCCATTGTCAGTAAACTAAAATAAACCTCTCCCTATGAAATTGTTGATCAAACATAGAATAGAAAAACATGAAGAAATACATGTGCAACCTAAAATATGTAAATCTAATCTAAGTTAACCAATCACCATCCCATAGGGGGATTGGTGCCCCTTGATGTGAGAAGAGAGCCCTTTCCCAATCTTTGATAAGAAAATGATGTGATAATGGACAAAATTTGTTCTCAAATTAAGAGAATAACTTTGCATGAGATTTTTGTGTTTTTGTTTGAAGGATAGGAGCCTTGAATTTATAGTTGATATTGAAGAGAGGAGAGTCCAAATTGATGAATGTGGGACTAATCCCCATCAAATAGGAGAGAGCCACTTGTCATAATGGGATTGGCCCATGATTGTGCAAGTGTTGGCTAATGTGCCCATTTCAAATTTGAAAGTGGCATTGAATGCATATTGGTTGAGGGATTTGGGGGGAATTTTGTTTGAACAAAAAGTCAAACAAGGGGAGTTAATGAGGGCATATTCCTTGGGAATATGCCTTGTGAGGAAAATAAGTGTTTTAATAAATCAATTTAAATGATTTATTGTGCAAGTGGATGGGATATGGGTTAGTCTTAGCATTAATTAGAGATTTTGACTAATTAAGCTAGTAATTAGGTGGTATGACATTTGATTTGCATTTTTGTATTTTTTTTAAATAAAATGAGAGGAAATTGAATTTTATTCATTTAATTAAATACATGTGATTTAATTAAATCAAGAGACCTTAGGAGATAAAAAGTGATTTTTAATTAAACCTAATTTGTTTAATTGATGGATGAAATATGATTACTCAATGATGTTAATCAATAGTGTTAATTTTGCATGTCTACATTTTGCCCCTCTTTGAAGCAATGTACTTGTTACATTGGTTCAAAGAATGATTCCACCGACATCGAAATTAAAAAAATTATGATTTTTTCGGATGCCCCAGTGAAAAGAAGTACATTAGTACATTGATGTCGCCGACATTGAGATTAAATTTTTTTTGATTTTTTCGGATGCCCCAGCGAAAAGAAGTACAGTAGTACATTGCCCCCTCAAGAGATCAAGTGAAAAGATTTGATTTGAGGTTGATCTCGCGATAAAGTGGTTTAAAATGGATGGTTAGACTAACTGATTTATATGATAATGATGATGTAAATGAGATGTTTATAAGATGCTTAGAATAACAAATCTATATTATCCTAAACAACTTAAATGATTATGCTAATGAGATGTTTGGAAGATGCTTAGAATAACAAATCTATATTTTTTTAAATATCTTAAATGATTATGTAATGCATGTGAGATAAATGATGTTGTCTTATGATGATATGACGTGATTATGCAGGATGAGAGTGTGGATGCAAGATGGATGCATTGTTAGCATGAAAGAGGATAGAAGAATGAGAGGGATCAACCTTTAAATTCAAGAAGATGCATAAGTCCAAAAAGTCCACTAGTCATCGAGATTTTACTGGATATGAATGATGATGATGTATTGCTTATCCAAGGATGGGAGAGATAAAGAGCATATCCTTCTTTATGTTTGATAACACACATAGGTGCGATGCATCAAGGTATTAAGAACCAGGACGGCGTTGCGCCTAGTGTGATGGACTTTGACTCGTCAAATAGATAGGAGTACTCTTGTTCACACTTGACAAACGAAACCTTATACGGAATGTTGTTAAGATATTCTAAACATCTCGGGCCAAAACATAATAAAGAAAGCCTTCTTATGTGATCAACAAGATACCTAAAACATCCTTCTAACAAACAAAACAAAGTACACATGACGAGGTTATTTTACAAGAATATCCAACAAGCACAGTAGATAAAAAAGATAATGATCTTTGCCCCATTCCTTTCTCTCTAAACCTGTTTTGTTTAGGTATCATCGAGAGGTCCTTGGAATAAGCGCAAAGACCAAGAAAAATGAAATCAAACAAGCTAATGTTCTTCATACTACTAACCAAGGCTAAACTACTATGGGGTACCTGATGCTTATGTCCAATGTAGGAAAGATTCAACCTAGGACATGTTGTGATTAGGGTTTTGATAAAATTGATTGGATGATAAGCTATTGATACTCTGAGTTGACCAACTTGCTTGCTTACTACCTTAGATTTAAGATTTTGATGATTAGGTGTTCACTTTTGAACCTGCTAAACTTGCTTCTAATTGACTCGCCAAAGAGTGAAGGCAATGATTCACTTTATTCAAACGGATTGCCAAATGTGATGGATGCCTAAGGATTGACCTAAACTATCTCAGGGGATGATCAAAGATCAACCTTGCCTACGTTCAAGCTCAGAGATGACGTAGTTCGGACAAGGTGAAAGATTGACATGACTCAATGATGAATTTTTTGAAGATTTTCTGAGACTTTTTCAATGTTTTTGGATTTTTTTGAATTTGGGAAGAGCACAAAAGATATACACAAATCCGATCCACTGCCAATTTCAAGGGCATGCCCCCAGCGTTTAAGTGATAAACTACTTCGATAAAGGCAGGACAAGCTGACCTTAGGAAAATGCCAAGTAGTACTATGGTAGAATATGATATAGGCACCAGCTCAAGCTATGGTATGGATGCGAGTGGATGGGTGGATGGATGATTAATGAAAATGTGTTGGAATGGATGATTGTTGTTCTCCTAGCTATTTCCTTGATTGTGGTTCGGCATCAGATTTGTGTATATTTTCAGATCTTGATTACCGGCTGGTTGCTCAATATTGATGATCTTGTCTTCAATGAGGTCTTGGATGATATTCTTTAGCCTCATGCAATTTATAGTGGTACATCCCTTGATTTTGTGAAAGTCAAAAAGGAGGTTTTCTTTGTACCATGGTGGTTTGGTCATGGGTTCCGCGTATTGCTCAGAGTTGGAAATTTTGATTAGGTTTTCTTTGACCAATTTCTTCATTATGGATTCGATGGATTCTCCAAGAGCCATGAACTTTTTCTTGGGAGAATATTTGCCTTAGGGAGGTGGTCCTCCTTGATTACTCAAATTATTGATTTGATTTCTAGGAAGCGATTGTGATTGTGCTACTATATTAATTTGCATATTACTGCGATTATGATTTTGTAGTTGCTAATGAGTCTGGATGCTCTGCTTAGGGGCACTGATGACCACTTTAACATCGACCACGCTGTTGTTTGTAATATTTTTGTTCCTTGACCATGTTCGAGGTTTATTGTTATAATTGTTGGACAGGTGGTTATCCTATGGTGGAGTGAATGTTGATACGCCTCCTCACGCAGTAAGGGCTCTTTTGATGTTGAGCGCCTTTGGGATCAGTTGATCGTATGATGTGATGCATTGCATTTTTAAGTAGAACGCCAAGTTTCCATCTAGATTAGATATGATCATGCAAACTTGTTGTTCTTCTAACATAGTCCACTTGCTCTAATTGGCCTTGGATCGCCATCTTTGCAAGAAGGATGCGAATAACTCTCCTTTTCTTTGTTTAAGCATTGATAGTTCTTCCAAACTTACATTTGTACCCATCTTGAAAGCGTAATTTTTAAGGAATGCTTCCACAATTTCCTTGAATGTTTTAATGCCCGTGGGTAGGCGAGAAAACCATTCCATGGCTGGACCAGTCAGATTTCAGGGGAAGAGTCGCATTAGGTATGTGTAATTGTATGCAACCTCCATGCAATGCACCTGCAATTCCCTGTTCTGATTTTAAGGGTTGCCCATCCCATTATACTTGTCAAATTTGGGGATTTTAAATCCCTTTGGGAATGGTACCATTGTGAGATCTTCGTTAAACGGATAGGGACACAAGTTGCCTAGTGTTCTGGTTGTTTTCCCTGATTGGAGGTCCAACACTTGCTGCGAGAGCAGTTTGATTTGTGTTGCAACATCCTTTTGTGGATCAGGGGGTGGAATGAATGTGTTATGAGGTGTTTGATTGGTGGGAGGGGTACTGGTGGGAGCTTGCTGCAAACTCTGTTGTGCGTGTTCAAGGCCTATTGATATGCTTGCATTTGCATCAACAACGCTTGTTGTTGATCTTGCTACTATTGTGCCAACGAGGCTTGTTGTTGGGTCAAGCTGCTACAGTGCCAACGAGGCTTGTTATTGGTCAAGCTGCTACTGCGCCAACGAGGCTTGTTATTGGTCGAGCTGCTATTGTGCCAACAAATCTTGTTGTTGGACGAGCTGCTATTGAGCCAAAAAAGTCTATTATTGGGCGAGCTGTTGTTGAGCCAACGAAGTCTATTATTGGGTGAGTTGCTGTAGAGCCAACGAAGTCTATTATTGGGCGAGTTGTTGTTGAGCCAACGAATTCTGTTATTGGGTGAGCTGTTGTTGAGCCAATGAAGTCTGTTATTGGGCAAGCTGCTGTGCCTGAAAATGTTTGCAGGGCCTTTTGGTATGCTTGCCAATGGATTGCTTGCAATTGTGCTTAGTATTGTGCTTTCTAGGTTGCATGTGTCGCTTGCGCAACTTGTGCAACTTGTTGGTTTCAGAGCACTTTTTGATGATCGACTTGTCAAGTGGCTTGCAACATGATGGAGAATGAATTTGTCATGTTGTGTTTTGGCGGTGGTGGTGGTGAATTGGGAATGGTTTTGACCATAGGGTCAAATGATGTTGACATTTCTTGAATTGGTTCATTGTTGTGTATTGTTGGTGGATTTTGATCATGATTGAAAAGTGGCCATTGGTGTGTGTTGATTTGATCATTGAATGAGATGGAAACATCTTCAATGTGTTCATTGATGGATTGATCTTGATCATCATTTTCAACAAGTGTGGAGGAGATATTGTTAATGCTATTGCTAGTGGTTGAATTCTAATTAATGTCCCCAATAGCTATTAGCTTTTGATCAATTAGGTCTTGGATGAGATTTTTGAGTTGAATACAATCTGATGTTGTGTGTCCCTTTACTTTGTGAAAATCACAAAAGTGTTTCTCATCATACCCTAGTGGTTTCACCATGGGCTCTTGATAATTCACATAAATAGGGATTTTAATGAGATTTCCTTGTATCAATTGTTGCAAGACAGACTCAATTGGTTCCCTAAGAGGTGTTTATTTTCATTTGCTACCTTGTGATATTTTTACTTTAAATTGACCTTGTGGCGATTGATTTTGGAGATGCGGTGATTGATCTTTGAGATGTGGTGATTGAGTTTGTTGTTGATTTCGTTGATCTTGATATCCAATTTCTTGACATTGGAGATATTGTTCTTGATGTGGTTATGGGGATAGCTCAATGCTTTGATGACATGGTTCAACCAATGGAAGAGTGTATTGATTTTGGGATGGAGATGTCTCTTGGCACAATGGATCAACTACTTTGACAAGCGAAGCAATTTGATCTCACAAAATTTGATCTATATTTTCTTGATATGGCTAACTTGGTTGTTTAGCAATCAGATTTGAAATGTATCCTTGTGGTGCTTTCTTGGGATCATGGACAAGTTGATTTTGGATAATGCTCGGATTTGGTGTGATGTTTAGATTCAGCATGATAGATTGAAATTGAACATTGTTGTGGTTGGGAATCATATTGCCCTGATTTAGGTAACTTTGATTTTGCATGGAGTCATCAACATATTGCTTGGATTTCAAACAACATTGATGGGATTTGCAAACATGTCTACCCCAAATTTTACCAAGTGTGGATTCAAAATGGTCATGTTTTGACAAACTTGTATTTGACATGTATGGATTTGGTGGGATAGTGTTGTTTAAAATAAGACTCGTGCATTGAGTGTTTGGTTGATAGATTTGCAGATTTGGACTTGGATTTAAATCTATCATTGGAAAAGGTGTTCCAAACTTTAGATTGGTCACACTCACATTCGTATCATTGAAGTTTGGAGGAGATAATGATGCCATGCATAAATGTGAGTTTCGATGATCAATTGGCATTGCGAGACTTGCATAGTTTGATTGACTCAGATTACTCATGATGGATGTATCAAGTTTATATTCCATGTCCCTCTTGTGTTGAGATCGAGTTAGAACCATAAAATGAAGATCAATTTTCAGGAATGTAAGAGATGAACCTCTAATTCTTTAGATCGGTCTAAACCTTAGGTTCAAAGAAGCGAAGAACTAGGATAATTGAAGGATCAAAGTGATGACGAGGATGAGATAAACGAAAGCTAAGTGATACGGATGAACGAAACTCTTAAATAAATTTTGAAGGAAATGCTAAAATTTTTAGGACTTTGATTGATCATGATTGAATTGATAGTTTGACTGAATGTGTTAAGTCAAACAAAATGTGATAAATGCACTTGTAAACCCTAGGAAGTTGTGTTATCCTAGAGTGGACTTATACATAAGAGGACAGTTTGACTAAGTGTGTTAAGTCAAACGAGGTGATGATTTGATACTTTGGCTAAGTGTGTTAAGCCAAACAAGATGGACTCGTAAACCCTAGGAAGTTATGTTATCCTAGAGAAAACTCATGTATAAGATGATGGTTTGACTAGGTGTGCTAAGTCAAACAAAGTGGTTTTGATTTCGCCTTAAAGTTTAGCATAAAAGATGTTTACAAAGTTTCCAAGAGTTGTTGGTGAGGTGATTTTTGACTGATTTTGATGGTTGAGAGATGGATGAACTTGATTGAATTTAATCCTAGACTTGACCTAGAATAACACTTCTTCTTACAAGACCTCGGTGTTGAAGAACACGCTATACTTCTTATGGGAGGAAAGCAAACCTTTCAAAAGGTTTGGGATTCTACTGATAATAGAACACATATAACTCAGGATTGTTTCTTGAAGCCTTTTTTTTGTAAAAGTTGTAAACCAATCATTTTTAGAAAACACATGTGTAATCCAATTTGTCTCTTTATCTTGGCTTAATGAATTCTTTTTTTACCAAAAGCACTTGCTTGTTTATCTTTTCAAACTATATGCCTAAAGCCCCACTTTCATTTTCATCCCACAAGGTCCATTGTGTGGAAATCAAAGAAAATAGGGCAAAAGTTTCCTATGTTTAACCTTGTTGAAAACAAATAACGATAGAATCCAAGGACTTAGAAACCTCTAAGAATATGATCCCTAGGGAAAGCAAGAGTGGTTGAATTCGTCAAGGATATTTGTTTCCTTTAAGGTGTTTGAAATTTGAGGCTCTTTGTGAATGTTTGTTTTTCAATCGTTTTGACAACCAAGCAATGTATCTTTTACTTCCAAACACTTTTTACAACCCTAGGATGATGAGGCAATATCTTGTTGGGTTCCCACTTGGATAAATCCAGCTGCACATATTTTGTGCGAATGGCTAAATGTTTGACCACACTAGCTCCCCTCCACGACACTCACTTATTCAGGTCAGCCAAGCATTAGCACCCATGAATCTCCCATGGCATACTTTCCATTTCCACAACAAGACCGCATGTATAACGTGGTGCGGCTTCAAAGGACATGACCTTTTGCACCAACAAGATAGACAAAGTTTTGGCCTTTTTCTAAACAAGGGGTTCTAATGTGGGCATTCTGTTCGTGGGGGATTATCCAACATCGGCGAGAGTCCATTTCTGTCCATCTCATCAGAATAATCCTCGTGATTCTTGAACTTTCCTCAAGAATCCACACTTATATATCGATTGGAAGTCGCTTGGTTTTAGCGTGTTCCCAGTTGGGTCGTTCCCTTGGGTGAATACTTTTTCCCACAAGGCAAGCCCTCTAAGATAAACAAAAGCGAGCTAACATATCCCATCGTTCACACAACCTTTGTTGAAAAACAAAGGGGAGAACCTCCGCAATATATCGTGCTCACACTCGCATGTTTTGTTCAATTTTAAGATACCCAAATTGAAATGTGGAGGCAATCTTTTATGCAACTTAGGGTCATCAAAAGGACTTTTGATTCTCAAGATTGCCGTGAAGCGCGAGAGAAGCGCATACGCCCTTTTAAATGACACTACTTTGCAAAAAAGTTTACAAAACACAAAGTACACATGTTCAATTTTAAATTCCTCAAAGCGATGATGAGTTCGTTTTAAAAGCATCAATTGAGATGTGAGGTTGCCTTGTTCAATTTTAAGCCAAATCAAAATCTAGTAAATGTTTAAGATTCAATTTTAACCAAGTTTAAAAACATCAAGTTAGTGTTCGATTTTAAATCCAAAAGGAAATGTGAGTTGGTTTAAAATAGAAAAAACAAGATAGTAAATGGAAGCTCCAAGCATTAAAAAACGCTTTTCTTTTCAAGTCTTCATCTTCAAGTTTTCCAACTTTAATCGGTTCGCCTTCACTTGATTTCCAATGCCTAGCTCTAATGTCAACCTTGCAAAGAACACAAAGTTATCACAAATAAGGTTTACCCAAGTGTTAACAAAACCTTTCCTTCAAGAGTTGGGACACAAACAATACAATCTTGGTCTCCAATTATTACATTTCTTAAAAACTCCCTCCAAACACAATTATTAGAATAGTCACAAAATCTTCTTTTTGACCAAAGGACAAAACTAACATAAAACCCACCAAGTTCCCTAAACAAATGATGTAGAGGAATTTTCTTACATTAAAATCACCATTTTCAGACTTAAAAATGATTTCTTAAATAAGAAATGATAAGTTTGAAAGCATATATTGATCAATGGAGAAGCCTAATCAAGACGGAGGAGTAAATTTGAATTTTAACTCCACACATTTGATGGGCCTTTTAAGCATAGATTCACCCACCACTATATGAAGGAGAATTAAATATTGATTGCGTACAGGGGATTGATTTAAACAAGCAGCATCTATAAATTGTAGTTTGAATTAGATGCAATCAGACTGTTAGAGATTCATATTGTCCCTAGATTTTAGTCCCACAAATTTGAAGATTTTTCTCCACTATGACTTAGAGGAAACCAAAACAATTTAACGTTGTACTCAAAATCATGATCACACATATATTTGCCATAAGACCTCTAGCAAGATTCGCGGCCTCCAAATGCTACGTACAACCTGCAAAAATTGATTAGATGGATATGGAGTTCCTTTGATTATAAACAAATAGGTAGATATCTGTCACAATTTACGGCTTGATTAAATGCAAGCAGGTAGATGTCTCTCACAAGTTGTCGCCTTCCAATGGCTTTTAACATCAGGCCTACGGGAACACCCACTGTCATCAAACAATAGACATAATTCATCCCACATATTTACTAACATCGTGACTCTGAAAAGATGTTATTAACTCCGACCAAGTCATATGTAGGGATTAAACTATATACTATGTGTACTAAGTGGGGAACTGACATATTTTACGAGCATGGCCTAGAGGCTGAGAATCAAGATCGTGATTGGACACAAAGCATTTATCAGCACTGTCTTTCTGTCTTTAGTTCGTTGCCCATAACCAGATTTTGTCAAGTGGTTATTATGTCTTGTCTTCTTAGTGGCCTCTTCCATTAAGCAAAAGGCAAGCAACAAAAATAATATTAAAGCATTTAGAATTACCCATCGTTTTTACTATAAGCTCTACAAAAGACATATCTATGTTAATCCATATAGTCTTCAAAGCTGCAGTAATCATACTAGAACAGTCGCCACTCATACCAACAGTGCCTTTTCAGAATGCAAGCGAATATTATGTGGCTGTTCGTTTTAATTTCTTGTCGACCTGACAGCGCTTTTAGTGCCTTGATTGATCCTTATAGCGCGATTTTCACTCTTCCTCCTCCTTGTCACTTCTCACTGCGCTACGCCAGGTTGGTCACAATATATATGTATATATTTGTGTCACTGCTGTCACTCGTTGGACCAGCTTGCCGGCGAATGCATTGATAGGAGGAGTCTGAAACTTGCAGGCGACAGGCATGGCAGTAGCTCGAGTCTGGTTAATAGTAATGTCATACGTGTTGCTTCTTTCCAGTAGAGTGCAGAGACAAACTATATTCTTATTTCATTGGAGTTGTATCGCTTGTCACAGTATAATCCAAACACGACACTAGATTCCCCACAGTGGCATCACATCCTCCAGAAGATGATGATGCAGCCGATCCCTTCGCGCAAACCATGCCTCCATCACTGTAAGAAATATAAATGAAAAATAAAGCTATAGCAAGGCGCGTTCAGAATGTGATTTCATCTCTGTAGATTACTTGTACGAAGGCGTTTTTGGTAGAATGTGTTATATGGACTTAGCATGAATGGACCACATTATTATTTGACTGTAAACGTGCATGAATTAAATCTATATGATAAAAAAATGTGTTTGAGTACCGATAAACCACTTAACAAAGATAACGTGTGTTTGTCACTGATTGTTTGCTTTAATAAAGAGAAGGGTGTATACCATTTGACTATAACACGCATGATTTTAAAGCTACCCCATACAATGTACCCAAAATTTTTTTTATATAGCCAGCAAAAATATACGCCTTATTACATGGATACCAAAAGAAATGGAGAATGAAAAGTTCTATGAGCAGACATAAATTGATTGGGAACTAATTCTCCAGCGGTTGCCTGATACTTAGTGTGGAATACAATGGTTAATGGTGTCCGGCTGAAGGTGGGTAATAAATACAGAACGCCAATGCTTATAGGAGACTTTGCAGATGTGCGGCATATAACTTATTAGCTTTACAGTAACAGCAAACAGGCTGTGAATCAACAGGTAGGCCGAGTATTCAGGGAGACAAATAAACTTATTCTATTTCTACGTTCTCATCTAATAAGAAACCTGCTGGCTGTAATAACCCTCTCAAAAGGATTCTACGAAGCTAAGGACATTTTCTGATTCACACCAAACAGAGAGATTACTAATAAGAAACAGGTTAAAAAAAAAGCAGAATCAGGCATCGACTACCTAGAATCTAATTGCTCTAGTCGAAATCAATAATGTTTTCAAAGTACTTGCTTCAGCTACAGGCATTATCTGCTCTGAGGATGTTGTTTGATTCAGTCAGGTCAGTAATAACTTCGCCATTTAATGCAGATAGCGATAGGGAGCAAATAAATCTCAACGTGCTTCGAGAAACAGTTGAGAATGATTACAAGAGTATTAAATCCTTAGGAAATAGAACTCAGACGAGATCTCACCAAAATCCTAAAGATTGCTCAGATACGCGCTTTGAAAGCTGAAAAGAAACGTTTCTCAGGATCAAATTTATGGAAAAGACCGAATATACTGTTGCAGATCAAAAAAGGAGATTCATGGTAAAGACAATAACATTACATTTAATGATGTCAGAGTATTTAGTTAAAAAAAAAAAGAGTCAGAAAATGTATGATGGAGAACACCATGTCGTTGTCAGAGATAGCAGTCATTTATGTACTTTGTATTTGATTTTCTTTTCATACGCATATATAAATCTAGAGTACCATAATTGGCATGAAATATGACAAAAGGAGTGATAGATCTCTGCAACTCTTAAAGCGAACAGCTTGCTACTAAACCATGATATTGAGCAGGAATACTATAGACAGAGACTTTAAAATGACAACCATAATAAATATGATTCTTTATGATAAAGACAAATACCTACATAAAACTCTAAATGATGTATTTCTTTAATCAAATTGCAAACAGTAAATCGTTAGTTTGGACAAGCATGCTGCAAATTGATACCCAATTTGAAAGGTTTAAAATAGATGTGTGAGTTCCCCTCCTTCTAGAGTCATTTTGTGAGAGGAAAATTTGCAATTCCTAAAAATAGATGGATTAGTTATTGTTAGTAAACTGAAATAAACCTCTCTCTATGAAATTGTTGATCAAACATAAAATAGAAAAACATGAAGAAATATATGTGCAACCTAAAATATATAAATCTAATATAAGTTAACCAATCACCATCCCATAGGGGGATTGGTGCCCCTTGATGTGAGGAGAGAGCCCTTTTCTAATCCCTAATAAATAAATGATGTGATAATGGACAAAATTTGTTCTCAAATTAAGAGAATAACTTTACATGAGCTTTTTGTGTTTTTGTTTGAAATATAGGAGCCTTGAATTTATAGTTGATATTGAAGAGAGGAGAGTCCAAATTGATGAATGTGTGACTAATCCCCATCAAATAGGAGAGAGCCACTTGTCATAATGGGATTGGCCCATGAGTGTGCAAGTGTTGGTTAATGTGCCCATTTCAAATTTGAAAATGGCATTGAATGCATATGATTGAGGGATTTGGGGGAAATTTTGTTTGAACAAAAAATCAAACAAGGGGAGTTAATGAGGGCATATTCTTTTGGAATATGCTTTGTGAGGAAAATAAGTGTTTTAATAAATCAATTTAAATGATTTATTGTGCAAGTGGATGGGATATGGGTTAGTCTTAGTATTAATTAGAGATTTTGACTAATTAAACTAGTGATTAGGTGGTGTGACATTTGATTTGCATTTTTGTATTTGTTTTAAATCAAATGAGAGGAAATTGAATTTTATTCATTTAATTAAATACATGTGATTTAATTAAATCAAGAGACTTTAAAAGATAAAAAGTGATTTATTTAATTAAACCTGATTTGTTTAATTGATGGATGAAATATGATTACTCAATGATGTTAATCAATAGTGTTAATTTTGCATGTCTACACATATAATGTTAGACAAGATGTTGTCTAACCTCATCAACCTAAATACACTTAAGTATAGTAAATAGATAAATTATTCACTCTAACAACATTTGTACATTGTTCCAATAAAAAATATTACTAGATATTTGTTGTACCATTCAAGAAACAAAACAATATTAATAATTCATAAATGAAAGATAATATTTTAGAAATCAAGAAAATAATATATATGTTTTATATATTTAATATTCTTTTTAAAATATTTATAAACACAAATATTATTTCTAATAATTATTATTCCTCCAATAAACTACAAAATTAATACATTAATTAATGATATATATATATATATATATAATTGTCTAATTTTATATTGATTTAAAGATATCAATTATTCACTAATTATAATATTGAGCATGATTACTATATTTTCTATAATTATGATGATGAACGACAAAATGTGATTCAAAACATTATATAAAAATCTCTCACATGGTTTAATCAAAATATAATTATTATTTATATTAATTTATCAAATATTTTATAAACTTTTTTTATTGATCACAACAATTTTTATTTTGGTTCGAGCTATGTGAAGCCATAAACAATGGACCTCATTCTCGGTATAAATACACTATATTAATGCAAAGTGTTCAAACCCACAAGTTTAGTAACCTAGTCAAGGAAAAAAGCCTATGAGCACACTAGTTTACTCAACATTTGGAGTATGAAGTAACTAGCATGAATGACAACATCGTCAGTGCAAAATTTCAAACTAATGAACACAATAGATTAGCAAGAGCACAATGTCTACAATCACAATGTCCCAATAAAAGATTTGTACCTTGATAAATATGAAAACATTGCACTATGTCATAATAAAAGATTTGTACCTTGATAAATATGACACCATTGCACTATGCCATTAGAAACCATTTTTATATACTTGAACTATAACAATATTAGTTTTTACGAAAAATATGTTTGAATGTAATTAACTCTTATATTGTGAATGTACAATACATTTTAGATTCATTTTCTACGAGATACTTTTCATGTACAAAAGACAAATGTATTAAAAATAAAAATTAAAGAATAAAACAGTGACAAATCGACATTGAGCCAATTAATAATAATAACTTTTTAATGTACCTCAGCTCACCTCAGATACCCAAAATATGAACTGCTGGGCAAAATATGAACTGCTGGGCCCCTGGCTGAATGACATCCTTGCAGCATTAAAAAAAATTAACCTTTTAATGTGCGGCGCTCCGGGTTCTCCTCAAGTTTAAAATAATGTATTCTACTCGTTCCAATGCTTGGCCGCTAGTTGGTAGCAACAGTTATATATCATATGCAACTACAATCATTAAGACAAATAATCTATTGAATACATAATGTTTTTCTAATTATCTGGTTTCACTGAATGCCATTGTGAATTCCATCGACGTTCTGGCTCTCAATGCCAACTCCTATCGCTTTGGCTGATTCTTCACGCAAAGCCTGGCTAATTTCTCTCTTATATGTGTAGAAGTGAGAGACAACCAAAAAGAAAATGTAGTTTAAGGTATTGAGTACAGCTAAGAAGGCGTAATAGTAATGGAAGCGTGAGGCATTCACATTGTCCAATATCCAGTTTTGATGGCCCTTTCGCCCTGTAATGTTGTTTACAGCAGTGAGAATAGCAGTGTTGAGAAAGGCACCAACTCCCAGCGACGCTGCATACAATGAAGTTCCCAAACTTTGCATACTCTCAGGTGCTTGATCATAAAAGAACTCCAGTTTTGCAACTTCTAGAAAGGTTTCTGCTATACCCATTACACCAAACTGTGGGAGCAGTATGAAGATTGTCCGAGGCACAATTGCATTCGCATTATCTGCAAGCCCATGGCTTTTAATAACATCTAACCTTTTTATTTCTGTTATTACAGCCACTACCATGTCAATAGTATAGATTACCATGCCAATTCCCATCCTCTGTAGTATAGTTATGCCTCGTGGTTTTCCGGTGAATCTTCGGCACACTGGGACTAAGATGCGATCATAAAATATAAGGGAAAGGAGCATTGATATTTGAAGAAAAAAACCAGTGCTAGCTGAAGGAATTTCGAAGTTAGGACCCATATGCCTATCCAGCGTCATTCCCTGCTTTACGAAGAGTGTGGTAGATTGATTCAACAAAGTACTGGGGAAAATGACCGTCAACCAAATCGGAAAGACTTTTAGAATGAGCTTTGTCTCCTCCACATCTGTGACAGTGCACGGACTTGCGCCATGGGTAGTTTGTACTGCTGCTTTGTCCATAAATCTGTCATTCAAAATAAAATAACGCAGATAAAACCATTAAATCAGATTCACTTTCCAATGCTCAATAACAATTTATATATAATTCGAAGAAAAAATACTCTTAGAAAAATATATTAGGTTTAAATCCTAACCTCAGAAGTTCTGTATGAGCAATTGGAAATCGACCATGGCTAAGGTATTCCTTGGAATCCACTTCATAAAGGCGTGATGCATCTGTAGGAATCTGCTCTTTCCAGTTCTTAATAACCATACCGATCACTTTGGCCATTCGTCTTAGCGGGCTACCTGACAGAAGTTTATGTCTGTATAGTGGAATTCCTATCATGAACAAACCGTAGGCTACGAATAATAAGGCCAAAATGATTCCACCGGCCACTCCCCAACTAATGTTGTCTTGAACATACACAATGAAGGTCTGACCGACCGAAGCTCCACCGAAGATAACAAATATCCACCAATTGAAAAAACTGCTCTTCCGCAACTTTTCCTTGGGGTGAAAATCATCAAACTGATCTGCACCGATAGTGGAGATGCATGGTTTGGTTCCACCAGAGGCGAAAGCAAGAAGATACAAAGAAAAGTAGAAAATCCCAATTTGCAGAGACGATGCCTTTTGGCAGAATTCATTGGGTTGGCACTCTGGCGGTCTCAGAGACTTCAACGTAACTGCTAGAGTCATAATCCCCATGCCCTATGCCAAAATCAATTTAAAATGCACTTTCAGAAAACCCAATGCATTATTGTATGATCAGTAATTTAGGAAAGAACTAATAGTCCTTACCAGAATATATATAGAAGAAAATATTATGAATGTCCAGAAACGGCCTATGTATGTATCCGCAATGTATGCCCCAAGTAAGGGAGCAAGCCAGGTAGCACCATTCCAGTTGCTGACTTTCCTAGCGGAGGAAACGGTGCCTTCGTGCAGCGTGTTGGTCAGATACACCACTAAGTTTGCCCATATGCCCGCAAAAGACAATCTTTCAACAAATTCGTAGCCTGTATCCAAAATAAAACTACCATATTTGTAAGAGAATAAAAATCCACAAATGATAAACAAGGCAAAGCTGGATGGAGAGAGACTAACGATTCGTTACCAATGATTAGAGAACAAGCTCTCCACCCTCCAGTCTTTTCTCTTTCAACAGGTTTTCCCCTCAAATCCACTGAACCATCCAATACCATTTCCGCTTCATCAACAGCCATGTTTCAGCTCTACTTGGACTACTACAAAACACAAGCTAAATATTTGATTTTTTCAGTTTCTATGCAGGTCTAAGGGGATTGTAACAAAAACCTCGAGTATAACCTGCTCTGTAGTTCATCTGCACTAAGTCAACAATGCTTTTTAATTCTAATCAATTAAAATGGGAGGATATATATAGTTCATGAAAACAAAACAAATTAAGAACAAATTGTTTCCGTCGTGTAGCACTACTAATTCTGCATCTACTTGTCATTTAATATTCAAGGAATCATGCCAACGTCTTTTTATTAAAAACAACGCAACTTTCGGAAGAAATACAATTCTAGGCTTATATATGCCAGATGATGTAACAATATAGTGTCATATTTGGCTATGTACCTCTTATATGGAGGGATGGCAAGTACCATGTGACATTCTAATAGAGCCTCATGTTTGTTATATCTAATAACGTGGCAATATTTGAGAAAGTAGCATCTAAACTAGCCTCAACAAGAAATAATTTTAGTGGACACTTTTATTTGTGCATCATTCTTTGACTATGTGATGTTAAGGGAATATTCATCAAAACATTAAATATTTAACCTCTTAGTTCTTATGGATTATTCAAATGCAATATATGTTAGTTTATGATTTTTCTTATAATTAATTGTCTCATATTTCCAAGGATAACACAAACTAGTAAATTTTGAGATCAACAATGACTTTTAAATTGTTTAATATGCCATACATTAAGGTCATTTGTTATCTTAACAATGATAGGTGAATCCTATATACATGCAACATTGCACATGCTCTAGGACTCCTTATTTTTGGGCTCTCTCATGAAATAGCTAAACAGGGAAAATAATGGTTTAATATGTACTTCTTGACTCATTATCAATGTGGTGAAATATAATGATGTCCTATAAGAGTATAAAAATGATACAAGCACCATCAAAGTGATATGAAGGTTCAAAATAGGAGAGTCTTACCTGTATAGCTTACCTCATATAGATTTTTATCATATTTCTTAAGCATATGGGCAATATATCATTCAATATTAGATTTTGAATGATGAAAAATAGTCTTATATACTATTAGAAGAGTGAAAAAAAATTAACTATTATCAAGTTCAAGTGATTGATACAAAGTGAATATTCTTTCTCCATGCAAGTACTATCATACTGTAGATATGCAAAATTAACATCATATTTAATCATATTCTCCTTAGTTAAATAAATCAGGTTTATTTAATCAATCTCCTAAAGTCATTCTACAAAATTAAATTAATTCATCATTAACACTAACATCATCCTCTTTAGCTAAATAAATCAAAATATTTATTTAACTAAATATAAAATCATTTTCCATCTCCTTTTGATCTATTTTAAATCATAAATCTAAATCGAATAGTTCAAATCACCTAATCCTCTCTTAAGTTAACTAAATCATGATTAATGTTAATCTAAACTCATGTCACATCCTCTAGCTTTTCCCACTTGCACAATAAATCAATTTATTTGATTTATTATTTTTCCCAATTACTTCAAAAGGGCATCAAGATGGAATATTCTTTCAATTGGAATCTCCCTCTCAAAAGACTTGTCGTCCAACTTAGAATTTATGAGCTCTTACATGTCTCTTACACAATTCAACTTGGCATTAACTCTCTTCTTTCGTCCCCCCTAAACATGTCATTTCATCAAATTTCAAATTTCAAATTGGCACATTGACCAAAATGTGCACAACCCTCATCCTCTCACATCTTGAAAAGTGGCATCTTTTCATTGGCTCATGAATGATTCCAAATTCATCCAAATCCCTCAATCTTCCAACCTTGAATCTATAAATACAAAGCACAACTACACACAACAACAACTGACAACAACACAACTTGATGAACAATCCCAGTATTGGCATTATCATCTTGGGATTATTGTTTATCAGGGGGTGGGAAAGGGCATCTTTTCTACATAATGAGGAGCACCACTCCCACTATGGAATAGAGTTTGATTCATATTTTCATATGCACTTACTTAGCTTCCTTTTTTTAATTTATCTTGTTTGCATATCTAACATTGTCGAATATTTCATAAGGATGTTGTGATTTCCTAACAATGTTAATATATGTCAATGTTTAAGCATTTACAAATTTTAACATCCTACACATACCAACATTTCTATGCCTACCATGCTAGAAGAATAATGCTAAAGTAACATATATAGTGGCTAATTTATTTTCAACCTAATAGTCAGATATTTTTAAGTTACCTAATGATGTGTATATAGGTTAGTTATATTTTATAAATGTCTAATGGATGTTAAAATAGTTTTTCGATTATAATATGAAAGATACTATTGAGTTTATGGAGGGACAATATTCTTTGATATAGGTGAAAATAGTTTTCTATCATTCTTCCAATTTACAAATGGTTGTTGGTGAGGTTGTGCCATGGTTTTGGAGTTTAGCTAAATTGTAAGATTTTGAATTTTAATATCTAGAGTCTCATTTTGGCTTGGATATGGTCTTATGATTATATTTCAATGACCTGTAATGTCTTGAGGTTTCTTTTATGAACCTTAGGATATGATATAATAATTTATTTATATGTATGAATATTCTAACATCTAGTACACACCATTTTAGTTAGTTATATTGGGCCATGTAGAAAAATTATATAATGAACTATTTTAGGTTATGAGTAGGCCTTTATTGGTATTTTCCTTTCATCATACTATTGGGAGGAGGTCCATATAAAATATGTGATTATAATTATGAATATGTGTGTTTAGTATAGTATTGTGTTTGGAATATCTTAGATATATAGGTCGGAGTGGCATCTTCGATAAGGAGTATTGTAAAATGTTACCCTACCTCAAGGCCTTATTCTATTTCTACATACACTAGATACCATGGTATCTTCGCCCATAATTTTTTTAAATTGTGTGTGATCTATTTTTTACATTATCTACATCTTTTTACATGTGGAACTTATCAAGTGGTATTAGAACCTATGATCTAGACAAATGTGAGGAATTTTGTTTTCCAAGATTCGCCTATATGTTCAAAATGAATACAATTTTTTTGTAAACTTTATATTAATTTTGTACAATCATCTAAAGCAATTGTAGCATAAAATTTATGTTTAAATTATCAATATTAAGACAGTTATATTAATTCTTTTTTAATTATTCATAAATTTTGTTTGAAGTTTGTACATCAGAGAATATTTTTTATATTCTTACATTTCAAGAATTCCTATCAAAAAATATTAGGAGCATCCTAAATGTTTTTTATTTTTGCGGAAAAATAATTATAAAAATTATTGGTCAAGATTTGTTACGTGGTAGAGATTTTAAAATCCAAATTTTAATGGGGATTCATTACTTTAATAAAATGGGGTTGCATTATAATGGCGGAGAAAATATAAAAGTGATCGTGGACAAAGGAAATAATGGAATATGAAATTTTTTATCCTTCAATTTCATGGATCCATTAAAAAACAAAGGTTGTTGTTTTTTTAAATTTTAGTGGGAAGAATAACTTCATAAACATGGAATTAGCCAATAAACTATAGGTACAATAAAAAAATATCAAGGATAACAAAATATTGTGATAGTAGTTACTCTCAACATAAAAAATTGTAAATTACTAATAAATACACTTCAAAAGATAAATAGTCAAGATAGCACAAAAAAATGCATAAGGGTGAGACTCAAATTGTAATAGGCATGCTGGAAATGTTTTGTGGCCTAAATATATTTTTAGGATAATGGTATTGCAGAATGCTAGAGGCATGGAAATCTCAATAGATGTAGAACAAGTCTACAATTCAATCGATCTTTATGGTTAAAAGGATTACTACTTATCTATTCTAACTTAATCCACTTTGAAAGAGGAAAATAGATATAAAGAGGTGCAAAAATATAATAAAAATATAATAAAAATATAAGTGCTCATGTTGAATAATATGCTTTTATAATATATTTAGACTTTGGAACACATACAAAAATATTAAATATCATTAAATATCAAAAAATTAACATCAGAGAAGAGAATTTCACACTAATTTTTCATAGAAAATAAGAATGAAAGCTTCTAGAGTGAGAAAACCTTATATTAATGTTTTATATTATATTGAACAAAAAAAATAGAAATTAATATCAATAAGGATTGAAATTGCATAGATCACATGTTTATACTTCATTGTGTAAATTATTTAGCATTGGATCCTTTGGCATGCTTTATGGTGTGCTAAGATTTCATCCTTGTCCATTTCCCATGCTATAATTATCAAATTTATTTATCACAATTGATTTCTTCTTGTTGATCTACAATTTTGTGTCAAATTTTAGGAAATTTGTCCACAATCCTAATGTAATGATTCGATGTCTCCATAACACACTAGAAACCCAAGAATATTTAAAATTTAAATATTTTTCTCTCCCATCCAAATATATTTTTTCACCTATGATATATTTTTCCTATAAATGTTTCTTAGATTAAATATGACTTCAATTCCCTCTCCTTCCTCCCAAAAAAGTAAAATAAAAAAATTACTCTCTTTCTCCCCTCCTTTCCACTCTCTTAGTTGCAACTAGTTGAAATTAATCCATTATTTAAGCTTGATTTTGTTGTATTTTTGTGAGAGTAGTCCGATGCTCTAAAATTTGGTAATATTGTGAATAAATTTTGTTCTCTTCCTTTTTCTATTAATGTATCTCTCTATAATATTATATATCTATTCTAATTACTAATAATATCTTCCTATTTATCAAACATACACATGCTTTAGTTTACCTTCCCATATACCATGAATTTTATGCTTATATATTTTATTTTGATATTGTATTCATAGTCCTAGATGCAGATTGGCTAAGAAAACACAACATATTTTCATAATTTGTATATTTATTTATTTTGGAAATTAAAATTTTAAATAAGGGCTTAACCATTTTTGTCAAACTCCCAGATAAATCCCCCAAAAAAAAAATTGTTCCTACATAGATTTTTTTTTTCTATTTTCTTCTCTTATAGAGGTTTTCATTCTTTCTACCTTTATCCTCATGATTTCTATTTTAATTATAAAATAGTGATTCAATATTCAAATTTTATCATATTTTCAAATTTGGGTGTCTCTCCTAAGAGAATACAACACTAAAAATTGTAGAATTCTCGTGGGAATAAAAAGGTATGAAATTCCATTCTTGGAGGAGGTAACAAAATATGAAATGATACAATTTTTTCATATAGAATGTCCAAGCATATTTGATTGCATTAAAACTGTGATATGTGATGAAATAGTTCAACTAGATTCTACTAGGCTTTCATTCCCATCAAATTTTCTATCAAATGCCATGGACTTTTTCCAATATTTTGTTGCACTAAGAATTGTTTATTCAGTATCAGTTCTACCATATGCAATTGTAATACCCCTTTGTTTTGGCTTCTTGTTCGGATTGCCTTATGCTTTGATTTGGTTGCAACTAATTTGATACCAGACACACCTTGTTATTTGTGTTTTGATCACTACTTATTGAGTGATGAACTATTATTATGTGATGTGTTTATTTGATGACTGCTTTACATGCTTTAATGGTGTAACAATGATAGTAGTTGTAACATGAGATTTTATTATGAGATTATTGAGTAAGATGTAAATGTCAGTCTTGATGAGTGTATTGGTGAAGGGGACGAGTTCACATCACTTGCTCATGATCGCCCTACGAATCCATGACTTTTTCTTCATGGTGTGTATTATATGTTGGATATATTATATGATTTTGTTTACTTTGTTTTTTAGGTTGTAGGTACATGACATCGACTCCACCTGGTTTCATAGGTTTGAGCATGTCAATCCAACAGTTAAGTTGAACAAGAGATAGTAGCTAGGTAACTTGTGTCAAGTCTACACCCTAACCTTAGTGTGTGGATTGTCTTTTTTGTTGAGTCATTGTTTACCTTATTTTAATGTTATTTGTTTCTTAAAGGTTCTTATTTATTGAATTAATTCTTAGAATAATTGCATTGGTAAAATGTGGTGATTAATTAGAATTAAAATTAAAATTGTGGTTAGAAGTTATAATTAAATTTATTAATAAAATTTAAATTAATTCAATTTAATCTCAAAAGGGTTGAATTTATTTATTAAATAATTAAAATTAATTAATTAAGTTTTATGTGGATTAAATTAAATAAAAGCAAAGAAAATTGAATGTTGTTTGAAATTGAATTTTAAAAGGAAAGTTAGTTTTCAAAATATTGGAGTTAATTTAATATTTTAATTGTTAACTTGAATGGAAATTAGATTTGGTTGTTAAAGATATTTTTTATTTATGCCACAAGTGCATGTTTAATTAATGGAAAGAGTTTGTTGCAAATTCATTCACGAAGAGAATTTTGGAGAGGAAAAGCTTCTTCAGGTTTGAGAGGATATTTTTTGAAAAGATTGCACAGAGAATGGTTTGAAGAAATTTTTTGCTGTAGAATTAATTTGGAAAATTTTGTTGGAGTTTGGTTGTGCTTTTGGATTGGTTGCTTGCTTGGATTCACTGCACAGTTGAAGAGAAATTGTGAGATCTTTGGAGGAGGCTCTTAAAAAAAAAAACTTCCTTTCCTGTAGCTTCAATATTAGGTTTTATTCCTGTAATTTACTGTTCTTGTCTTGTTTAAATTAAATTTGTAGTGAATGAAGAATTGTTTGTTAAATCCTTCTAGGAAAAGAGATTGCTTTTTGAGTTTGAAATTAAATATTTAGATTTTGGAAATTTTACTATACCTGTGAAATTTCCTTCAAGGAAATTGTTAAACCTCTATAGAATTTAGCTTATTTGAGAAAAGTTAGCTGAGATATTTAGTTTTAAACCTCTGTTGAATTTGACTTATTGAGAAAATTGCAGTATTGTTCGTTAAATCAAACCATAGATTGTACAACACATTTAGATTGTTGTAGGAACTTTAGATCCTTGTAGAAAATAAATAAATTTATTTTAAAAGTAAAACCTATGTAGAAAATTGACATTGGAGAAACCCAGAAGGTTAGAAAGCTTCTTCTAATTTTAATCATTCTTTTATAGTTATGAGTTTTGAGAAATGATCGAAAATAATTAATTTTATCATCCTCTGTGAATTTGGTTACTTTCTGGAAAATATTCACAACTCTTCCTGTAGGTGGTTATTTTAAAAATTATCCCTTTTTAAATACCAGATTGTAAGTATATATATATATGTATTTACATATATACATACATATATAATATATATACATATATAATATATATATATATATATAAACAATTATTTGTACTATTCGAAAAATCACCCTCGGCGAATTGATTTGAATTTATTTTGGGTTTCTGTGTGAATTTCCACATTGTACAAAAGTGGCATATTATTGTTTGTTTTTATTTTTTTTTAAAATAAAAATAAAAATAATAATTTGAGGTTGCTGTGGACAATGGTCATGACCCCACCACCCACTTCCCCATTGGGAAGGACATGCTGCCCATGGGGCAGTGCACCCACCGCATTGGGGGACACACTGTCCCATGGGGAGTGCAGCCTCCCCAACTCTTTGTGGCCGTTGTACCTTATGTATAGTCGGTGGATGAAGAATGTGGGGGCCGACAGAACCATCCGTCCAACGGTCTATCGTTCGCCCACTACATAAAAAAAATAACTTATGCGAATTTTTAATTCTTATTTAAATTTTGGCATATGAATTTTATTTAAATAGTATTTTGTGATGTTGAATAATATAAATTATATATATTTTTAATATTATATATTAATATATAATACTTAACATATATATATATTTATATATTGAAAAATAGGTGTTTATGTATGGAGTTTATTCTGAATTAATCAATTTTTATATTCTTGTTATTTTTAGAAAAATGGAAGTTTTATAATCAATGCTTAATGTAGGTTTATTTTAATATAGAGTTTTGTATGTATATAATATATATATGTTTAATGTATATGGTATGCTGTATATATAATTAAGTATATATATAATATTCAACTTTGTGTATTTTGGTTGCATGCAAAGTATTTAGATAGCAATTTTAACTGAAACTAATAGTGTGCATGGTTAGATAAGATAGAGAAAGGTATTTATTTTAATGGAAGGAATTATATGTTTTAATGAAAAAATTTGGAAGGTTATTATTTTAATTTCTCTTGGAAGCATTAAATAGGGAAATGGATTTAAGATATCCGAAAATAGAGTATTTCCTTGCGAGTGTATTTTGATATTAAATTTCCTTATGTTGATTATTTTGGGAAAAGAGAGATTTGTGTTTTGAATTGTAAGTCTTCCAAAGGATGTGGGTTATTGTTTTGTTAAGTCAACCAATCATTTTTTTTCCTTGGGTAGTGCTCTATGTGTATTGTTTCCTCCAAGTGTTTGGAGTGAATTTCTTTAATTGTTGCCTCCTAGAATAAGGGAGATTGTGTTGTTTAAGTTCAGTAAGCACTTGAGTTACCCTTGGAGCCTAGTTTTTTATAGCGTGTTATCCATTAGAAGAATAGCTTTTGTTAGGGGCCAGAGCCCAAAGAGGTAAATCAGGTAACCTTCAGAAGTGAATTAATCAAGTGATAATTAAAGTAATGTACTTAGTTGATTAGGATGCACTTCACATTAATCAAGATAACTTAACCTCACTCATAGACACAAGGGCTTGTTTAGACTTGGGGTGAGTGGGAAAGCCTGGAATGGCCATATCAACTATTATTTCCTCACGAGAGATAATCGATTCTGCATGAGTAAGCATGAGGGCTAGGATTTGTTAGAGGTCACCAAGAACTCCAGAGCCTATGAGGAATGCCCAAAGGAGATCTGATGTCTAACTGTGTGATGACACTCTGTCTAGGATAACATTGGGTTTTGTGTTATGTGTATGGATTTTTTTATCATACTTGATCAATTTTATGTCTGGAAGCAATGTGACCATGATAGTCTTAGACTTGTATTATACATGTTTTTGCTTGAGTTAGTATGTGTCAGTATGAGTCTGCTTTTGGTTAGAGGTAGTAGATCTTAGTCCACGTTACATTGTTACTATCTCCTAGCATGGGGGGTGGGCCTTTGGGTACCACTAGGTTGGGTGGAACATGCACCATAAACCGTTGGGTCCCCTTTATCTTTAGTATTTGGTGGCGAGACATCCAGTCAGATAGCTCGTGGTTCTTGTTATAATTCTTGCATTGATGTATTTCCAAATTTAATAAGTTTTACACCCCTCTTGTATTTACGAGGTGGAATTTTGTAAATGTAACACTTTTGTAATATTGTCTCATTGTGGGAGTGATGTAACCAGTTGTTCAAGTAATGAATTTATGTTATGGATGTTTATCTCCTTATCTTTTGATGTATATGTATGTTTCATTAATTATTATTACATTAGTAATTAGATGAAATGAATTTTAAATGATGTAGGTTAATTCGGTTCAAGTAATCTTAGTTATGTAGCCTTAGGGGATGTTATCAATTATAGATGAACATGTATGTTTAATTCACTTTAATAAAAAATAAAATTAGTACGCTTTTATTGTGAATTGAAACTTCCTCTAGGGTTGCGCGGTGAGGCATTACACATGCTTTTATTGTAAATTGAAACTTCCTCTAGGGTTGCATGGCGGGGCATTACAACAATGGAGGAAAATGATATTTTAGAAGAAGTTCAAAAATACAATTTGGATATGGGAGAAGAAAATGTAGCAGGAATCTTTCCCTAAAATTATCTCAAAGAAAAGCAAGGATTTTCTATTGTGTATGGAGTGGTGAAAAAGGGTTTATGAGATGGTAATCCATGGTTGATTCTGCTTATGACTTAATTTCACTATGAAGAATTGGGGCAAAAAATGATTGACATAATCAAAGAAAAATATTATGCCCTCTCCTACACCTTGGTCATCAAGTTTGACATACAAGCAAACAATCTCATGTTCCTCACATTAATCCACCCAAGGGTAATGAAGAAGAAAGGAAAGAAGGGAAAGGTGATAACTTGCATGATTTGAATGTAAATTCTCAAAGTGTAAATGAAAATGCAGAGGTTGATGAACATTTTGTAATATACAAAGTGGAATACTTTTAAGAAATATGTAATTAATTTAGTTGTAGTATTAGATATTTTCACATATTCAGATATGTGAGATATTATCTATCATACATGCTTGATAGTGCTCTAAATCTAGTATTTTGTAATTTTGTTCATAAATTTAATATAACTATCTAGGCTCGAGCCTTTTGTTGATAAAAAAAAATGTAACCCCTAAAAATTTTATTGACCTTAGATATCGGTTTTTATTGAGTTTGCTTCCTCATGGAGGTTTGCATTCCTTCTACCTTTCTGCTTGTCATTTCTAGTTTAATTTTAGATTCATAATTCAATAGTCTTGTTCTACAATTTAAAAAGAAAAAATGTGTTTCCTCTACTTTGGTTTCTTTTTTGTAGCCTATTTGTATGCAAAAGAAAGGAGTTTTAAAATTACAAATTTGATTTCTCTTCTTTTACATGAACATTAAAAATTTGTGATAGCATGTGATGAGGATGATAGTGCATCATGTTGATGTCTATGTATCATGACAACATAATAGATAGTGAGCTCCCAACTTTGATATCGAGTTTTTTATTTTTGTTACTTCTTGTTCTATACTTAATTTATAAATTTTGTGATTTTATTTTTTTATATTTGACATATTTTCCACCCAACTCTTCGATTTATCTTAGGAAAATCTCTAATTTATAGATAAAAATATTTTATAGTATTGTTAGCTTAATTTTGTCCTTTCTAAAATAAAATAGCAAAAAAATATTTATCTTCCAAACTAGTCATATTTTCACTGAAACCAAAAACTTAAATTAATCACATGTATAGGAGCAGGAATAAATTTTTTGATGCCTTAGCAAATGTTGGAGCTTTTACTCAAAATTTATCAAAACATGATAATATCCTCCATATCCCAAGTCAGGTGCTTGAATTAATTAGACATGATACTAAACTACTATCCAAATGAGATCGAGTTGGATATACTGTCAACTCGTATTGATAGTTTCCATGCTCTTCAATTATGGAAACTTAAGACCGATAATAAATCTATGCATATTTACATTTATTTGTGGCTTAGGTTTTGTATAGCCATTTCTATTTCTAGTGTTTCCTCGCTCTAAAATATGTTTTAAGTGACTGGAGGGGGTTTGGTTTAGGATGAACCTACCAACTGCGATGGCTAGAAGAAAGCCAAGGAGGTTTGGCCCATTCTGGAATGGGGAATTTTGGTTTCGTATGTGGAGGGGATGTAGGGGAATAACCCCAAGATTTATTTGAAGTTTTCCAATTCTTTGGTGGATGAAACTATTATTTTTGGAGGGGTCTCTTTTACGGTGGCTCCTGAGCTTATTGTGGAGGTTACGACGCTATCCCTGGAAGGGATTTTCATTCAACATAAATAAAAAATTCATTAGCAGGAAGACATGAAACAGTTCCTGAAAGAGGGTGAGAGAGTGAGTAGGTTGTAGGATGGCTTTAGCCACACAAACCTTCTTGGCATTTGGAGCACAATTTTTGAAATCCTCATGAGGTATGTCACTCTTGAACGACATTTACATTGCTTCCACACCAATCTTTTCCCTATGCTTAATCATCTTAGGTATAATGTTAAGATGGATTTCCCCTTTTGGATCATGTCATCGCTTGATCAATCTGTTAGAATTTTCTAGGCTAAATGCAAGAATTTATGCATACATCGAGGCCTTATTTATCATTTATGAAAGTTTCATTCTATGTGCACAAGAACACTTTGACCAAACATGACCCCACCAATCCTCCTATGGACCCCAACCCCTGTTACTATTGATGAAACCCCTCTTGCAATTTCTCATAACACCTGAGCCTGGGGTAAAGCCCTTGTTAATGATAAACCCCCCTATCCTCATCAAATGCATCCCTCTAACAAAACCCACACCTATTTCTACTAATGGGTCAGGGGGCAAGTGTAGTAGCGAGTCCTATGGCTAGGGGAGGTCAAGAACAAGGAGCATTGGAATATGATTTCTTCTTTGGCCTAGTCTTTCAAGAAGTGTGAGGTGGAAAAAGGAGTTGAAATATTTATGGGCCATCATTGGTACAGAGGAAGAAAAGAAGAATTTATTGACTGAGGTTGATTCCATCCATTAGAACCAAGAGAAGACTTTGCAATGCCTTGGGGCCATCATTGATTACAATAAAGAAACCATGAACAAAATTCCCCTCACTCTTTAGGTTTTTTAGGATGGATTAATGAAGTGCTAGGGGAAGGAGGTTGTGGACGATGTGAAGGATGGCCATATGTAGAATAAGAAGGGTAAAATGGAAAACATCTCAGCTTGTGATGTCACAATGAGTACCTAGGTCATTCAACAGGAACCTATTATTTTCAAAAAAAAATCTAGTTCCTATCTCAGGAATGGAATGTGATCATTGGTCTCAAGTTGTTGGGAGACCTGTAGGTGTCCTATGGTTATGTGTTGGTCCCAACTCTATGGGTTTTTTGGTTTTTTATTGGTGATCGAATATTTTAAGATTTGGTTTCTATTTTTCTTCTTTTGATTTCTCATTCCTCGTGAGTTCCTTATTTGCCTCTATGGTTGTTTTATAATGGGTACTAGCCCTTCTGGTTTTAATCTAATCAAAACAAGTGATAAATATAGTTTTTTTTTCTATATATATAGTTTAAAATTTTGATTTTACACTTTCACAAAACCAAGCCTTTTTAAAAATCTAACAATGTTGATTTAAAAAAAAATGATGTAGTTAATATTTTCTTCTCCTAAGAGGATTTTAACATGTTTGATGGGTCATTACAGAATTTTAATATTTTGCATAGAACAAAATAAAATTCTAAAATAAATCCTTCCATTAATTCTATAACTCTTAAATTTCTTATCTATATATTCTTCTAGAAATGTACCTTAGAGTCCCAAAATTATTGCATGTGGGATACCTAATATACATCCATTTCCTTAAATCCTATAATAACTGTTCAAGTTATCCCATTTCAACCTCAACCTTCTAATTTATACCCACATTTCTTAATCAATATCTTGCAATGTGCATATATTTATTTATTTGTACGCAAATGTCCTTACTTACAATCCTAGGTTTTATCATTGTTCCTATTTCTCTTCCTCCGTATAATCCTATCCTATATATTTCTCCTCATATTAATATTTGAATCATGAAATAATATTATATTTTAATAAACTAGATGCTATATAATAAAAAATATTGTTATGGGACTCTACACAAGCCTCTCCTTCTTGTAAAATGATTTAGAAATATTTTCAAAAGATAATTATCTCATCATGTACAAAACCTACGAGAGTCACTACACTCTTCTAAATTATATTAAAATTAAAAAAAGCCTAACATCACTCTCATTCAATCTACACTTCCTCTTTTTTAAGTTCAAAATTAATGAACCTCTTCTTATTATTTTCTAAATCTATTTTATAGGAATCAAAAAAACGCTTTTGTAATAATGTTTTGGATCTTATTGTTTATAGCATGGATTTTCTCAATAATATTGATATTGAAACTTCTTAAGTTACTACTATACAACTTACAATATGGAGTGTTTTATCATATTGGCTTTGAAATTTTAGGCATTATTACTTTCCCTATTGAGTTTAGCCATATCATTTTTCCCACTTGATCGATGTTTTGTATGAGATCATTTCATACTGTATTATTCTAATTAGGCCCTAGATACATGGGATAGGGAAAATAACCTCTACTTTGCATCAATGGATAAAAGAATTATATCAAGATCATTCACTTATGATTAAATTAGATCAATATCTTCTTCATAAGTTTCATAAACTTAATCTATTTCTATGAACCATTCTACCATGGTTTGTAATTTTATTCTTTTATCCTCTTCTACAATTCATATTTCATCCTTGTCTTATTTTGATGATACTACATTGCTTCATCATTCTTCTACATATATTACATGTCTTGGTGATGATAAGGATATGTTAGACTTCACCCATTCTTTTGTGGGTGAATACAAGGTAGAATTATTTCTCTTTGACACCCCAATTATAAAAGCAAGTCCTATAACACAACATCCTAAACATCCTAAATAAAATTTTATCTCTTCTTAATCATGCAACTACACAACTTATTAATCATGTCAGCAATAAATATTTTCCTTCTATCTCAAAATTAGAAAATAATTATGATTTGTATTTATTAATGGTTTCCAAAAATAGATATAAATGAAATATTTTTGGTCACAAAGAACAAGATGTGAAGGTTACTTTAGAAACCTTGTTGAACCTCTATATTATGGGCTTGGGTTATTGGTGGTACTTATCCAAAAATTTAGCTCTCTAAATTATCTAGATCCTTTAAAATTTTATAAGATACCTCTTAATTGCAAGGGTTTCTTTAAAATTTCTTTAGGTTTGGGACAAACCCTAAATCTGTTTCGAGCCCTTGGAATTTTAATATATTCCTATGTTGACCACTTTCCTCGGTCACTTTGTAACTTAAATTATATCTCCAAGGCCATTTTTTTTTTTGTCACCAACCCCATTTACCTAAGAACCAATTAAGCAAATTACTCTTATATGCCTAAACATATTTCTTATACGCTTGTGCTTTTTCGGGTCCCACTTTACACATGGAGTTATTTCATATAAATTCTTCATTTTGCAAGCAGTTCTCATTTGATTATTATTCCACTCTGAACTTGTGAAATGACCATTTTTTTTCCTTCATTGCTCACGTGTATGGTTTCTCGGCCAATAAATCTGTGTATTATTCTCTTTGGATATTTTCAGTTGGTAACCTACTCTTTAGGCTCTCAGTGTATTAAAGTGTCTCACAATTTATTTTAAACCATTTTCTACCATTCCTTTTTCCTATCCCATTAGGTCATCCCACATTAGTCCTAGTCGGCACTAAATTCCATCATTTAACTAGGTTGAGGTAGGTATAAACTTTGGGGAATATGTTAACCTCAAAAACTAACTCTTATATGGTCCTAAGATGATTTTTTGCAACATAATGTAAATTTGTAAGAATATGTTTCTTTCTATTTGAATCAAACATACTCTGATACCATGTTAGAATCGGCTATGGATGCCAAGATCTATGGACCAAATAGAAAGCACAAGAAGAGAGAAAATAATGTGACAAGAATAAACTATATTCAATGTCAATGATATTATATCAATGTGTGTACATGTAGTAGAGACCCCTTGGTTATATAGCCAAGGTGAGAACATAGGAGTGCATAAGATTATGACAAGTGTCATAATCTTATGACATGAGACAACAATGAAAAACTATCACTCCACCTAAAGTGGAAAGTGATAATGTGATGACCACCACAAATAGTGGATCTCCCACAAAAGGTGGAAACCTAATCACATGATATGTCCATGAAAGGTGGAGGTGATAAAATAATAAGAAGATAAGTCCAACAAAGATGGAAATTCTCCAACAACTCCTATGTGGTCCCTAAGTAAACTTAACTAAGGTGTAATTATGACCTAGGACATGGTACAAAACATTTAATTACACCAACACCCCCCTTTAAGTGCAACTTAGGGAGAATGTACACAAATGCAAACAATGCAAGATGGGTCCCGACAACTAGGCCATGTTAGGTACCCATGTACAAATGCAATGAAATCTCTCACAAACAAAGAAAAGGAGAAAACCCGGTGGGACAAACTCCTCCCCAAAAGAGAGATGAAATACAAAATAGAAATGCTCTCAATGATGTATGAGAAGGTAAAAACCCCATGTGATGAAAAAGACCCCCCATAAGAGAGAAGTAGAAGAGAGACAAAGTAGCCCCCCTTCAATGAGATAACTTGTTGCAAAAGAAGCACTGTAAGTACACTGTGGAGTAACACTGGAATCCTCAATCTGGCAAGCAAGGAAAGATACTTCTGTTCGCTACTGAAACCATATGCGAGTCACTGATTGACTCAAGGTGGAATCATGATAAGGCAACAATAGACCCGATGCCAAGGAACACTAGAAAAGTCACAAATTGGAACAACTTTGGAATCCATGAAGCAACAATAGATGAATAAATGATGAAAGAATCTAGAAGCTATGTGTATCTCGATGTCGATGCCAAACTGTGACTAAAACGAATCCACAGGAGCAAGTACCATGAAGATTCTAGAACATTAACCATAAAATGAATGACTCTCAAATTGAGATGTGATCCAATATGAATTTGATGTGATTTAGGATCATTAACCATAGGCTCTCAATCTGAGATGTGAACCAATGCGAACCAAAATGTGTCAAGCTATGAGCAAGATGTTGCCAAAAGAAATAACATAATCCAGATACAACTCATGTGAGTTGTCATCAATACAAAGATGAGATCAAAGTGTAACTACACTCTAATCAGATTATTATGCAAGAAGCCCCTCCGATGGAACTTTATGTAAGTTCATTTATTACAATACCCAATGATTGTAAAAGGAGAACATGCAAAACATGGATAAAACAAAGAGAAAATGCAAACCTAATGCATACAAAAAAGGAAATAGTGCATGCATTGATGAATGTTCACATTTGCCTCCATGATGAAAAATAACCTAAAATTTGTGTAGATGAACAAATCTGAAAAAATGGCCTACACCATTATGAAGTGCTCGAAACTAACTTTCTGTTGATATCTCATTTGCCAAAAATGAACACCGTAGCCAAAAGTTATGAATTTTTCAAAAAATTGAATTTAGCTTGCAGGAACCGAGCTTTCTAGCAAAAATGCTTATTTCTAATTTGATTTCTAGAAAATCTACTCATTATTTGTAGATAAAAATAGAAACCCAAAAATATTTTGATGCTAGAAACAAAACCCAGAAATAGTTTTTTGATCCAACAAGCAGAAGATGAAAATTTTAATTTTTTTAACATTGAGTCAGGAGAAAAATGACGCCCGACGCTTTTTGGACTGTGATTTTCTCTAGATATGTGCAAGATATACAAAATCTAAAAGATATCCAGTTCAAATTTCGATGCTGGCTACAAAACCCAGAAATCGTTTTTCCTACAAATGAGCAAAAACTAGAATTTTGAAGCAAAAAAGATGACGACTCCAATAAAAAACGATTTTCAACAAATCCTTGTTTGTCAAAAATGCAAATGGTGATCAAATTGAGTGAATCAAAAGCCAAATCTTACTTTCTCAAGTCTGTTGGATGCAATGGTGAGCTCAAATTTGCACCAACAATCTCCAATATGGACCTGCAATAAAAAAACAAAAATGGATTCTCTCCAAATCTAGTACCTCTCTTCAGAAAAAGACTCTCCAATGACACCCAACCCACTCTGATACCATGTTAGAATCAAACATGCTCTGATACCATGTTAGAATTGGCTATGAATGCTAAGATCTATGGACCAAATAGAAAGCACAAGAAGAGAGAAAATAATGTGACAAGAATAAACTGTATTCAATGTCAATGATTTGATATCAATGCGTGTACATTTAGTAGAGACCCCTTGGTTATATAGCCAAGGTGAGAACATAGGAGTGCATAATATTATGACAAGTGTCGTAATCTTATGACATGAGATAATAATGAAAAACTATCACTCCACCTAAAGTGGAAAGTGATAATGTGATAACCACCACAAATAGTGGATCTCCCACAAAAGGTGGAAACCTAATCACATGATATGTCCATGAAAGGTGGAGGTGATAAAGTAATAAGAAGATAAGTCCACCAAAGATGAAAATTCTCCAACAATTCCTATGTGGTCCCTAAGTAAATATAACTAAGGTTTAATTATGACCTAGAACAAGGTACAAAACATTTAATTACACCAACACTTTCTTTGTGCTAGCTCATATTATCACAAGGTAACATTTGTTGGAATGTGAAGTCAATTAGGACTTTAATTTTGTATGTGTCATACAAGGTGTCATCAACTAGGACTCTACTCTTATATATGTCATACACGTAGTTGAGTGAGTCATATTGTGTTGACTTAGTAAATTATTAAGTGATTCATAGTAGAATAAGGTTCGAATCTATATGCGTCAACCTTGTAAATGATTGAGAGCCACATATAGGCTTAGTCAATAATAAATAGCATTAAGTTTCTCAAATTTATATAGAGGAGCATTCCCTCATTTGTATAGAGTAGAAGAAGGCAAAAGGCTAGAATAGATTTGAGAAGTACTCTTTCCCTCATTTTGAGAAGGGGCTAGATCTCATTTGAGGTTGTTGTAACTCTGTAATTCCTAAGAATCAATATGAAATATATTTTTCCTGTGGTTTTATACTGGTATATTTTTACTAGGTTTTTCCACATAAATCTTAGTGTTATGTGGCTTTGTTCTTCTCTTTAGTTTTCTACAATTGTATTTTTCTCGTGCAATTAGTATTAGAGCATAGGTTATTTGTGTACAAGTTTTTTAATTAGATAGGTGAGCAATTACAAGAACTATTGTTACCAGATTTGAGGTGCATAACTTTGATGGTTCTAATTTTTCTCTATGGAAGATTAAGATTCAAGCTTTGTTGGTGAAGGATTGATGTGACAAATATCTTAAAGGAGTAGCATCTAAACCTCCAAATATAAGCACATCCAATTGGAATACCATGGATAGCATGGCTAGAGAAATAATCTAGTTATCTTTAGCAGATTCAGTTCTATTCAATGTTTCAGAAGAGAAATCTGCTCATGACTTGTGGAATAAGCTTGCAAAGTTGTATGAGGCAAACTCATTGGTAATTTTTTGTTTTCTATGAAGACAGTTGTATAATTTGTGGATGCATGATAATTCATCTATCACAGATCATCTCAATTATTTGAACACACTGACCAACAAGTTGACTTCAGTGGGTGTGAAAATTGATGAAGAAGATAAGGCAACAATATTACTATTATCCTTGCTAGATAATTGGGATCAGTTGTTTATGGCTCTTAGTAATTCTGCATTGAGTGACAAGCTGGTCTTTGAAGATGTGGTGGCTTCTTTAATCTCTGAAGATTCAATGTGGAAGACATCTCAAGGATTCTCTTCAAATGAAGCCCTTTTTTCAAGAGCTAGAACTCTGGAAAGAGGAAATACTGAGCGTGGACATATCAGGTCCAAATCTAAGTGGCAGAAAAAGGAAAAGTGCTTGAACTATGGAAAAAATGGGCATGTCAAGAAGGATTGTAGGTTACCAAAAGCAACCAAGGAAAATCCTAGTACAATAGAATCTGAGGGAAACACTATTGAAGTTCAAACACCATTGGAATATGTAGAGGTATTAACTGCTAATATGATAAGTTCTTTACTCATGTTTGGATTCTTGACTTTGGTGCTTCCTTTCATATGACACCACATAGAGACTAGTTTTCTAGTTATCGGTCTTGTGTTGGTGGTATGGTTTACATGGGAAATGAAAACTCATGTGAAGCTGTTGGTGAAGGAGAGGTAAGAATCAATATGTTTGATGGAGTATTTAGAATTATTCAACATGCTAGGTATGTTCCTGGTTTAAATAAAAAAAATCTTTCACTTGGAGTGTTTGATGAACAAGGTTATCAATTCAGTGGTGAAAATAGTTGTCTCAAGGTAACAAAGGGATTTTTGGTTGTGTTAAAGGGAGAAACATTTGGAAATATCTATAGGTTGGTTGAACAAATTGACATTGGAGAGGTTTTTGTGGTATCTGATGCAAAGATGGAAGCATTATTACCCTGGCATCAAAGGATAGACCACATGATTAAATGAGGTCTCAAGTTACGAATAGATAGGAATCTTCTCAAAGGTGCAAAATCTAAAGATTTGGGTTTTTGTGAACATTGTTTGTTTGGGAAACAAAATAGAATGTTTTTTTCTAGAATTACTACCAAAATAAAAGATGTATTAGATTTAATTCATTCATATAATTGGGAAGCTCCTATAACATCTATTGGAGTTTCATCATATTTTGTTTCATTTATAGATGATTATTCCTATAAGGTATGGATTTATCTTCTCAATAAGAAATCTGAAGTGTTTTCTTGTTTCAAAAGGTTTAGGGCTCTGGTAGAGATTTAGAAAGGTAAGATGATAAAATGTATGAGAACTAATAATGGAGGTGACTTTTGTTCATCATATTTTTAACTAGTTTTGTACTGAGCATGGTATTACAAGGAAATTGAAAGTTGTGAGAAAAACACAACAAAATGGTGTTGCTAAATGGATGAACTGTACAATTATGGAGTGAGCTAGATGCATGTTGAGAACGGTTGGTTTGGAGAAAAAAAATTGGGGTGAGGCTATAAATACAACTTGTTTCTTGATCAATAGGTCTCCCACTACTGATCTTGATAATAAAATTACTAAAGAGATATGGAAAGGTAAACTAGTTGATTATTCATTTCTTTGTGTTGTTGGTTCTAATTCTTATGTACATATTCCTAAAGAGAATATAAATAAGGTAGACAAGAAGTCCACAAAATGTATTTTTCTTGACTATGTAGAAGGTACAAAGGGGTAAATATTATGGGATACTACTGCCCAAAAGATTATTGGTAGCTAAGATGTTTATTTTAATTAAAAATCAATGCAAAGAGGTGAAGAACAACAAGGTATGGAAGTTATTCTAGTGGACGTGGAAAAATGTGATGATTATCTAAATGTGCTTGATGAAGAGAAACTAGATGAAGATCAACCAGAAGAAAAACAACCAGTTGAGCCACAAGGTGAATCACCACCTATTTAAGGAGATCCAATAGAGTAATCAAACTACCTATAAACTACTATCTTACTTGTAATTTTGCTTGTGCATTGCTAACTGATGTTGGTGAACCTAGTTCATATCAGGAGGGTTGTGAAGTTGAATTTGGAAGGAAATGGATAGTTGTTGTGGAAGAGGAGATGGAAGCTCTACATAATAAAAAGACATGGGAGATTGTGTCATTTCCTAAGGGGAGAAAATATATTGGGAACAAGTGGGTCTTCAAATTTAAGAGGGATATAAATGAAAATTTGGAGAGATACAAAGCTTAGTTGGTGGCAAAGGGTTATGCACAAAAATTGGGTATTCATTTTGATGAATTTTTTCACCTATTGTACGATTAAGTATTGTTAGAGTTGTTTTAGCTCTTATTGCTAGTCTTTATATGGAGTTATAATAGTTAGATGTTAAAACAACCTTCCTGCATGGTGATATCTTTGAGGAGATCTATATGCAACGACCAAATTTTTTTGAGGAAAGAGGCAAGGAGAATCTAGTTTGTAAGTTGAGAAAAACGTTGTATGGTGTGAAACAAGCACCAAGGTCTTGGTACAAGAGGTTTGATTCCTTCATGATGAGTTTAGGTTTTAGTATATGTGAGGTTGATCATTGTGCCTATGTTCAAAGGTATGATGATGATAGTTTTATTATTCTACTACTATTTATTGATTATATGTTGGTAGCAGGTCCCAACATGTATAATATCATGAATTCAAAAACTTAGCTTGCTAGGGATTTAGAGATGAAGGACTTAGGCAATGCAAATCAGATTCTTGGAATGAGGTTACATAGAGACATAAATAATAGGAAATTATGGTTTTCACAGAAACCATATGTGGAGAAGGTTCTGTAGTGCTTCAATATGAAAAATGCACAACCAGTTAGTACTCCATTTCCTATCCATGTTAAATTGTCTATGGAACAGTTCCCTAGCATAGAAGCAATGAAGACACAAATGTCTCATGTACCATACTCATCAGTAGTTGGAAGCCTTATGTTCACCATGGTGTGCACTAGACTAGACATTGCACAAGTAGTGGGAGTTGTAAGTAGGTAGATGGAAAATCTTGGTACTGATCATTGGACAACTGTGAAGTGGATTCTCATATTTTTGAGAGGCACTTCAAATGTTTCTATCTGTTACAATGGGAGTAGTCTTCAAGTTAATGGGTATGTGAATGCATATTATGGTGGAGATAGAGATAAGAAAAATTCTACAATAGGTTATTTTTTCCCTTTAGCTGGAGGTGTTGTTAGTTGGGTGTCAAATTTGTAGACAGTGGTGGCATTGTCTACTACTAAGGAAAAATATATGGCAACAACACATGCTAGCAAGGAGGAAATCTGGATTCATAGAATTTTGGGTGAATTACAAGTGAAGCAAGATAACATGGTACAACATTATGATAGTCAAAGTGCTTTACACTTAGCGTGAAACTCAACATACCATTCCAAAACAAGGCATATTGATATTCAATATCAATTTGTTCATGAAGTGGTTAAAGGAGGCCATATCTCTTTGACCAAGATTTACACTAATGTAAACACTAAACATATTATGACAAAGCCTAATGGTAGAGAGAATTTAATTTGGTGCAAAAATTATCTTGGTCTATAGATTATGTTATGATAGGGAGCATTGGCAGTGGTCTTTTAGTAGAGGAATTATTCATGAGTGAAATTTTACATCAAGTGGGAGAATGGTGCAATGTGAATTCAATTAGTACTTTAATTTTGTATGTGTCATAGAAGGTGTCTTCAATTAGAACTATAATCCTATATGTGTCATACATGTTGCTGAGTGAGTCATATTGTGTTGACTTAGTAAATTATTAAGTGATTCAAAGTAGAATCAAGTTGGACTTTATATGTGTCAACCTTGTAGATGATTGAGAGCCACATATAGGCTTAGTTAATAAAATGAATATAGTGGTGGCATTGGAAGGAGTAGAGGTGGAAAATTTGAGAACTTAATTATAGCATTAAGTTTCTCAAATTTGTATATAAATAGAGGAGAATTCCCTCATTTTTATAGAGTAGAAGAAGGATAAAGGCTAGAATAGATTTGAGAGGTATTCTTTCCCTCCGTTTGAGAAGGGGATAGATCTAATTTGAGGTTGTTGTAACTCTGTAATTCCTAAGAATCAATACAATAGATATTTTTCCCCTGTTTTTTCATTGGTATATTTTTACCAATTTTTTCTATGTAAATCTGAGTGTTATGTGACTCGTTTCTTCTCTTCGATTTTCTACACCTTTATTTTTCCCATAAATTATTAAGATAGGTCCTTATTCTCTCAATCTATCAAAATCGTGCCAAATGTCCTATCATTTCTCATTATTGTTTTTTCATGGAAAAAATCCTTATGGGGGAGGCTTGTAAAGTTTCCAATATTTCTTGGGAGTCCCTGAAACATTAACACATGTTCCACATCATCATAAAAGGGAAAATATATTTCTCTTCATGGAAATGATTTCAAATATCCATGATTACAATTGATCTTTATCAAATTAATGATCAAAATTCAAAAACGGAGAATGGCTATCATTGGTTGTAACCTCAAGCATGCAAAGAAATTGATGGCAGATTTTATCTATATCTACCAATTTTTTTTATTGTATTCACATAATTATATGAATTTGTGCTATTCAAAAAACAAAACAAAGGTTGCAAAGTGAATTTGCTATGTATTTTTCAGTGAATGAGGGTGTTTTCTATGAAATTTCAAGGGTTTACATTAAAAATTAAAGTTATTGTTAATTAAAACCTTTTCTATTACATTCTAGTGTAAACATAAAAAATTAATAATTTTTTAGAAGGTTGTGTGTAAGAAGTTGAGTCCACATTTTTTTTAAAGTAGAAGTGTTTTCCCTTATTTTAATTTTTTTGTCACATTTGGCCTAAAAATTTGAAGCACTTAAAGATTGGATATTGGAAAATGTTAAGAATATGAAATGTATTACTCATAGCCTCCTTTCCAAATATGCAATTTATTTTAATACTTAGATGATAAAAACTAGTTTTGAATAGGCATTTTTAAAAATCATTGTTTAAAAGTCACTTTTTTAGGACCATACCATGCATGTGTACGCCAACCATATTTTGACCTAAATAAATTATTTTTCTAAATCGTTTTGGGAAAATATTTGTAAGACGCTTTAGACTGTTGTTAATGATATATTTGTTTAATTTCTTTTAAAATATTTTTTTTATTAATTTTAATTGTTCCTAATTGTTGTTTTGAAAACCCGTCATGTACATCATGCATAAGATGACCTAAACTTATCATTTTTTAATATTTTAATTTCAAATTGGAAAGAATTTTTTGAAGATTTTTCATGTAAAATTTGTTTTTCAAAAAAATATTTTAATATAATGTTAATAAAATAATAAGAGAACATGTTATTTTATGTTTATTGATGTAGGATCATCCTAGCTGAAAGTGGACTCAACATCAACCAAAAATATTTTAAATTTAAAAGATTTGTATTTGCATTTCATTGTAAGAGGGTAATTTAATGATAAGGAGGATATTTTAATGAGTTGAGATATTTAATTATATTTAATTAAAAAATAATAATTTTTATTATGCAAGTTTGGACATGGAGAAAGTGGAGGTGATTTTTTTGAAAAATTAGTAAAATAAAATGTGGGAATTGAGTTTGTGGGAGTTACAAAATTAAATGAGAAGTGATTTATTGATTTTTCTATTATTGAAACCACGAATTCTCAAGAGGGGGTTGTTATTTTTCAAAATGGGAGGGAATTTTTTATTTTTGGGTTTTTTGGAGAGGGTTTTGCTGGAGGTTTTGGACACTCACTTGGTGTTGTAGGTTTGGAGAAAGGAGAGTTGGGTGTGTTATTATCTAAATGGGTTTTGAAGAATTTTGGTGTAGGTTGAGAGAATTATGGAAGCCATTACATATTTAAGGCTCCATCTTTTAAGGTTGTTAAAGGGTTTTAGGTGGGTGATTTGTTGAAGAGGGAGAGAGACTTGACAATTTTGAAATTGTCATTTTCTATAATTTGAAGGATAGTATCCTTGGGCATTGATTTTTGGTTTGGAGCTGCATAACACTTATTTTTGTAGGATACAAGAATAATTGTGCAAAAGAAAAATATTTTGAATTCATGGTTGAGGTCTTGTTGTTGAAGATTGAAGATTTGCAAGAGAAAAGTGCAAATTTGGAGGTGCTCTTGATGCACATAGTTTGATTTTTTTTGTAGCTTGTTTTTATTTTATTTTTAAATTATTTAATGGGAATATGTTGCTTCCGATCATTCATTTATTGACTGAAAGTGACATTGTAATCATATTTTCATAATGAGTAGACTTATTGTTGCAAATTTTAATTAAATCTATGAGACTTTATTGCTGATTTTTCAGGTACACTATTGTGTTTTCTCTTTGAGTGTTTATTTTCCAAAAAAAGAGGTTGTTTAGAATCCCTCCATACATTAGTGGTATTAGAGAAAGTTGATCATGAGTGTGTAACAAACCGTTGAAGAGAGGCAATTGCACCAAGATTGTGTTGTGGGTGTTGGAGAAAATGTATGCAAGAGGATTCGATCATGGTAGAGGGAGAGGAGATAAATTTGTTAGATATGCTGATTTTAGAGACTTGAGAAGTCAAGTTGAAACTTTATAGAATGAGATAAGGAGAGGATTTTCAATAATGAGAGACCTAGGAAGTGATGATGAAGATAAGAGCATAGAGAATGCTATTTTGGATACTAATCAAAGTGAAGAAATTGGAGTAGTTGCAAAGGATCCATTGTTGAGATTTTTAACAAAAATGAGAAAAAAACCAAGTATTGATGTTCCTAACTTTAATGGAAGTTTGAATCTAGAAGATCTGATAGACTGGATAAATGATATGGAATATTTTTTTTGAATTTCATGAAGTTGGAGACTGACACCGAGTAAGAATTTCCAAGATAAAATTGAAGGGATTGATTCAATTTGGTGGAGAGAAATTTAGTTGGAAAGAGGAAGAAAAGGAAAAAAGAAGATTACAAGATGGGATAAATAGGTAGAGAAAATTAGACAACAATTCATTCTAGTAGACTATGAGTTGGAATTTATTAAAAAGATGCAAATCTTGAAGCAAGGAAGCAAGACAATAAAGTAGAACATAGAAGAGTTTGAAAAAATTATTATAAGGAGTGGAAATTCAAAGTAAACCAAGGAAAAGGTTGCAAGATACATAAACAGGTTCAGATTAAGTATTCAAGAAGAGATGGCATTTGTTAGAGTTGTGACAATGGAATATTTTTATCAAATAACATTAAAGATAGAAGAAAGGATGAGAAAGATGTTGGGAATAAACAAAATGGAAAGGATAGATCTTATGTGCAACAAAAAGAGAATGAACAATATATTAGAGATATTAGGGACATCAAGGATGAAAGATGTGAAAACTCAAGAAAGTCCTGTGATCAAAATTTTAGAGGAAGAGGAAGATCAAGTTGGATATTTGAAGAAGTAAACTTTAAAATAACTTGTTTCAAGTGTGGAGAAGAGAATCACAAAACATATGAGTGTCCTCATGAAGAGGAAATACCAAGGAGAAGAATTGAATAATTAGAATAGATCAACAAACATAAATGGAGAAGATGCAAATTCAACACATTCTGAAGAAGCGAAAGAAGATGGTGAAGCCTTGATGATGAGGAGAGATTTGATGAATGAAAATTGTGAACCCATTCAGGGGAGGATATTGTTTCATAGAAGATTCAAATGCAAAGGAAAGTTTGTAAAGTCATTATTGATGGTGGTAGCACTAATAATATTGTTTCTAAAAGATGGTTGTGAAGTTACAGTTGGAGAGAAAGAGACACACGCATCCGTAGGGGATCTCATGGTTGTAGGATGATCACAACGTGTTGGTAAATAAATAATGTGTTGTAAGATTTAAGGTTGGAATTTATTATCATGAAGTATTGTGTGATATTATTAAAATGGATGTTTGTCATTTTTTGTTGGGTAGACTTTGGTAGTTTGATAGGAAAGTATTGCATGATGGATGCACAAACACTTATAGTTAAATGAAATATTGAGTTCATCATAAATTGAATTCATTGGATGAGAGAGGAGGCAAGGTATGTAACAAGGTTTGAATTTATTTGGTTAATTATTTCAAATAGTTAGAGAGAAAGGATGAAGATGAAAAAGATGATCCGGTATTGTGATTGGGAGAAATTTAAAGAAAGTGTAATGAGAAAAATGTAGCTAATGCAAAGGTTGCAGCTAAAGGTAAAGAGGTAATTTCAAACTTTAGTACATATTTTGATGATATTGATAATTTAAAAGTAGAATCAAATATTGTAGCAATAAATCTTTTGGAAGTAGATGAGAGGGGTGAACACACTGAGGTGAAAATATATTTTTCTTATGATTGTTTGATTGAAATTATTTAAGATGAAGATACCTTGATAACATAACTTGACTATTTGTTACAAAATTATAAGAATTAATGTATGGATTGTTCTAATAACATTGAATTGGGTGTTGAAGTTCAAATTGTAGAAGAAGTATGCCTTTTTGAAGGCATAATAGGAGTGACAAACCACATTGAAAACAAAGTAAAGGAGGAGGAAAAAGGTATAGCAATAAGAGAGGTAATAAAAGATTTTTATTTTACTGAAGAGGGAGATATAAGTAAATTTGATTATTCTAATTTTGATAAAGCACATTGGTGGGAAGTTAATTTTGATAACAAAAGTTTCATGAGGAGCATAAAAAGATGAAACCTGGGAGTGACTACTAATATGAAGTTCCAAAATCAATTGAGCGGGACATTTCCAGTAAGCAAAGATGATAAATGGATCCAAGAAAAACATAGAATTTACAATTTTTTATGAGGTTCACTCATGAGTAATTTCTTTTCTACACTGGGTGTCTAATGAAGGAGCATCCTAGGTGAAAGTGTAATCAACATCAACCAAAAAGATTTCAAATTTAAGATTTGTGTTTGTATTTCATTTTAAGAGGCCAATTTCATGATTAGGAGGATATTTTTATGAGTTGAAAATAATTATATTTAATTAAACAAAAATTGTGTTTATTATGCAAGTTTGGAAGTGGAGATAGTGGAGGTGTAGCATTTTTGGAAAAAAACAGTAAAAGAAAACATGGGAATTGAGATTGCGGGAGTTACAAAATTTAATGAGAAAATATTTAATGACTTTTCTATTATTGAAACCATCAATTCTCAAGAGGGGGTTGTGATTTTTAAAAATGGGAGGGAAATTTGGATTTTTGGATTTTTGGAGAGGGTTTTGTTGGAGGTTTTTGGCATTCATTTGTTGTTGCAGGTTTGGAGAAAGGAGAGTTCGGTGTAGTATTATCTAAAGGGGTTTTGAAGAATTTTTATGTAGGTTGGGAGAATTATGGCAGCCATTAAATATTCAAGGCTCCATCGTTGAAGGTTGTTGAAGGGTTTCAGGTGGGTAATTTGTTGAAGAGGGAGAGATTTCACTATTTGGAAATGATCATTTTCTAGTTTTTGAAGGAGAGTGTCCTTGGGCATAGAATTTTTGTTTGAAGCTATAAAATATATATATATATATATATGATACAAGAATAATTTTTCAGAAAAAAAATATTTGGAATTCATGGTTGAGGTTTTTTTGTTCAAGATTGAGGATTTGTAAGATTTGGAGGTGCACATAAAGAAAAAAGTTTTTTTTTTTTTTTTGTTAGCTTTTTTTAAGTTTATTTTCAAATTATGTAAAGGGAATATGTTTCTTCCGATCAGTCATTTGTTGAATAAAACTAACATTGTAATCAAATTTCCATAATGAGTAGAATTATTGTTTCAAATTTCAATTAAATCTATGAGACTTTGTTGCAAATTTTTCTTTCATTATTAAATATTTTTTTTAGTGTTTATTTTTAAAAAAAGGGGGGGTTTTTGAGAATCCCTCCATACATTATTTATGGATTAGTTTCATTTTAAATTATTTTAGAAATAGAAAAAATAAACCAAATGTAAAATAATTTACATATTTGAAATCTATACAATCTCATCTATAATTTGTTTTAATTCATCAATAAATTTTACAAAAATATCTTTAGACATATGTCTAAAGTCAATCTTCTCAAATGAAATTGACATGAAATTAAAGTTGCAAGTCAAAGAAAGTCCCAAGCTAAGGTTTAGCCCCTAAGACATTTTTGACCTGAAACCCATAGTAGAAACTAGGCTTGGATTAATTTTTTTCAGAAATCGGATATTGTTCTTGAAATGGGATCTCATGTCCTAAATAGGATTTGATTTGATTTTTTTGTTATTTAAAATGATTGAAAATGAAAAAGGATCACATTTAAGATACAATAACCCATTTGTTATGGGATCCTATTAATAAAATAGGATCCCATTCCATTTTTCAATAATTTTTTTATTTTTTACTAATAAAAAATTATTGTGATTTATGCAGCTTGACATCTTATTATAGTACATCCAAAAATGATAAATTCTACATTTTTTATCATTTCGTTTCTTCTACATGCTCTTGCACTTGAAATTTTATTTGAATTTTGGAAGGTTGTAATATTGGGATAATTTTGAAGTGGAATTATGTTTATTTTCTATTCATTTCAAGGAGGAATAAAATATAGACTCATACAATTCAAATTCATTTGTACTTCAAAATTTTCTAATCATTGGATCAAAATATTGCTAAAAGAGGAAAGATAGGAAGGTCATGACCCCTAAGTAAATTCAAGAAAAGAGAGGAGGCAAAATGATGAAGAGATAGAAGAATGAGGGTTCGAGCAATGTATAATGTTGAAGCATCTGGTTCCATGAATATTGAAGTGTAGTGTAGTAAAATGTATACCCTTGCATTTTCACACTTGTTTAGGCCTACCTTGCTTTATTTATTCTTATTTATGGCTTAATTGGCCTTATTTTGTGTCCAAAAGCCCTATGAATGGTGTATTTGTTTGGTTAATCCCAACATTCTCCAATACAAAAATGATCTCCTAATGATTTTGATTGGCGTGTCCCTAATTTCTATTCGGGACTAAAATGCCATTAAGGGTGTCTTTGTGCCCCCGAGGTCTCGGGACCCTGATTTTGAGGTATCTTATTTAGGCCCATTTTTGGTGTCTGTGCCCCAAGTTTTATCATTTGGTACTAAGATTCCATCTATGGAGTCTTAGTCCTCCTTGAGTCATTTTTCGGTATTGAATTTCATTATTTTATAGGATTTAACCTCCTTCATATGTCGGCTTGGTGTCATACAATTTCAGGATATTAAGCACAGGCAAGTGTAAATACAATGTCCATTCTCTCATTTTCTCCTAACTAGCATTCATGAGATCCTAAGTCTTTTGTGAGAGCATTCTTGATCAATTCATCAAGCATGTAGAGCCATCATAAGTATTCAAGCATCATATCAAGGGCTTTTCTTTCATCATATGTGTTGTTGTGCTAACATTTGTGATGTAGGGTTTTTGTCTAAAAAAGAAAGAAATTGAAGATCTATCAATCATTTCAAGATCCATATCCATTGCAACCATTACACACAGTTTTGCAACCTTTACATGGGTTTCATGAGTTATAGGATTGAATGTTGTTCATTCACCATCTTCATCATTATTTTATTTTATTTCAAGGTATAATTACTAACAAGGGGTTTGACCAAGGAAAAACCCCCATTCACTAACAATAAACAAGTTTTTTAAATATTTCTTATTTGTGTTTGCAGATCTAGGTTGAAGACTTGAAGATAAATTGGAGTGCAAAGTTTTATAACAAAGTTGTCATATTCACGAAAACTCACCTATAGGTCAGATCTGATTATTTCATAAACTGATATTCGAAAGGAAGCAAGTGCAAATCTAGGATCTCAAGAACACATTGAAAATTTTCAAAAATTTAGAGTAGGAATAGTATGCAATCTTGGTCATCTTAGTCCTCACAAGCATATCTTTTCAATATTCCTCTAGATTCGGTTCTGACATCTGAAGATTGTGTGGTTTCCCAAAAAACTAGTAGCGAGACTAATACATCTTAGGTGTCTTAGTCCTCCAAGAAATATTTTGATAGATTTTTTGTATTTCTAGAATACTTATTGCATCTCTAAAATTTTTAGGTACATGTACCCTAACTTGGTGTTGCTTTTTTTTTGTATTTGCATCTTTTATTTACCTCAATTTAGGTTATTTTCATATTGCATTGTGTTTTCCAATGTTGTCTTTTCCAAGCATTTGCTTGGTGGTGAACCTCTTAAACCTAAAGAAAATCCCCTCCTAAGTCCTAGTTGTGGATTGAATCACATTGTGAGGTTGATAATCAATCCAATTAGTGTTATTAGGACATAATTAAATGAGAATTCTTCCTTTTCTGATTTGGAGTCCTTTAGAGTCATACATCTAGATTGCATTCATTGCATTTTGCGTTTAGGGTTTCTTGTATCTTACATTAAAGTGAAATTGCATTTATGTTTTCCTATTTTTGCATTAGTTAAAGTGCATATAAGTTGCATTTTTACTTTCTTGCATCATTGCATTTCATTGAAAAAACTGAAAATTGCATCGTTCATTCTCTTCATTGCATTTAAACAAATTCTTATTGCATTGAAAATTGAAGAAATGAATTTAATTCTTGCATTCAATTTCTTGTTATTCATTTCTTTTATTTTCATCTATTTGCATAGTTTACTATTTCCAAACATCAGGTGCCTGGGTAGGCAACCTGAGAAAGTTGTTATCAAGCCAAAATTTATTGATTTTCTCATAACAACCTTTGCTAGGACTCAAATGCCCTTTTTGGTGTCTGAGTCCCTCTTAGGTTTTTTCTACTCAAAATCCTCTCTTTGATGTTTCTTGTTTGTTTCAGCCTCCGAAACTTCATAATCTCACTGAGAGGACTAAAATGTCCTTACTAGTATCTTATTCCATGTTGAATTTGACTCTCTAGATTTTAGGGTCTAATTTTATTTTTTGTATGTTTTTATGGGTAGCTTTTAGTTTTCTATTTGAATTATAGAATTACCATTATCATAGTTTCTTTCATTTTCAAGTAAATTTTCTTAATTTTGCATCATAGATATGTGCTTCAAAATGTTGTGGATGTCCTTGAAATCCTTATTAGATGTCTCAAATTTTTCCTTTGGTAATTACCCTAATGGCATTGAGCATACTCATGCTCACTCAACTCCAAATGTATGTCCTCCTCGTGATGTTGACATCATTGGAGAGGATGATGATGACATAAATAATTTCCTAAGGGATTGCCTTGATAACCTTGAAGCTAATGCATCCTTCTACCCATCCATGAAACAAACAAAGCCCCCTACAATATCACCTATTTATATGTTTGGTTACTTACATCCTGGAACTAAAGAAAACATTGACCCTAAGTTCCCTACAATAGGTGAACCTAGTTCTTCTACACAAGAAAAAACTCAACCATTTTATGAATAAAAGTAACAAACACTCCAATAAATATCAAATAAACATTGGAGGGATTCAAAATTTTGAGTAAAAAAGGATGTGATACAACAAGAAAATGTGAAATTCATCAACTCCTAGGGAAAGTTCCAACTACCAAAAACACAAAAGTGTTAGGGTATCAAGATCCCCCTCACAATGCAAAAATACCTAGAGAAAATATAAAGCTTCATAGTGATGGCATGATGATTTTAGATATAAATGTCTTGACTCCAAACAATGACGAGGATGTTGGTGAATCTAGAAAATGAAAAAGGCATTACAAATTACAAAAATTACAACCTCCTTGTCCACCACCTAAGGTTGAAAGGAAGCTGCAACTACTTCTCAACAAAGGTTTCATAATAGTACCACCTATGAATAGATTAGTGTTTTACCCTAAAGATGCAAAAGTCCCACATTACACATACCATCAAACTCTTGGATATAGCACTAATGAGTGCCATACATTCAAGTTAATATTGTAAAATTTTCACTTCGATGGCAATGATTTCCATATAGTGATTGAATAGGCCTTGCACCTCTTGTCATGTAATAGTTGTAGAGTCTTGACATTATAACTATTACATTACCCTTCTCATCACCTATCTTAGCCCATTCTTGTATGGCACTTAGTGGAGACAAGAAGCAGATGTCCTTGTCCTAGTCAGGCATTTATTTTTGTCCATTTGGTTCATTATCTACCTTTCTCTTATGTAGATTGAGAGTAGGAGATAGATAACCTACTTTAGGTTGACTCACCTATGCCTTACTAGACATTTCCTTTTTTCTTTTTCTTTCATGTGTGTATTGTGATCCCTCATGATATTTTATTTGATGTTTCTCTCTCTTTGTGTATTCCTCTATTTGTACGTTCATTCTTCTCTATGTCGTAATATTTTTCATTTTTCATTTATCTTTTCATTTTTGTGTTGTGTTTTCCTTTTGGGGTTGATGCAAGGTGTCGAGACACACTATGTCTCTTCAATGTTGACCCAAAATATTTATTATTATTCTTTTAATTTTTGTCTTGTGTTTTCCTTTTTGGGATGACAGAAGGCGTCAAGATACCCTATGTCTCTTCTATATTGACCCAACAAGATTTTATTATTTTTCACTCTCTTTGTGTCATTCTTTCAATTCTATGTGTATTTGAGGAATGATGACAGTTCTGAGATCTTTAATATAATTGTAGCAAAGAGATATTAAGCCTGAATCCATAGATCCTTTATGTGTTTCTAGGGAGAAACCCTCTCTTCCTTTTTCTTATTTTAGCTACTCTAAAGTAATTGCTCATAGTATGGTGTTAGAAATTTCTTTAAAGTAGAGGCATACATTGGAATTATCTTGGTGTGATTTCATTTGCATTTTTTTTTCCATTTTCCTTGATGTGATTTTCTCAATTCATACGATGTTTTTTCCTCTTTGTGGTGACATTGGGAGCAATTTCCTTCAAAAGTGTGACCTATCTTAGCATATTTATTCCCCTTAGTGGTGGTGTCATACACTACATCACCTAAGTGGTGAATATTGTATCCTTTGACAAGTCCTCTCTTGGAGACGTTAGGAATGATATCCCCTAATAGCAAGACCTCACATGAACTATGAAAAAACCATTTGAACATATATATTTCTTGTTGTGTTGCATTTTTTCCTTTTTTCCTTGTTAAAGTAATGAATGTATGACTTTGATATGGACTTCTTGGGGTTCACCTAGTGAACAACTAGCTTCACTAGCCCATGTGAGTGTGCATTTTCTCTTTTTTTCCTTATTAAATTCATGGAGGTATGCTTTTTATATGGAATTATTGGGGCTCACCTATTGAAAAAATAGCTTCATTAGCCCATGTGAGTGTTCTTTTTCCTTTTGTCTTTATTAGAGTCATGTAGGTATGGCTTAGATATGAACCCCTTGGGGCTGACCTAGTGAACAAATAGCTTCACTAGCCCATGTGAGCATGCATGTTTGTACCTTATTAAAGTCATGGACATATTGCTTTGATATGATCCCCTGGGGCCTCACCTATTGGACAACTAGCTCCCCCTAGACCTCGTGAGCATGTGTTTTGTTTGCATAGTGGACAATGTGTTCCACTTGTAAATCCTCTTCATGCCTAGACCCAATCCACCATGTTGGATGACTAATCGAAGCTTGATATGTTTTAGTTCTTTTCCTTTTTCCTTTTTCTTGTCTTTGATGGTGTATGTTTGCCATCTAATTTTTGCTTCATATATCATCCACAAGCATGTTACTTTGTGCCTATGTTGGTTTACCATAGGATCTTGATTCTGGAGGCTTGGCCACCCTCTTGATTATTGTCATCCTATCTTTTTAACATTTTAAAATTTGAACCCATCTTTATTGTGTGGTTGGATACTTTAGTGTGAGATTGAAGCAAGTTCATCCTCTCACTAAAGTGGAGGCTAAATGTAGTGTACTAAAATGCATACCCTTGCATTATCACACTTGTTTGAGCCTACCTTGCTTTATTTATCCTACTTTATGGCTTAATGGGTCCTATATTGTGTCTGCAATCCCTATGAATGGTATATTTTTCTCCTTAATCTTGACATTCTCTAATGCATAAATAATCTCCTAATGATTCTAATTGGTGTGTCCCTGATTTTTGGTTGGGATTAAAACATCACTAAGGACACATTTTTCCCCCCAAGGTCTCGGAACCTTGATTTTGAGGTATCTTATTTGGGCCCCTTTTTTGTGTCTATGCCCCAACTTTCATTACTTGGGACTAAGCCCCCACCTAGGGAATCTTATTCATCCTTGATTCATTTTCAAGATTTAATTTCAAATTCTGGTGGGATTTAACCTCCTTCATTTAATGAATTCATATGTTGTCTTGGTGTAATAAAATTTTGGGATATTAAGCATAGATAAGTATAAATACAAGGTTCATTCTCTCATTTTCTCCAAACAAGCATTCTTATAATTTCAAAGACTATTCTTGCATCATACGTGTTCTGATAACATTTGTGATGTTGGGTTTTGATCTTTGCAAGCAAGCAATTCCAGATCTATCAAGCATTTGAAGATCAATATCCATTGCAATAATTGCACACAAGTTTACAGTGTTTACAAGGTTTTGGTTAGTTGTAGGATTGCATGTTGTTCAATCACTATATCCCTCATTATTCTTTTTCATTTCAAGGTTTAAATACCAACAAGGGGTTTGACCAAGGAAACCCCCCAATTTTTTCCCATTTTGCATATTTGTGTTTGTAGATCTAGGTTGAAGACTTGAAGATCACTTAGAGTCAAAATTTGTAAAAGTTTCAAAGTTGCATTACAAAGTTTTTTCTCTTCACGAAAAAACTCACCTATAGGTTAGATCTGACTATTTCAAAACCATAGATCTGAAAGGAATCAAGTTCTGATCTGGGAGCTCATGACCACATTCAAACTTTTCAAAAATTTAGGGTGGAACTAATATTCCATCATGGAAATTTTAGTCCTCTGAAGCATATATATTTCAAATATTCCTTAAAATTTGATTCTGACATCCAAAGGTTTTTGTTTTTTCCCTTAAAAACAACATGACTAATTCACCATCTTGGGTGCCTTATTCCTCCAAGACATATTTTTAGAGCTTCTCTACATTTCCAAAATCCTTATTACATATCTAAACTTCCTAGGTACACATACCCTAACTTGGTGTTACTTAAATTTTATATTTTCATCTTTCATTTCGCTTATTTTACATTGTTTGCATATCAAACTATGTTTTCCAACATTGAATTTTCCAAGAATTTGCTTGGTGGTGAACCCCTTAAAGTTGAAAAGAACCCCTTCTTGAGTCCTCCTAGTTGTGAATTGGCTCATCTTGTGAGGTTGATAGTCAATCCAATTATGTTTCTCAGGACATAATTGAATAACCTAGATAGAATAGGAAAGAAGGATATCCCTCTCTTTTACATTTTATTTATGGTTCATTTTGGTGAACCTGGCATTTTAGAGAATTATTCATTTTGTGATTTGGAACTTCCTTTATAGTCCTAGATCTAGATTGCATTCATTACATTTTGCATCTAGGATTTCTTGCATCTTGCATTAGTTAAATTGTATTTAGTGTCTCCTATTTTTGCATTAGTGAAAGTGCATACAGGTTGTATTTTACTTTCTTGCATCATTTCATTTCATTAAAAAAACTAAAATGTGCATTGTTCATTCTCTTAAATTAATTGAGAAGCATTTTCATTCAATTGAAAATTGAAAAAATGCATTTCAATCTTGCATTCAATTTATTGTTACTCATTTATTTTCTTTTCATCCATTTGCACAATTTACTATTTCCAAACATTAGGTCCTTAGGTAGGCAAGTTGAGAAAGTTGTTTATCAAGCCAAAATTTCATGATTTTCTTAGAGAAACCTATTCTAGGACTCAAATTCCCTTCCTATCATCTTAGTCCCTCTCGGGTTTTTCTATTGAGAATCATCTCTTTGTTGTTTGTTGTCTATTTCAGTCTCTAGAAATTCACAATCTCACCAAGAGGACTAAAACACCCTTACTAGCGTCTTAGTCCTTGTTGAATTTGACTCTCTTGTTCACAAGGTCTAAAATTTATTTTTTCATGTTTTTGTGCATCGCTTTCAATTTTTTGTTTCAGTTTCCAAAATTGTTGTTATCATAGTTTCTTTCATTTTCAAGTACATTTTCTTAATTTTTCATCATGGATATGTGCTTCAGAAAGTTGTGGGTGTCCTTGAAATCCTTAGTATATGTCTCAAATTGTTCCTTTCATAATGAAACTAATGACAATGAACTCGCTCATGCTCACTCAAATCCTAATGCATTTCCTCCTCAATATTTTGGCATCATTGGAGAAGATGATGACAACATGAATAAGTTCCTAAATGATTGTCTTGAAAAAATTGAAGCTAATGCATCCTTATACCCATCTATGAAACAACCAAATCCCCCTAAAATACCACCTCTTGATATTTTTGGTTACTTACATCTTGAAACTAAAGAAAACATTGACCCTAAGTCCCTTATAATAGGTGAACCTAGTTCTTCTACATGAGAAAACACTCAACCATTTTATGATAGAGATAATAAATCTTGAAGAAACATATGGCAAAGGATTCATAATCTTGATGAAACAAGCATGTGATACATCAAGCAAACATTAAATTTACTAACTCATAGAGAAAGTTCCAACTACTGAAAACATAAAAGGGTTAGAATATCAAGGTCCCCATCACAATGCAAAAATACCTAGAGAATGTCTAAAGCTTCATAGTGATGTCACAATGATTTTAGATACAAATGTCTTGACTCCTAACAATGGTGAGGATGTTGGTGAATCTAGAAAACACAAAAGGCCTTACACATTATAAAAATTACAACCTCCTCATCCATGAATTGAAGTTGAAAGGAAGATACAACTACTTCTCAACGAAGGTTTCATAACATTATCACTTATGAATAGATTAGTGATTTATCCTAAAGATGAAAAAGTCCCATATTGCACATACCATGGAACTCTTAGACATAGAATTTATGAGTGTAATGCATTCAAGTTAATATTGCATAACTTTCACTTCGATGGCAATGATTTCCATCAATTTATTGAATAGGCCTTGTACCACTTGTCATGTAATCATTATAGAATCTTAACATTCTCAGTATTACATGACCCTTCACATCACCTATCTCGACCCATTCTCGTCTTACACTCAGTGGGGAAAGGAAGTAGATGGCCTTGTCCTACTCAAACATTTTTTGTTGTCCCTATGGTTCATTATCTACCTTACACATATGAAAATTGATACTAGGAGGTGGATAACCTACTTTAGGTTGAATCTCCTATGCCTTACTAGTCATTTCCTTTTCTCTTTCGCTTACATATGTGTATCGTGATCTCTCATGATATTATGTTTGATGTTTCTATCTCTTTATGTATTCCTCTATTTGTACCTTCATTCTTCTTTATGTTGTAAACTTTTGAATTTTTCATTTAGCTTTTCATTTTTGTCTTGTGTTTTCCTTTTGGTGATAATGCAAGGCGTCAATAAACCCTATGTCTCCTCCATGTCGACCCAAAAGATTTTTTCTTATTCTTTTCATTTTTGTCTTGTTTTTTCCTTTTGGGGATGGTGCAAGGTGTCATTACACCCTATGTCTGGGTATGTGCAGGATCATGATGGGCCAAAAAGTGGCAATATCTAAGTGATATGATGGCCCATGTGGCTGATGACTTTTGTTTTTACCCAAAATTTATGAAACAAAGAGGGTTTTTAAAGGAGATTCTCATCTTTCCACCAACATAAATTATGCTTTAATTTGAATTTAATAAATAATTATTATTTGTTTTCTATTTGAATTACAACTAAAGTCCTGATTGATAGGCTAATTGAAAAAAATCTATAGATTTCAAATGCTATCACATTTTTTAAATCCAAAACATGTGTCACATTCTCTGCTTCACATAATATAGGATTGAAAAAAAAAGAATTGAATTTCATGAAGTTTTGACCAAGTTAAGGTGGTTAGACATACAAGTTTTTATATTTTTTAAATTTTGTAATAAAAAAATCATAATTAATTATTTACTTGGAAAAAATTACAAAAGAATATGCATCACATTGGGACATGAATCCCCAACTAATATCTAAAATATTATAAAAAACCATTATCATTTTATTGTGGTTAGGGTGGTCAGATAGACACCTACTCCTTATTTTTTCCCTGAAATTTAAGTACTATTGCATTGAAATTTAAAAATTTCACCAAATAGATTTTTAAAAATAAAAAATAAACCTAGTAGTTTAGAAACTACACTCAATTTGCTACAGATTCTATTCTTACATATTTTTCAAATAATATAGATAAATTATTCAAATTTTTACGTCAAGTCGCCTAACTCTGATTTTTGAATTTTATTGCCACTTAAGGGCCTGTTTTTTCCATGAGGATCCTGCACATACCCGTCTCTTCCATGTTTACCCAAAATTATTTTCTTTTTTTCACTCTTGTTGTGTCATTCTTCCAATTTTGTGTGTATTTGGGGAATGATGACAGTTCTGAGCTCTTTAATATCATTGCAGCAAAGACAAATACTAACCCTAAACCAATGGATTCCTTATGTGTTTCTGGGGGGCAACCCTCTCTTCCTTTTTTTTGTTTTTGGCACTTTAATGTAATTTCTCATAGTATGGTGTTAGAAATTTCTTTAAAGTGGGGGCATACATTGGCATTATCTTGGCACGATTTCATTTGCATTTTTTTTCCATGTTCCTTGATGTGATTTTCTCACTTCATAGGATGTGTTTTCCTCTTTGTGGTGGCATTGGGAGTAATTTCCTTCAAGATTGTGACATATCTTAGCATATTATGGTGTGATGCACTACATCCCCTAATTGGTGAATGTTTTATCCTTTGACTGGTCCTCTCATGGAGACGTTAGAAACGATGCCCCCTAAAATTAAGACCTCATGTGAACCTAGAAAAATCCATTTGAACATCTCTTCTTGTTGTGTTTCGTTTTTCCTTTTTTCCCTATTAAAGCTATGGAGGTATGACTTTGATATGGACTTCCTTGGGCTCACCTAGTGAACAACTATCTTCACTAGCCCATGTGAGCTTGCATTTTCTCTTTTGTTCTCCTTATTAAACTCATGGAGGTATTTATTTGATATGGACTTCCTCGTGCTCACCTATTGAAAAACTAGCTTCACTAGCCCATGTGAGTTCTTTTTATTTTTGTCCTTATTAGAATCAGGGAGGTATGAATTTTATATGGACCTCCTGTGGCTCATGTAGTGAACAACTAGCTTCACTAGCCCATGTGAGAATTAATTTTTGTACCTTATTAAATTCATGGAGGTATGGCTTTGATATGTCCCCATAGGGCTCACCTAGTGAACAACTAGTTCCCACTAGCCCTCGTGAGCATGCTTTTTTTTGCATAGTGGAAAACATGTTCCACCTATAAACCCTCTTCAAGCCGAGACTTGGTCCACCATGGTGGATGGCCAATCGAATTTCGATCCATTGTAGTTCTTTTCCTTTTTCCTTTTTCTTGTCTTTGATGGTGTATATTTGCAATCTGATTTTGCATTCATTTATTATCTACAAGAGTGTTCATTTGTGCCTATGTTGGTTCATAGTAGGATCTTGATCCTAGGGGCTTGGTCACCCTCTTGATTATTGTCATCCTTTCTGGCTAATATTTATACATTTGAACCCCTCTTGATTGTGTGGTTGGCTGCATTAGTGTGATTTTGAAGCAAGTTCAACCTATCACTAAAGTGGGGGATAAATGTAGTGTACTAAAATGCATACCCTTACATTTTCACACTTTTTTGGGCAACCTTCCTTTATTTATCCATCTTGGTGGATTAATTGGACCTATTTTATGTCCAAAAGCCTTATGAATGGTATATTTTCCTAGTTAATCTCAACATTCTGAAATGCATAAACGATCTCCTAATGATTCTGATATGTGTGTCCCTAATTCTAGGTTGGGACGAAAATGCCACTAAGGGAGTCTTTGTCCCCCTGAGGTCTGAGGACCCCAATTTTGAGGTATTTTATTTGGGCCTCTTTTAGGTGTCTATGCCCCAATTTTCATCACTTTGGACTAAGATGTGACCTAGGGTATCTTAGTCCTCCTTGAATCATTTTCAAGATTTAATTTCAAATTCTAGCAGAATTTAACCTCCTTCATTTAAATAATTCATATTTTGGCCTTGTTTGATACAATTTCGGGATATTAAGCATAGATTTAAGTATAAATACAAGGTTCATTCTCTCATTTTTTCCTTACAAGAATTCATTAGATCCTAAGTATTTTGTGAGAGAATTCAAGAGAAATTCATCAAGTACTTGGAGCCATCATCAAGATTCAAGCATCATGTAAAAGGCTATTCTTGCATCATGATATTTTTGTGCAAAAATTTGTGATGTAGGGTTTTTATCTAAGCAAGAAAGAAATTCAATAGCTATCAAGAATTTCAAGATCCATATCCATTTAACACAAGTTTGCAGCCTTTACAAGTATTTGTTGAGTTTTAGCATTACATGTTGTTCATTCACCATCTCCTTCATTATTCTATTCTATTTCAAGTTTTAATTACCAACAAGGGGTTTGACCAAGGAAAACCCCCATTCACTAAAAATCAACAAGTTTTTCCCATGTTGCATATTTGTGTTTGTAAATCTAGGTTGAACACTTGAAGATCACTTGGAGTAAAAATTTGTAAAAGTTGCAAAGTTGCATTACAAAGTTATCATCTTCATGAAAACTCACCTTCGGGCTAGATCTAGTTGTTTCAGAATCTCAAATCCAAAAGGAAGCAAGTGCAGATCTGGGAGCCCATGACCACATTTAGACTTTTTGAAAATTCAGAGTAGGAATAATTCACCATCTTGGGTGTCTTACTCCTCCCAAGCATATCTTTCAAAGATTCCTTCAGATCCAATTCTGACATTCGAATATTTTTTGTGTGCCCAAAAAATAGTAGTGGGAATAATACACCATCTTGGGTGTCTTAGTCCTCCAAGACATACTTTGACAACTTCTTTGCATTTCTAGAATACGTATTGCATCTCTATACCTCCCATCTACACATACCCTAACTTGGTGTTGCTTATTATCTATATTTGCATCTTTCATTTAGCTCATTTTAGGTTATTTGCATATCATTTTTTTTTTCCAAAATTATCTTTTCTAAGAATTTGCTTGGTGGTGAACCCCTTAAAACTGAAAATAACCCCCTCATATGCCCTCCTAGTTGTGAATTGACTCACCTTGTGAGGTTGATATAATTAGGTGACCTAGGTAGAATAGCAAAGAAGGATATCCCCCTCTTTCCCATTTCATTTATGCTTCAAGAATATTAGAACTTTAAAGTGGCCATGGATGTAGATGATGCAAATTTTCATGAGTTGAATGTGGAAGATAAAATAATTATAAAAACTAATCTTGGTATGCCTACAAATCCACTTTTCAATTCTATGGTGAAACTGGCAATTGCCACGAATCTAGGTACATCTTCAAATCAATCTTTGAATGATATGGAAAATTTGATTCTAGATGATACTCATATTGATCAATCATAAGATTCTAGATATAATATTTTTTATATCGATTCTATTTATAGACAAGTTTTAGAAATAGATATTGAAAATGAAACCCCTTTTGTTGGTCAAAATGGTAATACTTTTGCAGTTGAAAATGAAATACCTTGTGTTGGTCAAAATTAAAAAAAAAATCTTGTTGAACTTAAAAGTCCTTTTGTTGTTGAGATTAAAAATCCTTGTATAATCTTCCTAGTAAGTTTTCTTGCAGACAAATAAGAACATATGTAAATCGATTATACAAATTTTTTTTTTCAAAAAACTATCATTTCAATGTCAAATGAATGATACAACTGATGAAAATGTGGAAAATGAGAAATGTAATAAAAAAGTTAGGCATTTTTGTGAAACAAGAGAAAATGAATCTCTTAAATATGCTATATCTACTATTTCTATTGTCATTGAGACTATTAGATAAAAGAGTTGATCTAAAGATAATAATGTGACATGATGAGCTATACCATCTGTTATATTTAATAAAACACCTTTTGATAAAAAAATGTTACAAAAAAATAGTGGAATTCTAAAGGGTATGTGTAGGATCATGCTGGGCCAAAAAATGGCAATATGATGCGTATGTGGTTAATGACTTCGTTTTACCCAAAATTGATGAAACGAAAAGGGTTTTTAAAGGAGGTTATCAACTTTCCACCAATATAAACTAGGCTTTACTTTGAATTTAATAAATTCTTATTATTTATTTTCTATTGAATAATGACTAAATTCTTGATTAATAGGTAAATTGAAATACATCTATAGCTTTCAAACAATATCACATTTTTTGAATCCAAAACATGCATCACATTATATTATTTGCATACTATAATATTAAAAAATAAAAAAATGAACTTCATGAAGTTTTGACCAAATTAAGGTGGTCAAACATACAAGTCTTTATATTTCTTAAAAGTTGTAATAAAAAAATTATCATTAATTATTTACTTTAAAACGAATTACAAAAAAATATTCATCACATCAGGACATGAGTTCTCTACTTATATCTAAAATATTATAAAAAAATATAATCATTTTAATGTGGTTAGGGTGGTCATATAGACACCTACTTCTTATTTTTTGCCTGAAATTGAAGTACTACTCTATTGAAATTTCAAATTTTCACCAAATAGATATTAATTTTTTGTAAATAACTCTAGTAGTTTAGAAACTAAATTCATTTTTCTAAAAATTCTATTCTTACATATATTTTTGAAATAATATAGATAACTTATTCAAAATTCTATGTCAAGTTGCCTAACTTTGATTTTTCTAAATTTTTTGCCATGTAAGGGCCTATATTTTCTATGATGATCCTACATATACTCTAAAAATACATCCTAAAACATTGCTAAGATCAACAAAGAAAAGAGGAAGTGTAGAAAATGATCCAATCAACCAATGTTGGAGTTTTAGTGGTCAACTCCCAAGGTCAGAGATGAAATTGAATATTGAAATCAAATCTTTGGTTGAAAGATATTGGCTTGATAATACTAAGGAATCATCTAATGCTAGATATTTTTTTAAATTTAAAGTGGGATCTAAAATTTGTGATCCTCATCTGGCACACCTATTAGACACAACTCAAATTAAATTTTATAGAATTGTTTTAGGTGATTCAGTGTTACCTAGAAATAGTAGCATATGTCAAAGATCATTTAAAAAATGTAAACCTAGGTATGTCAAAATTCAAAAGCAATTAATCTCTTTTTGTTGTCAAATGGATTTTCAAATTTCACTATTGTTATGATGTTTGTCAATATATATGTTATACTATACATACTAACATGATTATGTGATAATGTAGTACTAATATGCCACCTAAAACAATTAAGGAGTCTATAAAAAGTTTGTTTTGTGAAAGATATAATGGGAAATTATTTTATTTAACTTCATTTATTTCTATACAATGCACTAGTTGTTTACAATTCTTCATTCTTAGGAGTTTGTATGCATGAAAGTGCTGAAAATTATTTTGAACAACAATTAATGGATGTTAGAAGATTTACAAATGTTTCTTGTTCTTTAAAGGATGAAAAAATTAAAGTGTTACAATTTAATCATAAAAACAATTAGTGTACATGCATTCATACCAAATTTTAAGAGTAATGTTTTACCAAAATATTTCAAACAATATCAACATGCTCGGTTGCTTGATGGATAGTTTCGCACATGTACAAACATATTTATAGTTGGAACTATACTATTAGTGGTTGATTTTGTAAAAAACTATACTCTTGCTCCAGAAGAGGAAATATAAGCACAATATTACAATTTAGTGTAGGTGGCCATGTTTGTTTATATTGTATATAGACATGCAAATGATAGTGTAGAGGATGATAGAATTTTTTTGAGGGAGTGTCAATTTTATTTAAGTGACAACTGGTTATACTCGTCTAAGTTTGTTCAATATTGTTTCAATATATTTTATACAAATTTAAGAGAAATAGGAATCCATATGATAGAGCATCTCATATGGTCAGATAATTGTACAAGGAAATTCAAGAATTCTTGAATTTTTTATTGGTTAAGTAGGGTTCACAAGGAAAATAATGTCCAACATATGTGGTGTTTTTTAAAATTGGAATGGTAAAGAAGAACATGATGGAGCTCGTGCATGTGTTAAAAGAACTATTGATAGAGAAAAAATGAAATTTGAGGATGTCAAAAAATTGAAAGATGCACATGCGATTGTGGATTGGTGGAATAAAAATTATCTATAGGATAAAGAAAGCACTTTATATTTTAATGATTATTTTGGGTTTTATTGAAGAAGAGAACATTATACCTAGACTTGATTATGAGATAATTTTTTGATCTACTAAATGGAATTCATTTAATATTTTTAATTCAAGAACATGGACTATCTAGAAAAGAGAGCTTATATTTTATGTGATTTTGGTATTTTAGGAGATTGGAAAGAAAGCGAGAATACATAATGGTTTGAAGAGTGAAATAAAATATAATTGACACCTACATAAAGGCATGATCAATATGATACAATGATAAAAATAGTTAGGTATCGTGGAAGACCTACTAATAAAGAGTTATGGATAATTTACATTTAAGAGCATGAGGAAATCATAGATGCATTGTAAAAAATAAAGGATACAGATGGTACAATGGAATAAGTAAATATAGGTAAGTATATACATAGTTTTATATATTTAAATATATATTTTGTTGATATATTCATATTGCTTATATACATAGTTAAAATTCATTTATTATCAATTTTTATCCTTAAGCCTTCATCACATCCATCACATACTTTGAGACCAAAAAGAGAGGATGTAGATTCAACCTACAAGATGGGATATTTGTAAATAAAGGTAAGTATATATATATAGTTTTATATATTTTTATGATATATTGATATTGCTTATATACACAATTATGTTTCATTTATAGTCATTTTTTATCCTTAAGCCATGGTCACATTCTTCACATACTTCGAGACAAGAAGGAGGAGATGTAGATTCAACCCACAACATGGAATACTTGTAAACATAGTTAAGTATATATAGTTTTATATATTTAAATACATGTTTTGATGACATATTGATATTGCATATATACATAACTAAATTGATTTATTATTTTTTTGTATCTATAGATCTTGTAAAAATTGGGGGAAATGCATGAATCAATGATAGTAGCCACAAAACTACCCAATTCAAGCCATAATTATCCTAATCTAATAATGAAGTACAAATCACAGTAATGAAGCAATAAACCTCAATTCCTATTTCATAGTTGAATCAGATCCATTTCTCTTCTCCATTTTTCCTCTTTTATTCTTAGATTTATAGTATGCAAGATATATGATAAGATCAATATTGATATTTGATAGAAAGATCTCAAGATAATGATATGATAGAAAAATTTCAAAGATTTTGGTTTTGCAAAATTAATGATATGAGAAAAAAATATTGAAGATAGTGGTTAAACTTCAAATGAGAATGCTATATTTATTTTATATAAATCCCAATTCCAATGAAGGGTGAGGATAAAGTGATGAGGTATGATGATCAATGAATAAACTAATTGAGAGAGAAAGAGATAAGGATGGGAAGGATAGAAAAAAAATCAAGAAATTAGTTGAGATTTAGGGAATGGCTAAGAAGAAATAAATTAAATAGTAAAATTATTTAATTTAAGAGAGGGAAAATGGATAAATAAATGATTATAAATAATTATTTAATTACAGAAGAAATATGGAGTGGGAAATATTAAGTAATTGAAAATAATTATTTAATAAAATATGAAGTAAAATGATAAATAATTAAATAATTAGAATAATTATTTAATTATGGAGGGAAGAAAATTATAAATAATTAAATAAATAGGATTTATTGAATTATGAAGGGAAAAATATAATGAATGATTAAATAATTATTTAATTATAGAATAAAATGGGAATGGATACTTAAGTAAAAAGTAATTTATTTAATTATAGAGGGAAAATTGGGAATTAGTGATGAAATTTAAATAAGTTGACATTTATTTAAATTAATCAAAAAAAGAGTAAAGATAGAGAGAATTAATTAAATAGTTAAAATTTAATTAATTAATAGGAGAAGATATCTTTAGGAAATAATTAAATAATTAAAGTCATTTAATTATGCAAGAAAGAAGGTGAATTAGTGATTAAATGTTGCTTGCAGGCTCAAGACATTTTTTAGTGTCTACATTTTGCCCCTCTTTGACACAATGTGCTTTTAGGAATTCAATCAAAGAATAATTAGGACAATTTGGCTCAGGGCCTACCCTAGTACACCCTAATCGATGCCAGATAGGATGATGTCCCCTCAAAAAAATTAACAATTTTCAAAAAAATTACAATTTTTTTTTTGCAAGTTTATGGACAAGCTAATTTCATAGGTGCGAGTGCAATGGCGATGAAAAAATAGGCCCAAAATTTGATCTAGGGCTTGAGATTTTCACTCAAAAAAAAAATTGATGCAACCAATTATGAAGTTAGGGGCCTTATTTCATCAAAATAGGTTATGAATATGCCCTAGAGGGGAAAATAGGTCATTTATGTATTGTGAGTTTAGAGATCTAGGAGCTCTAGTTTGAGATTTTACATAGATCTACAATCAAAATTTTGCAATTACTAGTCATTGTTCATAAACTATATTGATTGTGATCATTTGGGTGTGTTGACAGCTCAGGCGGGGCAGTATGCATCTAATCCTTGGTTCATAATTTTTACATTTGTTGGTAGATTTTATGGCTCAAAGAAGGGAAAACATATGCGATATAGTTTATGTGCCACACTTTTTATCACATTTACCATAAGTTTAGTATCGTGCACTGATTTACACATCTCTAAAATGGAAACACAAAGGTGTGACATGGGATTAACCCGCTAACAATTGTTTGGTGCACATGAATTGTGATGGTTTACTGCAACTATATGATAAAATAATGCATGTATAAAACTACAGTTCTAATTTTGGATGGGTGATGCATGTGTTAAAGTATAACACATATGAATAATATAGTGGCTTATATGTGAAATCAGCTCATAATTGTGTAATGTGACACATATGACATTTTGTGTGATACATTTGACTGATAAGCCAATTTAAGAAGCTCTTGATTTTTTTTTGAATATGCAATAGATCCAATAGGATAATTTAGGTACTATAATTAATGTGATGAGATTTTGTGAATGTAGTTGAAACTTCTGTTGATCTACATGTGAGAGAGTTGACCAACATCGTTCACTCTACAAGATCATCTCAGTCAAGGAGTAAGATACCCTAGTTACACTTGTACTTCGTCATGTGACCTTCGTTCCCATTATGTGGGCTAATAGGTATTTACTCATGGTGTTTGTAGAGAGATGACACTCGAAGATGAGTTTCGTCTTCCTACTGACTAGAGAGGCAAGAATGACACTTGAGGATGTGTGGAAGATCTTGTGGCTTCCTATTCATGGAGAGTGAGTGCTCTATGAACCAAATCGGGGATTATCTATAATCTAGAGGGTGTTCGAGACTCAAGATCTTGTGCAGCTAGGTATTGAGGACTATGAGATTAGATAAGACATCCTACCAAAAAAATATCATAGATTGATTGTGATACTATGCACTTTTATTAGGAATGTGGTCATTCCTTATTAACGAGGCAACAAATATTCAGTGGAGTGATGAGAGATGTTGGAGACGATTATGGGGTAGGCGATAGTTTATTCTTGGGCTGCCTACCTATTAGTGATGATATATTTTCAGCTACATGATGTGGTGTATAGGGATGTGTATTTTATTAGTTGTGGGGTGACACTACTCATGGTATGTACATGGGAGCATATTTTTATTTCATACAACATATGGATAGGTACTTTCCTCTGGGCATGCCTTATGTTTATATTTTTGTAGAAGCAATGACTCAAATATGGGTTGACGATGTGGGGTATTGGAGGTATGGTATTGATCTGTTGGATGGGTTTACATGGAAACCATACAAGGATTGTGTAGATTGGGATGATTATTAGGAGAACTTGTTGTAGTAGTGACACACGAGATACTTGATTGGGTGGAAAATTTTGACTCAACACATTATTGAGTGACATCTACCAGGGAGAGCTCTTAGGTAGTTTTGGGAGTGATAGGGTGTCCTATTCGTGATAGCAGATTATGTGAGATCAATGAGAGAGGTCTAATAGTGGGGTCCAATGATTATCTTCCAAGTGGCCATGTAGGAGATTATAGGGTTACAACCTATTAAGTGGGTGCAATGATCGATCTGACTAATGCAAGGACTAATTTGGAGTATGAAACATGATGGCTTGTGCATAGGTCTACACTTTTTATAGATCCAAATCATCCAAACCTTGTGGATAGGTTATGTATGGTTCCATGGGGTAGATTCCTAGGAAGAGGGCAAGGGAGAGGAATTCAAGATGGTTTAAATGGAGATGTAGATGATGATAGATATTGTGACAAGGGAGATAGAGGGATAGGTGATCATGGGAGGGGGAGAGATGATAGGGGTAGGCAAGGTAGAGCATGTCTACCACCTAGACGACCATAGAATATTCCTTAGAGGTTGCAATCCATCCTTGAGGAGGGGGAGAAGATGGTGGATGAGGTAGTCAATGAAATTGGTGAGGAGGTGATGGTGGGGGAGTTTGTGGTAGAAGAGGCAAAGGATGATGATGTGAAAATGGGGGATGAGGTGACAAGGGATGTGGCTATTGAGGAGGAGGGCTTGGAGGATATCCCTATTAGGAATGTGTATTATGGATGTGTTTTAGGAGGAGGCTGAAGATGTAGCTAAGAGATCGAACTGTAGATATAGGCACTGCAGTTGTAGGTACATATGTTATAGACTTAGGTAGATAAGATACTTGGGTTATAGGGATAAGTGTAGGCGGGTGATCCCATATATTGGTTTATAATTTGTAGCCAAATTGGACACTAAACTAATTTTTTCTAACTAAATCTTCACTTTTGGGCAGCTACAGTGACTAAACCACGAGGAATTTGAAGATGATGAAAACTAGTGATTTGTGAAATTTTGTCTATAGATTATAAATATATATTTTTTCAAAAAAAATGAATCAAATAAAACTTCTTTTTCCATCTCTTTCAGAAACTATTTGTTTTAGTAAACACCATTTTAAGGAGTGATGCTCACCGTATACAACATAATTTTTTTTCCATGAAGTTCAAAATTATATTTTTTTCAAATTTATATTTCTAACTATGATACCTAACTCTTTCATTTGGCTTTATAGTGTTTTATTGAACTATTTTTCCTTAACTAAGTTTAGAAGCCAAACCAATTATAATTCAAACATAGGCAGACTGTATACAACATAATTTTTGTTGTATGTATTGAAATTCAATTTTTTTTTATTGGATCAAGGATTTCAATATCTAGTGCACTGATATTATTCAATTTTTGTTTTTGATAATCTACTATTTTTCCACATGCGCAGAACAAAGAGCTTGATTTTCAGTGAAAAACCTATATTCACAAGGAATAAAAAATAAATATAATAATTAAATTAAATTTATTTTAAATTATAGTTTTTGGGAAGCTTATAATAAGGAATACATACTTACAATTTTATTTTTTTAAATGAATTCATTTGATTTCCCAAAAGGTAAATCAAAAGTGGTTTTTTATCAGCATTTTGGTAGGTGTAAAAGAAACCCCCTTATAGGTATCGTTTAATACTAGCAGGGTTCTATCCAAGGGGGTTTGATCTAAGGTGGTTTGATCAAACCCTCTTCAATTGGAATCCTTAAAATAGAACTTTTTAAGGCTTAAATAATTATATTTTCTTAAAATATGTGATTTTAGAAAAAAATTAATATCTCCCAGAAATTGTAAACCAACATTGTGGGATCACCCAGACACTTATAGCCGAGAGGGACATGAAAGTGATAGGGTGTAGAGGATCGAGAAATGGTATATTGAATTCATTTATTAGAGTGAGTGGGCCCATTGCAAATATTACATAGACCTTGTAATGAGCCAACATGGAGGCTCAGTATTACAAAGATTTATATGAGTGGGCAATGCTGGTGACTGCTATGGCACCAAGATTCTAGAGCTAGAGCCATACTAGGTCACGGTCATGGAAAGAATAGTGTAGTGTAGTTGTATCACAAAGGAGATACCCATATGATTGGCCATCCCATCATTCTCATGGAGAGTAGTGAGGACAGAGAGAGGATAGGGGATCACCATCAGGACCATCTCCCTCTAGTGATAGAGGACTCATAGGCTAGATCTATTTTCATATGATTTGGATGTGCTCGTATTTTTGGTTGAGCATGTGAGCTCAATTTTTGAGACACATTATTGTTTGATATATATGAGATGCATGATTTGGGAGGTGTCTATATGATGTGCATGATTATATACATATGCTTCCTTATTTGATAGATTTATTTGATGTGATGTTATGATATGCATTTTATGGTTATGTGATGTTTCCTATATGAGTTATGAATTATGATTATATGATGTATGGTTTATGCTTATACATGTTTATGGTATATGGATGGATCCACATGATTCTATCTTATGCATATTTAGGATGATACTATATGTTATGAAATGTGCTACATAATGCTTATATGGATTATGATTCTACATGATGTGATGTGATGGATATTTCTTTTATGTATATGTATATGCATTTATTTGTGTTTGTCACAACACATAATTATGATAACTAAAGGAGTGGAAAAATAGGATGTTATTGTGGAAACAAGATTAGTGAAAAATAAATAAAATGTGAATGGGATGAAATGAAATTAACATCTTGAGATCTTGCTAATAAATGATCAAGATTTTATTTTATTGCATGGTTATCATCACAAAACATTGATTATGGAAATAGATAAAGAATAGAAAGATATGATATAGACCACAATGTAATATGTTATCCCTTGCAAAAAAGACACATGAAAAAAAAGGAATTCCATGACTCAGACTATAAACCATAAAACCTTGTCAAAATATGTGAGCAAGTAACCACATAGCATCTTAGTTCAAATGCATGAAAGCATGAGATCACCTTTAATTTTCATAGTATATTTTTATTATGTCAAGTGGAATCTCAATCACATACAAGGAAATCAATTTCCCTGGTCATATTGCCAAGTTAAATAGAAAGAAAAAATGAAAGAGAAAAATGTCATAATCCATCATCATTCCTCTCATCACTTGTGCACCTCCTTGAGGTGCATAGTAACATCACCAAAGATAAATTACAGAAAAGATAAGACAAACTAGACCAACATAGTCAAAAACCATCTATATATTATTTCCAACGATAAGTGTTTGTATGATCATTTTTTCAGATAATGAGTGTATGGTTTCAAAAAATGGATCATGTTGTATAAGACTGAGGATATTGATGATAAAACATCCTATATAAGACAACTGATAGGATTGTGTCTATTTTCATGGATGACACACCTCGTATAAGACTAGGGACTTTATTTCAAGGATGCAACAACCTATATAAGACAAATGATAGATAATGGATGGAGTTTGGTTTTTGAAATGAGGCGTGAAATATAAGAACTAGGTGAGTGCATGATCATGGGGGTCCAAAAAATGGTGATATGACCCAAAAGTGGTTGATGACAATTTTTTATCCAGATTTGATGAAATTAAAAGGGTTTATTTATAAAAAAATCATCTTTTTACCAATATAAGATATAAATTATTTGGAATTAAATAGATAATTATTATGTACTTTCTACATGTATTCCTACTAAAGTGTTGAACTATAGGCTAATTGAAAAAAATCTATAATTCTCAAACATTTTCTCACTTTTTGAATCCAAAAGATGTGGCACATTCTATACTTCTCATACTATAGGACAAAACAAAACAAAAAAAAATATTTTCATAAATTTTTTACGAAGTTATGGTGATCAAAAAATCAAGTTTTAATATTTTAAAAAAAATTATAAGAAAAAATCATAACTAATTATTTACTTGCAAAAAAGTATTAAAAATAATGACACATCTAAGCATGTGTCCTCTACTTATATTTAAATTTTCAAAAAATAATATCTATTTTTTCCTTGTACTTAGGTTGGTTAGACATACACCTCCTATTTATTTTTTTTCTAAAAATTTAATACTACTATATTGAGATTTCAAAATTTTGCCAAATAGTTTTACTTTTTTCCAAAAGAGGACTAGTATCTTAGAAAATGCATATTGAATTTTCTACAATTTTATTTTTACATATTGTTAGTGTGTTAAGTTTTCCACTTAGGGTAATTGCTCTAGGTGGTTTTTTTCCTGTAGATTAGGTTTCTCACCCATTTGATATTTTCATGGGTTTAAAAGCCTGTACAATATGTATTTTTATCATCTCAATTTATTCACTCTTTCTTCATGAAATACTTATGCTTATCTCGTACATTATGAAGGATTTTGTTGTAGATGGTTATTTCGGGAGGTGGATGACACCAACATGATATCAAATCCAACCATTTTGCAATCCTTCCTTTGAGATTTTTCATCGAAGTTTGTTTGAGATATTTTTTTTCCCATAAATTTAAAAGTTACTTGTTTCCCGTTTATGCCTATTGATTTCAGTTTACGTATGAAGCTGTCAATGCTGAAGCATTTTTGTTCCTCTGTGAGGTGTGATTTTTGGATATCTTTGAGGAAGGTTGCAATCAAATTTAAAGGTCGATTTCATTATGGAAGCTCCATTTGACTATTTGAAGGCCATTATTTTGGCATTGGGGCTTTTTTATATCTGTGATTTTACTATTTGAAGGACTCCAATTCAAATATGAGGCGATTTGACTTGCATTTTTCCTAACCTGTGATATGGAGAATTTGATCTTTGGATGCTAAATTCAAAATTTTTGAGGGGACATTTGAAACCCTAGGCCGCATTACATACTGGCGTGATTTGTATTTGGAGGCCCCAGTTCAATTGTTGGTTGGGCATGACAAGCTCTCTGCCAGGCCGGCGCCACAGATTCACTGAAGGTTGATTTTAATTGGAAGGGGCGATCTTTGAATCACAACAGTCATGAATTGAAGGGCATCAATTATGTGTAGAGACACATTTTCTTACAATACCGTATCAGTTATCATCAAAGGCCCAATTTTGCACTGGAGGCGTGATTTATTATGATTGGAGGTGTTTGAAGGAGTTGATTTTCTCTCAAATTTGTTATTGGAGGCACTGATATCAGAAAGGAAAGGTTGAGGGGATGAACACTTGTGGAGGCTTCAAATCTTCCTACTGAGGTTGTCAATCTTCTTGCGTAGGCTGCAAAGTTCCTTCACAAGCCTCGATTTGTTAGTTGGAGATGGTATTTTTCTCTTTAGAGGCATGCGCGCCCCTCACAGGCAGATGCAAATCTTTGCGAGCAACATTTGATTAGAGGTGGCATTTCAAATTATCTCTTAGTTTTTGTGAAGCGTTCAAAGATCTAACTCATGTAGGTGCTTTACCTATTGGAGGAGTTTAAATTAACTTTATATTTTATAAAGTTGCAGAAAAATAATTATTTAGGGTTTCCAAGTAGGTTGAAGAGGAGGTAGGTCAGATTGTTGGACAAATTATTCCACATTGGCAACATGGTTACCTTTTTTGTTGTTTAAAAATATTTGCAGTAACTTTCATTAGTGTGAGCAATTCTCATAAGAGGTTATTTTTCTTGTGTGCTTCGTGGAGTTTTCTTGGTGTTAGCATGTAGACTAGGTAGAGGGCCAACCAATTTTTGCATGAAATCAGGTTTAATTCTTCTTTTTTGGAAGTTTTTTAAAGAATTATATTTGATTTTTTTTTAAGAATTCAGTTATAATGGTTTTTTTGGAGAAAGGGAATTCTATGCAGTCGAGTGATATTGTTCTCACCTATCTTAGTGAGGAGAATATATTTCCATATTTGTATAATGAATTTCCTATTCCAGACACACGTAGTAGGTATATGATTTGGAAAGGATTTAGGGTTAGGGTCTATGGAGTTATTTGTGAGCTAATAAACAATGAGGACCTTTTGGATTGACTTGTTCATTTTGTGAGCCCTTATGTTCTTTGGACTTACCTTCTACAATCATATGGAGATCCCGATATACTGCCATCTCTCGATGACCCTCTTTCCAATTCCAGTGTGTCTCTTTGTTCTTAAGAGAAGATAGACTATGCTTGTGATGATTTGGAGGTTGTTGAGACTTCAAATGAGGTTGTGGATTCTTCAAAGGTTCCTAATTCTTTGTCAGAGATAGTTGATCCACCTTCATTGAGTACTTCCATCATTCTTGAGCAACATGATTATCATTGTCTTCCTGATTGGGATTCTTATTTTTCAAAAAATATTGAGGGTATATCCTTTTTATTTGATGATATTTTTGGTATAATTTTTTATCATTCCATCTCAATCTGTAGAGAATGTTCAAAATTAGTTTCCAGTGGTACCTTATTTTTGACCTTCTATTGTGATTGGGCATATTCTTGATTGGTTTGTGGCATCATCTTCTAAGGTTTTGGCGACACATGAGCAGATTTTAGAGACATCATCATACATCTTCATGCTTCTTCCTTTCAATTCATATCCAGAAAGGGAAGAATTCTTTCATTTATACTTGTTTTTTGTTTCTTCCAAAAAGAAGACAAGTTGTTTGTCGATATTGGATCGTGTTTTGCCTTCACACACTTACCATTTTTGCAGGTGATTATGCATTGTGGGGGGCTATATAGTCTCTCTCTTTCCCTCTTATGCGGGGGCCATTGATTGTATATACATTATGTATGTATTCATTTAGGGGTGATATTGATTCCTCCATCCATGTGTCATTTTTGTTTTCTTTTCTCTCTTTTGGAGAGGGGTTTTCTCCCAGAGGGTTTTTCTCATTTCTCTAGTTGTGAGAGATTGCATTGTAAATGGGTACCTAACATGGTTGTGTAGCTGAGACCCATATTGTATTTTAATTTTGTATAATAATTATCCCTAAATTTTCACTCAAGGGGGGTGTTAGCATTTAAAGTTTTTCACTTAGGGTAATTACTCTGGGTGGTTTTTTCTTGTAGAGTAGTTTTCTCACCTATTTGATATTTCAATGACTTTAAAATCCTATATAGTTTTTATTTTTATCATCTCAATATATTCACTCTTTCTTGGTGAAATAGTTATGCTTATCTCATACATTATGAAGGATTTTGTTGAAGATAGTGATTATGGGAGTTGGATGACACCAATACATATTTTGCATATTATGTTAATAACCTATTCAATTTTTTACATCAAGTTGCCTAACTTTGGTTTTTTTGAATTTCATTACCATTTAAGGGCCTAGTTTCGACCCCCATGATCTTGCAATGACCAAGGTAGGTTAGTGCAAGATCATGGGGGTCCAACTAGACACTTAAGTGGTTTTGAAATTAGAAAAAATAGAGTTAGGAAATTTGACATAAAAATTAGATTAATTTATTAACATAATTTTAAAAATATGTAAGAAAAAATTTGTAGAAAATTGAATGTATTTTATAAGATAGTAGTCCTTTTTTGGGAAAAAATAAATCTATTTGGTAAACATTTGAAATTTCAATATAGAGGTACTAAATTTTTCAAGAAAAAATAAAAAGCAATTGTATGTTTGAAAAACCTAAGTACAAGTAAAAAATAACATATTTTTTGAGACTTTCAATATAAGTACTGGACACATGCTTAGATGTGCTGCTTTTTTTTAAATTTTTTTTGCAAGTAAATAATTAGTTATGAATTTTTTAACTATTTTTTTTTTTAAATATTAAAATTTGTTTGGCTAACCGCAATAACTTGGTCAAAATTTTATGATTTTTTTTCTTTTGTTTTATCCTATAGCATGTGTAGTATGGAATGTGTCGCATCTTCCAAAATATATATTTTTTAAACCATTTACGAATTATAGATGTCTTTCAATTATCTTATCAATTAGGACTTTAGTTAGAATACATGTAGAAAATCAATAATAATTATCTATTTAATTCCAAATAAGGGATATCTTGTATTATTGGAAAGCTCACAATTTTCTCAATAAACCCATTTCATTTCATCAAATTTGGATAAAAAAATCATCAACCACTTTTTTATCATATTGCCACTTTTTGGACCCCCATGATCCTACACTAAGCCACCTAGGATCTAGTTTCGACAATGTTTCATTTTGTATAAGACTAGTTCATAGCTGATAGGGATCACTAATATTTTTAGGCACCTAGTTGAGTTGAAAATACATAAAATATAAAAATTAAAGTACAAATTTGACAAATTAAGTATAGAACAATAATTAATAGAAATAAAGATCTTCATGTCAAATTTGGGATCTTACTATGTAGGATGTTATCAAGATCCATAAATGTCAACATGATGCCCTATCACCCTCATCAAATGTTATCATACTTTTATATTCTATGTATCCAATTAAAATTCAGAAATAAAGTATAGAATTTCAATTCCTTTTCTTGCATACAATATCTCACAATAAAAAAATACCAAACTAGATGGGACACAAAAAAATAAAAAAATATTAGAACTAGAATATTGAATTGTGAATTGAAATTGAACTAGAAATGACAAGGAGAAAGGTAGAAACAATATAAACCTCCATAAGGGAATAAATTCAATAAAATCCTATATCTATAGACAATAAAATTGTTAGGGATTACTAAAGAGAGGTGCCAAAACTTGAAAAAATGTTAAATATAGAATATTAAATCACTATTTTAGAATTAAAATAAAATTCATGAGAAAGGTAGATAGAATGAAAAACACTATGCGAGAAAAAATAAAATAAAAACCTCTATGTAGGAACAAAAAAAATTGGGGATTAAGTTGGAATTTGGAAAGAGTAGTTAACCCTTTATTTAAACTTTCAATTTCTAGAACTACTAAAAAATATAAATTATGAAAATACACTATGCATGCTTAGACAATCTACATCTAGGAATAATAATACGATATCGAAATGAAATATATAAGAATAAAATTTATGGAGTAGAGGAAGGTACACTATAGTGTGTGTGTTTGTGTTTGATAAATAAGAAAATAAAAAAATAATAAATATTACTAATTAGCGTATATCTAATATTGTAGAGAGATACATTAATAAAAAAGCAAGAGAACAAACTTGCTTCATAATATTAACAACTTTTAGAGCATTGGTCTAGTCTCACAAAAAAGGCAACAAAATCAAGCTTTAATAATGGATTAATATAAAATATTTGCAACTAAGATAGTCAAAAGGAGGAGAGAAAGAGAGTAATTTATTATTATTATTGTTATTAATTTACTTTTGGGGGAGGAAGGAGAGGACATTGAAGTCATAATTGAGCCAATAAAAATTTCTAGGAGAGAATATATTATAACAAGTGAAAATAGTATTTGGGTGGGAGAGAAAATATTTAAATTTTAATTACCCTTGGGATGCTAGTGTATTATGGAGACATATACGTATTGTAAATTAGGATTGTGGGAAAATTTCTCAAAATTTCACACAAAATCGTAGATCAACAAGAATAAATAAAATGTGATAAATAAATTTGATAATTATAAAATAGAAAAGGGTCAAGGATGAAATCTTAGGACACTCTAAAGAATGTGAAGGGATCAAATGTCAAATAACATACATAATGAATTATAAAACATTTGATCTATGTAATTTAAATCTTTATTGATATTAACTTCTATTTCGTTGTTCAATATAAGGTTTTTCATTCTATAAGTTTTCATATTATTTTACATGGAAAAATAGTTTAAAATTATCTTATGTGATGTTAATTTACTTATATTTGATATTTTTGTATGTGTTCCAAAGTCTAAATATATTATAAAATGTTATTATTCAACATGAAGATTTATATTTATATTATATTTTTACACCTCTTTATGCATTTTTCTCTTTCAAATGTGATAACATAAGAATAGATAAGGAGTGATCATTTTAATCCTAGAAATTGATTGAATCATATACCTTTTCTACATGTTTTAGGTTTTCCATGCTTGTAACCTTGTGCAATACTATTATCCTAAAAAGTATATTTAGGCCATAATTTTATTTTAGCATGCATACTAGGAATTTCAGTATCAGTTCCCTTATGTAAATATTTATAGATGGAGTATAAGGTTTCCTAAGTAATGTTAACATAATTTCTTATAAATATTTGCAGTGGTATTGCCTAGATTATGTAATTATGCATATGGGTACACCTATGTGTTTGTATTGTCAGGGTGATGTAATTTTGTATATGGGTCATGTAAATGGGTTAGCAGTAGTAATGCTTGTTCTAGGGTTTTCTCATTTTATTTTGCAAGTATTGGGATCTTTAGGTTTTCCATGTATCTATTGTAAGTTTGCTTTTTATGGCTATGGCTATTTATGTAGGATGTCATGGGTTTTGGGGTGTCATTTGGGAATTTTTTTTATATGAAGAATAATGTTGTAGACATATACTGGTAGCATAAACCATGTTTTATATATAATGTGTGTTTATTATATATTAGTATAAATATATGGGCTATTGGCCTTTTGTTTTCAAAAAATATATATTTTTTGAGACTAACTACTACCAAATTTTTTTTATTCTTGATTATTTTTTATATCACCTATAGTTTATTAGATAATTCCATGTTTATGATATTGTTCTTGCCACGATAGCATAAAAAGAAATTGTTTCTAGTTTAATGGATCCATGAAATTGAAGGATTGGATCTTCCTTCCATAAAGCTTAAGTGAATGTACATGAATCCTTCATCTTGTCTTCATAATCCTATTTTTCTTCTCATCCTCCTACTACTAATCATTTTTTCTCTCTTCTTCTTCCTTTTCTTCTTCTTTTTCTTCATCTGGTTCCTAATCTTCTTCTTCTTTTCCTTGTTCTCATTCTCCTTCTCATTATTTATTTTATTTTCTTCTTGAATTTATCTATTTAAAAAATATCATTCTATTTCATCTAAAAAAAATATCCTTAGACAATGATACATACCATTTACTAACCTCACAATATAAGGATAAAAAATTCACATTCCATAATTTACTTTTTCCATGATCACTTTTATATTTTCTCCACCACTATAATGCATCCACATTTCATAAAAAATAAGGAACCCCCATTAAAATTAGGTTTTAAAAATCTCTACCACATAATCAACATTGGTTGAATAATTTTTAATTATTTTTCCTTAAAAATAGAAATACATTTAAAAAATCCCTAATATATTTTAATATGAATTATACAAATATAAGAATCTAAAAAATATTCCTTGATGTTTAAACAAGGTTAAAGATAATCTATGAATAATATTAAAAATAATATAATTATATTAATATCGATGATTTAAACCCTATTTTAGGTTACAATTGCTTTAGATGATTCTACAACATTAATAAGAAGTTAGAACAAATCATGGTCATTTTAAACATATAGGCGAATGTTTAAAAAGTATGAATTTTCCTCACATTTTTTCCAAATAATAGTTTTGATACTACTTGATAAGACCTGCATTTAAAAAAATGGAAATAATGTAAAAAATAGAACTCACACAACATAAAAACATTATGGGCCAAGATGCCACAATATCTATTGTATGTATAAATAGAGTAAACCTTGAGGTAGGGTAACATTTTGCAACACTCCTTATGGAAGCAACCACTACAATATATATACAAGAGATTCCAAACATAATACTATGTACTAAACACACATATTCATAATTAAAATCTCCTCCTTTATATGGACCTCCTCCTAATAACATGATAGAGGGGTAATACCAATTAAGGCCTACTCATCACCTAAAATAGTTCATTACACAAGTTTTCTATATGGCCCAATATAACTAACTTAAAAGGATGTGTGTCATTTGTTAAAATTTACTTCCATATAGATACATTATTACACCATATCCTAAGGTTCATAAACATCAAAAAATTACACGCCCTTGAAATCTAATGATAATACCATATCCAAGACAAAATGAGACTCTATATAATCAAATTTAAAATATTACAACTTTGCTAAACTAAATAACCATGGAACAGTTCTTGACCAATGATAATTTATACAATGGTATATAATGGTAGAAAACTAAGTTCAAATATATCGTGGAATGTTATCCCTTGATAAAATCAAGGTTGTATCTTCCACATTATAAATCAAAAACTATTTTTAAAATTTATTAAACATTTATAACATGTGACTAACCTATATACACATCATGACATAGCTTAAGAATATTTTCTATTAGGTTGAAAACAAGTTAACCACTTAATATCTCACTTTAGAATTATTTTGTTAGTATGGTAGGAATAAAATTGTAGGTACGATAATAATTTTTAGATTTGTGAATAATATGAGATGAAGGATCAAACAATGAACAAAACACCTTCCACACAAGAGCTCTACAAAACAAAGATTTCTTATTCCTCAACAATAAAATACTTACAAAATGAATAATACAAAGAGAGAGAGAAACTATTTATAATAGAAATCCTAAATGATAAAGGTATTAGATCATGATTAGTGTCATCATCTAGTGTGATTCGATAGAATGATCTAATAATAGCTCTTTAGTTAATAAAATGAAACACTCCTAAGCTTAGCTTAAGTGCATGAGAATAAAGAAAGTAGAATAAAAATTAATTAAAGATTAATTACTTATTTATCTAATGCATGATTTTTCTAACACCCTTGTTTAGTGTAACTTAGGGAGTAGCTAAAAAATAAATCAAAAGCATGAAAAAAGAAAATAAGACATGAACGAGTCCCAACAACTAGGCTTGATGAGGTACCTAGTACAATTGAATTTAATTTTATCATAACTAGACAAAAGGAGAAAACCTCATAGGAAAAACTCCTCCTCTAAAGAGGCAAAATATTTTATAAAAACATGAAGGAAGAAGGCCTCATAAAGATTCCCCAAGGAAGCCTTCCTTCACCCCAAGCATCAATTGCAACCAGATATAATGAGGCAATGCTAAAATTATCATGAAGATGTCTACAACATGCTCCTCTATAGGAATGTACTCCAAGGTGAGAAAACCATATTGGATCAATTGTTGTATGAAGTGCATGTGGATCTCTATGTTCTTTCTACACTGATGCTCAATTGGATTGTGAGAAATGTGTTCATGCCTCTTTGGTTGTCACACCAAAAAATAGTGGGACTATCAAGAGAATACTTGAGCTCCGTTAATGAGAGATGAAGTAGGAAAAACTCCTAGTTGGCCAAAATAGCTACATGATACTCAACCTTTGTGGATGATAATGCAATATAAGATTGATTCTTGAAAGATGATGTAATGGGGATAAAATCAATGGAAAAAGTAAAGCTAGAAGTGGAATTCCTATCATTGACATCACTAGCCCAATGTAAGTCACTGAACCCAATTATCTAAGAATATTTTTAAAATAAATAAATAGATGGGATTTAAATATGGAATGGGGGCATGATGGACCAATATTATTGTTTTCATTAGGAAATTAGATCCCCACAAAGAATCTACTAACAACCCTTAGGTGAATAAACTCAATGGGTAATCTTGTTGATTTCCTTATGCTTGAGGATGGGGGTTTAAGCATAAACAACACTTTTGGGAGAAAAACTAAAACTAGTAAATCAAAAAAAAATTCAAGCTAACAAATGAATATTGAAGATTAAGCATTTAAAATTGAGAGAAACGGTAAAAATTTTGGTAGATATGGGAAGGGAAAATACTATGCACTTATCACAAAACACTATTTGTGGAAGCTATCTTGAGACTCATTTTCCTATGGGTGAATGGTTCTTTGTAGGGATTTCCAAAATTAATTTTTGGGTCATCTACTTCTATGTCCATGCTTCCAAATACTTTAGGTTTCATAGTTAGATAGTCAAAAATAAATTCAAGATCTGAGTTTTGGTATCTTGACAACAAATGAAACATTGCAAAATTTCTCTTTTGACATCTTCAACTTTTCTTCAACCTATGAACCTAGACAGACACAAAAGGGGAAATTTTGTTTTTTTGGTGGATGGGGCTTTTCCTTGGTCAAACCCCATTTTGGTAATTAAACCTTCAATTGAAAAATTTATAAAAAGAGGGAATGATGAATGAAAACTTGTTTCTTGTAACTCACCAAACCCTTGAATAAAAATCTTGAATTTAGATCCTTGAAGGATTTAAACTTGCATTAAATGGATAAATTTTATGTGGATCTTGATGAATTTAGTTGATACTTGAATTCTTGAACTTGATCTTGAAACCTACATCACAATGTGAGCTCCAAAAAAATGTGTGAATAAGTTACATAACATTAACATGATGCCTGAGATCTTGAATGCTATAAAAAATTCTTGAGAAATTTCCTCTTCAATGCTCTTGACAATAATATTTTCTCATATGAAAGTTTCCCTCTTGCTAGGTGATTTGAATTAATAAAACAACCTTGCTTTTATAGTCTATGATTTTCTAATTTCCCTAAAATTAAACATTACAAACCAACATTTGAATATTAATTTCTAATAATTAGAATTTGCCAAAAACATATTTTAAGTTTTTTTCAAAGGCTTAGAGAGGAGCCATTCTCCCATAGGAAAATGGGTCCCAAGTTCGTACTTCTGGGACACACATTGTTCAAGGTAAAGTGTTAAGTGTTCGCATTAATTATTATCGGGTTTCCCCTTCAAAAAATATCATTTATTAGGCTTGTAAATGTAAAATAGGGCTTATTAAGCCATAATAAGTCTATTTTAATTAAGAGGGCCCAAACAAAGTGTGAAAATATAACGTAAAATTTTCTATAATACTTTTAGCCCCCACTTTAGTGGAGAGGATGAGGGCAAGCATAAAGTCACACTAAATTAGAAAATATGTACCAAAAGGGGGTCCAAGTGTACAAATGTTAGTGAGATATGATGAGAAAAATCAAGGAGGGTACACAAGGCCCCAAGATCAAGATACCATGGCAAACCAACATAAGCACAAAGGAACACACACAAGATGTATGATATTTAGCAATAAGACAAGATATGCACAAACACACAATGTTAAAGAATAAAAGAAAAGGAAAAAGGGTGGATCAAGCCTCGACTATTTTTCCAACTCAATGTGGATCAAGTCTTAGTTGTTTGTCCAAAAAAATTTATAGGTGAAACCTATTGTCCACTATGCAAAAAAAAAAATCTCACACGAGCTAGTGAAATCCACTATCCATCCATGTGAGCCCCTCAAAAGTGGCTAAGTGAGAAATTCATGACAAGTCTACAAGCTCTCATCCTATAATGAGAAAGTCTTGCCAAATCTATAGGCTCTCATTGTACTAATGATACCAAAGTTATACCTCAAATAACTTTGATAAGGTGCAAAAAAATATGATCAATATGCTCTAGGAATGCTACAAGAAATGTCAAAATATTAATGCCAAAATGAAATAACGCTTATGTAAAGTTCACACTTACTAAGATATGTATGTTATTATCACCAAGAAGGGAATAAGTGAACAATGAATGGGGGAAAGATGCCCCCCACTTAAAATGTCAACATACTTTCTTTGTTAGTATTTTAAGTAGAAAGAGAGGAATATGTGATCCTTGAAAAGAATGTGCACCTCAAAAAAATAGTTATCCTTGCCCCTCAATCATAGAAACAAAGGAAATCACCAAGAACTATCATATTATTGTGAATATATGGTTTCACTTGAGCTTGCACTAACATGAATGGCAATGAGAAAGAAACATAAGCATACTAATTCCCAATAGTGATGAACAACATGATAGGATGAAAATCAATATCAATTAGAAGAAATAGGTGCTTCAACACAAAGAAGAGCATCACAGTGCTTAAGATGTTTACTTTTATCACTCAAAGCCTTAAATTCATTAGTAGAATTAAACCATGAACTCTATGATACATATGCACAAAATAAATTTTTGATGTAAAATTTCTTTCATGTTTTTGGAGGAAGAGTAATCAAGCAATATTTGAGAAGCCTCAACAAGATAGTCTCTTGATCAATAATAGGGGATATTTATTTCTTATCACAATATGTCATACAAATATTAGATGATAAGGAATTAAATGAAGATGGAGATGAAGGTGGTAAACCTAGACCTTTCTTGATAAAGTACATTACAGACTTCATTTGTTCTTTATAATTTTTCTCCATGTTTTCATGGAAAACCATTTTTAGAAAGGAGTTTGTATCCAAGGCCATAACGTTTTTCCAACTCGGATGAAGATATTTAATGCCTATGAGAAGGGTTGGCTTCTTCATGAGTACACAAATCCTTGATAGATTTTGTAAAGTTATGTATCTTCCTCTCATGAGGGATGGGATTTGAAGAGCCCCCATCACCACCATGGGGTAATTTTGTTGAGGTAAAACCAAATTGACCAAATGAAACACAAGTCTATTTTGGTTAAGATTGTGAGATTTTTTACTCTTTTATAAAGAAGGGTGTAAAATCTAATTAAACCCAATCACCCCTAAAACATGTGTTTGAAGATGAATCACTTGTATATGACTCTTTTGACTTTGAGGACGATATTTTGGACTCTTATTTGAAACAAGGTGTAAATCCTAATGACCTCCAATCATCATGTATACTATTTTTGTTATACATGTGAAAGAAAATTAGGATTAACATCAACTTATATAGGTTCTACCTTTGAGGTTGGAATAAAAGTATTAGGGGAGTTGGAAGTGTTATGATCATGTTGAACTGGTGATTTATAAATTTTTGATCTACTTCAACCATTTATGGGTAAATGCACCAAGATGGTTCCCAAAAAGGGGACTTAAGTGGACATTTTTTTTTTTGAAATCAGGAAATACTAACCTTTGACGTGAAATTGAGGATACTTACACCTAAAATTTTGTGATGGAAAAAAAAAGGATTCAAGTGCTCTGAGTCTACTTTCTAAACTACTAATTTATTTTGAAAATGGTGGAGATTAAGGGGTTCAAATTATGGACATAGACAAATTGGTGTTGCTTTTGTCAAAAAACCATAACATAGAAACTCTTGTATGACCCTCGTACGATGAAATTTTTTTAGTATTTTAAAAATCACTATAGTCAAAAGTTAGCTAATATTATGTAGTTGATGCATAATTTTTCTGATAGATCTTTTATGAATATTTTATTTTTTAATAATTTTCGAAGTGAACACTTCCCGAAAAGTAGAATTTTGGCCGTGCTCCCCCTACAAATTTTGGAAACTAAATGAATTTTTTCAATTTTTTTTTTTGAATTTGTAAGATAGATTCTAGTTTCTAAAAATGTAATTTATTTGAAAATTTGATGAGTGATTAGTTTATAACAAAAAAAACACCAAACACTTCTTTTCAGCAAAAAGGAGACATACAAAAAAAAAAAAATGGATGAAAGGCTTAACAATGTAAAAAAGTTAAAAAAAATTGCATCGTTGGATAGCTAAGAGATAACCTAACATTACCCATGTGTTCGATTTTTTCGATATTGAACCACATACAATTCTAATGGTGAACACGAACCTAACTATGTGAAAAATTATAGAATTTACAAAAACAAGTCACTAGTCGTTGAGAATTCCTTGCAAACCTTTGGTTTCATATTCCAAGGAAAATACCAATCCTAAGGCTTGGGTATTCCCAAAGAAAGATATAATGCAAGTGCGTTATAATGCGCTCATGTTATATCTTAGTTTTGACATGTTTTGTGAATGCATTTTTTATGTTTCGTAAATGCATTGACAAAACAAGAGCATGTTATAATTCGCTCGCATTCTGGTCTACATTGAATTGTTTATCTTCTCTTTTTCTTATCTCTTTCCATTATTTATCATTCAAAGAAACTATATACATGAAATAAACATTTAAGTATAAGTTGAAATTTACATATGGACATTTACTTTCTTATACTTTAAGTTATATTTCATGTATATCGTTAGGATGTTTGAGAATGGTTTCAGATCTCTAGGAGTTATAATACAAATTCTAATTTCTAGAAAATCTTAAAATTTTCAGACAGTCAAATTTTAGTAATCAGCATGTCAAATTTCAGTAATCAAGAAGTCAGATTTTAGTAGTCAACAAGTTCTATCATATTTATCTCTCACTATCTCCTCTCTATTCTCTATCTCTCAACTCCCTCTCTCTCTTCCTTCCTCCGTCTCTCCCCTCTCTCTTCTAGTTTTTGGAAGATCTCACAAATTTCAAACTTAGTCAAATTTCAGTAGTTAGAAAATTGTATTATTTCTCTCTATCTTACTCATTTTTATCTCTTACACTCTAGACCTCTCTCTCACTATCTTTATCTCTTTTTTTGACTCTCTCTCCTTTGATCTCAAGATCTCTCTCTCTCTCTCTATCTCTCTCTCTCTCTCTATCTCTCTCCCTCTATCTCTCTCTCCTTTTCCCTCTAATTCTTTCTATCTCACTTCTCTCTCCCTCCCTCCCTCTTTCCCTCTCTACTTACCCTATCTCCCTCCCTCCCTCCATCTCTCTCTCTCTCTCTCTCTCTCTCTCTTTATATATATATATATATAATATATATCTACCTACCTACCTCTCCCTCCATCATTCCCTACCACTCTCTCTATTTATTTCTAGCTAACCTCTCTCTCATCTCCCTCTCTCTCCCTCCATACTTCTCTCTCCCTCTCTTCTTCCCTATCTACTCTCTATCTCCCAATATCTCTCTACCTACCTCTACATCTATCAAACCTTACCACTCTCTCTCTAAACCTCTCTATCTCACCTTTCTCTCCCTCCCTACCTCTCCCTTCCTCCCTCATTCCCTTTGTACTTCTCTCTATCTTACCTCTCTGTACCTCTCCTTCCATCTCTACGTATCTTTATCTCCTCTCTCCCTCTCTCTACATACCTCTCCTTCCACCACTCTTTATTTCTCTCTCTCACCTCTCTCTCCCTCACTAAATCTCTCTCCCACTCTCCCTTACTCTCCCCTCCCTCTCTACATATCTATATCTCCCCTCTCCTTCTCTACCTAGCTCTCCATCCATCACAACTTTCCACTCTCTCTATTTCTGTTTATCTCACATCCCACTCTCTCAATCCATACATCTCCCTCTCCTTCCCTCTCTACTCTCTACCTCCCTAATCCGTCTCTACCTACCTCTCCATCCATCACTCCTTAACACTCTCTCTACACCTCTCTATATTGCTTCCTTCCCTCCCTCCCTCATTCCCTCTCTACTTCTCTCTCTCTCACACTAGATGTCTCCCTCCATACCTTTTACCCTATCTACTCTCTATCTCTCCTCTCCCTCTCTCTCCCCCCCTCTCTCTCTCTCTCACTCCTCCCTTACCCTCTCTCTCTCTCTCCTATTTATCTCACCATTCTCTCTTTCCCTCTTTGTAACTCTCTACTTCTCTATATGTCGTCATTCTCTCTCTACATATTTTTATCTCACCTATCCCTCCTTACCTCTCCCTTCCTCCCCTCTCTCACCCACCTCCATCCTTCCCTCTATCTCTATCTCCCTCTATTTCTTTGTATCTCACCTATCCCTCTCTACCTGCATATCCCTTCATCACTCCCTACGACACCCTCTTTATTGCTCTCTATCTCACCTCTCTCTTACCTCTAGGGCTCTACTTCTCTCTATCTCACCTATCCCTCTCTACTTGCATATCCCTTCATCACTACCTATGAAACCCTCTTTATTGCTCTCTATCTTACCTCTCTCCTACCTCCCTCTCTCCCCCTCCACACCTCTCCCTCTCCTTCCCTCTCTACTCTCTATCTCCCTAATACCTCTCTACCTACCTCTCCATCCATCACTCCCTACCACTCTCTCTATACCTCTCTATCTTGAGTCTCTCCCTCCCTTATTCTCTCTCTACTTCTCTCTACCTCTTTGTATTTCTCTAATTATCTTTTATCTCCCCTAGCCTTCTCTCTCTCACTCTCTCCTCTCTATCTCACAATTCTCTCTTTCCCTCTTTATAACTGTCTCCTTCTCTATATGTCACCATTATCTCTCTACTTATCTTTATCTCACATATCCCTCTTTACCTCTCCCTTCCTCCCCTTTCTTTCCCACCCTCCCTCCTTCCCTATATCTCTATCTCTCTCTTCTTCTCTCTATCTCACATATCCCTCTCTACCTCCATATATATCTATCACTCCCTAGCACACTCTCTTTATTTCTCTTTATCTCACCTCTCTCTCACCTACCTTTATCTCCCTCCATACCTCTCCCTCCATCTCTCCTTCCTTATCTACTATTTATCTATCATGTCTCTCTACCTCTCCTTCCCTCTCTACCTATATTTATGCCCTATTTCCCTCCCAACCTCTCTCTCTCACCAATCTATCCCCCTCTCTTTCTCTCTCCCCCTATGATGGTTGAGAGTGTAAGGTTTAGTGTTTAAGGTATAGGTTTTAGGTTATATGGTTCAATATATAGGGAATAGGGTTTAGGGTTTAGAATATTAGGTATAAAGTTGAGGGTATAGGGTATAGGGATGAGGGATGAGGTTTTAGGGTTTAAGCTATAGGGTTGAGTGTTGAGGGATAGTGTGTAGGTTTGAGGGTATTAGGTTAAGTGTATAAGGTATATGAATTATGGTTTAGGATATTGGGTATATAGTTGAGCGTATTCGGTTGAGGATATTAGGTTTAGGGTTGATGGTTTAGGTTTTGCAATTTATGTACAAGTTTAAGGGTTGAGGGTATGAGGTTAAGTGTATAGGGTATAGGGATTAGGGTTTAGGGTGTAGGTTTTAGGGTATAAGGTATATGGTAAAGGCTTGATACTGTAGGGTTTTCCATTTAAGTATAGGGTTGAGGCTCGATAATGTTTATGGTTTTGGGTATAAGGTTGAGGGTGTAGGGTAAAGAGATGAGGCTTGAGGGTCTAGGGTTTAGGGTTTAAGGTATAGGGTTGAAGGTTTGGGGATAGTGTTCAAGGTTGAGGGTATAGGGCTAAGTGTATAGGGTATAGGGATTAGGGTTTAGAATAATGGGTACAGGGTTCAGGGTATAAGGCTAAGAGTATAGGGTATAGGGATTAGGCTTTAGAATAATGGGTATACGGTTGAGGGTATTGGGTTTATGGTTTAATGTTCAAGGTTGAATGTAGGGTTTAGGTTTTAAGTATAGGGTTGGGGGATGATGTTTAGGGCTTAGGTTATATGGTTCAAGGTATAGGGTATGAGGGTTAAAGGTGTAGGGTTGAGGTATAGTGTTCAAGGTTGGGGGTGTAGGGTTAAGTGTATAGGGTATAGGGATTAGGGTTTAGGATATTGGGTATAGGTTTGAGGGTATTGGGTTTAGGTTTGAGGGTTTAGGGTTCAACGTTTAAGGTACAAGGTTTGATGTAGGATTTAGTGTTTAATTATAGGGTTAAGGGTTCAGGGAGATGAGGATTGAGGGTGTAGGGTTTATGGTTTAAGGTATAGGGTTGAAGGTATAAGGTTAAGTTTATAGGGTATGGGTATGTGAAATATCATCATGGAAAGAACAAGGCCTTAAGTGGTGATGAAAATTTAGAAAATAAGAGTGAGGCAACTTGATGTAAAAATTTGAATAAGCTATCTATATTATTTGAAAAATATGTAAGAATAGAATCTATAGAAAATTGAATTTAGTTTCTAAACTACTAGGTTTATTTTATTTTTTAAAATATATTTAGTGAAAATCTAAAATTTCAATGTAGTAATACTTAAATTTCAAGGAAAAGAAAGAAGTAGGTGTCTGTCTGACCACACTAACCACAATAAAATGATAATATTTTTTTATAAGATTTTAGATATAAGTAGAGGACTCATGTCCCAATGTGATGCATATTTTTTTGTAATTTTTTTCCAATTAAATAATTAATTATGATTTTATTATTACAAATTTAAAAAAATAAAAACTCGTATCTCTGACCACCTTTACTTGGTCAAAAATACATGAAATTAATTTTTCATTTTTTAATCCTATAGTATGTGAAGCAGAGAATGTGATGCATGTTTTAGATTCAAAAATGTGACACTGTTTGAAAGCTATATATGTTTTTCAATTAGCCTATCAATCAGGACTTTAGTTGTAATTCAAATAGAAAATGAATAATAATTATTTATTAAATTCAAAGTAAAGCATAATTTATATCAGTGGAAAACTGAGAATCTCCTTTAAAAAACCTTGTCATTTCATCAATTTTGTGTATAAAAAAGTTGTCAGCAACATGGGCCATTATATCACTTGCATATTGCCATTTTTTGGCCCATCATGATCCTGCACATACCCATATAGGGATTAGGGTTTAGGGGAGAGAGAGAGAGAGAGACTTGAGAGAGGGTGAAATTGGTAGCTATATTGCCAATTTTACCGAATTAGCAAGCGAGTTGCCCACTGGCTTGCCAATTCAGTGAAATTAGCAACCTAACTTGCATTGTTTGAAAAAATGGATCCAAGAAATAGGGTCTATAGGAGACCCCATTTCTTGGACCCATAATTTAAAAATAGGCCACTCTATTACCAATTTCACTGAATTGGCAAGACAATGGGCCCACTAGCTTGGGAATTTGGTCAAATTGGTAACCTAACTTATCTTGTTCGAAAAAATGGGTCCAAGAAATGGGGTCTCTCAATAATTTACATCATCTGGAGACCCCATTTCTTAGACCCATTTTTTCAAAACAGGTCACTACATTATCAATTTCACCAAATTAGCAAGCCAGTGGGCCAACTAGCTTGGCAATTCAGTAAAATTAGCAACCTAACTTACCTATTTGAAAAAATGGGTCCAAGAAATGGGGTCTCCCGGTGATTTACATCACTCGAAGACTCCATTTTTTGGAACCATTTCCTCAAATAGGTCACTACATAGCCAATTTCACTGGATTGTTAAGCTAGTGGGCCCACTAGGTTGGCAATTCAGTGAAATGGGCAACCTAACTTACCTATTTGAAAAAATGGGTCCAAGAAATGGGGTCTCTTGGTGATGCTTGTTTGAAAAATGGGTCCAAGAAATTGGGTCTCTTGGTGATTGACATCACCGAGAGACCCCATTTCTCAGACCCATTTTTCAAACAGGCCACTACATTTCTAATTTCACTGAATTGGCAAGCCAGTGGGCCCACTAAATTGCCAATTTTGTGAAACTTGCAACCTAACTTATCTTGTTTGAAAAAATGGGTCCAAGAAATGTTGTCTGACGGTGATTTACATCACTAGAAGACACCATTTCTTGGACCCATTTTTTCAAACAGGCCACTACATTGGTAATTTAATTGAATTGGCAAGTTAGTGGGTCCAAGAAATGGCAACCTAACTTGCTTGTTTCAAAAAATGGGTCTAAGAAATGGGGTCTCTTGGTGATGTAATCACTGAGAGACCCCATTTATTAGACCCTTTTTTTTTCAAATAGGTCATTACATTTCTAATTTCATTGATTTGGTAAGCTAGTGGGCCCACTAGCTTGCCAATTTGGTGAAATTTGCAACCTAACTTGTCATGTTTGAAAAAAACGGTCCAAGAAATGGGGTCTCCCAACGATTTCCATCATTAGGAGACCCCATTTCTTGGACCCATTTTTTCAAACAGGCCACTACAGTGCCAATTTTACTAAATTCTCAAGCCAATGGGTCCACTAGCTTGGCAGTTTAGTGAAATTAGCAAACTAACTTGCCTATTTGAAAAAATGGGGTCTCCTAGTGATTCAAATTATAGGGATACCCCATTTCTTGGACCCATTTTTTCAAACAGGCCACTACATTTCCAATTTAAATGAACTTGCAAGCTAGTGGGCCCACTAGCTTGCCAATTTGGTGAAATTGATAACCTAACTTGTCTTGTTTGAAAAAATGGGTCCAAGAAATGGGGTCTCCCGATGATCTACGTCACTGGGAGACCCTATTTCTTGAATCCAATTTTTAAAATAGGCCACTACATTGCCAATTTCATCGAATTGGTAAGCCAGTGGGCCCACTAGCTTGGCAATTAGATGAAATTAGCAACCTAACTTGCCTATTTGAAAAATTGGGTCCAAGAAATGTGGTCTCCCAGTTATGTAGATCATTGAGAGACCCCATTTCTTGGACCCATTTTTTCAAACAAGCCACTACATTCCCTATTTGACTGAATTGGAAAGCTAGGGTAGAGGGTTTAAGGGTTAATGGTAGAGCGTAGAAGGTTAAGGGTAGAGGGGAGAGAGATAGGAGTGAGTGAGTAAGAGAGAGAGAGAGAGAAACTTGAGAGAGGTAGAGGGGGTAGGAGGGAGAGAATTAAAAGAAATAGAGAGAGGGAGGGAGTGGGAGAGAGATGCAGGGTAGAGGGTTTAAGGGTTTAAGGGTTAAGTGTTTAGGGTTTACTATTAAGGGTAGAGGGTGGAGGATTAAGGGTAGATGGTAGAGGATTAAGGGTAGAAGGGAGAGAGATAGATAGGGTGATTGAGTGAGAGAGAGAATTAAGAGAGGGAGAGGGGGTAGGAGAGAGATACTTGAGATAGAGAAAGTGAGGGAGTGGGAGAGAGATATAGGGTTTAAGGGTTTAAGGGATAAGTTTTTAGGTTTTACGATTAATGGCAGAGGGGAGAGAGATAGAGGAAGTGGCTAAGAGAGAGAATTGAGAGAGGGAGAGGGGGTAGGAGTGATAGGGTTGAGAGAGAGAGTGAGGGAGAGAGTGGGAGAGATATAGATGGAGGGAGGGTTAATAGGAGAGGGTAGAGAATTTAAGGGTTAAGGGTTCAAGCATTTAGAGTTAAATGGTTAAGGGTACAAGGTAGATGGTTTAGGGTAGAAGGGAGAGAGATAGAGGGAGTGAGTGAAAGAGAGAGAAACCTAAGAGAGGTAGAGGGGGTAGGAGGGAGAGACTTGAGAGAGAGAGATGGAGGGAGTGGGAGAGAGATAGAGAGAGGGAAGGTTAAGGGTAGAGGGTAGATGGTTTAAGGGTTTAGGGTTTAGGCCTAAGTGTAGAAGGAAGAGAGATAGAGGGAGTGACTGAGAGATAGAGCCCTGAGAGAGGGAAAGGGGTTAGGAGGGATATGGCTAAGAGAGATAGAGGGAGGGAGGAAGTAGGAGAGAGATAGAGGGAGGGAGGGTTTAGGTTTTAAGGGTAAGGGTTTAAGGTTTAGGGTTAAGGGTAGAGGGTTAAGGGTTTAAGGGTTAAGGGTAGAGCATTAAGGGTTAAGGGTAGAGGGGAGAGAGATAGAGGGTATGTGTAGGATTATCATGGAAAAAATAGGCCCTCAAGTGGCAATGAAAACTCAAAAAATCAAAGTTAGGCAACTTGACGTAAATTTTTGAATAAGTTATCTATATTATTTCAAAAAAATCTAAGAATAGAATCTGTAGAAAATTGAATGTAGTTTCTAAACTACTAGACCTTTATTTATTTTTTAAAAATCTATTTGGTCAAAATTTGAAATTTCAATGTAGTAGTACTTAAATTTCAGGGTAAAAATAAGAATTGGGTGTCTGTCTGACCACCCTAACCACAATAAAAAGATAATATTTTATATATAAGTATAGGACTCATGTCTCGATGTGATGCATATTTTTTAATAATTTTTTTCCAAGTAAATAATTAATTATGAATTTTTTTTTACAACTTTTAAAAAATATAAAAACTTGTCTATCTAACCACCTTAACTTAGTCAAAACTTCATGAAATTCAATTGTTTTTGTTTTAATCCTATAGTATGTGAAGCATAGAATGTGACACATGTTTTGGATTCAAAAAATATCATACCATTTGAAATTTATAGATGTTTTTCACTCAACCTATCAATCAGGACTTTTTTCATAATTTAAATAAAAATAGATAATAATTATTTATTAAATTCAAATTAAAGAATAATTTATATGGGTGGAAATCTGAGAATATCCTTTAAAAGCCCTTTTCGTTTCATGAATGTTGGGTAAAAAAAAGTCATCAGCCACATGGGTCATCATATCACTTACATATCGCCACTTTTTGGCCCATCATGATCCTGCACATACCCTAGAGGGAGTAAGTTAGAGAGAGACCTAAGAGAGTGACAAGTAGTAGGATGGAGTGACTTGAGAGAGAGAGAGGGAGGGAGTTAGAGAGAGATAGAGGGAGGGAGAGTTAAGGGTAGAGGGTAGAGGGTTTAAGGGTTAAGGATTTAGGGTTAAGGGTTAAGGGTAGAGGGGAAAAATATAGAGGGAGTGACTAAGAGAGGGGGAGGGGGTAGGAGGGAGAGATTTGAGAGAGAGAGATGGAATAGGATAAAGATAGAGTGTAGAGGGTTAATGGTAGAGGGTTTAAAGGTTAAGGGTAGAGGGGAGAGAGATAAGAGTGAGTGAGACAGAGAGACTTGAGATAGGGAGAGGGTGTAGGAGGGAAAGAATTAAGAGAGAGAGAGAGAGGGATGGGAGAGATAGAGACTCTCCCTAATACCCCCCCCCTCTCTCAAGACTCTCCCTCCTACCCCATCACCCTCTCAGGCCCCTCTTACTCACTTCCTCCCCCTATCTCTCTCCCCTCTACCCATAACCCTAAACCATAAAACCTTATCACTTAAAACCTACACCTACTATATACCCTTAACCCTATACCCTCTATTTTTCTCCCACTCCTTATCTCTCTCAAGTCTCTCCCTCATACCCCCTCTCACTCTATCATGTCTCTCTCCCACTCACTCACTCCTTTTATCTCTCTCCCCTCTACCCTTAACCCTTAACCCTCTACCTTGAACCCTCTTCCCTCTATCTCTCTCTCATTCCCTTCCTACGTATCTCTCACTCACTCCATCTATCTCTTTCCCCTCTACCCTTAACTGTAAACCATAAACCCTTAACCCTTAAACACTCTACCCTCTACCATTACCCCTCTACCCTCTATCTCTCTCCCACTCCCTCTCCCCCCTCTCTCTCTCAAGTATCTCCCTCACTCCCTCTATCTATCTACCCTCCATCCTTAACCCTTAAAAACTAAACCCCTAATACCTCTACCCTCTACCCTCTACCCTTTATCTCTCTCCATATCTCTCCATCCCTCCTACCCTCTCTCCATCTCTCAAGTCTCTCTCACTCACTCTTTCTACCCTATACCCTCTACCCTTAAATCTCTACCCTCTATTTCTCTCCCACTCCCTCCCTCTCTCTCACTCACTCCCTCTATCTCTCCTTTCTACCTATCATCCTAAACCCTTATTCCTTAAACTCTCAAACCTCTACCTCTCTCCCAATCCTGCCATCTCTCTCTCTAAATTCTATCCCTCTCTCTCTCTCTCTCTCTCTCTCTCTCTCTCTCTCTCTCTCTCTCTCTCTCTCTCTCTCTCTCTCTCCTCTACCCTCTACCCTTAACCCTTTAACCATCTACCCTCTATGCTCTATCATTATCCCACTCCCTCTCTCTCTCAAAAATATCTCGCTCATACCCACTCTCCCTCTCTTAGGTCTCTCTCTCTCTCCTAGTCAATCCCCCTATCTCTCTCCCATCTACCCTTAACCCTAAACCCTAAACCCTATGCCATCTAACTTTAACCGTCCCTCCCTGTATATCTCTCCCAATCCCTCCCTCTCTCTCTATCAAGTATCTCCCTCTTACCCCCTCTCCCTCTGTCAAGTCTCTCTCTCACACTCACTCCCTCTATCTCTCTCCCACTCCCTCTCTCCCTCTCTCTCTCAACCCTATCCCTCCTACCACCTCTGCCTCTCTCAAGTATCTATCTCTCTCAATCACTCTCTCTACCTCTTTCCCCTCCACCCTTAAGCCTAAACCCTAAACCATTAACCTTTAAACCCTTAACCCTGCCTCTCTCCTGCTCCCTTCCTCTCTCTCTCTCAAGTATCTCCCTGCTACCTCCTCTCCCCCTCTCAATTCTCTCTCTCACTCACTCCCTCTATCTCTCTATCTACTACTCTAAACCCTCTACCCTATACCCTTAACTCTTAAACCCTCAACTCTTAAACCCTTAACCCTTAAACTCTCTACCCTCTACCCTCCCTCCCTCTATCGATCTCCCACTTTCTCACTCTCTTTCTTAAGCCTCTCACTCCTACCTCGTCCCCCCTCTCTCTCTCTCAAACATAACCCTCATACGTCATCTCCCTCTCTTAGGTGTCTCTCTCTCAGTCACTTCATCTATCTCTCTCCCCTCTACCCTTAACCATAAACCCTAAACCCTTAACACTTAAACCCTAAACCCTTAAACCCTCTACCCTCTACTCTTAATTCCCCCTCCCTTTATCTATCTCCCACTCCCTCCCTCTCTCCTTCCTACCCCCTCTCCCTCTCTCAAGTCTCTCTCTCTCACTCACTCCCTCTATCTCTCTCCCCTCTCCCCTTAACCCTCTACCTTATACATTTGATCTTTAACCCTCATCTATCTCTATCCCTCCCTCCTCTTCTATACTTATCTTTATCTCACTTATCCCTTCATATCTACCTTCCTCCATCCCTCCCACTCTTTCCTAATCCCTTAACCCTATACCCTCAACCCTTAAGCACTCAACCATAAGCCCTTAACCCTTAACCCTTAAACCCTAAACCCTTAAACCCTTTACCCTCTACCCTCAACCCTATATCCTCAATCCTTAAACCCTTAAACTCAAGTAAAATCTCTACCCTAATCCCTTAACCCTCAACCCTCTACCCTCTACCATATAAATTGGACACTCAACCCTAATCCTTCAGCCTATATGCTCAAACCTATACCTCAAACTACATTCCCAATTTCACCGAATTGGCAAGCTAGGGTAGAGGGTTTAAGGGTTTAAAGGTTAAGGGTACAGGGTAGAGGATTAGGGTTAGAGGGTAGAGAGATAGAAGGATTGAGTGAGTGAGAGACTTGAGAGAGGGAGAGGGTTTAGGAGTGAGATAATTGTGAGAGATAGAGGGTTGAGGGTTAAGAGTATAGGATTTTGGGTTTATGGGTTTGAGGTTTAAGGACTTAGGTTTTAAGGTTTAAGGGTTTAGGAGGGGAGAGAGATACAAATATTGAGTGAGAGAGAGAGAGAGACATAAGAGAGGGAGAGGGGGTGGTAGGGAGAGACTTGAGAGAGAGAGAGAGGGAGTGAGTAGGAGAGATACTTGATAGAGGGAGAGGGGGGAGGAGGGAGATAATTGATAGAGATAGACGGTAGAGGGTTAAGAGTGGAGGGTTTAATGTTTTATGGTTTAGCATTTAGGGTTAAGGGTAGAGAGGAGAGAGATAGAGGGAGTGAGTGAGAGTGAGAGACCTTAGATATTGAGAGGGAGTGGAAGTTAGAGACTTGAGAGAGAGAAAGACCGAGAGAGAGTGATGGGTGGGAGAGATATAGAGGATAGAGAGAGAGAGAGTTATCTATTTAGGGTGGGAGGGAGAATTGAGAAGAGGGGGAGGGGTGGGAGGGAGAGACATGAGAGAGAGAGAGTGTTATCTACTTAGGGTGGGAGGCAAATACTTGAGAGAGGGGGAGGGGGTGGGAGGCACAGAGTTAAAAGAGGGGTAGAGATGGAGAGAGAGGGGGAGGAGAGAGAGAGACGGAGAGAGAGAGAGAGAGTTTTTTAGTTAGGTTGGAAGTGATAGACTTAAGAGAGGGAGAGGGGGTGGGAGAGGGAAACAAAAGAAAGATATATGGAGTTCTCTAGTTGTAGTGGGAGGGAGAGACTTGAGAAAGGGATAGGGGGTGGGAGAGAGACCTGAGAGATAAGGGATATGGAGAGAGTTCTTTGTTTAAGGTGGGAGGGAGAGGCTTGAGATATGGAGAGGGGGTGGAGGGATAGAGAGGTGGATGGATAGATAGAGAGTGGAAGGCAGATAAAGAGAGAGAGATAGAGAGATAGATATGGAAATGACTAATGTGGTGTGAGGGAGAAACCAAAGAGAGAGAGAGAGTGTGTGTGTGTGTTCTCTAGTTAGCATAGGGAGAGATACTTGAGAGAGGGGGATGAGATGGAGGTGGGGTAGGAGGGAGATACTTGAGAGAATGGGAGGGATAGAATTGAGAGATAGGGAGGGGGTGGGAGGGATAGACCTAAGAGAGAGGGAGAGAGAGGGAGATACTTGAGAGAGAGAGCTCTCTAGTTAGAGTGGGATGGAAAGACTTGAGAGAGGGATAGGGACAGGGATAGGGATAGGGATAGGGATAGGGAGAAGGATAGGGATAGGGACAGGGGCAGGGAGAAGGGGTGGAAAAGAGAGACCTGAGATATAGGAACTAAGAGGAAGTGAGAAATATTCTCTAGTTAGGGTGGGAGGGAGAGAAATGGAAGAGAGGGAGTGGGAAAGGGAGAGAGAGAGGGAGGGTGAGGGAGATACCTTAGAGAGACAAATAGAGAGTGTGTGTTCTCTCTAGTTAGGGTAGGAGGGAGATACTTGAGAAGAGGGGAATGGGGTGGGAGGGAGAGACCTAAGAGAGAGTGTGTGTTCTCTTGTAATGGTGGGAGGGAGAGACCTGAGATAAGTAGAGGGGACCTAGGAGGGAGAGACCTAAGAGAGAGATATATACAGGGAGTGAGATATATAACTAAGTGAGAGAGAGGGGTGGGAGGGATAGAATTATGGATAGACCTGAGAGAGAGGGGGAGAGAGAGGGTGTTGGACCTAAAGTGTAAGCCATAAATCATAAATCCTAAACCCTAAATACTAGACCCTAAACCCTAAACCATAAAGCCTAAACCAAAGAGAGAGAGATAAACACAAAGGGAGGGAGGAAGGTTCAAAGATTAAGAGAGAGGGAGAGGGAGAGTGAGAGGGAATGAGGGAGGGAGAGGTAGAGAGATGTATATAGGGAAGGATAGACAGAGAGGGGAAGGAGGGGGGAATAGAGATAGAAGTAGAGAGGGGAGGAGGGGGGATAGAGGGAGAGAATTGTGATAAATAGAATGAGAGAGAGAGGAGGGAAGGAGGAAGGTAGAGATATTGATGGAGAGAGGAAGAAGGGTGAGAGATACGTAGAGAGGGATAAGTTAGATAGAGAGAAGTAGAGATGGAAGGTGGTTGGGATGCAGGAAGAGAGAGAGAGGAGGGATGGAGAGAGACAGGTAGAGAGGGATAGGTTAGATAGATTGAAGTATAGAGGAAGGTGGGTGGGAGGAAGGGAGAGAGGGGGAGATAGAGAAAATTAGAGGAAAGGAGGGAAGGAGGGAAGGAGGAAAGTTGGGAGGGATGGAAGGGGAGACAAAGGATAGATATATAGAAGTATAGAGGGAAGGGGAGAGTGTGAGAGAGAGGTCTAGAGAATAATGGATAAAAAATGAGTGAGATAGAGAGAGAAATATGATACAACTTGCTAATTACTGAAATTTGACATGGTGATTACTGAAAATTTAACTACGTCTAAAATTTTTGAGATCTTCCAAAAACTAGAATTTGTTACTGTAACTCCTAGAGATTTGAAACATCTCTCAAAAATATTACCTATATACATGAAATATAACTTAAAGTATAAGAAAGTAAATGTCCAAATGTAAATTTCAACTTATACTTAAATGTTTATTTCGTGTATATAGTTTCCCTAAAAGATAAAACGAAGAAAGTGTGATGTAGATAAAATGGATGTTGCATATTAAGATGGTTAAATCTAACCTAACATGCATAAATATAAATAAAACAACAAATAATGAGATAAATAAACTAAAAATCAATTAAAACAATAATCAGAATAGCCTCACTGAATATAAATCCATTTCCTTGAATTATCTTGATTGTCCTTCTCCATTTTGTCATGTCGGTATTCTTGCCCTTATATGTTTAGTATGTATGCAAGCATAGCTTTCATGTATGTCTAAGAAAAATATTGAAGATTAAATTCTTTCAAAAATTGTATTGATTTCGGGAGGAGAAATAATGCCAAAGATGAGCCAATTTATAGAAAGTTGGTTTCCAAACGGTCAACTCATATTCGAAAGATAGATCAATGATCAAGATTATTGAATTCCATGTGATGTTAGATTCTCTGTCAGCTTGAACGTGAGTTAGGAAATAATGTGGGATAAAGATCAAATTAGAATAATAATTTAATCTGATGTTAAGAGTGTTCGAAAATAGAATGAATAGGAGTTCAAGATTAAATAAATGATTTAATCTTTAGTTGAAAGTCTTTGAAAATAGAAGAATTAGACTTTGAATGAAAAGAATAAAGTTAGAACTTGGAGAATTATTTGTTAGAATGTACACATGAATTAATTAATTAAATAAATATATTTAGTTAATAAATATTTTCATGTATATGAGTTAGAACTAGTTAACTAACTGGTTGTGACAGAGAATCCTTTCGCAGAGATGATCAGATATTGAATCCGGAGATAAATGACAGATTTAAATAGATCTCGAGTCAAATGGTGAGTGAATAATTAGATAACTGGGCAATAGAAGAACGTGACACAAAGAATTAATTATGAATTAAATATTAATTTAATTCCACATTCGAAAATTAAATGATTTAATTAAATAAATAATAATTTATTTTGTTGACTGAAAAGGTTAATTAAATAATTAAATAATTTGAAAAGAATATTTAATTATAGTCGAAATATGATAAGAGGTAAATTAAATAATAAATTATTTAATTCAGAAAGAGAATTTTTTAATTAGTGACGTAATTAAATAAATATGATTTATTTAATTAATCAAATAATTAAAAGGTTATTTAATTAATATAAGAAAGAAGTTTTTAGAAAATAATTAAATAATGAACATTGTTTAATCATGACCATGGACATTAGAAAATTATATCAAAAATGGTACTCATAGGCCTGTACAAATTTTTAGTGTCTACAGTTTGCCCCTCTTTGATACAATGTTGTTTATCGCATTGTGTCAAATAAATTGAAAAAAAGATATTTTGTATTGAAAGTAGGGTGAGGAAGGATGATGAGTAGGTATTAGTATGCCCCATCGAGAGAATAGGAGGGTTAAAATAACACGAGTGTGATCACAACATGGATGAGAGAACTAGAATATGAAGGAAAAAAGAATAGGGGAAAATAGATAAGGATGATGAAGATGTTGACTAGAAGAAATGTTAGCTCGAATAATTCAAAAGGTTAGTATTGATAAGGAATGGTTATTTGAAGGACATACAATCTTCAATATTTTTCCATATATATACTAAGCTTTGCATTTTATCATCATTGGGCAAGACATTGCACAAATGTATAGTAAACACCATGATATAAGATAGATCATAGGGTACAAAGTTATCCACCTATGAAAAATAGATAGTCGTAGACAAGGAGTGTCATAACTCATACTAAGGGAGAGATTGCCCCAATATTTTTGTCTAGATAGACCAGAGACAACAAAAAAATAAAAGACGGGTCATGAGACATCATCACTCCTCTAAATCCTTGAGGAAACTAGTAATATGACTCAAAATCCAAAGTTTAAAAAGACAATTGACAGACAACAGTCAAAGTAAAAGAGTCTTGAGACATCCTTGCTTCTCTAAATCCTTCAAGGGACATCCTTGAGAAAGCTAGTAACTGGACTTAAATACAAATCTATAAAAATATAAGACAAAATAAGATATAAATTCATAAAGCCAATAAAATAGTTTTCCAAAATTTGATCTTGTGTAATTGTTTGATGTTTGACATAGCCTGATGTGAGTGATAACACTTAATGTATAAGACGTTAAGTCTAGTTTTGACCTGTAATCATCTATGTAAGGCATGGAAAAGTTTGGTTTTAGAATGAAACCTGTTGTATAAGACATGATGGAACTTCAAAATTTTACTCTTTGAATTCCATTTTGTCTTGCCCTTGTCTCGGTCTGTCATATTGTTTGGGAAAAACCTAAGGTTGGGGTTTTTATTTTTGTCCTTCATGAAAATCCTAATGTTCTATGTTATGCCTTGGGTGGGATCTATTCATTCGTTACCTTTTTGGAGTGGGTTTTTAAATGACTTATGCCCCATTCCTTTGTCTAGGCAAGGCCCCTTTTGATAAACTAATTTAAATATTTTTCTTGACTTTATTATTCCCTAAGTCTAGGTTGGCTCGTGCCCCGCTTTTAAGAAACAACTTTAAGCCATCATTTTTCGTCGGCCTAGGTATTGTCCCCTTATCATTTTAATAAATGTTTTTCTTTTTCCAAGGAACAATTTTCAATGACTGTTGATCAACCATCGGTTAATCTCAGTCATTCCCCACAATCTCATGATGACCCCACCATAGTGTCTCAACTGATTGTGATATCACCAGCGAGTGCCACATGTCTCAGCTGGCGATGTCCAAAAGATAATCAAATTGCTTTAATATAATTTTTGGGTTTTAATATGTTATATGGCAGGTTCCGAAAGCGTTTACGAGATGCTAGTGCTCAAAATCAACAGAGATGTTATAATCTTGATGAAAAATATGCTCGATGGTTATGTTCAACGTTGGTGACTGTTTTGAGCAAATAGGATTGCCAATGGTGGAGATCAATGGTTGCCTACCATCATGTGATCAAAAGATGCAAGGTGTTTATTGATCGTGATATCATGGGAGCATGCCACATGTATTTCTTTGGTGATGCATAATGTGGCGGGCTTGGGCTCTGAGATGGAGATTATGTCAGCCTTTTTGAAGGTAGTCGTTCGATGATCTGACAAAATTGAAGGATCGATGATTGGAATTTGAATTCGCACCAAATGCGATTGGATCTATTGGCATGACATGAAAGTAAGATTTAATGGCAGATGAGAGATCTACTAGCTCGATTTGATCAACATAAAGTGTTTTTTGTTCATTCTATTTTCTCACAAAGTATTCAAGCACCTTTGCAAAGCAGTTTCAGAGCCAAGGATGAAGTTACGAGAAATCACAACAAGGATTCGGTCTTCTACAAAGCGTAAACTCCGTGAGTTGTTTTATGTGCTTCCTAGTTTATTTGTTTGAGGTTTTGGGAAAAATTATGGTGTGCTTGTCAGAAAGATTGTTAGTAGTTTTTTTTGGGTTATTGGTTTATTGAATTCTGGGAAATTGCAAGGTTTTTCTATAATTGTGTTTTCTGTATAGACCTAGTCTCTTCAAAAGTTTGAAATTTTAAGGAAGCCTTAGTTTATTTGAGATGGAACTGCCAAACCAACACGTTGGCCATGTTGATTATTTTTAGAGGAATTTGTATGATGATTTCCTAGATCAACTCGCTTTGTTATCAAATGATAGGAAGAGGTGTTTCATTTTGCTGCATGGAAGAACCCTAGGTGAAGGATTAATATGCAAGAATTAGAACATTACAGATGCTAAAGTTCCTATGACTGGTCTGGAGATCATTAGGCTATGGTATGGAAAACATAATTTACCTCACCCTTTCTCAAATGGTTTGAGATCCATAGTGCCAAATGTGTTCCCTGATGTGGATTTTCTCAGGTCAGTGGCGACACGTTATGACCCTATTATGAGAGTGATAAGAGATAATGATAGAGGGATCTTGTTAAGTGTAAACAAGGAAGAAATTCAATAATTTTTTGACTTGAGTGAACCTAGTTCATTCTCGGTTCAGATTAATCTTGAGGAGATGAAGCAGGAGTATGCAAAATCAAAGTCACTCTTCAGGTTGAAGCTACTTCCTCCTCTTTTGGAAAAGGCAGGTAGTTCAAGGATTTATATCAGCCCAAGTGACCAAGAACCTTTCAGGATAAGTTGCTTCACAAATCATTTCTTGGCCATATTTTATTCATTTTTCCAGATTTTGGGTTTTAACTCTAACATAGTAATGCCAATTTCCTATATATTTATGGGGGCCCAAATACAACACCCCAAATTCTCTGTGATTTATGATTTTTCATCTTTTCTGGCAGAGAAGATACATGAAGGACTACTAAAGTTGCAGGTAGGGGATGCAGGAACTCCTTTATTTTGGTATTCCCTGTTGATGTACATGTTCTTATACAAGAATGTTGAATTCTTATTAGAGAAGATGCAATTGAGGTAGGATGTAAATGAAGAAAGATTACCGGTGCAGGCTTGGACTATATATTTATCATACCATAGAGAGATTGCTAGTTTTGTGCTATTTGACAATTGGTTTTCTTCAAGACTCAAGGCTCGGTTGATAGTAAATGTTTCTAGAATCTCTGAGGATATACACGACTTTCTTAAATAGAAGGGGAGGAAACCAGATTTAAAATTTTGTCACAATTGGGGTGACATTATCTTGTACCTAGTTAACACTATTTTAAGTGTGTTTGGCTTCTAGGGAGCTCCACATATCCTCCCATTCAGTGTGCTAACAAGAATGGGGTTTTTTGAGGTTATGTGGAAAATAGGTTGTATTCATGAAGATAACCTAATAGGGAAGGGAAAAGGGAATCTTTTCCTTGATTATATCATTGTGTCTAATTTTATATTCTCAAAGGGAGGATGGGTCCACTTTGGGAGTTTATTGGATTATTTTTATTTAAGGTGTGGTCCTAGGTGACAACATGACCCTTAAGAATTCTTTTCCCTTTTAGACAATAGATAAAGGGTGGCAGGTTTTCACATGAGTTCAATTTTCCCAAGGATCTAATAAGGAATGAATTTTATTTGAAAAAGCAGGAATTGAAAAGGGAAAAACGGATAGCATATGTGAAGCTATTGGCCATTGTGCATAAAATGGATCCCAAATATGATCCATTAATGGAATTCACCCCATTCCATAAGAAAATTGAGTTCTTGATGGAAAAAGTTCAAGGAGATCATGGGTGCTTTGATGACAAAGAAGATCAACTTGGAGTTAGACTTTGGCATACAAAGGCCGTATGTGAGGCATGTTGAAACAAGGCCACATATCAACCCATGATGAATTTCCCTCTTTATAAGAGAAAGAGGAATGATAGTAGTGATGAGGAGGAGGAAGATAAGAAAGGAAAATAAATCATGAAGACATCATTACAACCAAGTCCGAAGATCAGAGCACTTGGAGGAATAAAGATAATTTATTTGGAATCATCAAGAGTAGATAATCCTACATTACAACCATCAGAGCCAAACCCTAAGAGGCAAATATTTGAAGAGGGACAAGAGACTCTGATGGATGAAATCATTGTCATAGATTAGGACATGCAGGTTGGTATTCCTTCCCCTCCTAGGTCAACTCAATTAGTTATGTTTGATATGGATGTGAAGGGACAATGTTTGCAAGATACCAGGATGGAGGCATGCAAGGCATTTTTGGATGATGATACATTTGTTAAAACTTTAGTTTTCTTGCAACTGGTGTGGAGAATGAGATTAGAAGAATATCGAGAGAAGTGCAAGAAGAGAAGAGATTTGACGCCTGATAGGTCTAACCAAGAGAATGATTATGAAGTAAAGGCCGAACTGATGGAAGAATTCAAGAGCATCACTCTTGAGGAGGCAAGAAAATTAGTAACTCAGGCTAGTGTGCTAATTTTTCCTAAATGGGATATAGCAAATGCAATAGCATTTAATGCTATTTTAAAATCCAAGCATCCCATGCAGAACACTGAGGAAGAGTTCAAGGAAACACTGCAAGATTCTTCCTTTAGTGAGGAGTATGAGACCCTATAAATTTTGGCATTGGCACCTCAGGGAAAAATGCATAATGTTACTGAAATTATCCCAAACCTAAGGGGAGGGTTAATAATAAAGAGAGCCTCTGAAACATCGACTACAGAGGCTAGAACGTAACTATGAATGTGGCCAAATTGGCCCAAAATTCTGTTGAGGGGGAAGAATGTGAAAATAAGAGCTTAATGGAGAAGTATAATATTATAATTGGAGAGTACAATAGGGTGAAACAAAGGAATGTTGAGCTGCAAACTCAGGTGGATAGGTTGAATTATAGGCAAGTTGGGGAGTCCTCAAGTGCTATATCATGACAATGCCTTCCACACTAGGATCAATACCTCCTAATTCTCTAATTGTTTCTACTCTGGGGTCCCCCATCCAAAATCCTTCTCTCAATCTTACATTAGAGCCAATTGAAGAAGAGATTGAATATTCTGTGGATCCTACTAAGAAGAAGTTGCTAAATAAGATTACAGAGTTATAGGCAACTTTAAAAGCAAGTGAGGAAGGAACACTTGTAAAGTAGAGTGAAGTTGTTGACACAATTTTGAGGCATTTAAATGAAAGGGTTGATGGAGATTACCATCAATACATTCTTTGTATTCTTTATTTTTGGATGCAATAAAGAACATTACTAGGGATCAAGAAGTAGTTTTTCCCTTAGTTGAGAAGTGGATCCCTAGGGCCAATGATTTAGATATCATGTAGAAAGCCTCTAGATTTGATATAGATAATATGCCCCTATCATTAAGGCCTACTCAAATTTTTGTAAAGTCACTAGAAGGTTTTCAAGCTTCACTAGATGATTAGACTAGGAAAATTAGAGAATTGGCAAAGTGTTTTGATGATTGGGGTGATACATATTTACGTGACATAATTGATGCATAGGGAAATGTTAAATCACTATAGTAGTGGCAGGATAGAGAAGATGAGGTCATCAATTCACAAATCAAATTGATTTGTGATGACTCAAACTATGAACTATTGGTGAGTTGTATGGATAAGATCATTAGCACCAATACATTTTTAGTCTTTTGAGAGAGAGGAAAATCAGGTAGCGGTGAAATACACACCTTATAGTGCTAACGTGAATGAGGTAGTTAATTTTGATTGGCCGACAAGTGAAGAATATCAGAGATGGGTGGATAAATACTTAACCGAGGAAGAGTAAGAAAAAATTTAATACTAGTGGTTAACATCTCAGTCATTGCAGTTATAAAATTTTTTGGTTATGTTTTGGTGGTAGTTTTGACACACATTTCTTGAAGATTGGATAGTGCATCAACCATTTTTAGTGGATGGGATGAACAAGAAGATTCTCCAAGGACTCAGTTGTTGTAACAATTTTTTGAAATGTCACAAAGCGGTCCAAGTGACTGGTGACATATGTATTTTTGGCCCAATGCTTGTTTTCTCCTTCATTCTCTATAAGAACTGTTTCAAGGCCAAAAATATGGGTTAGAAAGTTAGATAATTTTGGGTCGGGTCTAAGAAAATTTGTAGAGAAAATTGTGAAAATCCTATTGGTTTAGTGAAAATGTTATTTAGGTTTTGTGTCATTTTGTAGTAGGTTTGGAACTCACGAAAGTTTGATTTTTCATGAAAGTACTCACATCTGAATGGACATGATTTATTTTTAACTCATGTCTCTCCATTGTATAAGCATATCATAATCTTGAATAAAATGATCAAGGGTTATTTTGTTCATCTCACTATTGTGGTGTGTATGATTCTCATTTTAGCTTTAATTCAAGGAATTAATTAAAATGCTTGAATGGGGTTATAGGTTGGTATGTTTATGTAAGGATTTGATAAGTTTTATTGGGTTAGAATACAAATTGATGGTATTGTAGGGAAATATTGTTAGATATTTTATATGTTATGTGTTTAAATCTGTCATGAATCCTTAGATGCTTATGAATTTGACTCCTACAATGGTATATGGCACTAGTCTAATTTTTTCTTATTTATGAGGTTTAGTATTTGTTTTTCTTTTCTTAGAGATTGCTACAAATTGAAAATCAATGACTATCTTAAGTTTTGAAATGTTGTTGTAGTTATCTCATGCTCGAAATAGTTGATATTATTTATGAACAACCAATTCATTTAGGTATTATCTTATTATGTTGAGCTATTAAATGATGTTATTTGTTATTGTTTTAAATTTTGTTTATAAATTTGGTGCAAAGGTTATAAACACATTAAGGGATCACTCCTCGGGTCTTGCAGAGCACAAACTGTAGGAGCTTTATTAAAAACCTCATCGACTGGTCCAGGTCCATCGAGCTACCCCTGATAGGAATTGGAAATTCAATAGGTAGGTTAGAACATCAACCTGTTTATAGTAAAAATAACCAACAACATGTTTGAGCCTGATGTCATTGATGTGACAAGCTAAATGAGGCTATGATGATTGATGATTTCCATTGACAAGAAAAAAATATCTTACTTAAGACATAAGTTGATTGTTATAATGTGTTTGATTTTGATTTGATGACAATTTCGACATGTTTCCCTTGTTGATGCATGAATTGCTTTGATTCCTTGACTATTATGAGTGTGTGTTTGTTGAAATTATATGACTTGAGATGATGTACCCTAAAGGACAAACCTAATACAGCCTCAGGGGCTCATCGAATAATAGAATTTCATATGTTGTACAAATAGAGATCTTGTAGTTCGACCATACTTTAACTGACACAATTGACTGAAAATATGTACTTAAGTTGATGATATGCAATGTGTGTGATAGTGAATGTGATAAACCCTATTGGACTAACTAAAATTGTACACACAGATACCTCGTAGTTCGACGTGGCCACTGACTCTGATATATACAAAGAATAAGTCATGATTTTATGTGTGTGATACATGAAAAACCTAGATAGAGAGACCTAATGCCTCAATGGCACATCAACTAATGGCCTTGTCTACATCCAATCGTAGAGGTAACGTAGTTTAACTACGTCTATGACTAACCTGACACAATTGACTCTGACTCTATTTTTGGGATTTTTGACTTGTTTTTAATTTTTTGATTTCTGATTTTAAATGTTTTTGGATTTTTTTAAGATGTTTTTTAATTTTAGGACATTTTATGATGTTGGGTGTCATGCTATGTACATGGTCCACATGACATAAAGTGAGGATTTTCGCCTAGTCAAGAATAAGACATACATGATGGAGTGGGGAAACAAAGTGCACTTGATTTCAACCGTTCCAAGTAATGGATAAGACAACCATTTTTTATGAGTGATAGTGAAAAGTCTAACTGGAATTATGGTAGACAAGGGAGAGAAGTCGACTACACATGGTGCTTGTTTGTCATGTTTTCACCATGGTACTTATCCATAGTGCCACCGAAGTGGTTTTCACTATTGGACGGATTAATTCTCTTTAGATTTTTATTGATTTCTTAATTTTTTTGCTGTTACAAAGATGCTTGTTTGCCACGTTTTCATCAAGGTAACCAGTTTTTTGTATTTTTTGGATTGAGACATAGTTCTCAAAAGATACACATAGAACCTCTTCAGATGAAGGTTGTTGATTGGTCATAAAGTGGTTCTCCTTTAGGGGTAAAGAGATGATATGCTCCTGATCCAAAAGCTTATGTGACAATATAGGGTGCTAACCAGTTAGGTTCAAACTTACCTAGTTTTTCTCATTCAACTTTAATTTTGGGGTTCTCCATTAAGACTAGCTCACCAATGTCAAAGTTTTGATTTAGAACTTTCCTATTATACTTCCAACAAAGACGATTCTGATATGCTTGCAAATGATGTAGTTCCTTTTGTCTTCATTTGTCTAAGAATTATAACTCATGCAATCTAGATACAAAATACTCTTCATTTTCAAAATGACCTTTCAAGGATACTCTCAGGGAAGGAATTTCAACCTCAAAAGGTAAGATAGCTTCAAATTCGAATACTATGGAGTATGGAGTAGCACTAGTGGGAGTACGAATACTTGTGTGGTAAGCCCATAAGGCAGGATTAAGTTGCAAGTGCCAGTAATGACCAACATCACTGATAGTCTTTTTGAGGATTTTGATAATGGTTTTATTAGATGCCTCGGCTCATTTTTTACCTTATGGGTAATATGGAGTTAAAAAATGATGTTGGATATGGAATTATTCACATAGATGGTATACTTCTTGGTTTTTGAAAGGATGGCCATTGTTTGTGATAATGGATTGGGTACACCATACTGAAAAATAATATAGTTTAGGATAAACTTGGATATTTGTGTGTCTATGATGTAGGTCATGGGAATAGCTTCAATCCATTTGGTGAAGTATTCGATGGCGGTTATGATGAATTTATGGTCATTGGATGATGGATGGTGTATTTTACCTACAAGGTCAAGTCCCTATTGGGAAAAGGGCCATGGTGAATTAATCGGACAAAGCTCCTGTGCTAGTGTGTGTATCAAATCTCCATGTATTTGACATTGTCGACTCTTCTTGACAAAGATATATGATTCCTTTTCCATTGTAGGCCAATAATAACCTAATCTCGTAATCTTGTTGACTAAAGTAGGACCACTAGAATGGGATCAACATATACCCTCATGTACCACTCACAAGGTTTCTTGTGCTTCTTATGCACTAATAAATCTCATTAAGGTGTTATCTAAGGTACATCTCTACAGGGTATCTCCAATGATGGTGTATTTGGATGACTTACGGATAAAGGTTCTATGTTGGTTGTTTGATAGGTCTAAAGGTAATATTTGGGCATTTAGATAGTTGTATACGTCTTTATACCAAGGGGAAGTGGGACCAACAATTGTACACATCATCATGGAATAAGGGACATCATAGGTAGTGACCAACAACTTTTCTACCAAAAACTCAAATTTAAGTATATTGCTAGGAATATCCAATAAGGAACCCATGATTGCCATAACATCTACTTCCCTATTCTGAATGCATGGTATTTGTTGAAAGGTGATGTCATCAAAGTACTTCTTGAAACTATGAGACATGCATTTGTAGGGGGAAATTTTCTCATCTTAAGATTCATAATCATCAAATTTACTTGTCGGACTACTAGCTAAGAATCCCCATAAACATGTAGACTCTTAATCTTCGATTGGGCTACCATTCCTACTCCTGTCACTAAAGCTTTGTATTCTGCTATGTTGTTGGTGCAAGGGAAATAAATCTTGAATGATTTAGGAATAGTATCACCTTGAGGTATAACAAATGGTATGCATGCTCTTGAACTATGATTATTATGTGACCCGTCAAGGTATAATTTCCATTTGGTTCTAGTGCCAACTTTGAAGATAAACTCATCAGGAAAATTTTCCACTAAAGGATGGTCTACCTTCATGGGCGCATCCGCTAATGGATCTACAATTAATTTCCCTTTTATAGCTTTCCTCTCCACATATTGGATGTCATATTCCCTAAGTATCATCACCCATTTGGCCAATCAACCTATTAATGCTTCTTTACTTAGGAGATATTTGAGAGGATCAATATTTGTGACCAACATGGTTTGGTGATTTAGCATATAGTTCTAAAGTTTTTGAGTAGCAAATACTACCACATGACATGCATGTTCTATGTTACTGTAGTTTAGTTCATATCCCACCAAGGTACAACTGATGTAATACACTTCCCTTTCATGACCTTGATCATCATTTTGTACGAGAAGGGCTCCTAATGCTAACTAGGTTGCCGAAATGTAAAGTATCAAAGGTTTTTCATCTATAGGTGGAATTAACATAGGTGGAGCGAGGAGATAATCCTTGATCTGTTGGAAAGCTTCTTGAAATTTAGATTTCCATATAAATGGTACTCCTTTCTTGAGAAAATATTGGAATGGATGTATTTTTTTTTCTAGTTGTACAATGAAGTACCTGATAGACTATACTCTTCCCTATAGTGTTCTTAGTTGACCAATGTAGCTGGAGGAGGTATTTCTACGATAGATTTTACCTTCGTTAGGTCTACTTCAATGCCCCTTCTAGAAATGATGTATCCTAGAATTTTCCCTGATTTCACTCCAAAGACACATTTCTTTGGATTTAATCTTACTTTGTAATTTTCTAGTTTTTCGAATATCTTGTCTAGAACTTTCAAATGATCTGCCTTTTTTACTGATTTAGCTATTATGTCATCAACATAGTCTTCAATGATAATATGTAAAAAATCATGGAAAATAGTCATCATTGCGTGTTGATACATATCTCCTACAATTTTAATCCCAAAAGGCATAACATTCCAGTAGTATGTTCGCCATGGACATGTGAAAGCTATCTTGTGTTGCTCTTAAACTGCAATTTTGATTTTCTTATAACCGGAGAAACCATCCATGAGGGATAGCATCTCGTATCCTGCTATAAGGTCAACTATCATGTCAATGTTTGAAAAAGGGAAGTCATCCTTAGGACACGCCTTGTTGATATCTCTAAAGTATGTATAAATGTGGATGCCCCTTGTTGGTTTGTTGACTCGCACAAGATTGGAAATCTAGTTTGCATAGTCTATGTATCTTCTGAATCTGACATCCAATAATTTCTCAAGTTCTTCTTTGACCAATAAAGTGATTTTTGGGTGTATTTTCCTTAAATTTTGTGTGACTGGCTTAAAACCTAGCTATAATGGTAGATGATGCAATATAAGGTCTTGATCTAGCCTAGGCATGTCACCATATGACAATGCAAAGTTTATCTATCTCTTTGTGAAGAAGTCTCAAAACTCTTGTAGCTTTGTCTATGTCAAAGAGGCTGCAAATTATATTACTTGAGGGTTTTCTTATGTGTTTATGTTGACTTCAACAGACTCCTCTACTAACATTGGTGACATTTCTTGAGTAATTGGGAGAATGTTCAAACCTCCATCCTTGGGTGCCTTAGGGAGTTTTTTGCCCTCGTATGCATTCTTTATTTTTACTATTTCTTCATCCAAACGCGTCTTTTGGTTTTCACCTAGGGACTTGTCATTTTTCTCATTTTCATTGTTTTTCTTTTTATTTTCACTTTTGCAACTAGAGGTTTGAACAGACTCCGCAAAATATGATTTTTCATCCAAGTCTATGGTAAAACTAGCCTATAATCCCATCTTGGTATGCCTTCTCAAATTCCCATGAACTTAGCTATCGCTTCGTCATTCTCGAATATGTCTAAAATGGGTGTACCTTGTTGATCCCAATTGATAATTTGTGGATATAGGAGGGGCATGTCATCATCAGAGTTATCAAATGTGGAGGCTAACAAGGTGAATATAGAGTGGTTGATATGGTCATAGAAGTTTTGGACTAACTCCTTTTTTCTCTTTGTCCTATGGGTAGGTAAACTTTGATATGGGAATACTATAAGGGCTAGGTCATCAGAAGATGGTTTGTTAGGTACGCAAGATGTAGGATCAAGGGTTTTCCAATAATAATTCCTAAGCCATTTTTCTTTGGACAAGGGACTTTTAAGACGGGGGCTAGATGGATTTGGTATGGTTTTTATCATTTTGTCAAGTTCCCCAGATAACTTACTTAGGTTCATGGTTCTAGTAAAGGAAAGGGAATCCCATTCATAGTCGCTTGAGCTAGGGGACTCATTGTAAACTAAGGAAAGTGGTTTTTGAGATATATTGATGTCTTCATAAGCACTTACTTCCTCTTGAAATGGTGATGAAGTTCTAGGAAAGCTAATTCTAAGTGGTTGAAACCCTAGCCCTAGTCCTTTTGGTCTTGGTGAGACAATGATTGGTTCACTCCTTCCATTTTGATGCAGTCCCAACCCACTACATCCATCATAGCATTTGTGTTGCATTATCATAAAGCCTTTTCCATATTGATCCTTAGCTATTTGAATAGACGGTGAGGGGTATCCATTATCTTCCTCATAGAACTAGGAGGTAACATCATATTCGTCCACAAATTCTTCACTTAACTCTCCCCACTTTTCAATGTCATTGTAGGAGGAACATGAAACATGACTACAAATTATCTCCTATTTTCCATGGGTAAACCATATGTCTTAGGTAGAACCGACTGATTGACATAATAAGATTCCTTCATATGATATTCTCCACAACCCTTTTCTTGGATCCCGACTTTAGGAGTGGATGATGGTGGTTGTGATGAAATAGACTTGGCAAGAGTTGATGGATCAACGTATAGGGATAAGTTGGAAGATGAAGCCTCTTAGTTAACTGACACCTATCATTGTGGAATTTCACATATGCTTGTACAATATTGAAAAGGATCTGGATCACCATCAATCATGATCTCGGTTCCATTATACAAGAATTTAAGACACTGGTGATATGTTGAAGGTATGACTTTCATTGCATGTATCCAAGGTCTACCTAACAAAAGGTTATATGGAAGGGTGAGATCCAAGTCTTGAAAGCTAATGTCCATAACTGAAGGGCCAATTTTGATAGGGAGTGTGACAAATCCTTTGGATGATCTTTCCTCATCATCGTAAGCCTTAATGACTATACTCTTAGTGGTGTCCACGCATGATTCTGAGAATCCTAATGCCTTAACCAATTTCAAGGTGCAAAGGTTAGAACCTGATCCTCGTTCCACCAAGATTCATCTAACTTTGGTTTGATGGACTAGGACTTCAAGGTGTAATGGGTCATTATGATCAGTCTTCTCAGTTGAACAATCTTGATGAGAAAATGTGGCATGATAGGAATTGGTTAAGTATCCTACCATTTCTTCAAAATGATTTACATCTAAGTTGGTAGGGACAATTGTGCTTTGTATGGAGTTGTCAAGAATGGCTCGATGATCTAGTGATAAAGTCAATAGTTCCAAGATGGATTTTTGTGTTGGGGTCTTGCCCAGTTGATCAAGAAAATTATACTTAAACTTGGAAGACTATGTAGGTGGCTTAGAAGAAGGACCTAAAAGAGTTATATTAGCTATGTGTGTATTTAGAGCACATTCAAGATTCTTATTAATGGTAATGGTATGAATATTTGTATTTGTAGCTTGGAGGTGATTTATGATAATAGCTTTTTCATAGTCATACTTGGTATTTTCATAGGTGGTCATTGTATTAGTCTTAGTTTCCGAAATGGAGGCCTTTCCTTTCCCATGGTCGTGTAATGGGTCTGTGAAGAGCTTATGATCGTTGTTCTTGGTACGTTTATGCCCATTGGCCTCTATGGTTCCGTCTTCAACAAAGTATTGTATGATATTTTTCATTTGTCAAAATTGTTGTAGGTTATGTCCATTTGTTTGATGGTATTCACAATAGGTGTAATAATCCCACCATGAGGGTTTAAATTGTCAAGGATCATACTATTTTGGTTCTAGAGGTTTTAGGAGATTATGTTTGATCATTTCTTTGAAAAATATCTTGATTGGTTGTCCCAAAGGGGTAAATTCCCGTTTAGGAAACCTCCTTCGTGGTCGTTGTTGTGAATTTTTGACAAAACTTTTTGTTTCATATGGATTACTCGTCGTGTATTAATAGGGTTTGTAACCTCTAAGTGTGATGACTAGTCCTGCATGTAGGGTATTAGGATCAATAATACCATCATTTGTAACATTTTTTGTTTATAGACCAGAATGTTTTTCTATCGTTGGGAGCATTTTGATGTTGAACAATTGGATTTATGCCTGGTACTTTAATTTCTCCTTTGTCAATAAGGTCTTTTCAAGGATAATGCCCTTTTTCACCAAGTCTAGGAATGAAGTACAACAATGTACCCTTAACTCACTTCTTATTTTCGAATTAATATTTTCAAGGAATATCATGACTTTTTATTTTTCTGGTATTTCAACTGGACATCTACTAACTAAACTTCTCCATCTCTAGAAGAAACTGGTGAAATTTTTGCCTTCTTCTTGTGTGGTGTGACAAAAGGTAGTTATTGTTACTTCATTGTCTATGTTGAAGGCAAAGTGTTTGAAAAACTTCTCAACTAATTCACCCGATGATCTTATTCCATATGGTATTTTGGAGAACCATTCCAATGCTATTCGGACAAGGGTTCACGAAAATAGTCTCATCAAGTATGTGGGGTCACATGATATCTCCATGCATTTTGTAGAGAATTATCTAATGTGTTGTAAAGGATTCCTCCTCCCATTATACTTAGGAAAATTTGGTATAATGTATTCATGTGGGAAGGGTGTCATGTATAGTGCTTTTTCAAAAGGACATGGACATAAATCTTGCACTGAGATGGTTCCTTTGCTTGACATAGACATGTTGTCCAACTGTTGTTTAAGGATTTGCATTTGATTTTGGAGAATATCTACTTGTTTCAAGGACATGTTGTTTGCATTGTTAGGATCAATGTAGGTGTTCTGAAGTGTTATGTTCTGTGATTGATTGTGATTTGGTGAGGGGATATATCCTGGTTGAATATTGTACGATGGTGTAGGGATATATCCCATCAGAATGTTCTGATTGGGTATAGGAATATTCCCTGTCTAAATGTTCTGGTTTGGTGTAGGAATATTTCCCGTTGGAATGTTCTGGTTGAGTACAGTACTGGTATTACTATGAGGTATAGTTTTATTCATGCCGACTTTGGATCTTTTACCAATAGTGTTTGTGCCAAAGGGGTTTGATGAAGATGCCCCCGTAGTGAATTGTAAACCTTGTGTTATGTTGAATGGGGTTGTTCTTACAATTGAAGATGTTTGAGTAGGTATTCCATTTGGTATTGTTGCGGTAATTTGAGGAACAAAGACACTTGACATCATGGTTTGTGTTGGTTGAGTAGATGTTGTTTTCAAAGTGTGAACATCAAATATTGGTGGTAGTGTTGCACCTTCTACTAGCAACTTCCCTAGATATCATTAGGGATCATTTTCCAAACACTCATCCATAAAGGATGCAAACTAAGGATCTTGTACAGTGGCATCTATGTCTTCAACAAGAAATTGTCCATGTGTGTCTCTAGTGACATTTTTTTCAAGAAAAACAATTTCTGGTATCTCTTTCCTTGATGCTTGGTTTCCGAAAGGATCAAAATTTTTTTTAGGGTCCGAAATTTCTCTATGTTTCTTCTTAGACCTTGTTTCCACCATGAAAAGTTTCTCAAAATGAGGTAATGTAAACTATGTCTAAAAACTAATATGTCCTATTTCTATGTTTTTTGAATTTTTGGAATATAAAGGATGTCACTAAAATTTATGGATTTTTCTAAAATGATGTATACTAGGATGACGTATGCTAGGATGGACGGTATGAAAAATTTCAAGTAGATTATGATGGTAAATGATTCTAGAAAAGGGTACAGCCTACCACCTATGGAATAAATCCAAGCAATGATCTAACTTTACCAAGGAACCTAATTGTAGGACAAAGACAACTAACAAGGCGAATTTCCCAAACTAGCCTATTGAGTTGGAAAGATTCACTAATAGGATAATAGTGACTAGGTTCAATGATAATGATAAATCAGAGCATGAACCTATCCAATAGCGTGGAACTTTTTTCTATTCTACGATATGCAACTTCCTATGGGGTGTCTAAATGTGTGTAACTTAGGATGACTAGCACTAAGACATAAATGAGACCTAATAATCCAAGGATTTTGAGTAATTTCTTCTAGTTTTTTTCAAAAGTTGATTGTAATAAACAAAAGCAAAAAAGACAAATTTTCTTTCGAACTCAGTTTGCATTTTTCAAAATTTTATGTTGACAGTCAATTATGGTTCACATTTCAGATGCGTTGATGTACATGACAAATGCGTTTCAGGTTTGAGATGTGATTAATCTACCAAACTAAGTCTCGAATGTTAACAGACAAATACAAATTTTGTTAGCAGATGTGGTTTAAATTATGACTGATGTGACTCATAAATTAGATATGACTTAATAAACATATGTGACTCAAAAACTAAACTCTTTGAAAATAAATCTATTGATAGACACATGAGGTTTTTTGTTTAACATTTGCAACTTAGAAAGACACATGTGGTTAAAAATATGATAGTTGTGACTCAAAATCTAAACTCTATGAAACTAAATCTGTTGATAGACACAAGATTTTTTTCATTTAATAGTTGCGACTCAAAAAGACACATGCGGTTTGAAATATGATAGTTGCAACTCAGTTGACAATTGCAACTTAGTTGACAATTGTGACTCAGTTGACAGCTGTAGCTCTCTGATGATAATGTTATGACTGACTTAGTTTAATGATCAAGTTTTGACAAATAAAGACAAAACAAGCACATAATACAAAGTATTTTAAGTTTGACGTGTATGAATGAGTTAAAATCAGAAGACAAGTACAACCTAGGTTGTGTTGGACAGTATTTAATGATTTTTTACTTGGATTTCTCTAGGTATGCATATTCAAGGTAGATGACTAGTAGCTTTACCCCACTAGCTCCCCTCCACGACACTCACTTTTATGGGGCAGCCAAGCTAATGTACCCATGAAAATCCCATGGTATACATTTCATCTATACACATGAACTGTAGGCATGTAAGATGGCTTCATAGGTCCAACCTACTGCACTAGTAAATAGATTAAGATTTTGGAAAAAATAAAACAATGATTTTAGTAAGGGCATTACATTCATGGGGCACCATCCAGTATGGTGAGAGACCATTTCTTCCCTTCTTGTTGGAACAATGAACGTGATTTCTAGGGTTTCCCCCAAAAATCCACTTTTATATACAGGATGGAAGTCACTAGCAATAAGCATGTTACCGGTTTGAGATGTCTTAGGCTGAGTACTTTTTCCCACCAAGACAGACCCAAGTTCTAGAGTCAGTAACTATTTCTCTTACACCTAGGATCACACGAATGTGCAAGGGAAGAGGATAATTCGATATACCGAATCATAAGGGTAATTACAAAGTGTTCTTTCACACTAGACAAAGTAAACATTGGTTAATTTTAAGTCAAATGACAATTTTCTAACTACCAAACACAAAAATTAATTTTAAATATTTAAAGTCTTCAACAATAGGTCTTGCATGCAATTGATTATTATTATAGTCATTTTCTTCATCATTCATCCTACAAAAAATAGAGGGTTTTGGTTTTCAAAGTATTCTACGCTTCGTCCTACAAAAACAATGTTATGCTCCTATAACATAGATGTAGAAAAAATATTAGCAAAAAATAAAACAAAAATGAAAACTATCAAAGCACGAAAATACAAAAGTTAAAAGTTGAAATTATTACTAGCTAGATGTATCCTTTCAATTCACAGATGCATCACAATGTTGACAATCAGATGCGTTGTGGGAGGTCTCGAACGCAGCTCATGTTGTCACATGCATCAGAGTATTTGTCAGATGTGGTTCACAAACTCAAATGCATTATTTCATCAGTCAGATGTGGTTTTCCATATGATACCCGCAAAACAAAAAATGATAAAGAGAAATGGAGTTGTGAAGTTTGAAGTGTGCTTCAGGTCAGGTTCACCAAATCTGATGTAGATAAAATGGATGTTGCATAGTAAGATGGTTAAATCTAGTCTAACATTAATAAATCTAAATCAAACAACAAAGAATTAGATAAATAAACTAAAAATAAATTAAAACAGTAATCAGAACAGTCTCATTGAATATCAATCCATTTCCTTGAATTATCTTGATTGTCCTCCATTTTGTTGTGTCAGTATTCTTGCCCTCAAATTTTTCAGTATGTATGCAAGCATAGCCTTGATGTATGTCTAAGTAAAATATCAAAGATTAAGTTCTTCCAAAAGGTGTATTGATTTTGGGAGGACGAATAATGTTAAAGATCAGTCAATTTATAAAAAGTTGGTTTTCGAATGATTGACTCAGATTCAAAAAAGAGGTCAATGACCGAGATTGTTGGTTTCCATGTGATGTGAGATTATGCGTTAGTTAGAATGTGAGTTAGAAAATTTTGCAAGATAAAAATTAAATTAGAATAATAATTTAATCTGGTATTAAGACTGTTCAAAAATAGAATGAATAGGAGTTCGAGATTAAATAAATTATTTAATCTTCAGTTGAAAGTCTTCGAAAATAGAAGAATTAGACTTTGAATGAAAGGGATAAAGTTAAAACTTGGAGAATGATTTGTTCGAATGTGCACATGAATGAATTAATTAAATAACAATCTTTAATTAATAAATATTTTCATGCAGGTGAGTTAGAACTAGTTGACTGACTGGTTGTGACAGAGAGTCCTGTTGCAAAGATGATCAAATATCAAATCCAGAGATAACTAATGGATTTAAATAGATCTCAAGTCAGATGGTGAGTGAATAATCAGATAACTGGGCAATAGAAGAACGCCACAAAAAGAATTAATTATGAATTAAATGTTAATTTAATTCAACATTCGAAATCAAAATGATATAATGAAATAAATAATAATTTATTTAATTGGCTAAAAAGGTTAATTGAATAATTAAATAATTCGAAAAGAATATTTAATTATAGTCAAAATATGATAAGAGGTAAATTAAATAATAAATTATTTAACTCAAAAAGGGAATTTATTAATTAGCGGCATAACTAAATAAATATGATTTATTTAATTAATTAGAGTTGAATAAGGGTCATAACGAATTAATCAAATAATTAAAAGTTTATTTAATTAATAGAATAAATATGTGTTTAGGAAATAATTAAATAATTAACATTATTTAATCATGACCATGGACATTTGAAAATTATGTCGAAAATGGTACTCGCGGGCCTATATCAATTTTCAGTGTCTACAAAAAGAGACAAGAAAAAGAGAAGACAAAAATTCAATGTAGATCAAATCATGAGCACGTTATAACGCACTTGCATTTAGGAATTTTTTTTTTTATTTTAAAAAATGCACAGTTTTTGAACTAAAAATGTGCATTTTTAAAAAAATTTAAACCATAACGCGAGCACGTTATAATGAGGCTGCATTTTAATGTGCTCGAGTTATGGCCTGGTAATGACCAATCCTAGGTCCGATCATTACCAAGTCATTGGGGATGAAAAAGTAAATTGTCCACAAATTGGCTACCCATTTCCATGCACTTTCCTGCATATCTTGTTGTTATATTCAAACTTCATCTAATGATGAAGAGTAGATGGGACTCCTTTCATAGCATGAATGCATGGTCTTCCTGAGAAAAGGTTGTATGAAAGAGGTCTTTGCATTATATCAATATGGGTAGGAAAAAATATAGGTCTGGCCTTAATGGGTAATATGATCATTCCTAATGGTTTGCTTTTAAAGTTTTCAAATCCATGAGAATTAACATCATTGTGTTTAATAAGATTCTTTTCCACGCCAATTTTATCTAGGAGGTCAATGCTACAAATATTAAGACCTACTCCATTTTCAATGAGAGTGTGCCTAAATATAGTTTCATTACTGATCACCTTTATCATTAAGGCCTCGTGATTATTTTGGATCTCAAGAAAGGGTAATTCATGTTGAAGGAATGTGATATCTGAATTTGTCACTTGCATAGAATCAAATGAGGTTGCTACATCATTCAATTTAATAGAAGATTAGATATAATTCTTCTGCAATATTTATTGTAGCATTCTATTGTATATACATGATGTTTGAATAAGATACCATAAGGATATATTAGCGAGATTATTTTTAAGTTCAAAAAAATCATAGTCCTTGCCACTCCACTAAGAAACAATATATGTGTGAACTATAGTATGAGAACTTGGTTGCTTTGAAAAAATGTTACTACGAATTTTCCTTGTAAAGATTAAGATAACTCTTGGATGTAATTTATGAGGTCCTATGATGGGAGGTGACTTAGGAATCTCACTAGCTAAATTAAATCTAGCTTGTGTATTCATAACCTCAACTAAGTGATTAAAAGGAAAATAGAATTCTCTAGAGTTTAGGACCTAGATTATCACATATCTTCCATTAATCATTCAAGTATGCCCTATAGATCTTCACACCAAGAGTGGAATAGAGACAATATATCTACTAGGGGATTTTCCAAGGGTATGAGTCAATCAAGGGTTCACCACCAAACAAAAGCTTGGAAAAAGACAATTGAAGATTCAACCCACAAAATTAAGCAATACAAGTCAAATAAGGAGATCCAATGACATAATTATACAAGTTAGGGGGTATGCACTTGGGAAATCTAGAGATGTTGTGAGGATTCTGAAAATAAAAAGAAGCTGCAAAAAAGTGTTATGGAGGACTCAGACCCCCCAGGTGGCATATTAGTCCCGCTGTTGTTTTTTGGGCTAGATCTGGGATCCTTAGATGTTGAAACCTCATCTAAAAGAATCTCTAAAAATTATACATCAGAGGAATAATATTCCTTAGATGTCATATTAGTCTAGTTTTGAATTTATGAAAATTTTGAATGTGATCCTAAGCTCCAAGTTATGCACTTGCTTCTTCATATATTTGAGGTGTCGCATCTTCTAGACCTGGCCTGTAAGTGATTTTATGTGAAGATGACAAATTTGTAATGCAACTTTGCAACTTTACAACTTTTCACTTCAAATGATCTTCAAGTCTTCAACATAAATCTGCAAGCATAAACATGCAAGAAAGGAAACAAACTTATTGCTTTTTAGTGAATGGGGGTTTTCCTTGGTCAAACCCCTTGTTGATAATTAAACCTGTTGTGTAGTTTTCACACACACGCCCCACTGAAGGTGGAGACCCTCTTTTCTTTCACTTTTTGGTGTTTTGGCCCTTCTCTTCTGGGTTTTTTTCCTTGTTTGGGTTTGTGCTTTAATTTCCATCTTGCCAATTGAAGTGGCATTCTTTTGAACTATGTTGAAAATTTGAAGTTTTGGCTTTATCTCGAGTTTTTCGCTGTTTTCGGGAAAATCCGCTTTGGCCAGATTCTCTTGGTTTCCTCCCAATGTCCAAAATGGCTACTTTTGCATTGCTTTTGGGAAAGTCCGCACATCCCGGATTTCCTCGAAATCCATGGCAGTGTCGAATCCCCAAAATTCTTGGCGATGTTGAATCCTCGAAAATATTTGTGGTCGTGGTTGTCTTGTCGAGTGGATTAATGGCATTTGTGCGGAGGTCTTGGGGCTTTGATATATTGATTCTTGGAGAAGTAATTGATCATTTGAGTTTGTGCACTTGCTATCATTTCGGTTTGTGTATTGGGGTTCTTGATGTTTGCTGGACATCTGGATTTTCGAGGTCATTTGGATTGTGTGTTTGCATTTCCTGTGCATGGGCTGTATTCAGTTTGCATTGAATGGTTCTATCTTGACTTCACCAGTTTCAACCTTTGCATTTCCATGGAATGTAGATGTGCCATTTTCTCCATTGGTTTCAATGGATTTTCTTTGTTTGCTCAGAGAGTCCTTTGTAGGTTTCTTGGTCTTTTTTTGATGCGAGTCCTCATTGAGTGCTTTGGAGTTTTCATTTTGGTGCACAAATCCATTTTTATTGCTCGGGCATATGCATTTTAGACTGGCATTTCTTCTTATTTGGGTGTTGAATTGCTATAGTTTCATACTTTCCATTTTGGTATATGAGCAAGTCGTCTGTGCTTTCATGGCAGACATTTAGGGTCCTTGACCTAGGGCATGGCCAATCCTCTTCAAATTTCTGTGAAGAGTGTCTTTAGTTCACGTTTTATTCATCAGGGTCCTAGATTGAGTTGGTTTCAGAGTTCTAGCCTAGATCCAGAGTGATTTGAGTTGATTTGATGAAAGTGGCAAGGATGTAGACAGGTTCGGGTTTTTGAGGTCTTCACAGAATTTCTCTTCCTCTGGATTTCCTCGAATTTTCTATCTCCTCTTCTTTTATCACTTTCTGTCAGATTTCATCTAGTTTCACCAAAATCCTTTCCATCCAGATTTTCTCGAGGTCCGCTATTGTGTCATTTCACCGATTTCAACCTTTGATAATGTTATATCCGAATTTCGCCAAAATCCGCTCCATCCGGATTTTCCTAAATGGTCCGAGTCTCTTCATTTTCCTCGAGTTAGTTATAACTAGTGTTAATTTCGCCAGAATCCCTCTCCGGTGGATACTTCTGGGTGTTTTGGGGAAATGTTGAATTTGATGGTTATGGATGGTGGTTTTTCTTGGTAATCTATTATGATTGATTTCAGAAACTTATGCTTAGTATTCTCAATGCTTTTTCATTGATTTAGTTGATGATTTAAATGATGTTATAGGATTTTTTATGTTTGGTTTGCTAGAATCCACCTGGTTTGGATTTTCCTGAAAATCCTTCCCAATGCAGAATCCGCGAGGGGACCTAAATCCCGTATTTTGTGATAATGATCTTCTACACTTGTTGCTTCTTATGGATCTAATTGTGGTAACTTTCATGTGTTTACAGGTAGGATCAAGAAAAAATGTTGTTGGTCAGGGCAAGGGAAAGGCAGCTGATCCTGGTGTAGAGGCTTCTGCCATCTCGGATGCAGAAAAGGTTAAGTTGGATATAAAGAGCAGAATCCCTGAGAGTAAGTTGATCTCAATTTGGTCAGGGATCATAGACACGAACGTGGGCATGTGGGATTACGAAGAATTCAAGGCTGAGATGTCAACACCAAACCTTGCTCTGTTGTCAAAGAGAATGGTGGAATCCTAGTTGGCTCATGTGGTAGGTTTCCCTTCTATAGTGCAGTGCTATGAGTTGGTACTAGAGTGTGCTAGAAATTATGATAGGGGAACGTAGAGAATAATCGGCCCTCAAGGAAGGATCCTTGTTGGTTTTAGTCTTGTGGCCATTGCTGCAACCTTTGACATGCTTGATAGTCTCATATGGTGGGCTTCAACTTGGAGGTTGCCAGGAAATTTTATGAAGAGAACATTGTCAAATCTCAACAGGTGATCAAATCTTGGCTAGAGAAGCCTAAGTCTCATTTTTCTAAGTTGTCTAGGCAACTATTCAGGATGAAGTTCAAGAGGGAGTATTATAATGCCATCACCCTTCTCAGTAGGTTGATAGGATTGAAGAGTGCAGGTGTTTTTGAAACATGGATGTTCAATGTGATTCCCAGAATAGATATAGAAGGATAGATAGATCAGGAGAAAGTAGCTAATTAATATTAGAAGCAAGTTAGGGTTTATTTTCAAGCAAATATTGTAACAGAAAATTGGAATTAATGCCATTTTTGGATGATTTAATATAAGAGGGATATTGTGTTTGGTATCTATCTTTTGGAATCTCATCTGGCATGGTTCTTGTTATTTTATATTTCAAATTTCTTATTATGGTTAAATTATTTGATAATGCTTAAGGATTCATGTTTGGAATGTTTGCAATGACATCTAGTCCATACTTTTTGTAGTTAGTTGATTGTTAGCTACTTTGCAAAGGTAGCCTAGACTTATATTTGTGCTTAGTTCAATTGTGAAGGTTTATTCATCTCAATTGTTGTAGGATTGACTGAATGAATGTTTATGATTTGAAAATCATTCAATACCTTAGAAGATTGGAGTATTTCTATGGAATTGCAAATTCATCTGGGTCAAGTAGAAAATAGTTTATGAGAGATCAGTCCATTTTGAGTATCTTATCCTTTTGCATTTTCAATTTTAGGGTTAGAAGTAGTTTTAAGATTATCTCTGAAACCTTTATCTTTTGTTGTTTCTTTATTATCCGGGTTCCAATCAAGTTTCAAAGTTACATTTCAGTGTCTATATTTGATAAATATTTGAAATCTAGTGTTGCTCATAGTAAGGTCTGATTGTGATTACCAACATTTTCACATTTATCACTGAGTTGTTTAACTGCATTGTCAAGACTTGACATTAGAAACCTTGGGGTTATCTCTTTTCCATAGAGATTTACCTTTCAAGAGAGATAGGATATCATATTCAGTCTGAGTTGTTGTTGTGTAGAAAACACCATCAACATATTGGCGCTAGAAGGAGGGCCTTTGAACAAGCAAGCTGGAGCATTTCTTAAATGCCATCTCTCTTGAGAGACTTAGAAGAAGAACTAGATCCACTCTAAGAGAAGAAGAATTTCAAAAATTATGTGCCCCTACTATGTCAAGGAGGGCCAAAAGAGGGGAAGAATCATCATCAGCATCATCCTCATCTTCATCTGACTCCGAGGGGATTCCCAATCATAAATTAGCCATTACCACCCCCACTTCCACCAATGGCTTTTCTTGCTACTAATCCATCCCCATTGATCTTCAATAATTACAATGTTATGCCCAAAAATCTTGAGCATTTTTGCTCTAAGTTTCATACTCATTATCCTAACAGAACTGTAGAAGAGCATATTTGGATTTTCCAAACTTGTCTAAGAGATAGAGGGATTAACCATGAAGATGTTGCATGTAGACTGTTCCCCTATTCTCTAGGAGAAGAAGCCTTTTATTGGTATAATCACCTACCTGATACTTCTATCCATAATTGGACTGAGTTGGAAGTTGCATTCCTACAAAAGTTCAAGATTCCCATCAGTGCTAATGAGCTATACTTACATTTTACTAGGATCATTCAATGACAGGTTCCATCGAGCATATACCACACTCCATGCACCTAATGCTAGAAATGAGAATACTGATTTGGAGATATACCTTGAGGCCTTGGATAGCCTTACAACCACCATCCTGAAACAAAGGACCAATCCTCCAAATACTCTTCTCACTGCATATGCGGAGGCAGTGAAACTCAACATAGACTTAAGACAACATTTATTAGGACCTTTGCCATCCTTGGGACCTGTTGCTCACCCTGGACATATCCAAGCCCTTAATCAGGCCTTGACCAGTCATGCTCCAATAATGAATCCTGTACCGTCACTACCTTTGGTTCTTCATCCAAGTCCACCTCTAAGTCAAGCTCAACCTACAACTTCTTATTTCTAGCAGAGAGTTAATCAACCCTTATAGCATCAACAAGTTGGTTTCCCTACATATTTGTAGAATTCAGAAGTCTTGAATTAGGCTATTGTTTCTACGAATATACCTGGATATCCTTTGGGAGGTAATCTGACACCACCTAACAATCTAGATAAGGAGAGGTTGGATGAATTTTCTGAGTAGGTGAAGAGGTTGAATATAGAGGTAACTTATTTGAGAAATCAAAATAGCCAACTTAAGGCTGCTTAGAAAAATATACAATCCATCTATGGTAGGGAAAACAAGAATTTTGAAAGAGGTCAATACTTTGATAGGAATCAAAATTTTGATAGAAGACAAGGCTCTGGTCAGAATTTCGATAGACATCAATAAGGTGGACAAGGATTTGATAGTGGACAACAACCTAGTCAGAATAGATCCTATAATATTGGGCCCAACAATGAAGGGATTCCTACTCCTCTAGATCAACCTGTTACTCAAGAGAAACCTCCAAATGGTGTATACCTAGTAGAGGTATCTTTATCTGGATGGTGTAGACTCCATAAAACAAGTCAACACTCTGAGTTAGACTGTGCTGAATTTTAGACTGCAGCTTCTATCTTTCAGTATGAAGTGGAAAATAATTCTATTGGATAGGAAATGGTACCTTCAAACCCTTGCGATGCTCCAGTATTAGTACTCAATCATGGTCCATTCCCAAAAAGTGAGGAAAATGAACTAGAAGAAGTGTCTAGTACACAAGAGGAGGTAGAGTAGGTGTTGAATGAAGATGAAATCTCCCAGTTGTTTAATGAAGAAAATGAGAATGATATTGGCCCTTTAGATGAGGAAGAAGTTGGTGTTGAAGAAGTTCAGATGTTTCAACAACCAATGAAGAAGTACAATTTAAGAAATAGGCCTAATAGGGGTCCACAAGCTGGAGGTCCTTTTACCACTTCCATTCCCCCTAATAATTTCAGTACTCCACCTGATCCGCAAGCTAGTAACAACCCATCTTATCCTCAGGTTCCAACACAATACCTGTCAAAGGGGAACAACGCTGAAGTTTCTAAGGAGAAGCAGGCTAGTGGTTACAAGGAATCCCAGGCTGACCTGAATGTGGGGCAATTGGGTGAATATGTGACTGAGGAATTCAAGAAAGTAAAGGTAAGTCTTTCTACTTTTGAATTGTTAAGATTTCTTGCTATTAGAAATGCAGTTTTGGGATCATTTAGTTCAAATACAACATCACAATGGGTAGCCACGAATGAGGCTACTACCAGGTCTTCTAATTCTCAAACACCCAGAAGTCAGGTCCCACCTATGGACAAGAGAGGAGATAAAGATAAAGGTCAGGTTGCACAAACTGATACTCATCTAAACTTATTTCAAGGTAAGGTGGAAACTCCCCCTTTCCTAATTTTTGTTCGTATTTTCAGAAAGAACTTGCATAATTATCTTCTAGATTCAGGAGCCTATACAAATGTTATGCCTTTTGTTGTTTGCAAAGCATTAGGTATCACTCCTATAGCTTATCAAAATAAATTTACTCAGTTGGATAAAACAGAGGTGAGTGTGGTTGGAGAATTGAACATGATCCCTATGCAACTTGCGTCAGATCCTAGGGCGTAGCAGGTGATCAATATCCAAGTTGCTAACATCCCTGATACTTATGGTTTGATCATAGGTAGGGATTGCACTAAAGCTTTGAATGGATACACATTCATAGACCATTCCCACATGTGGTTACCATGGAAAGGAGTTCCAAATCAGATCATAAATGGAAGGGAACCTAGGATGAAATATGTGATCACAGAGTAACAAAATATCTCAAATGAGGTATTGGTATCTGAAGTTGGCATGGGAAATTATGTGTTGGCTACATCAGTTATAGAGGATGAAGAAGTTTTTATGTTCCAGGATTCTTTAAGTGAACACCTTTTGGAGAGAAATGGTCCTAAGACTTTGATTGAACCAGAGAATGAAATAAGTGATGAAGAAGACAGATAGCTTGGTTTGTTGGATAACTTTCAGGAATTCATCTAGAAAAGTATGGAAGACCAAGTCCAATTAAAAGGAAGCATGACGTTTGAAGAATTGTTGCTTCCAAATTGGTGTAGAGTACATGATGCTTCTCATTCTAAGTTAGAATGTGACTTGTGTCAAAGTGTTGTCAAGCAGATACAAAAATGCATTAATCCTGTTGCACCTACTAGACTCAATATGCAGGAGGATTTGAACAGTGATAAAGATAAAAGCTCAGTATTTCCTAAAAAACTCCTTATTCCTGGTAAAGAACAAGGTAAATTGAAGCCAAAAGAACCTGATGGCTGTTGGAAACTAAGGTTTGATGGATCTAAATCCAAGCAGGGTGCTAGAGCAAGATTTGAATTGATTAGTCCTAAAGGAAAGAATTATTTTGCTGCTAACAGACTCTAGTTTCAATGCACTAATAATGTTGCTAAATATGAGGCTTTGATCCATGGCTTACTAATGGCATCAAGAAAGAAAGTTAAGATATTGCAAGTATTCAAAGATTCTGAATTGGTGGTCAAACAAGTAAGAAAATAGTATTCATGTCATGATGGAAGAATGACCAACTACAAGCATAGAGTGTGGGATCTCATAGAGGGGTTTGATGACTTTAATATCCAATTGATCCCTCAGAGCAAAAATCAGGTTGCTGATTCTTTAGCTCAAGCTTCCAGCACCTTACAGTCGTTGTCGCTTTCAAGATTGAAGAAATTTATAGTTGAGCTCATTCCAGTCCCTTCAGTGCCTGACAACGTTACTAATTTTTAGGTATTTGAAGATGATAAGCATATTCTAGACTTTATTACAAGCTGTGATGTGTTTTCCTCCCAAGTTATTGATGAGATAGAGCCTCAAGAAGTAGAAATTGATTTTGGAGGAATCATCAATCTAAAGACTAATACCATTCCAAGAGGTATGGTGCAACTTGAATGGAGTTTTGACTTGGATAAAATAAGAGATCAAGAACAACAGACTAAAAGAGAGTCCATTAGCAGCCAGTATGAAACATATAATATGGGGACACATGATGACTTGAAGAACATTCTTATGAGCAAGGTATGTACTCTAGAGGAAAGGAAAGGGATTATTGATACCTTACATACATATCATGATGTAATAGCTTGGAGTTATGACGATTTGAAAACATATGATACTTCGATCATCACATACACCATCGCTCTAAGATCAGATGTCAAACCCTTCCGACAAAGACAAAGGCCAATCAATGCTATGTTAGAACCCATTATTCAGAAGGAGGTGCAGAAACTGCTTTGAACACGTATTATATTTCCAATAAGACACTCTACTTGGGTGGAAAACTTGGTTCCAGTAAGGAAAAATAATGGAGAAATTAGACTATGTGTGGATTTTAGGAACCTGAATAGAGCATCAGAAAAGGATAATTATCCAGTTCCTTCCTTGGATGAAGCGCTTTAGATTGTCAATGGATTGCAAATGATGTCCTTTTTGGATGGGTATTCTGGATACAACCAAGTCATGGTGCAATATGAGGATAGACACAAGACTACCTTTACTATGTAATAGGGAACTTTTTCTTATAGAAGGATGCCATTTGGACTGATCAATGCTGGAGCTACATTCCAAAGAGCCATGGACATTACCTTTAAAGATATAATTGGCAAGTGCATCATTATCTATATGGATGATCTGACTGTCTTTTCTAGGAAACGAGGTGATCATATAACGGACTTATGTAAAGTGTTTCAAAGATGTAGAGAGTTTGGTATTTCACTTAATTTGAGAAAGTGCATTTTTGGAGTCACATAAGGCAAGTTGTTAGGACACATTATCTTAGAATAGGGTATTGCTATAGACCCTGAAAGAATTTAGGCTATTGTTGAAGCTCTTGCATTGGTGAGTCCGGATTACACTAAGCCTTTTTATATATATTCATTCACTTCTGATCATTCTTGTGCTGCAATGTTAACTCAAAAGTCCAATCAAGGGGATGAACACCCCATAGCCTTCATGAGTACTCCTTTAAAAGAATCAAAATTGAAATACCACAATGTGGAGAAACAAGCCTACACTTTGGTCCAAGTAGTGAAAAAGTTCAAGCATTATATCTTGAGGAATAAAGTTTTTGCCATAATGTCTGATCCTGTGGTAAAGCTGTTATTGATGCAGAATGAGTTGGGTGAACGAAGGGCCAAATGGGTAACCATGTTGTAGGAATATGATATGGACATCCAACCCATGAAATTGGTAAGAGGACAAGGGCTTACAAAGATAATGGCTGAAACAAGTCTTGATCTCACAACCCAACATTATTACCTGCAAGAGGTGTCTCCAGGAGGCTGGTATGTTGAAATTATTTTTTATTTATTGAATCAATAGTGTCCTAATCATCTCAACATGGTTTAGAGACAATCCTTGCACTTGAAGAGTGGAAGTTTTATGATGAATGGAGCTATACTATATAAAAGAAATCAAGAGGCTATCTACTTGAGATGTTTAGGGAAGGATGAAGCTGCTAGAGTGATGATTGAATTTCATGAGAAATATGGTACCAACCATGGTTCTGCATCATCCACTGCACATCAAACCTTGAGGGTAGGCTATTATCAGCCTACTTTGTTCAAAGATGTACACCAACATGTGATAACCTGTCACACATGTCAGACTACAACAAGTAAGGAAAAACACGCCTCTCTTCCGCTTCAGCCAGTCATAGAGGTAAAACCATTTGCTCAGTGGGGCACGGACTTCATAGGTCCAATTAAACCTTCATCTTCTATGGGCCACAAGTATATTCTTACCATAACTAATTATTTTACTAGGTGGACAAAGGCTCTTGCTTGCAAACAATGTACTTCGGATGTGGTAATCAATTTTCTTGAATCAGGAATTATTAATCGTTTTGGTTGTCCACTGTCTTTGGTTTTTGATAATGGTCCTGCATTTGCATCACTGAAGTTTTCTAATTGGGTGTATGATCATGGGATTGCTATTAAGTTTTCATCCAATTATTATCCCCAGGGTAATGGTCTAGCTAAGTCTTCCAATAAGAACCTACTGACAGTTATCTGTAGGCTGTTAGAACAAAATCCTAAGGATTGGCACACCTAGCTCCAATTTGCTCTTTGGGCTGACCGTACTAGATAGAAGGTATCCATAGGAACCTCCCCTTATCACCTGGTGTATGGTTTGGAACCTATGTTTCCTATTCAGTTGAAAATACCTACCCTACAGTTCATTAATGAGTATTATAACAAAGAAGATAAGCGTGAAGCTCGCTTGGCTGAACTATTGCATTTGGAAGAGAAAAGAGATGAAGCCCTAGAAAACTTTGCAAAACATCAGGGTGTAGTAAAAAGATGGTTTGATAGGAGAGCTAAGGTAAAGGCCTTTAGAATTTATGACTTAGTTTTTCATTGGGATAAAGCCCATGATCATAAGGGAGAGCATGATAAATTTGATAAAATTTGGCTTGGTCCTTACTAGATTTCAGAAATTTTGGGACATAATTCTTTTTGTTTGGAAACCCTCATTGGTGAGGATATCCCACTACCTGTTAATGGGCAGTATTTGAAGCATTATTTTCAATCTTGAACTGCTTATAGTTCATCCTATACATAGCTAGAGTAGGTTTTCTTTTTGTTTGCTTTGTTTATGCTTTGTTGTGGTTTGTTTTGCTTTTTGTTTTGGTCTTGCTTTTGGGTTCTTGATTTCTTTGGGCTGTTGAATCCTATAAACCAGGGCTATTTTGTTTGGGATTGTTCTGAAAATTTCTTTTATAAACTCTAATTAGTTTTTCGGAATCAGGTGGTGGAATTCGTTTATCTGATCTCCTTGGTACTAAGAATTAGAACCACTTGTTTTAGATACACTTTGGAATATATTTGGGTCTCACATTTCATATTGTAATAAATAAATTTCTAGAGCTGCATGAGGTTCTTGAGTAGTTTGGCCTAGTGAAAAATCTTATATTTTGCTTCAGTGCCACTGTGTTCCTCATCCCTGAGCATCAATTTCATTACTTACAAAGGTGAACAGGAAAGATCTATAAAAACAAAGAGAAAAGAGGAAAGTTTTGAAAATTTGAGTGTGTTCACCTTATTAAGAGTATCCTAGTATCTCTACTAGGGCTATAGATGCTTGATCGGTAGTAGAGCTATGCTTGGGAGGTTCATAGTGATAACCTCACAGGGGATATGAACGCCTGACTGGCAGTGAGGCTCTATCTAGGTTGATTTTGAAGTTTGAATTCTATGTAGCTTGGTCAAATTCACTCTCATTCTTCTTGTGCTTACATGATAAAGACCATTGCATAATACACACACTTGGACGTTGGTATAGGAAAAGGTCTTCTTACTTGTAGTTTCTGAAACTTTGTTCTTAGGATTCTTGATGGGGGGGTTGAAACTATAGATTCTAGGCTCTTGATTCTAGTTTTTCCTTGAAATGCTCTAGAGCATTTCCCCAGCAGAGTTGTCATTTGTTTTGCAATTTTCTCACACACGCTACACTGAAGGTGGGGACCCTCTTTTCTTTCTCTTTTTGGTGGTTTGGCCCTTCTCTTCTGGGGGTTTTTGCTTGCTTGTGTTTGTGCTTAAATGTCCATCTTGCCAATTGAAGTGGCATTCTTTTGAACTATGTTGAAAATCTGAAGTTTTGGCTTTATCTTGGGTTTTTGGCTATTTTCGAGAAAATCCGCCTACGCTAGATTCTCTCGATTTCCTCCCAATGTCTGAAATGGCTACTTTTGCATTGCTTTCAGGAAAGTTTGCACATCCTGGATTTCCCCGAAATTTGTGGTGGTGTCAAATTCCCAAAATCCGTGGTGATGTCGAATCCCCAAAAATCTTTGTGGCCATGGCTATCTTGTCAGGTGCACTAATGGCGTTTGTGCGGAGGTCTTGGGGTTTTGATATATTGATTCTTGGAAAAGTAATTGATCATTTGAGTTTGTGTATTGGGGTTCTTGGTGTTTGTTGGACATCTGCATTTTTGAGGTAATTTGGATTGTGCGTTTGCATTTCCTATGTATCTGGGTTGTATTCGATTTGCATTGAATGGTTGTATCTCGACTTCCCCAGTTTCAACCTTTGTGTTTCCATGGTATGTAGATGTGCCCTTTTCTCTGTTGGTTTCAATGGATTTTCTTTGTTTGCTCAGGGAGTCCTTTGTAGGTTTCCTGGTCTTTTTTGGATGCACATCCTCATTGAGCGCTTTGGAGTTCTCATTTTGGTGCACCAGTCCATTTATATTGCTCGAGCGTATGTGTTTTACACTGGTGTTGCTTCTTATTTGGGTGTTGGCTTGCTATGGTTTCATACTTTCCATTTGGTATATGAGCAAGTCATCTGTGCTTTCATGGCAAACGTTTAGGGTCCTGTCCTTGACCTAGGGCATGGCCAATCCTCTTCAAATTACTGTGAAGAGTGTCTTCAGTTCACGTTTTATTCATTAGGGTCCTAGGTTGAGTTGGTTTCAGAGTTCTGGCATACATCCAGAGTGATTTGAGTCGATTTGATGAAAGTGGCAAGGATGTAGATAGGTTCGGGTTTTTGAGGTCTTCGCGGAATTCCGCTGCCTCCGGATTTCCTCAAATTTTCTATCTCCTCTTCTTTTATCACTTTTTGTTAGATTTCATCCGGTTTTGCCAAAATCCTTTCCATCCGGATGTTCCTGAGGTCTGTGGTCGTGTCATTTTACTGATTTTGAGCTTTTATACTGTTATATCTGAATTTCACCAAAATTTGCTACATCCGAATTTTCCTGAATGGTCTAGGTCTCTTCATTTTCCCTGAGTTAGTTATAACTAGTGTTAATTTTTCCATAATCCATCTCCGGCGGATTCTTCTGGGTGTTTTGGGGAAATGTTGAATTTGATGGTTATGGATTGTGGTTTTTTTTGGTAATCTATTTGATTGATTTAAGAAGCTTATGCTAAGTATTCTCAATGATTTTTCCTTGATTTAGTTGATGATTTAAATGATGTTACAAGATTTTGTATGTTTGGTTTGCTGGAATCCGCCTGGTCTGGATTTTCCCGAAAATCCTTCCGAGTGCAAAATCTGCGAGGGGAGCTAAATCTCGAATTTTATGATTATGATCTTCTACACTTGTTGCTTCTTATGGATCTAATTGTGGTTACTGTCATGTGTTTATAGACAGGATCAGGATAAAATGTTGTTGGTCGGGGCAAGGGAAAGGCAACCGATCCTAGTGCAGAGGCTTCTGCCATCTCAGATGCCGAAAAGGTTAAGTTGGATATAAAGAGAAGAATCCCTGAGAGTAAGTTGACCTCAATTTGGTCAGGGATCATAGACATGAACGTGGGCATGTGGGATTATGAAGAATTCGAGGCTAAGATGTCAACACCAAACCTTCCTCTATTGTCAAAGAGAATGGTGGAATCTGGATTGGCTCATGTGGCAAGTCTCCCTTCTATAGTGCAGCGCTATGAGTTGGTACTAGAGTGTGCTAGAAATTATGATAGGGGAACACAGAGAATAATCAGCCCTCAAGGAAGGATCCTTGCTAGTTTCAGTCCTATGGCCATTTCTGCAACCTTTGACATGCCTAATAGATCTCATGTGGTGGGCTTCGACCTGGAGGTTGCTAGGAAATATTATGAAGAGAACATTGTCAAATCTCAACAGGTGATCAAATCTTGGATAGAGAAGCCTAAATCTCATTTTTCTAAGTTGCCTAAGCAACTATTCAGGCTGAAGTTCAAGAGGGAGTATTACAATGCCATTGCCCTTCTCAGTAGGTTGATAGGATTGAAGAGTGTAGGTGTTTTTGAAACATGGATGTTCAATGTGATTCCCAGAATAGATATAGAATGATAGATAGATCAACAAAAAGTAGCTAAGTAATATTAGAAGCAAGTTAGGGTTTATTTTCAAGAAAATGTTGCAATAGAAAACTAGAATTGCTGCCATTTTTGGATGATTTAATATAAGACGGATATTGTGTTTGGTATCTATCTTTTGGAATCTCATCTCGATGGTGCTTGTTATTTTATCTTTCAAATTGCTTAATGTTTATGGTTAAATGATTTGATAATGCTTAGGGTTTCATGTTTGGAATATTTACAGCAACCTCTAGTCCATACTTTTTGTAGTTAGTTGATTGTTAGCTACTTTGCAAAGTTACCCTGGACTTATATTTGTGCTTAGTTCAATTGTGAAGGTTTATTCATCTCAATTGCTGTAGGATTGACTGAATGAATGTTTATGATTTGAAAATATCTCAATACCTTAGAAGATTGCATTGTTTCTATGGAATTGCATATTCATCTAGGTCAAATAGAAAATAGTTTATGAGAGATCGGTCCATTTTTAGTATCTTATCCTTTTGCATTTTCAATTTTAGGGTTAGAAGTAGTTTTAAGATTATCTCTGAAACCTTTATCTTTAGTTGTTTCTTTATTATCCGGGTTCCAATCAAGTTTCAAAGTTACATTTTAGTGTCTATATTTGATAAAGATTCGAAATCCAGTGTTGCTCGTAGTAAGGTCCCATTGTGATTACCAACATTTTCACATTTATCACTGAGTTGTTTTACTGCATTGTCAAAACCTGACATTAGAAACCTTGGGGTTATCTCTTTTCCATAGAGATTTACCTTTCAGAAGAGATAGGATATCATATTCTGTCTGAGTTGTTGTTGTGCAGAAAACACCATCAACAAAACCTTGAAGTGAAATAAAGTAATGAAGGGAAATGAAAAATGAACAACATATAATGCTACAAATCACCAAACCCTTGTAAATTCTACAAACTTGTGTGAAATAGTTACAATGGATATGGATCTTGAACCAAAGATATGAACTTGAATTTCTTGCTTGAATCAAAACCCTACATCACAAATGTTAGCACAATAACACACAACACAAGAAGCTCTTTGATATGATTCTTGAATCTTGATGATGGCTTCAAATGCTTGATAGATTGTGTTTATACTTATCTATGCTTAATATCCTAAAATTACATCACACCAAGATGACATATGAATTCATTAAATAAAGGAGTTTAAATCCCACCAGAATTTGAAATTAAATCCTGAAAAATGACTCAAAGAGGACTAAGATGTCCTAGGTGGCGTCTTAATCCAAAGTCATGAAACTTGGGGCATAAGAGCCAAAAAGGGGCCCAATTAAGATGCCTCAAAATTAGGTTTTTCATACCTACAGGGGACAAAGACACCATAGGTGGTGTTTTAGTCTCAACCCAAAAATTAGGGACACACAAATGAGATCATTAGATTAACATTTATTCATTGGATAATGTCAGGATTATCCAGAAAAAAAAAATGTAATTCATAGGGATTGTGGATGCAAAATAGGACAAATTAAGCCATAAATGAGGACAAATAAATCAAGGCAGGCCCAAAAAAGTGTGAAAATGCAAGGGTATGCATTTTATTACATTACATTTAGACCGCACTTTAGTGAGAGGATGAACTTGCTTAAAACTCACACTAAAGTAGTCAACCGCGAAATCAAGAGGGGTTCCATCGAACAAATGTTATTAAGGTAGGATGACAATAATCTGGAAGGTGGCCAACTTCCAAAAATTAACCCCATTAAAAAAAATCATTTTGGGGGGTTCGAACAAAATCTAGGTTCGAGCGAACCCAAAAGGGGTTCGCTCAAACCAAGGTTCAAATGAACCCCTTAAATTTGGGAACCTAGATTTTCCCATTGTGGAAAGGGGGTTCACTTGAACCCCCCTTTTCCCATCTTCCCACCCTCCGACACAAAAAACTTCACATTTTTTCCCTTCGAAGTTCAGGTCGAGGATGGAAATGGAGGAGATTTCATATAACCAACTAGGAGACGGTAGTCCTTGGAACGAGATATCCAATGAATATAATTTTAATATTTTTTTGTTTTATTATGTATTTGTTCCTTTAGTTTTATTAAACATAGGTTTTTCATCAAAAAATCAAGCTCTCCATTCTGCACATATGGAAAAATAATAGATTATCAAAATAAAATTTTAAAAAATATGTTGAAGATGGGTATTGATGTCCTTGATCCACTAATTTTTTTTTGAATATTGATACATACAAACAAAAGTTATGTTGTATATGGTCTTCCTACGTCTGAATTTTAAATGGTTTGACTTCAAAACTTGATTAAGGAAAAAATATTTAATAAAACACTATGAAACCAAATGAAATGGTTAGATATCATAGTTACAAAACTAAATTAAAAAAAAATCAATTTTATCCTTCATACAAAAAATTTATTTTGTATACAATTAACATCACTCCTTAAAAATGTTGTTGTTTTAAAAAATCTAGTTTTTGAAGGATATGGAAAAACAAGTGCAATCTAATTCCAAAAATTGTGGAAAAAATATATTTAGAATCTATAGACAAAACGTCACAAATCACTAGTTTTCATCATCTTCAAATTCCTCACGGTTTAGTCGCTATAGGATCCCAAAAGTGAATATTTAGTAAAACAAAATCAGTTCAGTGTCTAGTTTGCCCAAAAATTGTAAACCAGTATTGTGGGATCGCCCTCATGTGTTGTCCACTATTAAAAAAAAAGTGCATACTTACGAGGGCTAGTGGGAGCAATTTGTCCACTAGGTGAGCCCCAACAAGTCCATACCAATGTCATACCCCCATAAATTTAGTAAGGTATAAAAATGCATGCTCACAAGGGCTAGTGAAGCTAGGTGTTTACTAGTTGATACCCAAGAGGTCCATATTAAATTTATACCTCCATGACTTTAATAAGGAAAAAAAGAGAAAATTTAATGCAACAAGAAAGAGAGATGTTCAAAGGGATATTTTTTAGTTCATGTGAGGTATTAATCTTAGGGGAAATCATGCTTAACATCCCCAAGAGAAGATAAATACAAGGTATGATCCTAGGGAACATCATACCTAATGCTTCCAAGAGAGGACAAGCACAAAAGTCTCATCTTGTTTCCAAGAGAGGACAAGTAAAATAACTATCACACTCTTGAAGGAAATGAAACCCAATGATGCCACCAAGAAAAGGATGCATCATAGGAAGAAATAAAATTGCACAATGAAACATGAGTGTTGATGTATGCTCCACTTTAAAGCGGTTGCTAAAACCAATTTTGTGATCAATTACTTTAAAGTAGAAGAAGACATGAGAGCTTAATCAGAAAGCCCTATTCCAAGTTATATGTTTCCAATAAGCTATGTCATGAGAAGGGAAGAGGGTTTCCCATAAAATGCCTAAATTAATATGTCACATGTGGGCCAACTTAAGGCATGTTTTCCACATCCCAAGATTTATCTTATATGTACATGAAAGGTGGTCAACTAGCCAAAGGATAAGATGACAAGTGACATACGAGGACAAGGATACCTAACCCCTTGCCCCCAATTAGTGTAGGAAAAGGGTGAGCTGATAAGAAGCATGCTAAAGTGAAAATCAGTATCAATTAGAGCAATTGGGTACTCCCTCATAAGCAAAAAAACCACACTCCTTAAGATGTTGAATTTTACTACTCAAAGCCTTGCATTCGTTAGTGGAATGACCATGAAATCTATTATATGCACAAAATGAATTCTTGTAATAAAATTTCTTTCATGTTCTTGGAGGGAGAGATATCAAGCGATCCTAGAGGAGTCTCGACAAGATACTCTCTTGATCAATAGTAGAAGATGTTCCTTTATTTGCACAAGATTTCATACACACACTAAAGGATTTAGATAAAAGTGGAGATAAAGGTGGTAAACCTATATCTATCTTTAAAAAGTATGGTATGTCAGTTTGCTTTGTGTGTCTGTTGTATCCATGTGTAGGAGGGAGATTGCATCCCATACCATAAAAAACTTTCAATTCAGATGAAGGGGGTTTATGCTTCTAATAAGCATTGGTTTGTTCATGAGAACAAAAATCCTTTTTAAAGTTATGTGTTGTCCCACCATAGGGTAATGTTGTAGAAGAATGTTGAGAAAATGAAACACAAGGTTGTTTTGATTTAGATTGCGATATTTTTCATTATCCTATAAGGGGAGGTGTAAAACCCTAATAATCATTAGAACTCATATCTGAAAATGAATCATTGGTATATGACTCTTTTTATTTTGAGGGTGAGATTTTATATTCTCTATTGAATAGAGGCATAAAATTGAATGAACCCTAATAATAACTAAATATGTATGTTGCAGGTGAAGGATTAGCATGAAATTTTATATATTATTTCTAAATTCAAATTTTATTGTATGGTGAAGAGTAGATGGGAATACTTTCATAGTATGAATCTGATTGCACCTTCAAAAATTTCAAATTTTGAGTGCCCATGTTGTCAAAAGTTGATTTGCACACTTAGAAACACACCTGAAAAGTCTACCTTAGTGACCTACTTTTGAGGATCATAATTCAGAGGTGGTTGATTTTTATTCAAAACCCCATGGTAAGCATATTCAGTTGAAATATATGAACATGCATGTTATTTTTCAGCTTCCCATGAAGAGTTTTGACAAGGTTTTGAAAAGAAATGTTGGAAGATTTTGGGACTATTTTGTTGTTTGCAAACTCTTAATCCTACGAAGTAGCCTCCTATTTGAGTGGATATTTCACAACTAGATGATTGTCGTGACAAATAGATTGGTGCCCTACATTCCTCCCACATTCATATGCTTCATGGTCTAGTTTCATATTCTCATGATCAGATTTGATATTTTTACTAGGTTGAAACCAAATGAAATTTGTTCTGTTTTTACATCTGCATTTCCAGAATGTTTCAAGGTGGTCAAATTTGACCCCTAATAATTGGTGAATAATGTAGGTTGAAGTAAAAACCTCTTGCACATCTACTCAACAGATCTAAATGATCTAGTGTTTCCAGTGGTAGCTTCCCAAGAGGTGATTTGATAATTTTTCAAGGAGATGACTTGATGTGCTCGAATTGGCTTCTAATAGGTGTAATTGCAGAAAAGTTTGATTGAGCCACTTTGAATTTTAATATTTTGCACCTCCGGATTAATTTTTCTAGGAAATTTGTTGCAATGAACTCTTGGGTCAAATATCTACATGCTTGCTCATTTTTCAGGCTCCCAAGGTAAGTTTTGATGTGTTAATTAATGTTGTGTTGACTACGACGGGGATAAAATTGGTGTTCGAAAAAGTTTCAAATTCACAAACTCTAAGGGAACCCCATTTATTTTTTTGGTTTGAAACATCTATAGATCCATTTTCATAAAAAATGGAGGTCACTTGACACATTATTTTAATATATTTTGGATGCAGTGAACACGTCCCATAGCGCTAGTTCACAAAGGAGGTCCTAGAAATATTTCAACGATGCAATTTTTGAGGAAATGGGTTTTCTCTAAACAATTGATAATTTCCCTACACAAATTTTTTCAGCTCTTGGTGTCCTGGTTTTCTTGCAATAAATTTCCCTATTTGGCCTACAGGCGTAATAAAAAGTCACAATTTTTTTGTTTCATATGTTAATATTTAAGATATTATGAATATTTTAAATATTGTGCATTTGTAAAATGTGTATTTACGAAAAAATATGAAAAGTATTTGAAATCTTCTAGAGGAAAATAAAGTTTAATTCATGCTTATGATTGGTCTAGAGGAAGCTTTCATGGCTTTCACAATTGCATAGGAAAACTCATCTCTTGTCGTTGTTTTAGTTTATATTTTCCACTTTATTTTAGCGATAAACAATGCTTAAGGTTTGATGTGCAGTTGCAATGAGAAAACTCCAAATTAAACACTTCAAATGCAAGAATCTTCTTGGGATTGGGGTTTTTTACGTGTTTTGATCATTGTGGACATTCGTATGTTGCGGCCAAAGTTTATGAATATGCGGTAATGCGAAGGGCTGAAGAATCCTGCTTATCATTGTTAGAAGGCTTATTTTTCTTGCTGCATCCATTATGGAGTAATGACTTCACTCATTGTTGTTCTAAAACCTCTTTTTTGTGATAAATCCATGATGTGCGATGGTGCACTCCTTGAATTCTCTCGTCGCTATTTTCTTATGATTTTCTTTCCTCAAATTTTTGATTGGAGATGGAGTGTGATGGTTATTTTTTATTTCTTGTATCTTTGTTTGATGTCTCATTTTATAAAATGTATCTGCAAAGTGCAATGGTAATTGTCATGAGTAAATTTTTTACAATTGCAGTGAAAAGTGGCTAGAGAATAAGTTATGGTGGGAAGGTAAAATGCATTGCACGAGTAAGTGTTTTATTACCCAGTGTAAAAATTATAGCTTTCTCTTCATCACAAATTTATGTTTCATATTTCCTTTTCGATATGCGATGTACAATAAAAGCCTAGGAGGTGTGGAGTAAATGGTGGTGGGCCCATGAATAAAAGTCTCATGGAAATATTTTAAATCTTCTTCAAATGATGGGAAATAATTAAAATGTGAGATGCATGGTTAGGTATTTTTATATTGTCCGGTAAAGAATTAAAATATCACATATTGTATATACAATCTCTCTTTGTTGGAGTAAAAGTGAAGAGTGCACAGGTAATTATTTTATTATCTGATAAAGTGAAATTAAAAGCCTTCTCAGAAAAGTTAAAAAATTTATTTGTTGGTAATGCATTTCATGGAGGCTGTAGGTGAAGTGCAGACTTTTACAACTAAGGTTTTTTCACAGTGAATAAATATTTTTCCATCTACAGGGAAAACAAAGGGAATGTTTTTATTTTTCAAGTGAATGATGAAGCAGGAACAACATGAAAAATATGGCTTCTCTTTAGGCGGTGTCTAGCTATTCATCAATGGACCTCTATTTACTAGGTGTCTTCTTTTGATGTCCATTTAGGGTTTCTTTCTACTTAAGTGACATTGTTTTCTACCTGATTTTTTGGGTTGGTTATTTTGTAATTAGACTTAGAGAATATTGTGATACAGAGCATTTTAGGGTTAAGTCTTAGCATTGGATTTTGTCAATATGTATGTAATTTTGATAGGATGTTGGTAGAATAATAAAAAATGATGTAATTTCAAAACCACTTTCTCTTTTATGTACTTATTTTATGATTTATGAATAATATAATCAAGAGTTGCCTTGTTCATCTCCATTGATTTCTTGTGGGTGTTTAGTTTTTTTCTTGCTCATTAATTCAAGGATTTAATAGAAGTGTTTTAGTGATGTTGTAGATTCATGTGAATAAAGTGTTAGGATATTGACAAGTTATGGTTTAGGATAAAATTTTGATACACTGTAATGCAGTAATGTCAAAGCTTAGATGGTGTTGTGTGTTAAATTGTTATCAGGTTGTATAGGTATTGGAATCGACTATGTTCCAATGGATGAGGCACTAATCTAAGTTTTCTATTCATGTTACATTTGTTGGCTAATTCAACAGCTAATCACAATTATAAAACTAATTTACCTATCTATCTCAGTGTGAATATGTGTTGAGCTTTAATGAATTATGATTCTCATGTTTAAATTAGACACTTCCATGAAGGTTAGCCAAACCTTTAGGGTAGTGTTTATTTTAAGCATATGAGGGAGATTTTATCTATTTACTTTGCATTTGATACTTTGGAACATAAGAGTATCTATAAACACACTGTTGGGATCACCCTCCCATGTTTAACAAAGCCTACAGTGTACAGGAGAGGGTTTGTATATCAAGCTCCTATTCTTTGGCCACTGACCTTGAAGATTATTGAGCATAAGAGTTGGCTACCCTTTAGAGGATTTTAAGGTTTTGCTAGAAAAAAACACCAATAGAATGGTGACTCTCCTAGGGATAATTTTCAATCTTCAATTGTTGACTATTGTATTTTAGAGTCAATTATTTGTTGAATTTGAAATTTTGGTTCAGATGTTGAGAAGTTCTTGAGCCTGGAAAGGGTTCAATTGTAACAAAGTTCAAAGGATTTAAGTCTGATTCCACTATTGTAGAAGACCCAGATTGAGACTCATCTTTAGAGGAGCTTCATATGACTTGAAGTTCAGTCCCCTTTTAAAAGAGGTGGTGACTTTGTCTAAAGAACTTGTTGAAAATGTGAAGAGAGTTCTAGATCTATAAAATTTTCAGTCAAGAAGAAAGGTTATGTTTTGCTACAAGTTTCAAGGTATTCTCATAAATTTAAAGAAATTTTTACTATGTTTGAAAATAATTTATGAGAAGTCTTCAATTCTTGAAAATTTTGGTTCCCTATTAGGTGAAATAGCACTAAGAAAGGGAAAGGATAGTAATATTGAAATTGCATACTTCTTTGATAAATTTTTTATTTAGTATTATGTATAAGTATGTTTTTTTTACTTAGAGTTACTCAAGGTTAATAGACCTTAAACATAGTTGAAATCAGATGTCATACTTTGTACAGGGTTTAAGGTCATATGTTATATAAGGAAGCTAGGAACAATGTGCATAATCATTGCATTACTGTGAAAGTTTTTAAAAAGGCATATCAAAGAACATCAATATATGCATCATTGTATGGTTCGTAGTGCAACCATGGTTTGTGCTTAGCCCTAGCTAGGTTTTGAAAGAATTTTTAACACTGAAAGATATAGACCCATCAATTTTAATGGTATTAATGGTTACCCAAATGCTATTCTATATAACATCAGAGATAAGTTACCAAAATTCAGTGGTACAAGGAGTGAATCAAAAAATAAGCATCACCAAGAATTTAGTAATTTGATGGATGACTAGAGGTATATCATAAGGATGTTATCATGAGGCTATTTTTTCAGTCTCTAAAGGGAGATGCAAGGGATTGGTTCTCCTACTTACCAACATGCTCTGTCTATTCATGGAGTGAGTTCAAAGTAGCGTTCATGGAGAAATTTGGTGAAAGAATAAATCATAGTTATATAATCAATAAAATTATGAGCATTAAAAAAGAAGAGGAAGAGTTGGTCCCAAATTTAAAAAAAAGATTTGCTAAGACATTAAGGGATATTCCAAAAAAATTGAGGCTAAGTGATGTATTTTGTTTATTTGTATCTATGGGTTCTTTTGATAGTGATATGAGCTATATATTAAGATATATAAGGATCCTAAAACCTTGAATTAGGCCTATGATATACCCATGAGCATTGAAAAGAACCAAAAATATGGAATGTACAAGGGTTGTTTCTCTACTGTAAGTATTAGTTGTCTTGAGACACCAAATGTTGATGAAAGGTGTAAGTCAAAGTAGAAAATGAATGTCAAATAACTTACACCCCTATTGTTTTAGCTTATACATCATTCCATAATGCTGATCACATAGAGCTCAAAAACAAATTTTAAGACATTGTATCCAATAATGATCCTATGGTTTTGGGTCAAGATCTTTCTTGCATAAGGATACATGAAGGAGAATCATTATATGATCTCTATGAAAGATTTATCAGCACCTTGTCTACAATTCCTAAGTGTCACGGGCCTAAAAATTCACTATACATTGATTCATTTTATGAATCTTATGAACCAGGTTTGAGTGATTTTCCAAAGGTGTTGAAGCCTATTAGGATTGACCAAGTATGTGAATACTTTTCTCTTTTTAAAAATATTAGAGATGATCAACAAAAGGCTATTGTGTTTTCAATTTCCAATGATAATGATTTTGTTGCTCCATATGAGTCAAGTAGTGAGATATCACTTGAAGAAGAAGGGAGTAGACCAAAGGTTGAAAATGTAAACCTAACTGAAGCAAATGAAATGTGTGGTTTTAGTTCGTTTGAATATTCCAACACCTGTAGTCCTATGGAAGACATGTAACACTGTGCAATCAATTTGAAGATTTTGAACATAGTTTCAGTGTTGATGAGTCCTCTTGTTGTACCAATTATGATGGCATTGAGTATGGTCAATTCTCTGTTGATGTTGATTATCCTCATGAAGTAGAAATGAAATATTTTGCTACAAATGAGAAATCTTTTGATAATGATAGGAATGTATGTTTTCTTGAGGAGCAACAAATTTCTTTCTATGAACAGTTTTCAAAATATGAGTCAAAGATGTGAAAGTTGTAGAGGATATGAATGAGGTTGAAAATCAATTTGTATGCTCTTCTAGTGATTACAATGATTTTGAATACATTGACGATATGGAATATTTTTAACTCCATGAGGAGGAGGAAAAAATATTTATGATAGAAATGAATGTAATGGAAAATCCCTTATTTGATGAGCCTCTATCTTCACTAGAAATGAGAAATAGTGATCCTTATTGGTGCAAAGATAATCCACTATTTGTTGAGAACTCTGATGATGCATCTAACATAGGGTTAAAATGTGGTTTTGAGCACACAAAGCCACACATTGATGAGATCCTGAAGGTTATTTCCTAGGAATATTTTACATTTGATACATATGTTGTAGACAAGGTTGAGTATCATGATGCCAACTACTTGGAGGAGTATGAGTACTTTTAGTTTCAAGTTTAATTGGGAGGTATTTCGATGGATCATGACAATGGGATCAAGAGAAAGCAATATTATTTGAAGTATGAACATGTTTCATCTGATGAATACAACACATATGTAATGTGATGATGAATATTTTTAGTTAGTGTTTGATTGAATATTAGAGATTGACAAAAGGAATGGTAGCAATGGCAAGTTCAGACATGTGGTAGTGATGATAAATGGAAATGCTAGTGATAGGGTTAGTTTGTGGGAAATTCATTGCAGTGTTTTCAGATTTGGCTTATTCAAGCATAAAGAACAAAGTGTTTAATAGAGGAAAATATTGGTACTTCATTTTTGGGTGCCTGGGGCCACCAAATGAAGTTTGAAAAATGGGTTTTAATGCAACATAATGGAGAGATTTTAAAGCACCCAATGTTCTTGCACTTGGTATGCTCTCCCCAAAGATTTGGAATTGTGTCATGCTTACAAGGGGCATGCATCTCTAGTCAGAGCCACTGATGGAACCTTAAATTTTTTTTGAATTTTGAGTGCCCAAGATGTGAAAATTTGATTTGAACACTCAAAAACATACCTTAAAAATATACCTTAGTGACCTACTTTGGAGGGTCATAATTCAGAGTTGGATGGTTTTCATGTGAAACCCCTCAGTGAGCATATTTAGTTGACATATGTGAATATGCATGTGAGTTTTCAGCTTTCCATGATGAGTTTTTACATGGTTTTGAAAAGCAAAGCTAGAGGGTTCTAGGACTATTTTGTTGTTTGCAAACTCTTAGTTTTGCGAAGTAGCCTCCTGTTCAAGTGGATATTTCAAAGCTAGATGATCGTCATGAAAAATGGATTGATTTCTTACATTCCTCCTGTGTTCATATACTTCTTGGTCTGATTTCAGAGTTTCATGATCATAATTGATATTTTTACGAAGTCGAAAGCAAATGAAGTTTGTTTTGTTTTTATATCTACATTTCAAGAATGTTTCAAGGTGGTCAATTTTGAGCCCTAATATTTGGTGAAGAATTTTGATTGAATGAAAAACCTCTTGCACACATACTCAATGGACCTAAATGATCTAGTTTTTTTAGTCGTAGATTCCCAAAAGGCAATTTGATAAATTTTCAGGGAGGTAACTTGGTGTGCCCGAATTGGTCCTCATAGGTGCAATTACAGAAAAGTCTGACTAATCCAGTTTGAATTTTAATATCTTGCACTTCAAGATGAATTTTTCCAAGATTTTGTTGCAATGAATTCTTGGGTAATATTTTTGCATTCTTGCTTAGTTTTAGGCTCCTAGGATGAATTTTGATGTGTTAATTAATGTTGTGTTGACTACGACGAGGCCAAAAATGATGTTCTGAAAAGTTTCAAATTTAAATATTCTAAACAAAACCCATTTCTTTTTTTATTTTGAAATGTCTACATATCAATTTTCATCCAAAACAAAGTTCACTTGATACACTATTTTAATATAGTTTGGGTGTAGTGAACACGTCCCGGGGGCTAGTTTACAAAGGAGGTCCTAGATATCTTTCAGGGATGCAATTTTTGAGAAAATGGTTTTCCTCTACATAATTCGTAATGTCCCTACATAAATTTTAATGGCTTCAGGTGTCACATTTTTCCCACAATAAATTTCCCTATTTGGCTTGAAGGCGTAATTAGAAGTCACAATTTTTCTAGAGTTTCAAATGTTAATATTTAAAATATTGTGAATACCTTAAATATTGTGCATTTGTACAACATGTATTTAGGACAAATCTGAAATGTATTTCAAATGTTTTAGAGGAAAATAATTTTTCATTCTTGCTTTTGATTGGTCCAGAGGTGGCTTTCACGACTTTCACAACTCCACAACCATCATTGTTTTGGTTTGTCTTTTCAATTTTATTTTAGTGATCAACGATGGTTAAGCTTTGATATGGAGTTCCAATGATAAATCTCCAAAATTCAACACTTCAACTGCAATAATTTCTTTGAATTGGGATTTTCTATGTCTTTTGATCATTGTGAACATTTGTCTATTGCAGCCAAAGTTTATGAAGATGCAGTAAGGCGAAGGGTTGAAGAATCTCGCTCATTTCTATTAGAAGGCTTATTTTTATTGGTGCATCTGTGATGCAGTGATGACTTTTGTCATCCATTTTTTCAAACATCTTTTATGTGATGAATCTGTGATGCATGATTGTCCACTCCTTGACTTCGCTCATTGCCATTTTATTATGAATTTCTCTTCTCAAGTCCACGATTGGTTATGATGTGTGATGGTTCTTTTCATTTTGTGTATCTCTGTTTGATGTCTCATTTTCTAAAATGTATCTACGAAGTGCAATTGTAGCTACCATGAGAAAAGTTTTCACAAATAAAATAAAATATTATTTGTTGAGGTGAAAATTCATTGAAGAATAAATTATGGTGGGAAGGTAAAATGTGTTGCACGGGTAAGTGCTTTATTACCCAGTGTAAAAATTATAGCTTTCTCTTCACCGTAAATTTATGTTTCATATTTCTGTGAACCCATAATTCAATTAACCTACACAAACACAGCAAACAAGCATAACATTAGATCGAACGAAAGAAAGAATCAAGGTTCCCCATGAAATTAGATTGACACATTAATATAGGAAAGCAAGTGAAGAACAATGTAAATGGAAATAAGCAAATCCTATTTTAATGAACAACTATCAATCTCATGGGGGAATTGGTGTTGATTGGTATGTCAAAATCAACCCTTTCCCAATTCGTGTTTGTAAGCTTCATGATTGTGATGGTGATATCTACTGGTTTGAATGGAATGGACTAGATTAGATCTTAATTCAAGAGAGTAACCTTGCATGAAATTTGTGAAATTTGTGGATGAAATGAAGTATAGTATACTTGCTTGAATTATGGATGATAAAATGAGGAGAGAAGCCTCCAATTTACAGATTTCCAAAATGGAAGAGGTGGTGAAATAGAGCAATGTGGGATCATTCAACATCCAATGGCCAAGTTCCACTTGTCAAGATGTGAATGGTTGATGGTTGTTCACATTTTGGCCAAAGTGCCCATAAATGCAATTAGGTGAAATTTTAAATTTGAGAATTCACATGTGAGAGGGAAAAAAGAATGAAATAAATGCCAGTTGGCTCAATGCATGAGGACATGTAAGAGGAGTGAATGCCTTGTTAGATGTACAAGTCCACTTGGACTTTTTGAATTCAAATTGAGGGAATATTCCCTTTTGATGTCATGTGGGGGAAAATAGATGAATTAATAAATCAAAGTAATTGAGTTATTATGCAAGTTGAATTCTCTAGAGAATGTGACATAAATTAAGATTAATTTAATCAAGGTTTAATTAATCTAATGAGGGATTTAGCATATGTGAGAATTTAGACTTAAATTGATGAATTAATTTAAATCAGACTTGAGAGGAATTGATTTAATTAAATAAATGATTTTGATTTATTTAACTAAGTAGGAAAATGTTATATTAAATCAAATAAGGTTTAATTTATTTAATTTAATAAGAGGACCTTAGAGACTTTAATCAGATAAAATGATTTATTTAATTAAATAGAAATATAAGGTTAATTAAATTAAATTGATTAATTTAATCACTGTAGAAGAAAGACTTAATCAAATAAACAATGATTTATTAAATTAAGAGATAGAATATGATGAAAAGCTGGGAGTATAATTTAGGAGGAAATGTTGCTAATAATCAAGATCAAGTGTGTCAAACTCAGATTGCACATTTTCCATGTTTACAATTTCCTTTTCTATTTGTGATGTGTGATAAAAGCCTGGGAGGTGTGGAGTAAATGGTGGTGGGCCTATGAATAAAATTCCAATGACAAATTTTATATTCTTGTTCAAATGATGGGAAATAATTCAAATGTGACATGCATGGTTAGGTATTTTTATATTGCCCGATAAAGAATTAAAATCTCTCATATTTTAAAGAATAATCTCCCTTTGTTGGAGATAAAATGAAGAGTGCATGGGTAATTATTTTATTATCTGATAAAGTGAAATTAAAAGCACTCTCAAAAAAATTATAAAATTTATTTGTTGGTAATGCATTTCATGGAGGCTACAAGCGAAGTGGAGACTTTTACAACTAAGGGTTTTTGATGGTGAATAAACTTTTTTGCATCTATAGAGAAAATGAAGGGAATATCTTTATTTTTCAAGTGAATGATGAAGCAAGAACAACATGCAGATTGGGGCTTCTCTTAAGGTGGTGATGAGTTATTCACCAACAAACTTGTGTTTATCAGGTGTCTTGTTCTGATGTACATTTAGGGTTTCTTCTCCTTAAGTGTTGTTTTCTACCTCATTTTCTGGGTTGGTTGTTTTGTAATTAGACTAAGAGAACATTGTGATATAGAACATTTTAGGGTTAAGTTTTAGTGTTGGATTTTGTCAATATGTATGTAATTTTGATAGCAATGTTGGTAGAATAATACATAATGGTGAAATTTCAAAACCATTTTCTCTCTTATGTACTTATTTTATGAGTTATGAATAATATAATCAACGATTGCCTTGTTCATCTCCGTTGATTTCCAGTGGGTGTTTAGTTTTGTTCTTTCTCATTAATTCAAGGAATTAATATAGATGTAGATTCATGTGAATTAAGTGCTAGGATTTTGATAAGTTATGATTGAGAATGAAAAATTGATGCACTCTAATCCAGTAATGTCAAAACTTTGATGATGTTGTGTGTTAAATTATTATCAGGTTGTATAGGTATTGGAATTGACTCCATTCCAATGGATGAGGCACTGATCTAAGTGTGTTATTCATGTTTTATTTTGTTGGTTAATTCAATATCTAATCACAATTTTAAAACCAATTTACTTATCTATCTCAATGTGAATGTGTGTTGAGATTTAATGAATTATATTTCTCATGTTTGAATTAGACACTGCCATGAAGGTCAGACAACCTTTACGATTTTGTTTCTTTTAACCATATGAAGGATATTTTATCTGTTTACTTTATGTTTCATACTTTTGCATGCAAGTGTATCTATAAACACACTATTGGGATCACTCTCTTAGGTTTAACAAAGGCTGAAGTGTAGGGAAGAAGGGTTATATATCAAGCTCTCATTCATTGGCCACTCACCTTGAAGATTCTTGAACATAAGAGTTGGCTACCCTTTTAGAGGATTTTAAGGTTCTATTGGAAAAGAACACAAACAAAATGGTGACTCTGTTGGGGATAATTTTCAATCTTTAATTATAAACAGTTTTTTTTCAGAGTCAATTAGTCGATGAATTTGAACTTTTGGTTTAGATGATGAGAAGTTCTTAAACCTGGAAAGGGTTTGGTTGCAGAAAATTTCAAAGGATTTGAGTGTGACTTCATTGTTGGAGATGGCCCAGAATGAGATTCATATTTAAAGAAGCTTCATACTGCTTGAATTTCAGTCCTTTGTGAAGAGAGTGGCGACTTTTTCTAAAGAACATGCTAAAAATGTGAAGAGAGTTCTAGATCTACAAAATTTTCGGTCAAGAAGAATGGTTAGGAGCTGCAACAAGTTTCTAGGTATTCTCATAAATTTAAAGAATTTTTTATTGCGTTTGAAATAATTTTATGAGAAATCTACAAGTCCTAAAAAATTTGGTTCCCTATTAGGTAAAATAGCACTAAGAAAGGGAAAGGATAGTAATATTGAATTTTCATACTTCTATGATAAAATTTATAGTTACCATTATGTATAAGTATTCTTGTTTTACTTAGAGTTACTCAAGGTGAATAGACCTTAACCAAAGTTGAAATAAGATGTCATACTTTGTGAAGGGTTTAAGGTCATATGTTATATAATGAAGCTAAGAACTATGTGCATAATAGTTGCATTACTATGAATTTTTTTGAAAAGGCATATCAAAGTACTTCAATAAATGCATCATTGTATGGCTCCTAATGCAACCATGGTTTGTGCTCATCTCCAGCTAGGTTTTCAAAGAATTTTTAACACTGAAAGATATAGACCCATCAATTTCAGTAGTATTAAGGGTTACCCAAATGTTATTGTTACTAATTTTTAGCTACCAGCTAAATTAGTAATGTTTTATTAGACAGTTATTAAAATGGGGTAAGAAATTTCTACACTTTATCAATTTAGATAAGAAAAAAATACATTCACATATTATTATGATTTGAAGCTAAACTATTTTTTGTAGTTCTTATTTCAATTATATTGTTGTTATTATTCATGATTAAAAAAAATATTCCTCAAAGAGTTCATTTAGTTATTTCATATTTTGTAAGTGATTCACAAAAGAAAAGTACATAAGTCATTACATGATATGAAATAACTAATATATTTAAAATCAATGTTTTTGAAGTCCCACACAAGCCATGGGAGTAACTAAGTCTGAATAAATATAAAATAGAAAGAAAGTATGAGAAAATAAATGCATAAAATAAGATATGGGACCCGTCATTTCCTGGTGAATGATGAATCCTGTTGTTGGAGGTTGTGTTAGCATCGTTGAGTTGTCCAATTGTTTCTCCAAGAGATAAATCTATAAGGCTAGAAGAAAGAGATGTTAGAGCTCAGGGTTCCATACAAATATTATTCATCTCTAATCAAGCAGATACTTGCTATCTTATAACTGATCAAGAAAATAAAAATTAATAACTATATCCAAGATATTTAAATAAAATAATCAAGAGAAAATTGAAATTTTCATTATTTATATAATTTTTTGTTGAATGTGAAGGTACAGGTGCAATCATATCATTCAGATATTGGTCAAAGGTTATGTATGGTGGAAAATGTGGCTCCCAGGCCAAAATATAATGACATAAGAAAAATTTAAAAGAAATCAATCATAGTGCTCATGTAACTTCAAAAAAGGGCAACACATGATGATCATTCACAATTGAATAACAATGCAAGTTCAACATCATTTTTAAGAGAGAAATTCAATTTTTTTGATAGTCATCAAGGACACTGTCATCATTAAGGAGTCAACCATCATGCACAATGACTAGAATATTCATTACAAAGGATAAAAAATTAATCTCTTGTGTAATTTATTAAAGACAATTATGAACGATTAAGATAAAAAACATAGAAAAGCCTATTTATCATCAAACTGTGCAAGACGACGATGATCTATGCAGAAATAGTAACAACAATTATCATTGCAAGAATATTGTGCAATATCAAGTGAATATAAAGCATATTCTCAAGTGACTATCATATAGGTCCTTGAAGGACAAAGGTCTGAAGGATGACAAAGAGAAGACATTTTGATCTCAGAAATACTCTGAGAAATGTTAGATATGAGCATTAAGCATGAACCAACAAGAGTTATTTTCAAAGAAGATGCTACATAACCTTTTAAGAAAAGATCTTATCAAAGAAAATTATTGAAAAACAATGCATTAAATCCTTTGATCACCTCATTGAACAGTACATTAAAGAATATGTCAAAATAAATATGAAAATTTCATAGTGAATGCAACTTTGTTTACAATGAACTCCAAGATGGGAATAACAATTTTCACAATGAACAATAAAAAGAGGGTAGCCATTAATGCTATAGTGACACAAGTATCAAAATCATTATAAAGTAGTATAACTCCTCAAAATACTACTCTTCTATTGGATAGTTCATAACATTGTTGCAAGGGTAATATCATATCATGATAATGGAGTTGTGATGGTTGAGGATGATTGAGCATAAATGAAGGTGGTCATGAAGATGGCAACCATAGGAAATGATAAAATTTTGATCTAAACAAAGGATATTTTGGTATGTGTTATTGGCAGAGGGTTAAGTAATGATTACTATACACAGTACTAATGAGAAAATGATTGTATAAGTTACTCACATCTAGCCATGCTTAATCAATACAAGAGACATGATCATAACAAAAGATAATGAGTTGATTGCATAGCCTAGAAAATGAATGAAAAGAAATGAAATACATACAATATGAGAGAGCTACAAAAGTGTTGTAACAAAGTTAGACCCTCAACATAGAGCCCTACAAAGATTCAAGCTACAAAAATCATAAAAAAATAATGTTTAGTTCTAGATCCATGACCTACAATTACAAAGTTTCAAAGGTTGAAAACAAAGGAATAAAGTTATGAACAACAATGACAAAGTCATGGCCTATCATAGTGGTGGAAGTATACATAGAGAAAATATTAAGTACATGTTTGTAAGAAAAAAATGAAAGCATAGACAAGGCACAAATACCATTTGACAAAATGCTTCAAAGATTTTTTATCTCATGGTATTAGAAGAAAAATAAATACCCATAAATGGCTAAGCCACGCCCAAGCCAAATCAATGGAAATTGAATTCAACCATCAATAGATGGTGAGTATTTTAACGACTTCAAATAAAAACAAATTATCTACAAATTGTAATCTTTTCAAACCCATAGCCAGACACATGAGATGTAAAGTAATGACCTACGAAGGAGAGAAACCCTCGAATATGCAAATGGAAGAGAAAAAATAATTTATTTCATAATTATTTTTTCTTCATAGCTTTTTCTAGAAGGGTCAAGTGTAGAGATCAAGATTTCATTTTCATTATTTTTCAAAAGAACATAAAAATATATAACCACAACCTAGATGCAAAGCCTTTTCTTTCACAAAGGAATAATCAATATGTTAAATGGAGGAAATAAGCCTTAGCATGCAGTCGACAACATAAAACTCGTTGATCAGATAAAGAGAGCTCTAGTTCAACTCTAATGGCAGTGCCACAAGCAAAGCATGAAAGTTGCTAAGTTTAAAATGAAACAAGATGAAGGATGCCACAACCTTTTGGAGTAGGGTTTTGGTTTACCCTAGTTTGGTTGACCCTTTTTTAGGGGATTTTTCAATTTATTTAAACTTAACTCCAAGTTAACTCCTTCAAAATACGTTTATAATGTCTTGATTTCAAATTCAGTGTTGCCACTATTTCCTAACAATTTCCGCATGGTTTTGAAGCTAGAGATAATAATGTATATAATACTAAGGAAATAAATTATAAATTTCTTTAATATATATCATGGAGATGCAAAAAATGGAGGCAAAAACATGATACATATTAAAGTAATTCTTTGTCAATTACTTTAATATTATTTAACTTGCTTAGCTTCACTTCAAATCATGCAAAATATCTTAAAATAATTGATGTTTGAGACTTGATGGAGTAAAATTATCATGCGAGGAGGTGGAATTGAATGATTTTTCATGCATTTGGAGTAAAATTGGAGACTTTTGTCCTGATTTTATGCAATTTAGTTGAATTTTGGTGAACTCAAGAGCCATCTTGAGTTACATATAGTATGAAATAAAGTTTTGAGTTGTTTAAGCTCAGTCTACAAAATTGGTGGGTCCCATTTTCAGGCAATTTTATTTTTTCTTGTGGATAGCTTTGGAGTTAACATATTTTTGAATTAAATTAGCTTGACATCTCTTTTTTCTCATTCTCTACCATCTCTTGTATATATTGAAAAAGACTTAGTCTTTTTCCTGATTTCTTATTTTCTCACTTTGCATTTTGCAAAGAGAATATCTTGTAACTCATTTTATTTGATTAATATACAATAGTACCTTGTTTTCAGCATATTGTTCGAGTTTTTGCAAAAATTTCATTCAGAATATTCAAAAGAAAAATAGTTTAACTTCAAAGCTTCTAGTATTTTGTATTGTTTAAGTGATTTGATCCAAGTTTATCATGTTTCAAACCAAAAACCTTTTAATTTTTGTCTCATTTCACAATACATGTACACAAATGCATTTTGTCAAAGGTCATTAATTGTGTTTTTAAAGTTTTGTTTTTCTCCTAATTTGTGAAATGACAGTTTTCCTTAGTAAGGTGAAAATAAGAAAAGCCTTTTAGTGAATCATTTATGTGGTTAAGTTGTTCGAGTTGAGTTGTATTAGCAGTCATTTTGAGAGTTTTAGTTGTGAATCAATCTGCATTTACTATTTTCCAATGCATCACCTCCTAAAAACAATTCATAATCAGAGTTTCATATAGTTTCATAGATTAATCCTTCTCTATTTTAACACATAATTTTTTAGATTCTAGGAGATTTAAAGGGGAGCTATCCCATAACCTAGAGGTCTCTCCCTTCATAGGATACCCATAACCTTAGCATATTCTAATGTTTCATAGGATTCTAGAGCTTTCCAACTTTGCATCATGAGTGTAATCATGTTGATAACAGTTATTCCATCCCACATTAGAGATAGATTACCAAAATTTAGTGGTACAAGGAGTAAATCAGCAAATAAGAATATCATAGAATGCAATAATTTAATGGATGACTATGAGGTAGATAATGAGGATATTTTTCTAGACTCTAAAGGGAGATGCAAGAGACTAGTTCTCCTACTTACCAACATGCTATGTCTATTCTAAGAGTGATTTTGAAGCAGTGTTCATGGAGAAATTTGGTGAAAGAATCAATGCTAGTTATATGATCAGTAAACTTATGAGAATTGAGAATGAAGGGGATGAGTTCGTCGCAACTCTTAACCGAAGGTTTGCTAGAACATTGAGGGATATTCCAAAATTTTATGCCTGGTGTGTTTAGCTATATACATGGGTTCTTTTGATAATGAGATGAGCTATCAATTAAGAGATAAGGATCGTAAAAGCTTGCATCAAGCCTATAATATAGCTGCCAGCATTGAAAACAACTGGAAATATGCAATGCATATGGTTTGTTTCTATACAAGTGTCTGCTATCTTGAGACACCAAATGTTGATGAAAGGTGTAAGTCAAAAGTTGAAAATTAATGTCAAATCACTTACACCCATATTGTATCATCTTATAAATTATTCCATAATGTTAATCACATAGAGCCCCAAAAAAATTGTCAAGACTTTGTATGCAATAATGATCCTATGGTTTTGGGTGAAGCTCTTTCTTGCATAAGGAGACATGAAGGAGAATCGTCATATGATCTCTATTAAATATTTATGGGCACCTTGTCTACAATTCTTAAGTGTCACAAACTTGAAAATTCAATATGCATTAATTTATTTTATGAATATTATCAACCAGGTTTGAGTTCTCTACAAAAGGATTTAAAGCCTATTAGGCTTGACCAAGTATGTGAATACTTTTCTCCTTTTGAAAAGATTAGAGATGACTAGCAAAAGGCTATTATGTTTTCAATTTCCAATGATAATGAATTTGCTACTCCATATGAGTCAAGTAGTGAAATAACACTTGAAGAAGAAGGGACTAGAGCAAAGGTTAAAAATGTGCACCTCAGTGAAATAAATGAAATGTGTGGTTTTAGTTCTTTTGAAGATTCCAATGTACCTGTAGCCCAATGGAAGACATAACACTATGCAATAAATTTGAAGATTTTGAGCATAGTTTCAGTGTTGATGAGTCCTCTTGTTTTAGTAATTATGATGGCATTGAGTATGGTCAATGCTCTATTGATTGTGATTATCCTCATGAAGGTGAAATGGAACCTTTTCCTTTAAATGAGAAACATGTTGATAATGTTGTCAATGTATCTTTGCTTGAGGAGGAACAACATTCTTCCTGTGAAGATTTTTTTAGAATATGAGTCATATATGTTAATTATAGAGGATATGAATGAAGTTGAAAATAATTTTGTATGTTCTTCTGGTGATTACAATGATATGGAAGATTTGGAACTCCCGGAGGAGGACACATAAATATTTATGAGATCAATAAATGTAATGGAAAATCCCTTATTTGATGAGCCTCCATCTTCACTAGAAATAAGAAATGGTGATCCTTATTGGTGCAAAGATAATCCACTCTTTGTTGAGAACTCTGATGATGCATCTGACACAGGGTTAAAATTTTGTCTCGAGCACATAAATCCACACATTGATGAGCTCCTAAATGGTATTGCCTATGAATTTTTTGCATTTGGGTATGTGCAGGATCATGATGGGCCAAGAAGTGGCGATATGTAAGTGATATGATGGCCCATGTGGCTGATGACTTTTTTTACCCAAAATTGATGAAATGAAAAGGGTTTTTAAAGGAGATTCTCAGATTTCCACCAATATAAAATATGCTTTAATTTCAATTTAATAAATAATTATTATTCATTTTCTATTTGAATTATGACTAAAGTCTTGATTGACAGGCTGATTGAAAAACATCTATAGCTTTCAAACAGTATCACATTTTTTGAGTCCAAAACATGAATCATATTCCATGCTTTGCATACTATAGTATTAAAAAAAACTATGAATTTCATGAAGTTTTGACCAAGTTAAGGTGGTCACACATACAATTTTTTTATATTTTTTAAAAGTTATAATAAAAAAATCATAATTAATTATTTACTTGTAAAGAAATACAAAAAAATATGCATCACATCGGGACACGAGTCCTCTACTTATATCTAAGATTTTATGAAAAAATATTATCATTTTATTGTGGTTAGGGTGGTCAGATAGACACCTACTTCTTATTTTTTCCTTGAAATTTAAGTACTACTGCATTGAAATTTCAAATTTTCACCAAATAGATTTTTTTTAATTTTAAATAAACCTAGTAGTTTAGAAACTACATTCAATTTGCTAAAAATTCTATTCTTACATATATTTGTTCAAATAATATAGATATTTAATTCAAATTTTTACGTCAAGTTGCCTATTTATAATTTTTTGAAATTTCATCGCCACTTAAGGGCCTATTTTTTCCATGATGATCTTGCACATACCCATTTGATACCGATGTTGTTGACAAGGTTGAGTATCATGATGCAAAATACTTGGAGGAGTATGAGTACTTTCAACTTCTAGTTCAACTGGGAAGTATTTTGATGGAGCATGACAATGAGATGAAGAGCAAGGAATGTTATTTTCAGTATGAGCATGTTTCATGTGATGAATATAACACATACGTGTCATATGATGATGAATAAATTCAATTAGTGTCTAATTGCATATTGCAGATTGACAAAAAGAATGACGACAATCGCAAGTACAGACATGTGGTAGTGATGATAAATTGCAATTATACTGGCTGCAGGGTTAGTTTGTGGGCAGTTCATGGTAGTGTTTTCAGACTTGGCTTATCGTAGACAACAAAAAATAGATTTTATGATAGAGAAAAATATTGGTACTTAGTTTTTGGGGGCCTGGGGCCACCAAATGAAGTTTACAAAATGGGTTCTAATGTAGCATAATGGAGCGATTTTGAAGTGCCCAATAGTTCTAGGACTTGCTTTGCCCTTTCCAGAAATCTGGAATCATTTCATGTCTACAAGGGGCACGCATCCCCAGTTGGAGCTATTGATGGCACCTTCAAAATTTTCACGTTTTTAGTGCCCATGATGTGAAAAGTTTATTTACACACTAAAAAATGCACCTAAAAAATCTACCTTAGTGACCTAATTTGGAGGGTCATAATTCAGAGTCTGTTGATTTTCATACCAAACCACTTGGTGAGCATATTAAGCTAACATATGTGAACATGAATGTTAGTTTTCAACTTTCCATGATGAGTTTTGATAGGGTTTTGAAAATAAAATTTGGAGGGTTCTAGGACTATTTTGTTGTTTGCAAACTCTCAATCCTACGAAGTAGCATTCTACTCAGTTGGATATTTCACAACCAGATGATCATCATGAAAAATGGATTGGTGCCCAACATTCCTCCTAGATTCATTTGATTATGCATTCGGTTTCAGATTTATCATGATCATATTTGATAGCTTTACTATGTCGAAAGCAAAAGAAGTTTGTTTTGTTTTTACATCTGCATTTCTAGAATGTTTCAAGGTGGTTAACTTTGACCCCTAATATTTGGTGAAGAATATGGATTGAATGAAATCCATCTTGAACACATACTCATTTTACTTAAATGATCTTTTTCTTCTAATGATAGCTTTCCAAGAGTTGATTTCATAATTTTTCAAGGAGGTGACTTAGTGTGCTCAAATTGGTTCTTGATAGGTGCAATTACAGAAAAGTTTGACTGAGCCACTTTGAATTTTAATATCTTGCACCTTAGGATGAATTTTTCCAAGACGTTTATTGAAATGAATTCTTAGGTCAAATGTCTACATTCTTGCTCAGTTTCAGACTCCCAAGATTAGTTTTGATGTGTTAATTAATGTTGTGTTGACTGCGACAAGGCCCAAATTGGTGTTCCAAAAAGTTTCAAATTTATAAATTCTAAGCGAAAGCCATTTCTTTATTTCGCTTAGAACGTCTAAAAATTCATTTTCATCAAAACTGAAGGTCATTTGATACATTATTTTACTATATTTTAGGTAAAGTGAACATGTCTTGAGGGCTAGTTTACAAAGGAGGTCCCAGAAATATTTCAGTGATGCAATTTTTGAGGAAATGGGTTTTCTCTAAATAGTTGATAATATCCCTATGAAAATTTTCATGGCTCTAGGTGTCTCGGTTTTCTCGTAAATAATTTCCCCATTTGACCTATAGGAATAAGTTAATATTTGACCTAGTTAATATTTAAAATATTGTGAATATTTTAAATATAGCTCATTTGAAAAATGTGCATTTAGGAAAAATATAAAATGTATTTCAACTGTTTAAGAGGAAAAGAAAGTTTAAGTTTTTCTTCTGATTTGTTTAAAGGCAGCTTTCACAACTTTCACAACTACACATGAAAACTCATCGATCGTTGTTGTTTTGGTTTGTCTTTTTCATTTTATTTCAGCGATCAATGAAGGTTAAGCTTTGATGTGGAGTTGAAATTATAAATCTCCATAACTCAACACTTGAAATGCAAGAATCCACTGTGGATTGGGGTTTTTTTGCGTGTTATGATCATTATGGACATTTGCATGTTGTGGCGAAAGTTTATAAAGATGTGGTACGGAGAAGGGATGAAGAATCTCACTCATTGTTGTTAGAAGGATTATTTTTCCTGGTGCATCGATGATGGATTGATGACTTCACTCATCCTTGTTCTCAAACCTGTTTTTTTCTAGTGAATCAATGATGCACGATGGTGTACTCCTTGACTTCGCTCATCGCTATTTTCTTATGATTTTCTCTCCTCAACTATGTGATTAACAATGATGCGCAATGGTTCTTTTTATTTTACATATCTCTGTTTGATATCTCATTTTCAAAAATATATTCCTGAAGTGCAATGGTAGTTTTCGTAAGTAAAGTGTTCACAAATAAAATAATTTTTTTTTTTTTTGCAGTGAAAATTCGATGGAGAATAAATTATGACGGGAAGGTAAAATTCATTGCATGGGCAAGTGTTATATTACATGGTGTAAAAATTGCAGGCTTCTCTTCATCACAATTTTTTTTTTCATATTTCCTTTTCTATTTGCGATGTACAATAAAATCCTTGGAGGTGTGGAGTAAGTGGTGGTGGGCCCATGAATAAAAGTCCCATGGAAATTTTTTAAATCTTGTTAAAATGATGGGAAATAATTAAAATGTGAAATGCACATGTCCATATTTTTATATTGTCTGATAAATAATTAAAGCCTCTCATCTCTAAAAAAAATATCTCTTTGTTGGAGTTAAAATGAAGAGTGCACGGGTAATTATTTTATTATCTAATAAAGTGAAATTAAAAGCCTTCTCAAAAAAGTTAAAAAATTTATTTGTTGGTAATGCATTTCATGGAGGTTGCAGGTAAAGTGGAGAATTTTATAGCTAAGAATTTTTCATGGTGAATAAATATTTTTTCATCTATAGGGAAAATGAAGGGAATATTTTTCTTTTCCAAGTGAATGATGAAGTGGCAACAATGTGCAGATTGGGGCTTCTCTTTAGGAGGTGGGTATTTATTCATCAACGGACCCATGAGTACCATGTGTCTTTTTTTGATGTGAATTTAGGGTTTCTTTCTCCTTAAGTGTTATTTTCTATCTCATTTTCTAGGTTGGTTGTTTTGTAATTAGACTCAGAGAAAATTATGATATAGATCATTTCAAGGTAAATTCTTAGGGTTGGAGTTTGTCAATATGTATCTAATTTTCATAACAATGTTGGGAAATAATACAAAATGGTGAATTTTCAAAACCATTTTCTCTCCTATGTACTTATTTTATGAGATATGAATAATATAATCAAGGATTGTCTTGTTCATCTCTATTCATTTCTAGTGGGTGTTTAGTTTTTTTATTTATCATTAATTCAAGGAATTAATAAAGTTCTTGAGAGAAGTTGTAGATTCATGGAAATTAAGTGCTAGGATTACAATAATAAGTTATGGTTGAGAATAAAATGTTGATGCAATGTAATTCAGTAATGCCAAACCTCAGATGATGTTGGGTGTTAAATTGTTATCAGGTTGTATAGGTATTGGAATTGAATTCATTCCAATGTATGAGGCACTGATCTAATTGTGTTATTCATGTTACACTTTGTTGGTTAATTCAACAAATAATCATAATTTTAAAACCAATTACTTATCTATCTCAATGTGAATGTGTGTTGAGTTTTAATGAATTATATTTCTCATGTTTGAATTAGATGCTTCCATGAAGGTCAGCCAAACCTTTAGGGTACTATGTCTTTTAAGCATATGAAGGATATTTTCTATGTTTACTTTGTGTTTGATACTTTGGCATCTATAAATACACTATTGGGATCACTCTCCTAGGTTTAACATAGCCTGATGTGTAGGGGAAAAGGGTTGTATATCAAGCTCTGATTGATTGGCCATTGGCCTTGAATATTTGTGAGCATAAGGGTTAGCTACCCTTTAGAGTATTTTAAGGTTCTGCTAGAAAAAACACCAATAGAATCTATTGTCTCCCTAGAAGAAGATTGTATGAAAAAGGTTGTGGCATGATGTGGATAGGGGTAGGCAACACTACAAGTACGACCTCAATAGGTAATTTGATCACTCCTAATGGTTTCCTATTGACATTGTTAAAGCTACGAATATGAATATCATTAATTTGAATAAGCCTCTTGTCCATGTCAATTTTTTCTAGGAGGTCAATGCACTACAAACATTAATCTCCACTCCATTGTCTATGAGAGTGCACCTAATTGCAGCTTCATTAATGATCACCTTTATCATCAAGGCTTCATTCTTGTTTTGAGTCTCAAGTGAGGGGTAATTCATGTTTATGGAATGTAATTTTTGACTATGTGAATTCTGTGGGATGAAAGGAGGATTTTACATTGTTTGATTTCATATAAGATTGTATTTCCTCTTCCTTTATTTGCAATATTTCTTGAAATGGACACTTGCATGTAGGTGATAGTTGAATGAGTTTCCACACAAATATATTAGCAAGAGTCTTTTTAAGATCTCCAACACTAGGAAAAATAATTTGAGTCAATGGTGATGTTGTGGGAGTGATGTATGGTCCCCTACATGTTTGAGAAGCTATATTATATCTTGTTTGTTGCAAAAAATTGTTAGATTGGATCATGGATTTCAAGAAATCTCTTATCTTTTTTATGTGATTCACTAATGATTTGTGACTTAAGAAGCTCACTAATTAAATGAGATCTAATTTGCATATGTCTAGGATCATGATGGGCCAAAAAGTGGCAATATCTAAGTGATATGATGGCCCATGTGGCTGACAACATTTTTTTCACCCAAAATTGATGAAACGAAAAGGGTTTTTAAAGAAGATTCTCAGCTCTCCACCAATATAAATTATGCTTTACTTTGAATTTAATAAATAATTATTATTCATTTTCTATTTTAATTACGACTAAAGTCTTGATTGATAGGTTGATTGAAAAAATTATATAGCTTTCAAACAGTATCACACTTTTTGAATCCAAAACATGTGTCACATTCTATGCTTCACATACTATAGGATTAAAAAAAAATGAATTTCATGAAGTTTTGGCCAAGTTAAGGTGGTCACACATACGATTTTTTTATATTTTTTAAAATTTATAATAAAAAATTCCTAATTAATTATTTACTTGTGAAAAATTACAAAAAAAGTATGCTTCACATCGGGACATGAGTCCTCTACTTATATCTAAAATTTTATGAAAAAATATTATCATTTTATTGTGGTTAGGGTAGTCAGATAGACACCTACTCCTTATTTTTCCTTGAAATTTAAGTGCTACTGCATTGAAATTTCAAATTTTCACCAAATAGATTTGTTTTTCTTTTAAATACACCTAGTATTTTAGAAACTACATTCTATTTTCTAAAGATTCTATTCTTATATATTTTTGTAAATAATATAGATAACTTATTCAAATTTTTACATCAATTTTCCTAACTCTTATTTTCTTAATTTTATTGCCACTTAAGGGCCTATTTTTTCCATGATGATCCTGCACATACCCATTTTTGTCATCATAACCTCAACAAGCTTGTGCTTATTTGCATGATCCCTTAGTGAACAAGGGTCGATTGTCACTTCATCATATTCAACTAAGGAATTTCTATTGGCAATGCTCTCATTATTTTCTACCATGATATCTTTCCGAGTATAAGATTTTTTAGGAGAACTACAAACCAAATGTTATTGACATTCAATGATTGGTTCTTCTAAGATTACTTCATCACACATAAGGGATTTATCAATGGTTGAATTATCTTGGTCATGAATTTCTTGTCCACTAATAGAGGTAGAAGGAGAGAAACAACTAGGATTTCTAAAACTCTCATTGATTAATTCTTCTAAGACAAAAATATGTTCTTGACCTATAGGAGATATATTAGGGGAAGAATCAATATTATGATTAGGAATTTCCAACGTTGTATTCTCTTTCATTAAAACACTCTCATAGGGAGAGGATATGAACCTTTTCTTAACATGGTTAGAAAGGTAAGGTACTAACATTGTTTGACCAAAAATAAAAATAAAGTGTAACCATCTCAAGCAATGCTTTAATAATGTAGACAATGTATATCCAAAGATGCAAAACATGTTTATCCAATGTATGCAAAAATTTAAGAATGCAAACAATGTATATCCAAAAATGAAAAGCAATTTTAACAAACTAATGCAAAGTTTTATTAACTTAGACATTGTATATACAAAATTCAAAAGTACTTTTGTCCATATTATACAAATTTTCAGAAATGTAAACATTTTTTAAATCTTCAAACATAAAACAAGGTAATTTATTGACTACACTAAGCAATAGACTAAAAATGAGAGTTTGAAAATACCATTTTGAATGTTGACAAGGCAGTGAATGAAGACTACTTAAACTAGATTCACTAAATTTGATGAAACAACAAATCAAAAAATGAAGAAAGAGAGAAATTACAACAAAAAAAGCTCAAAAAATATATTTGAAACCCTAAAAACTACAAAGTCAAAGTCAACAGGGACTAAGACACCAGGGAGAGCATCTTATTCCTCCTGGTGAAAATCTATGTTTATAAAAGATCAAACATATAGTAAATGGTTCAAACAAGGATCTGAGATAGGAATCGAGAGAGGGACTAAGATGCCACCAAGGGCATTGTTGTCCCAGTTAGGGTATTTTTCATAAAATAAGACAATTTTGAGTTGATTAGAAAGTTCCTATATTGCCTACCTAGGGACCTGATGTTGAGAATCATAAATTTGTGGAAATGAATGCAAGAAAATGTAACTAATGACAACCAATTGGATGAAAAGTTGAATGTAATTTTTTTTCAATTTTGAATGTAATATCAATGTTCCTAAATGCAATTATGATGATAAATAATGCACTTTTTCAGTTTTTCAATGATGTTAAATGATGCAAGAAAAGAAAAAATGTAACCTATATGCATTTTCACTAATGCAAATATGAGAAACCCTAGATGCAACACAAGAATTAATGCAACCTAGATATAGGAATGTAATGGAATCCAAATCAGAAAATGAGTGCTCAAAAAGGTCAGGTTCACCGGAATGATTAAAAGGAAAATAGGATGCTCTAGGGTTTAGGACCTAGAACATCATATATCTTCCATTAATCATTCGAAGATTCCCTAGATATCTTCAACCCAAGAGTGTAATAGAGGCAAGATATATACTAGGGATTTTTCCTAGGGTATGAATCAATGAAGGGTTTACCACCATCCAAAAGCTTGGAAAAAGACAATTGAACATTCAACCCACAAAATCAAGCAATGCAAGTCAAATAGGGATATAAAATGACAAAATTTCACAATAGTAAGTTAGTGGGTAAGTACCTGCGAAGTATAGAGATGTTGTGAGGATTCTACAAATGCAAAGAAGCTACCAAAAAGTGATATGGAGGACTAAGACACCTTGGGCGGCATATCAGTCCTACTTCTATTTTTTTGGGCAAATGTAGAATCTTCGAATGTCAAAACTAGATGTGAAATAATCTTTGAAAATTATGCCTAAGAGGACTAAGATTCCCTAGTTGGCGTGTTAGTCTCATTCTAAATTTCTGAAAAACTTTGAATGTGATCCTAAGCTCCAAGGTCTACACTTGCTTCTTCTTAGATCTCACGTCCTAAATCTTCCAGATCTAGCCTATAGGTGAGTTTCCATGAAGATGACAACTTCGCAATGCAATTTTGTAATCTTACAACTTTGCACTTCAAATGATCTTCAAGTCTTCAACCTAAATCTATAATAAAAAATATGTAAGAGAGGAAAAAGGCTTGTTGTTTGTTAGTGAATGGGGGTTTTCCTTTGTCAAACCCCTTGTTGGTAATTAAACCTTGAAATGAAATGAAGTAATTATGAAGGGAAATGGTGAATCAACAACATGATATGCTACATCTCACCAAACCCTCATAAAGTCAGCAAACTTGTGTGAAATGGATACAATGCATATAGATCTTGAACCAAAGATATGCACTTGAATTTCTTGCTTGAATCAAAACCCTACATCACAAATGTTAGCACAAAAACACATATGATGCATGAACCTCTTTGATATGATGCTTGAATATTGGTGATGGCTCCAAATGCTTGATAGAATTACTCTTGAATGCTCTTGATCTCATAAACTTGTCTTAGGAATGAATACTCAAGTTGCTAGGATGAAAATGAATGAATGAACCTTGTATTTATACTTAGCTTCCCTTAATATCTTGAAATTTCTTCACAACAAGCCGCCATATGAATTAATTAGATAAAGGAGGCTAAATCCCATCAGAATTTGAAATTAAATCTCGAAAATGACTCAAGGAGGACTAAGACGCCCTAGGTGGCATCTTAGTCCCAAGTCATGAAACTTGGGGCACATAAACCAAAAAAGGGGCCCAATTAAGATGCCTCAAAATCAGGGTCCCGAGACCTTCGGGGGACAAATATGCCCCAGGTGGCATTTTAGTCCCTACCCAAAAATTAGGGGAATATAGATGAAATCATTAGATTATCATTTATGCATTGGAGAATGTTAGGATTAGCCAGAAACTGATATAATTCATAGGGATTTTGGATGCAAAATAGGACCAATTAAGGCATAAATGAGGAAAAATAAAGAAAGGTGGTCCCAAACCAATGTGAAAATGCAAGGGTATGCATTTTAATACACTACACTAAGTTACCTTGATGACCTTATAGTGAGGGAGGATCTAATGTGAATTTAACATCTTCATCTATGTCATCCATGTTACTATTTGTTTAGATAAATGTAGCATTGAAAGAGGAACAAATAATATTTTTGTGATTCTTAATAATTGGATCTTCTAACACTAAGATACCTTCATCACAAGTAGGAGAGGTATCGGGAGAAGAACAACTAGGATTTTCATGACTGTGTATGATTGCATCCTCTTGTAGCAAATCTTTAGTAGATGATCTAAGTGGGAAGAAGACCTAAAGGTCTTCATTTGACATGTAAAATTCATCATAACTAAATGGTTTGAAGTATATTATTTCTCCAAGGTTTACCATTTAGTTTTAGTTTTTTTTGTTTGATATTTTTGGTTTTTTTAGTTTATGTTTTCTAATGATTGCAAAATGTAAACGAATACATCTAAGTTATGAAATGAAGTTCAAAATAAAGGAAAATAATAGATGTATAAAACTATCTATAACTGAAACATGCAATAAATATTTCCAAAATATTGTAAGATTGAATTAAAGAAGTAATTACTTGAATGCACAAAACATACAATTTCGGAAAATCGATTCCCAGATCCAAGAATAGAAACAAAAATTGAAAAAGAGAAGCTAAATATCAGTCAAAAACTTCTCTAAGAGACTTGTGCAGGGATTCATTCAATCATAGGTTAATGGGTACTTGCTAAGGGTTTTTGAAATTGAATTTTTGAAGATCTAAGTTTACTGTGTGAGGTTTTTGTTCCTGGTTGCAAAATAAGAGTATTGAAATAAAAATTTCCAAAAGAAGGGTGTCTAGAAGCAATTTAAAATAAGGTAAAATGATGAAATATATATATTACTATTTTTAAAATAAAATTTGAACCTAAATCTAAATTTATGTGATTGAAGAATGATCTTGATGCAAGATGAATGCAAGACTAATGCAAACCTAATACACTTTTTTTTATTTTCTATAGATTTAAGGGATGCAAACATGAAAATTTAAATACTAAACACAATGTTCACTAATGAAAGTTTAAAGAACCCTAAATTCAATGAAACTAAATGTAATTATAATGCAAACTTATTGTAAAACCTAAATATAGGGTTGAAATAGACTCCAAATTTTATACTTTTGATGTACATAGTCGAGTTCACCAAAATGAAATAAAGAAAAATAGGTTGGTTTTAAATATGGAATCGAGGTATTATAGACCTATCTTCCTATCTTCATTAGGAAATGAGATCCAAAAAATAATTGAATAACAAACCTTAGGCGAATCAACTCAATATGGAATCTTGTTGATTTCCTTATGCTTGGGACAAGGGTTTGAGCCTAAACAACACTTTTGGGAGAAAAACTAAAAATAGTAAATCAAATAAAAAATGTAAGATAACACTTGGATATTATAGATTAAGCATAAAACTCATAGAAATATTAAAACTTTTGGAAGATATGGGCAAGGGAAATACTATTCGTCTATCACAAAATAGTGTTTATAGAAGCTTTTTCATTGGATACATTTGCCCATGGGAAAATAGGTCTTTGTAGGGATTTCCAAAATTGATTTCTAGGTGTTGTTCTCCTATGTCCAAACTTCCAAATTCTTTCATTTCATAGTCAAATAGTCAAAAATCAATTGAGGATTTGAGTTTTTGTATCTTGACAACAAAGGTGACAACAAATGTAACTTTAGAAAATTTATCTTTTGAGATCTTCAAATTTTCTTCAACCCATAAACCTATGCATACACAAGGGGGGGGGAAATTGTTTCTTTTTGGTGGATTGTGGTTTGCCTAACTGGTCAAACCCCATTTTAGTAATTAAACCTTGAATTGAAACAATGATAAATTGAGGGAATAAAGAATGAACACTTGTTTTTTGTAACTCAGCAAACCCTTAAATAAAACCATTAAACGGAGATCTTTGAAGGACTACAAGTTTCATGAAATGGTTGAATTTGATGTGGATCTTGATGACTTGATTTGATGCTTGAATGCATGAACTTGATCTTGAAACCTAGATCACAATATTAGCTCCAAAAAAATGCATGAATGAACATAAATTTTACATGATTCTTGAGAAATCTACTCTTTGATGTTCTCAACAATAAAATTTTCTCATATGAAAATCTCCCTCTTGCTAGATGTTTTAAATTGATAGAAAAACCTTTCTTTTATAGATGGTTTTCTAATTTCTTGAAAAATAAACATTACAAGCTAACATGTGAATATGAATTTGGGATCATGAAAATACTACTAAAAACATATTTAAAAATGGGTTCAAAGGCTCAGGGAATACCCATTCACCGATGGGTTCCAGGTCTCTATTCCTGGAACACACATTTCTCAAGGTAAAGTCTTATTTGTTGGTATTAATTATTGTCAAGTTTCCCATTTAGAAAAAATATTTTATTAGGCTTTTAAATGTAGAATAGGGCTTGCTAAGGCATAATTAAGTCCATTTTGATTAATATGGCCCAAACAAAGAGTGAAAATTTAAAGGAGTGTGTTATTATACACTAAAATCTCTATGTATAGTGAATACCATAAAGTGAGGTGCCCCAAATATATCTCAAATTTCATTTAGAAGCTTGCTAATGACTCTCATGTAAATAATGTGTAAATCAAAAGATAAGACAAACTACAAATCAAGGATTGGCATGTGAATATTTTAAGTACAAAAATACTACCAACCAACTACTTCTATAATGTAGCATCTACTAAAGGAGTAGTACAAGTGGCAGACAATACAAAACTTGATTGGAATGGTGTGGCCATAGGCTTGCAATCAAGCATTCCAAATATTTCAAGCATGGCAAGAGCATAATTCTATTGAAATATGGAAACCCCATTTGAAGATTGAATAACCTATAAACCAAGAAAGTAGTGCAAAAGGCTAAGGTCTATCACCTATAACTACTTCATCTAAACTCATTGAGATTTTTGGATCATGGAGGATGAACCACCTATAAGGATCAAATCGTCCACATATAGTACAAGGATAAAAATATCACCCTCTTGTCTCTAAACGTACATTGTGAAATTAGAATGATATCGTGTCAAGCTAGATGAAAGAAAATAATGTCCATCTTCTCATACCAATCCTAAAGTGCTTCTTTGAGACCATATAATGAATGATGAAGGTTAAAAACTAGTGAAAATTCCTCAATAAAACCATGTGGTTGTTCCATATAAATATCCTCATGAATATCACCATGAAGGAAGGAACTCTTCAAATCCATCTAAAATACTAACTATTCTTGTGAATCTACAAGGGAATGCACAAGGTACAAATAGAACTCATCTTTGCAATATGGGTAAGGGTATAAAAATAATCAATCCCTTTAACCTAAGAGAAATCCTTTTCAAAAAGACAAGCGTTATACTCATCAATAGAACCATTTGCAAGATACTTGGTATGGTACACCCACTTACATGAAACCAAATTTCATCCATTAGGAAGAGGAACAAGATTCCAAGTATGATTATTTATCAAAGAAAAATACTCATATTCCATAGAACTATCCCATCTTGGAATACCAACCACAACTAAAAACTTTTGAGGATCATTTGAAATGGTATGACTCAAAATATTTACACTTGATGTTTGTGCACAAGTGTGATGGGAGTCTAAAGTATTACTTTCCAAAGGTTCACCTATATAAATAGTAAATTATAGGCCCACTTGGGTAAGGGTTGAATATTTGGAGGTTGTGGGATAATTGGAGCATCATCCTCATCCTCAAGAGATGGGTAATCTTCAAGATATAAAGAGTGAGGATTAGGTGATGAGGGAGAATCTAAGAATGGGAATCCATCTAAGGAAATTTCTCATCAAATTGGACATAATGATGAAACATGATACCTTTAGAATCAAGTTCAAACAACATGTATACCTTAAAATCCTCATAGTAGCCAAAAAATATGAGTGTTCGACTCTTCCTCTCAATGGATTTCTATTGAGCTTAAAACATGAATGTCCAAGCCTCACTACCAAACTCTGAATGCAAATATCTTGGGCTTGACATGGGACAAGGCCTCGTCAAGACCCATATGATATTATGCCTTGTGAGTGCAATATAATTCTACATATAATTGGCACAATTAACTGCCTCAACTGAAAACAAAGAATGCATTTATCATGACTCGATAATATAGTTGGTTATCTCCTATAAATTTTTATTGTTTTACTCAGAAACATCATTTAGTTGATAGTGAATAAAATTGTAAATTGTTGGTACAAACCATGTTCATTGAAAAAGTCCTTAAATTTTGTTTCACATACTCCCACCATTATCTATTTGTATCTTCTTGATAGAAAGACTAGATTCCTTCTATAGGAATTCCTTAAAGATCTTGAAATAATTAAATACATCACTCTTGTACTTAACAAAGTACACCCATGTACACCTGGATAAGTTATCAATAAATTTGAGCATATATTTGTTTGCTAAAAATGAAGTACTCAGAAATGACATGATGTCACTATGTACCAACTATAAGGGCGCCTTAGCATGTGCATCTCTAATATAAGAAAATAATCTTAGTGAGTTTTTCAAAGGGAGCATCCGTGACAAACACCATCAGTACATGAAATATTAGGGAGTCCTAACACTAATGTCTATGGTAACTCATCTGCTAGAGATAGCGATAATTAATATGACCAAAATTTGCATGCCAAATCATACTTATAATATATGAATGTGTTATAAAGTATGAACTTATACCAGCTAAACTCTCAAAACCATAAAATTGGTATAAATGAGAGGAAGAATCAAGACTCTTAATGGCCACAACAATATCATGATCATGAAGGTATCAAACAACTACATCATGTGGAGTAAACTTGACAATCCTACTAATGCTAGATTGGAAAATCTGATACAATGAAAGAAGGTTGGTGGAGATATTAGGAACAATGAGAACTTTATGAAGAAAACCATCCTCAAGTGTGATAGTACCTGAGCCCAAAACTGAAAGTTTTATAGAATCCACAATTGCAATCTAAAAGGAATGAGACCAAATCCTTAGAGCATGTCATGTAATGTGTCATTCAAGAATCATGTATCCATGGAGCTACAGAACGTAAGACTCATGTACAAAGAGCATGAAATTTACCTATAAATGAGAAAGGATATTTAGGGGCTGAGATGTTATGTTGTTCCATGGATTCATCCAAAGGCTCTATTATTTTCTAGCATCTATTTGCTGGATGTCCTCCTTACAAAAAAACAAGGTTTACCTAATTTATTCTTCATCTTGAAGGAAGACTCATAGGAGAATTATAAGATTTATCATACTAAGGAGTGGTTTGAGGTTCAAACTTCTAAGATAGTTTAGAGGAATGCTCACTACATAATGAATAATATTTCTTGGGATTTTGTTTCTTTTTGTCTTTCCCTTTGGATGTATGTGCTACTAATGCTTGGATTTTTGAATTGGAAAGAGAATCAAACCATGTCAACTTTACCTATTCATGATTCAAATGCTCACAAAAATATCAAAAGGATACATGATAAATGCATCACCCAACACATCCAGAGTAGAGTACAAAGTAGAAGAGAAGAATTGAAATGGACCTCTAAGATTAGATAGAATCAAGTAAATATATTCTATTAGTTTTATTCATCCCACAACCCTACAAAAGAGATTTGAGTGACTAAAAAAAGAAAAAAGTAGTCCTCAATGGAGGGAAAAGAATCAAGTACAAGTGATGTTAATTCTACCTCAATTTTTATAGATCTATACTCCTTCATGGTGCCAAAAAACCCACTAAAATTTTCCCACATAGCCCTAGGAGTGGCACAAGACTCAAGATGAAAAAAGAGACTATATGAAACATGCAGTGAAATCAATTCCATAGCCTCATACATCTTATTCCTATGATAAATATATCAAGCTAACAAGTAGATGGTGGTTGTACTTTTTTTGAAGTGGACTATAAACCCTTATACATGAAAATTATTCTCATATGAGCTTTCCAAATATGATAGTTGTGTGGCGTAATAATTTCAAATGAGGAGGCATTTGCCATTATGGTTGAGGTTTTCAAAGCAGCATGTGGTAAAGGATTTATATTCTCTTATGTATATATATATATATATTGAAATGTTAAAAATGACCCCTTACAACAAGAAAATCCAAACCCTATTACAAATTTGAGAGTATAAAAGATTAAAAAATCAAAAATAACATCTGATAGGTATTTGTGTACTTGGTAAATATTTTGCAAAAATAGACTACATGGTTATGTAGATCACTAGAACACCTTTCCAATGCCTATTTGTTCATAAAAAGTGGATTATGTATGCTAAATTTATGGCCCCAAAAGTGCATAAGAGAAAATATAACTTCTACTAGTTGTAGTAAATTTTTGGAACAAAATTAGGAAAAATTGCCTACACTAGTAGATCACACTTGGAATTAGCTTTCAGATGATATAAAGTTTTTGAAAAATAGACCAATGAGGCAAGTGTTATGCCCAATTTCATGAAAGTAGCAAAATTTGGCTTGAAAAAGCATAAACAAGCTTAAGTTTTCTGGCTCCTAGTCACATGCATGTCAATTCACTAACATAATGGAGGCAGGGTCAGAGTGGCTAGGTGTTGATGTGAGTGAGACCTACTGTTTTAATCCCATGGGGGTTGAGTGAAGGGTTGATTTCATATATGTGACTGATGATAGTAATAATTCTATTGGGGTTAGAATGCCCTTACAATAGACTATGGGCCAATTGCTAGAGACATTGCTCCCTAGCATTGTTATGTCGGTGGTCCTTCGCTCCATGAGCAGAGTACTAAATATAAGCACTCAATACTATAAGCGTTCGATGTTTTAATTTATTTTTAAAATCCATATGTAGAGTGGTCGTACAAAAATCCCTAGTAAAAAAATTTGCCTCTGGAACCACTATCACAAAAACTAAGAAAATTTTATGTCAAAATTCATTGAATAGGCCACATGAATGCAATACTGAGGTCTTTTTCACACCAAAATGCTCCTAAAATTTTCCCACCTCCAAAATTAAAAAAATAAATTGAGAATTCCAAATTTGATCTTGTAATACCCTAGTTGAGAAAAAAAACTCAAAATGTAGAATGGCTTCACTGAATCCTTGCTCTAATACCCTGTTATATTTGTGAATAACATGAAATGAAGGATCAAACAATGAGAAAAACACTTTCCACACATGAGCTCTACAAAAGAAATATTTGTTATTCCTTAATAAGAAAATACTTACAAAAGGAATAATACAAAGAGAGAGAGATTTTATTATAAGAGCAACCATAAACAATAAATAAATTAAATCAAGATGAGTTTTATCATCTTGTGTGATGAGAGAAAATGATCTAATAAGAGCTCTTCAGTTAACAAAAAAAAAAAACACTCCTAATTTTAGCTTAAGTGCATGAGAATAAATAAAGTAGAATAATAGTTAAATAAAAATCAATTAATTATTACCTAATGCACGATTACTCTAACAATACTTGCATAGGAAATGAATATCAACTTTGGATCAATAATTGCCCATATGTTATAATAAATATGATAATAATCTATTTGAGGTTAACAATATAGGTAAGACTCTTCTATTTTGAGCCTTCATAACACTTTGATGGTGCTTGTATCATTTTTTATATCTTTATAGAGCATTATTATGTTTCACCATATTGATAATGACTAAGAAGTACATTTTAAACCATTATTTTCCTTGTTTATCTAATTAATTATAGAAGAAACCATAAACTAGTATTTGAATAACCCGTAAGAACTATAGAATTAAATATTTAAGTTTAGATGAATATTAATTAATATTCCCTTTGACATTACACAAATAAAAGTGTACACTACATACTAAAATATTGCCACATTATTAGATATAACAAATATGAGGCTCTATTAAAAAATCAGAGAGTACTTACCATTCCTCCAAATAAGTGCTAGATAGCCAAATAGGATACCATATTGGTACATCATCTAGCACGTATAAGCCTAGAATTGTATTTCATCTAAATGACATTATGAAGTTAGCGTATTTTATTAATAAAAAGAGGTTGGCATGATTCTTTGAATAATAAATGATGTGTAGATGCAAAATTAGTGGAGCTACACTATGGAAAAAAATTGTTCTTATTTTATTTTGTTTACATGAACTATATATATCAATGTAATTAGATTTCCACAATCCATATGAATTTAAATCTACTTGCTTCTAGATTTAAATGGATTTAAATATATATCAAATCCAGAAGCAAGTATATATATATATATCCTCATATATTTAATCGACTCTAATTAAAAAGGATTGTTCTTATTTTGTTTTATTTACATTAACTATATATATATCCTCCTATTTTAATTGATTCGAATTAAAAAGCAATGTTGACTTAGTGCAGACAAAAAAATTCTGTGGTTACAACTCCCCGACAAAACCAATTATAAAGCATTTTTGACTTATTCGAGATAAATAATTCATTTGTAAAACTACAGAGCTTGTTGTGATCGAGATTTTTTGTTACACGGAGTGGACAAGGCAAAGTGTATACAAGGAGGAGCCATACGTTCTGCAAAATGATCAACCCCCTTAGACTTGCATATAAGCTGAAAAAAATCAATATTTAGCTTGAGTTTTTCCCAAGTACAAGTTTAGGCGAACCATGGCTGTTGATGAAGCGGAATTGGTATTGGATGGATCGGTGGATTTGAGGGGAAACCCTGTTGTAAGAGAAAAGACTGGGGGGTGGAGAGCTTGTTCTCTAATCATTGGTAATTATTCGTTAGTTTGTTCCTTGCTATCATATGTTGCTTTTTCTTCTTTTATGAAATGGTAGTTTTGAATTTGTATACAGGCTATGAATTTGTTGAAAGAATGTCTTTTGCGGGCATTTGGGCGAACTTAGAGGTGTATCTGACCACTAAGCTGCATGAATGTCAGCAAGTGGACTGGTGCTACCCGGCTTGCTCCATTACTTGGGGCATACATTGCGGATACATACATAGGCCGTTTCTGGACATTCATAATATTTTCTTCTATATATATTCTGGTAAGGACTGTTGGCTCTTTCTTAAATAACTAACCATGAAACAGTGCATTGGGTTTTCTGAAAGTGCATCTTAAATTGATTTTGGCATAGGGCATGGGGATTATGACTCTAGCAGTTACGTTGAAGTCTCTGAGACCGCCAGAGTGCCAACCCAACGAATTCTGCCAAAAGGCATCGTCTCTGCAGATTGGGATTTTCTACTTTGCTTTGTATGTTCTTGCTTTTGCCTCTGGAGGAACCAAACCATGCATCTCCACTATCGGTGCAGATCAGTTCGATGATTTTCATCCCAAGGAAAAGTTGCGGAAGAGCACTTTTTACAATTGGTGGACATTTGTTGTCTTCGGTGGAAGTCTGGTTGGTCAGACATTCATTGTGTATGTTCAAGACAATATTAGCTGGGGAGTGGCCGGTGGAATCATAACGGCAGCATTGATCATAGCCTACGTTTTGTTCATGATAGGAATTCCACTATGCAGGCATAAAATTCGGGCAGGTAGCCCGCTAAGACGAATGGCCAAAGTGATTGTTATGGTTATTAAGAACTAGAAAGTGCAGGTTCCTACAGATGCATCACGCCTTTATGAAGTGGATTCAAAGGAATACCTTAGTCAGGGTCGATTCCCAATTGCTCATACAGAACTTTTGAGGTTAGAATTTAATCCTAATATAACTTTCTAAGAGTATTTCTTCTATGATTTAAATGCAAATTGTAATTCAGCATTAGAAAGTGAATCTGATTTAATGGTTTTTTCTGCGTGATTTAATTTTGAATGACAGATTTATGGACAAAGCAGGAGTAGAAAATACCCATGGCGCAAGTTCGTGTACTGTCACAGAAGTGGAGGAGACAAAGCTCATGCTAAGAGTCTTTCCAATTTGGTTGTCGGTCATTTTCCCGAGTACTTTGTTGACTCAATCTGTCACACTCTTCGTAAAGCAGGGAATAACTCTGGATAGGCATATGGGTTCTAACTTCGAAATTCCGGCATCTAGTATTGGTTTTTTTCCTTCAAATATCAATGCTCCTCTCCCTTATATTTTATGATCGCATCTTGGTCCCAGTGTGCCGAAGATTCACTGGAAATCCACGAGGCATAACTATACTACAGCGGATGGGAATTGGTATGGTACTCTATACTGTTGACATGGTAGTGGCTGCAGTAACAGAAATGAAAAGGATAGATGTCATTAAAAGCCATGGGATTGCAGATAATGCGAATGCAATTGTGCCTCGGACCATCTTCATACTGCTTCCACAGTTTGGTGTAATGGGTATAGCAGAAACCTTTCTAGAAGTAGCAAAAGTGGAGTTCTTTTATGATCAAGCACCTGAGAGTATGCGAAGTTTGGGAACTTCATTGTATGCAGCTTCGCTGGGAGTCGGTTCCTTTCTCAACAGTGCTATTCTCACTGGTGTAAACAACGTTACAGGGCGAAAGGGCCATCAAAGCTGGATATTGGATAATGTGAATGCCTCACGCTTCCATTACTATTACGCCTTCTTAGCTGTACTCAATATCCTCAACTACATTTTCTTTTTGGCTGTCTCTTACTTCTACACATATAAGAGAGAAATTAGCCAGGCTATGGGTGAAGAGTCAGCCAAAGCGATAGAAGTTGTTGGGATTAAGAGCCAGAACGTTGATGGAATTCAGAAAGGCATTCACGGAAACCAGATAATTAGAAAAACATAATGTGTTCAATAGACCATTTCTCTTAATGATTGGAGTTGAATATGCTATAACTGCCGCGCTCAACTTGCGGCCAATCATTGGAACGAGTGGAATACATTATTTTAAATTTGAGTATCTAGACCCACGAGCTCTGCACATTAAAAGGAGATTATTATTTATTCGTTTGCTCAATGTCGACTTCTTGTATTATTCTTTAGTTTTTGTTTTTAACACTCTTTTTATACCTGAAAAGTAATGGTAAAAACGAATCTACAACGTATTGTACATTACAATATAAGAATTAATTATTGTAGACATGTGAAACTGCAATTTTTCATTATTAGCATCACTTTCATTATCATTATTTTATTTCGTTTCATTAAGATAATTAATCATTTTTTAACATCATTTGCATTAGTAATTTTATTTTTCTCTATTTGGGTATGTGCAGAATCATGATAGGTCAAAAAGTGGTAATATGATGGGTATGTGGCTGACGATTTTTTTTTAATCCAAAATTGATAAAACGAAAAGGGTTTTTAAAGGAGAATCTCAACTTTCTACCAATATAAATTATGCTTTATTTTGAATTTAATAAATAATTATTATTCAGTTTCTATTGAATTACGACTAAAGTCTTGATTTTTAGGTTGATTGAAAAACATCTATAGCTTTCAAAAGGTATCATATTTTTTTAATCCAAAACATGTGTCACATTCTATTATTTTCATACTAAAATATTAAAATGGAAAAAAATTAATTTCATGAAGTTTTGACCAAGTTAAGGTGGTGAGACAAATGAGTCTTTATATTTTTTAAAAGTTGTCATAATTTTTTTATAATTAATTATTTACTTGGAAGAAAGTTACAAAAAAATATGCATCACATTGGGAGATGAGTCATCTACTTATATCTCAAATATTTTAAAAAAATATTATCATTTTATTGTAGTTAGGGTGGTCAGACAGACACCTACTTCTTATTTTTTCCCTGAAATTTAAGTACTACTATATTGAAATTTCAAATTTTCACCAAATAGATTTATTTTTTTAGTAAATAAACCTAGTAATTTAGAAACTAAATTCAATTTTCTACAAATTCTATTCTTACATATTTTAAAAAAAATATAAATAACTTAATCAAAAAAAAAATTCAAATTGCCTAATTTTGATTTTTTTGATTTTTTTGCCACTTAAAGGCTTGTTTTTTTCCATGATGATTCTGCACATACCCATTTATTAAATGATTTTGAATTGTTTAATTAATTCACTATGTCATCATCTAATTTAACTTTATTCTCCTGATTAATTAAACAAACACTAACTATTTAATTATGTCACTAACATTACTTATTCTTCTAATTTAATTAAATAGTTGTCATTAATTATTTAATTAATCTACTTTCCCTCTTCTGAATGAAATAATTAAATCAATTATTTGATTTCCCCAAATTTACTCAACAAGATCAATTAATAATAAACTCTTATTTATTAAGTCAAATACATCTTACATGTTCCTCTCAACATTAATTAATTATTCATCTTCGCATATTTTGATTGAATAAATCATGTCCACCGATTTCTCAATCTAGTCTCCTAATTCCACCAATCACTCCAATGTCACTAATCATTGAATCCAATCCCACTGATTATCTAATTAATTCCCTTAATTGGATTAATCAAGTGAGTTAACTAATCAACCCATTTCCTTTCAATGCACATGAATCGTTGATCGTGATCTTTCATCAGTTTATCCCGATTGTTCATTTGAAACTCATAAATCTATAAAACCTTCATCCCTCTCATAACTTATCTAGAGAATTGGTGGAAAGGTCATGTGAAATTGATTGTTAAAGAAAATCAAGCAAAACACATCCTTTCGTTTTTAGATCATCCTCTTATCAAGCTCTTGCAATCATGAAGGCTTTGTGTTGAATCAATCAATCCAACATCCAACTTCAACACAAATACACTCAACCATGAGATGGTATGATTATAATTTTTGAGTTCATTTTCTATTTCATTTGTTAATGCTAAGCTTTCTTGATTGGATTCTTAAGCTTTTCCATTACATTTCATGGGTAAGTGGGTATTGTTATTTTTTTTAATTGATTTTTAACTCATTCATTGTTACTAATCTATGATCCATATTCCCCTTACATATTTTGGCATGCCTAGTGGGACCTAGGTCCTTAACTCTAACATTTTAATCAACTTTTATTGACAATTGCAGGTTTTAGGTCGCTATTGTCGATTGTAGGAATAACTTTTGTTAAAGTGGTTCGCTACAATCCTAAATCCAAATGTGGTTGTCGTAATTTTTGGTTGTCATTATACGAACAATCATTTTCATTTTTTATATATTTTGTGTAGGAATAGAGCCACTATCATCCATAAGAAGGTCACTATCGTACTATTTATCTATTGTGGTCATCCTAAATCTAGCCACTATTGTTAAAACTCATCGTATTTCTTCATTCTATTAATAGGTTTTTAGTTCACTATTATTGCAGATATGTTATTATTAGGAACAAATCCACTATAATCCTATTTCTTGGTCACTATCATCTAACATAACTTCTATCATACTAATTTTAGCACCATTATCATGGGCAATAGAGCCTCTATTATACTATTCCCAATTTCTATTTCAATTTGTCAAAATTTCTTGGATTCTCAATTTACCTAACCCTAATGTAATAGTTATTTTTTGTGTTTTGAAATTGTTTACCATTGATGGTACAACTCTTGTAGGGTGATGGCATGTCTTTCATTGAACTATTAATCATTTTCTTGTAGAGTTGACAAATAGTATAAGACTCTTAAAGATGTTAACTACTAACACATTTTCTTGCAGAACAATAGTCAAGATCAATTTGTTTTCAATCATTTCTACAGATGTTTTAATTCTTTAACATTTGAATTTGGTGCTTTAAAAACATGACTTCCTATCTATAAAAAAATCATTTGGGTTTAAAAATATAATTGCAATGACAACAAGTTTATTTACAACATTTGTATGAGTGTTTAAAGTCTCTAATATTTGATTTTGGTGCTTTTAAAATATGAATTGATATCTATAACATTTTAGGTTGCCTTTAAAAATATAATTTTGATGAATTTTACACAATATCTACCATGATGTACAAGCCAAGTGTGTATCCAATTCCCCTACATCTTTTGACAATCCTAGGTAATGAGAAATGCTTTGGGCTCTTTAGATTTTTGTGGTCATCATTCCATTTTTAGATAGGACCTACCTATGAGACATGTCCCAAAAGGAGAACTCAAAGGTGACCGAAAGAAATTTCTCCCTCGAGCCACTATATAAATGATTAAGGAAAAATCCAAGATCTAACTAGCGAGTACCTTGTCGGTAGTGTCATTAAAAGAAAGGAGGTACCCACATGGTATATTACACCCCTAGTAGGATTGGTTGAAGCCTTAAGTGGCTTACTAGATGCTTACAATGTGTCAAGTACCCGAGTAATGATAAAACACATTATTATAGAAGCTACCCTTATTGATTGAGTTGTTGGTGACATTTTTAGTGCAAGGGATGCATACCGCACCTAAAGTTACTCACCATATGAACTCCCTTGAGATGAGAAAAAAATCATCAAGTTGACATAAGCTACTCATAGATTTTGGGGAGAGGCTGATTGGGTCATCCTTTTAGGATTGGAGGCCTCTATCTATCCACTCTCTCAAATACAAGAGTGTATACACCCATTTAGGTGCCCCTACACATGAGATGAAGGATATTCCATGTTGTGGGCCTAAAAGTGCTACCATTGGCCTTGATCTTAGGGATAAAAAATGATTGAAATGTTTTTAATATGTTATTATTAGTATAAATTAGGTTGATTTTGGCCTATCAACATTCAAAACACTACGATCGATTCATACAATTATTTTTCTATGTTTTATCACTTGTTGTATCTCAAACACATTATCTCAGATATTAGACAAAACACACTCAAACTTGTAAACTTGTTAAAAAACTACCATCAAAAAATTGGAAATTGTTGAAACAAAGATGCTAAAATGTAATTTAGCCACTATTGTCTCAACATTTTACTGCTATCATTCCAAAATATTACCACAATCAAACTAATATATGCTCGATGTTGTGCTTTTGTTTAGACTGTAAGAATTGGTCGGGTATCTACCCCCTTATAAACTATAGTGTGCCTTGTAAAAAAAATTCACATGAATAGTGATGTTGGTACAACATGCCCTTTGGTACCATAGGGACAGTGGGGATACTAGACCTCATGACCACTTGTCTGAAAAAAGATGGTTTGGCCAATCGAGGTAGGCCCAACGCCCTCAATGTTGTGCATTTGATTGTTATTTTTATCACTAATTATTTGATAGTCATTGTTAAAACAAAATTACTTTTATAATTTTATCACTGTCATTCTAAAATATTACCACTATTCCTAAATTTGGTGTTGTAGTCATCCTAGACAACATTCATTATTGTTTCAATTAAAGGATTGGCTCAAAACTTGTCACAAATTGGTTTCAAAATATTGTCGTAATACCTCACATAATTGTCAAATAATATTGTCATCATTAGACTTGCACATACAAAATCCAATATTACCATCCTACACTTCAAACATGGTTTACATAGGGTTCATAACTATCATCTTTTGGACACAACATCAAAATCAAATTTGCATCTTAACTTATGGGTAAACCCACAAAAGTGGTTTACAATTTGAGCGAGGAAGGAAAAGTTGCAAAACATGACCCCATGCAAAAACAAATGGTTTTTGGGGTTCGAACAAACTTACTAGTTTGAGTGAGCCAAAAGAGGGTTTCCTATAACCCTAGTTTGAGCAAACCAATTTAATGATGGGTCCCACCATTCCTGGGAAAAAGACAAAATAAAAGGCTTGTGAAAAGGGGGTTTACTCGAACCCTGGTTCGAGCGAACCCCTGGGGGTTTGAGAAAACCCCCTTGGTTCACTCGAACCCCCCTTTACTCCTCTTCTCCCCCTCAGGCACCAAAAAATTCCAAAATTTTACACTTCGAAGCTCGGGTTGAGGATGAAAATGGAGGAGACTTCATAGATTCTACTGGATTATGGTAGTCCTCAAAATTAGCTATCCAACAAATATAATTTTAATATATATTTTTTTATTATGTATTTGTTTATTAGTTTGATTAAACATAGATTTTTCACCAAAAATCAAGCTCTTTGGTCTACACATGTGGAAAAATAGAAGATTATAAAAAGAATTGAAAAATATGAGTACACAAGATATTGAAGTCCTTGATCCAACAAAAAAAAAATGAATTTTGATACATACCAAAAAAGTTATGTTGTATACGGTCCACCTATGTTTGAATTGTAATTGGTTTAACTTCAAAAATTGATTAAGGAAAAAATATTTAATAAAACACTATGATACCAATTGGAAGCACTAGATATCGTAGTTACAAATCTCAATTAAAAAAATATAAAATTTGATCATTCATGGAAAAAAATTTATGTTGTATACGGTGAGTGTCACTCCTTAAAAATGTTGTTTATTGAGAGAAACTAATTTTCAGAGGAGATGGAATAAGAAGTGCAATCTAATTCCAAAAATTTTGAAAAAAATATATTTAGAATCTATAGATAAAATGTAACAAATCACTAGTTTGCATCATCTTCAAATTCCTCATGGTTTAGCCGCTATAGGTGCCCCAAAGTGAAGATTTAGTTAGCAAAAAATATCAAGTAGTGTCTAGTTTGGCAAAAAATTGTAAACTAGTATTGTGGGATCATCCCTATCAACATCCTTCATATCACCATCAGCAACCAAACAATCAACCTAGTCGTGAATATGTATTGAACATAACAAATCAAACCATTATCTTGTTATTATTAGAAAGCAACCTTTACTTGCAACCTCATAGCTAGTTTGACTAAAAAAATCACCATATCATCTAATACATAGAAAAACATTGGTTTGAGTCTTGTGCACCTTGTGTTCTAAACTAGCATCAAATAAAAACATTGAATATTGACTCATACTCTTATCTAAGGGTTTGAGCATCCAACATCACAACGTCGTTTATAAAACAACATCCAAAATCGACTCATCTCCTCATCATAGGGTTGAGTAGAAAAATCTTATGATCCAACATCAAACTCGATCATCCAACTATTTCATCAATCCATGAAAAAGAAAAAACCTTTGTCTAAAAGGTTTAAAAACTACCTATTTGTATGTCATTTCACCAAATAAAATATCAAATCAAAACACCATCCAATTTGCACAACTTGTCATCTCAAACTCACCAAGGTCTTTTGAGTTCATTTCTGACTACAATAAGATCCCAACATAAAAGGAAAATAGAATCCAACAAAATAAACTCTATTGCACCAAACATCAATACTACCAATGAGGAATCCCAACCATGGGGTTATGATCCAAATACACTCTCAACTCATCAAGGACAACTAGTGTTCAAATATCAAAAAAATCCACCACCTAGTGATGTGCAAATTTTCCTTAAACATCGAGACATATTTTCTTGGCAACAAAATAAGCCTCCTAATCCTATAGATATGATCATAGAGGATTATGATAGTGATGAGGAGATTAGTGAAACAATACTCTTAGAGAATGTTCAAGATCCCAAAATGAAAAAAGCTCATGGATAAAATGATTTGGAAATATCCAAACACATATTTCCTCAAACTATAAGAAATGGGTGCCAAGCTACCTACATACTTTAGCGTTGAAATTCTTAAGGATCCTACTCTCATTCCTTCAGGAAAACAATAAATGGTGAGACAAATACCCAAATTGGTGGTGGATCCCAAGATACCACTTTTGTTCTAAAAATCACCTATCAACAATAAATCATTCCCACAGTATGTGGATAATCCATTTTATAAACATCCTTCACAAGTTGAACAATTTATGGTAGCTCAACATGCTCAAGAAAATCCAAATCTATTTAAAAATAAAAACATGGGCCACCATATAATATGGAAACTAATATAGTGAGACCCAACATATTTGAGACATCTTAGAACAACCAACAAAAAGGTCCTAGCGTTAATATGCAAAACATGGGAAATTCTCCACCAAGACCACAAGAATATGTAGTGAACCAACAAGGCATGAACCCTTTGCAGCCACAAATACATGCTAAAAACCCTCCTCAAGGACAACACATATATCAACAAAAATATCCACCCATATACCAACAACCACCACAAACCAATAACCCTTAAGATCAAAGTATGTACCATGGAAATATCCAAGATTAAACTCAATACACACACGAACAACAATACTATGATCCTAACATGTAATACAAATATGGATCATCATCTGCCCAAAACCCTCAACATCATATGTGTGTTCCAGCACCACAAAATTTCAATACCCAACATCAAGAATATGTTCAACTACAACAAATCACACAACTTCAAAAATAAGAACCCAATCCTCCACAACACAACATTGGTGCATAAGAACCTTTGTCACAATATCAAAACCTACTCACCTCAACAACAACACATAACATCTCAACAACAACCTCAAACTTATAGTCACATCATTCCTCAAGGACCCAATCCATCATCCTACACTTATAACATGGCACAAGAGTCCTCATATATACAAACCACACAACATAATTTACAAACAATTGTAGGGTAAGAAGGTTATAAGATCCCTCCTTAAAAAATGAAAAAACAAAGTGATGACATAACCTTACAAATAAAAAACCTAAACCAAAGGATATCAAACATTCAAGTAGTAAAATCAAAAAAGAGATATGCTCTACAAGATATATATCTATTTCCCTTTGGTCATTTTATAGCCATGATACCCTGAACCCTAAGAAATTTGAAATACCCAAATTCGATAAATGCAAGGGAAGAGGAGATACAATGGAAAACATATGAGAATTCTTTGTAGCTTGCATTGATATGAAAAACAATGACTACCATATAATGAGAATTTTTCCATTAAGTCTCGATCATCCAGTTATCGAGTGGTTCTCTCATCCACCACCTAATATCAAAACATTTGATGAGTTGTTAGACAAACTTATTAACCACTTCTCCTATAACATAGAGAAATATATAATGGTCCTTGACCTATACAATGTAAAGAAAAATGAAGGGGAATCGTTTGCTTCATACCTACAAAGAATGAGACACAAAGCTAGTAAGTGTAAGTGGCCTATTGCTAAAACAAATTTGGTGGAAATATTTCTCTAACCTTCAAGGGGATATTAGCTACCAAATCGCCATGTTATGTCCTTTAAATTTTGAAGACATCATCGAAAAAGGTTTAGTCATTGAAAGAGCTCTCATAGGAAGGGGTCATTAAACTCTATAACATCAAGGACAAAGCTTCTAGTTCTAATGAAAAAAAGTAAAGTATGGGAAAAGAACAAGAACGCTACAAACGATGGAGTACTTGATGAAAAATTTGTGTGAAACAAAAAATCTCCTAAAAATCCACAAAATAATGTCCAAGTAGCTCAAACAAACTATGCTCAAAACAACACACAAAATAAAAAACTTACATATCCTCAAAACAACCAATAGAATAACCAACAAACAAATCAAAGTCAAGATAATCAAAGAGGGCTATCAAGTTAAAACTATCAAACTAGAAGAAAGTTCAATGTGTTATCTCTTGAGGTCATTATGCATAAACTCATTCAAACAAACCATATCAAGCTTCATAATAGGGTATGTGCAATATCATCATGGAAAAAACAGGCCCTTAAGTGGCAATGAAAACTCAGAAAATCAGAGTTAGGCAACTTGACGTAAAAATTTGAATAAGTTATCTATATTATTGAAAAAATATATAAGAATAGAATCTATAGAAAATTGAATTTAGTTTCTAAACTACTAGGTTTATTTATTTATATTTTTAAATCTATTTGGTGAAAATTTGAAATTTCAATGTAGTAGTACTTAAATTTTAGGGAAAAAATAAGTATGTGTCTCTCTAACCACCCTAACAACAATAAAATGATAATATTTTTTTATAATATTTGAGATATAAGTAAAGGACTCATGTTTAGATGTGATCCATAACTTTTTGTAGTTTTTTTCTATGTAAATAATTAATTATGAATTGTTTATTACAGCTTTTTTTAAAAATAGAAACTCGTATGTCTGACTAGCTTAACTTGGTCAAAACTTCATGAAATTCATTTTTTCTTTAATCCTATAGTATGTGAAGTATAGAATGTGACGCATGTTTTGGATTCAAAAAATGTGATACCGTTTGAAAGCTATAGATTTTTTTCAATTAGCCTATCAATTAGGACTTTAGTCATAATTCAAATAGAAAATGAATAATAATTATTTATTAAATTCAAAGTTTAATTTATACTGATGGAAAGTTAAGAATCTCCTTTAAAAACCCTTTTCATTTTATCAATTTTAGGAAAAAAAAAGTGGTCAGCCACATGGGCCATCATATCACTTACATATCACCACTTTTTGGCCCATCATGATCTTCCACATACCCAATAGAATGAACTATGAAGAACCAAAATTTAAACCCCCTTGGTACAATGAGAATGACTAGTGAAAATTCCAAATAATCAAGGGTCACACATAAATTATTGCATGAGGATTAAAAATATCGTACAAGACCTAATAGGAAAAAGGGATTTCAACATTCAGCATTGTCTTGGGACCTCCTGAAATAGAGACATGGGAATCTGAAAGGATCCAATTCTTGATCATTCTATAGGAAATGACAAAGGTAAGGGACAAGATTATCGAAAAGCTACTTCACCTATGTTGAAGTCATAGGAACCATCTATCAAGCTGATCAAAATATCAATGTCATAACCATACTAGGAAAAAATCCTATGTGTAATGTCACTACATGAAAAGGAAAAGTCATGATTCAAGGATCCTCGCCTCAAGAAAAAGTTGTCATTAAGACTTTAAATGACTATTTTATTGTTGACCAATTAAACAACTCAAACATAGTTAATCTCTATCTTTGAGTTTCTAAAGTTATCACCCACACATAAAGAGATCTTGGAGAAAGCTCTCATTTAATCTTCAGTACCTAAAAATATTAACACTAATAAATTTCAAGCTATGGTTGGTAACATCACCTCCCTCCATCACTTGGTATTTTATGATAAAGACCTTCCCCAAAATATCCTTTCATAATAAAGCTCTATATCTCGAGGTTTACATTTTTTAACACAAGATCAAGAGAGTCCTAATAGATGGAGATATAGGCTTAAACATTTGTAACTTGAAACTAATAAAATATTTGGTATATTTTTTGGATGTGTTCGAAAAAAATAGAAGTATAACCATAAGGGCCTATGATGAGATGGAATGAAATTATGAGGGCACAATCAAGCTTCCAGTTCAAGTGGGGTCAAAAATTATAGAAATGACTTGTCAAGTACTTGATCTTGAGCTAGGGTATGTGCAGGATCATGATGGGCCAAAAAGTGGCAATATGTAAGTGATATGATGGCCCATGTGGCTGATGATTTTTTTTTCCCCCAAAATTGATGAAACAAAAAGTGTTTTTAAAGGAGATTCTCAGCTTTCCACCCATATAAATTATGCTTTACTTTGAATTTAATAAATAATTATTATTCATTTTCTATTTGAATTATGACTAAAGTCCTAATTGATAGACTGACTGAAAAACATCAATAACTTTCAAATGGTATCATATTTTTTGAATCCAAAACATGCGTGACATTCTATACTTCACATACTATAGGTTTATAAAATAATTAATTTCATGAAGTTTTGACCAAGTTAAGGTGGTTAGACATATGAGTTTTTATATTTTTTAAAATTTGTAATCAAAAAATCATAATTAATTATTTACATGGAAAAAAATTACAAAAAAATGTGCATCACATTGTGACATGAGTCCTCTACTTATATCTAAAATATTATAAAAAATATTATCATTTTATTGTGGTTAGTGTGGTCAAATAGACACCTAATTCTTATTTTTTCCCTGAAATTTAAGTACTACTACATTCAAAGTTCAAATTTTCACCAAATATATTTTAAACAATAAAAATAAACCTAGTAGTTTAGAAACTACATTCAATTTTCTATAGATTCTATTCTTACATATTTTTAAAATAATATAGATAACTTATTAAAATGTTTACATCAAGTTTTCTAACTCTAATTTTTCTAAATTGTATCGCCACTTAAGGGCCTTTTCCTTCCATGATGATCCTGCACATACCCGTTACCGTATAACCTTCTCTTAGGATGCCCTTGGATTTAACCAATGCAAGTGGTCCCTTCAACCTTCCATCAATGTTTAAAATTTCCTCACAATCATAAGAAAGAGACAATATAAATTGATCTTGAACCCTTCTATTACTGTACAAACTTAGAGGAGAAACACAGGATGATTCTTCAAATACCTAGTAATGGCATATCCTTCCACATATTTTCCTATTTCAATCTAGCATCACTTGCTTCATCCTCATGTACATCAACCAATCCACCAAAATTTGACCTTAATATCTAGGTGCTTGATAGTGGTTGTAGAGAATACAATTTTAAACAATCCTTCTACATTGGGGAGCTTCCCCCTTCACCAAAATCCTATGGGAAAACAAAGGAAATCAAGCATATTCAAGTTGTCACATATGAAGTCAAACTTACTATTTTCATCAAGTGGGTAAACATGACTTGGATGAAGTGATTTTTGAGGAGGACCTCTCATCATGTCTCTACAAAGAAGAACAAGAGGACATAAATAGGTGCATCCCCTTTTTTTGGATCCTAACAATAAAGACTATCAAGTGGTAAGAAATATGGGATAGTCTAGAAAAGGTGGCCTTGGTCTACATGAAAAAAGAATAAGAGAACCCATCATAATAGAAAAATGAAAGAAAAACATGGGACTAGGTTATGGTTCAATAGACCTAGTTACCCCAAGCATTAAAACTACCTCATTTAAAAAATAAGCACCTTCTACCATCATTAGGACATCAAATGGCTACCATACTGAAAAAAAATCCAACAATTGGGAATGGAATCTTATGTCTCTATTGAAAATGACCTACATACCATTTGGGACCTTCATAAATTCATTATCCTTACCCTTTCCACATCCTCCATAAGCCTTATTGATAGTGGTGATAATATAAAAATTGTGTTGTTAAAAGAACTGAATTCCCGCTTCCCTCTCCTCTGCCTGAATTTGAACTTCCTGCGTGCATGGTAGATTCTGATTTGGGGGTACCCAATGGTCCCCCTCTGTCCCCCTTGACCCAGGCACCTCACTTACAGGCTCGTTTCCCTCAGATTCCACTCCTAGGGGGACAATGCTTTCACCTATAGGCCTTTTGAAGACCTTTGTGTTCCTGGGCGAATCTTCTGAGCCGATGATGGAGATTCTTCTAGTATTGGGCTAGAAGAATGTGTTGACCAATGGAAAAAAAATCTCTTCCCCAACCCCTATTTTACTTGAGGTTTTCATGACTTCCGAGATGAATTTTTACATTCCTGATTCAGTCTGTGATAGGATCCTCTCATCCATGGAGAATGTTGTGGTGGGTAGATTTCTTTCTTTCCATCCAACGGTGGATATGGCTCAGAAATGGGATGCCACGAAATGGCATCTGAAGGGGAGTGTGGAGATTTGTGCGATGGCAAGTGGTCATTTTCTTTCCAAATTCACAGTTGTGGAGGACATGGTGGTGACTATTTCAATGGGTCCTTGGGTGTATGGGAAACATAGCCTAGCCATGTTTTGTTGGAAGTTGAGTTTTGACCCTACTGTAGACCTAAACAAGTCGACTCCAATATGGGTTCCATTGCAAGGCTTACCTCTTGAATATTGGGATGAAGCCATTTTCAAATGTACTGGGGATTCTTTGGGTTAGTTTGTCACCACTGACTCTATCACCAAGTCAAAATCCAAGTTAGTCCTTTCCAAATTCTGTGTTAATATTTGTGTTGATAAAATCCTTCCGAACACAATTAAGTTGTGCTCTAAATTTGGCAACTAGACCAAACCAGTGTGTTATGAACATGTTATCGTCTACTGGCAAAAGTGTGCTAAATCTGGTCACCTTATCTCTGACTACAAATCTTCTTTCAGTCAGGAGGCTAAGGTGCATTTTTTCATGGATAATCTTACACCTCCTACGGGAAATGAGCCCCATCTGTCGGAAGACACTATGCTCATTCCTCTGAGTATTGCACCTTCCCTTGATGACCCATTTCCTTCACCCACCTTTGTTGAACCTCCATCTGACCTAGTTGATTGCAATATTTTATTGGAGTCTGATGTCAAACACTTGGTTATCTAGATGACCCAGGACCTTGCCTCTATGGCTTTCATTCCTCCATTTGCGGTGGTCTCTATGGGGACTTGCGAGAAAATGGTTGAGGATGGTGAAATTTGGGAAGAAGAGAGTATCAAAATGGTTGATGAATCTGTAGAAAGTATGGGGGATTTAAAGCTTGAGAAAATTGTAGAAAAAGGGATCTAGATAACGCCAAAGAAAAAAGGGAGGAAGAAGAAGGCATACATATGAGGAGACTCAAAGCCACGAAGGCCCACCCAGAGACACACTAGGATGAGAGAAACGACAAATGAGATTGCCTTGGGTAAATAGAGGACACTAGAAGTGTCCACTAAAAAAGGTAAGAAATGAGAGTTATGTCATGGAATGTTCGTGGGCTCAATAGCTCCAACAAACAACTTGCTCTGAAGAACTATGTCCTAGAACATAAGATTGATGTGTGCCTTCTACATGAAACAAAAATGATAAATATTTTTTTTGATAAAATTGCTAAGTTCATTTGGCCCAATGCATCCTATGTCTACAGTGATGTTGATAGTCCTTTGGGTGGTCTAGTTGTGCTTTGGAACCCATCAAAAAATTTGGGCTCTGAACTGTTCCACTGTAAAAATAGTGTGGGGGCCTTCTTTACTTACCTTGGTGAATCCTTGTCTATAATCAATATTTATGCTCCTAATCAGAGGAATGCGAGGAGTATGATGTGGCAAGACCTTGCGGTTAAAATAAATCATAATAAGGGAGGTCGTTTGTTGGTGGCTGGGGATTTCATCTCTCCTCTCTTTCCTTCAAAGAAAAGTGATGGCCTGTTGGATTACTCTGATAGTATGTCTGACTTAGAAATTTTTTTGAATTCTTTGGGTTTAATAGATATTGATCTTATGGGCTAGAAATTTACCTGGTCTAACAGATGCTCTAGTGAACATCTGATTCATGTCTTTTTAGATTGCTTCCTCTATTCTCCCCATCAGACCAATTCATCAAATGCTAATCTAAAAACCCTACCCAGAATGGTCTCTGACCATAACCCCCTTTTGTTGACCACTAACATCCGCCCTACTATGGGTCCCATCCCATTCCGATTTGAGATAATGTAGAACTCCCACCCTAACTTCAAAAATAAAATTGTTGAATGCTGGAATATTTATGTCCATGGCTCCCCATGTTTAGGATATTTTTCAAAATCAAAACATATTAAAAACATGGTTAAAGGATGGAAAAAGAGTGTGTTTGGTGACATGTTCCAAAAAAAAAGTTGTTAGAGGAAGATTTGAGGACTTTACAAAAGAAAATGGAGGAAGGAGATGACATTCAATGGACTCATAGCTAGGAGAGGGAAAGCAAGATGGAATGGGAATAGGTTCTCAAAAATGAGGAAATATTTTGGAAGAAAAAATCTAGAGTCCAATGGTTGAAGGAAGGTGATAGGAACACCTCCTTCTTTCATGTGTTAGCCATCAAGCATAGGAAAAGGAATCAAATTTCTAAACTAACTAATGATTCTAGAGTGGTGATTTTGTATCCATCCCAGATTGGCCTTCTAGCTGCTAACTACTTTCATGAGGCTTATTTGGCTCCAACTAAGGCGCCTAACCCAACTTTGGATAATTTTTTGCTCAACTATCTCCCTACCATCATTTCCCAGGAAGATAATATGGGGATTCTCAGTGTTGTTTCTCTGGAAGAAGTTCAACTGGCTATCTTTAGTATGGGGGCTTTCAAAGCCCTAGGTCTTGATGGTTTTCCTCCTACCTTCTTTCAGATTTTCTGGGATACTATGGGTGGGGACCTTGTGCTAGCGGCTAGGGATTTCTTCAAATCTGGTAAAATTCTTAAACAACTGAACCACACCTTCATTGCCTTAATTCCTAAGGTTGGTGAAGCTCATTCCATGATTGATTTTCGGCCCATTAGCCTATGTAACACCTTTTATAAAATATTTTCTAAGATCTTAGAAAGCCGCATCAAGCCCCTTCTAGATAAAATCATTAGTCCTACCCAAAAGGGTTTTGTTCTCGACCGCCATATTCTTGATGCTACTTTGACTAGCCATGAGCTTCTCCATTCTATGGATAGATGTAACTATGCGGGAATGGCTCTCAAATTGGACATCTCTAAAGCTTATGATAAAGTTATATGGGATTTCATCCCAAAATTTTTGGCTAAGTTTGGGTTCGAAAATTCGATTATCAAACTCATTATGGAGTGTGTTAATACTGTAAAGTACTCTATTCTTGTTAATGGGTCCCCCTTTCAGTTTTTCTCTGCTGGAAGAGGGATCAGGCAAGGCGACCCTCTATCTCCCTATCTCTCCATCATGATTGTTGAGGTGTTGAGCAGGAAATTTACTAGTATGTTGTAAGAGGGCTCCATTAAGGGCATCAAAGTGGCTTCATCCCTGGACCCAGTTGTTGCACAAAAATTTGTGGATGAGACCTTTCTTTTTGGGAAAGCCTCTTTGGTGGAAGCCAAGAAATGGAAAGGCTACCTAAACAATTATGCCTCATGTTCTGGTCAAAGCATCAAGTACAAAAAAAACATGATCTATTTCTTTAACAGCACACCTAATTTGCAAACCAGAGTGATGGTGGTTCTAGGATGTTTAAGCGGGTCCCTCCCTTCGATTTACCTTGGGCTCCCTCTCATGGTTAAGGACGTTACCCCTAACTTTTAGAATTCACTGTTGTAAAGAATCCAAAGGAAATTGGCTAGGTGGAAAGGTTCCATCCTAAGCCACGTTGGCAAGCTCCAACTTCTCACAACAACTCTTCAAGGTACACCAACTTATTTCCTTTCCATTTTTAAGATGCCTAAGTACATTGTTGATAAGTTTGAAAAGATCCAAAGGAATTTCCTTTGGTCTGGGACTGAGGATAGGAAGAAACTCACTCTAGTGAAATGGGAAAAGGTCTACCATGCCAAAAACTATGGAAGCCTTGGAATTAGAACAACTGTCAACACTAACAAGGCTATGATGGCCAAAATTGGTTGGGATCAGTTAAGAAATACAAAGGACTAGTGCAAATTATTGAACTCCAAATATCTTCAGGATAGGCCTTTGATCAATTGCCTCTCAGAGTCTCACCCCTAGGGCTCCGTGGCCTAGCAGAGCATCTGTAGTACACAATGCTTGCTAAGGAATAAGATTAAATGGAAAATGGGAAATGGAAATCAGATTAGATTCTAGGAAGATCAATGGTTAATTGATACCCCTTTAGTTTGTTCTAACTTTAGGATTCTCATGGGATCGGCTTAGAAGTTTTTTGGTACCCAGATCAGTGATTATGTTTTCAGATCCCCTAGGGCTAGGGCTTGGAAGGACCTAATCCTCTATTGTCCTCAGTCTCAAGACCTTTGTTGTCTGGCTCATTCCCTTCAGGAGGTTCTCTCTCTCACTAGGCTGCCCTCCTCTAACAGAGAAAATGAGTTTTTTTGGACCTATGACAAATAGGGGGATCTATCAGTAAGGTCAGCGTACAATCTACTGACAAACTAGGGTACTACAATAGAACCTTGGAGGAAGATATGGAACTGCCACATGATCCCTAAAGTTAATTTATTTTGGTGGAAAACCTGCCATAATAGGATTCTTACTCAGGAAAATTTCAGGAAATGGGGATTTTATATTCCCAATAGATGTTTACTATGTAAGTGCAGCGAGGAAACTGTTAGTCATCTATTGTTACACTATCTATTTTCTACGGAAGTTTGGGGGTTGGCCTTTGAAAAATTGGGAGTCTCTTGGGTTATGTGTAAGGATCTCATATCCTTCGTGTTGGGTTGGTGTGGTCCCTATTCCCACCCCCTGCCTGGTGAAATTTGGAATCAAGTTCCTTCTATTATGGGTTGGTGTTTGTGGAAGGAAAGGAACAATAGGGTCTTCAGGAATATTTAGAGGAATCCTAGGGATGTTTTTGGCTTAGGTGTTTGGCTCATTGAGGAAAAAATTTCCCTCTTCAATGGGAAACTCCTAGAGATGGGACCTCTTGATTATGAAATAAGAACGACAAAGGATTGGCATCAAGCATTAGAGGCTAACTCGTTTGACAATTTGAAAACCTTAGCTAGGAGAATTACCAAATGGGAGCCTCTAAATAGAGGCTGGCTTAAACTCAACTTTGACGGGGCTACTAAGGGCAACCCAGGCAGGGCTAGTATTGGTGGAGTGATTAGAAACCCTGGGGGGTTTTGGTTGGTGGATTTGCAGGAAGTATTGGTTTCCAATCTTCTATTGTGGCGAAAGCTCATGCAGTGCTCATGGGCCTCCAATTTGTTGTCTCTCTAGGGATTGCTAATCTCTACATTGTTGGGGACTCTAAGACCATTACTAATGTTGTGAATATGGACAAACTAATTGGTTGGAATACTAAGGATATCCTGTTGGACACTAGGTTCCTTTTATTCGAACTCAGGGATAAAAAAGTGACATATATTTAGGGAAGGCAACCAAGTAGTGAATGCCTTGTATAATCTTGACACTTGTTGGGGTTACTCTAAATGTTGGAGGAGTATGCAGAAGTTACCGCCAAAGATTCAAGATACCATCTTGAAAGAACAATAAAACCACTTATAATGATGATTTCAAATCTCTAGGTTTTGGGTGTTGGGTGGGGGTTCCAATTGATTATATTTTGGGCCTAGTGGATGAGCTCTAATGCTAAGATGGCTAACACGTGGCAGGATTCAAATTTCATGGCTTATAACATGTTTAAAAACATCCGGGTGTTGGGTGCTGATTGGGGGGCCCACTTGATTGTCCTTTGGGCCTGGTGGATGATCTCTAACATTGAGGTGGTTGACAGGTGGCGGGATTCAAATGTTAAGGCTTGTCATGTGGAAAAAAAAGGTGACTTTATGAACGGATTAGGAAAGTACGAGACTTCAATGAATTTGAGAGGTCGTATCATGCAATCTCTCTTCTTTGCGATTGTGTGGTATATTGTTTTAATCCATCATGGCCTCTGTAAGACAGTGATTATGAATGCCGATTTGATCCCTCATTATGAAGGAATTCTACCTTCTAGTGCATTCATGCTTGCTAGTTTAGGAAGGGCTTCTAATTATACTCACATGAATGTTTCTAGTTTTAGTGATATAGCCAACTTGCCTTGGTTTTCGTGTGACTACTCCATTGCCAAGGAACCTTTCATGCCTACCAATTTTTGTTTTTCTTGCCGCAATCTTCCCAAGATCCACATTAATACTATTTTCAAGTCAACTTGTGGTGATTTTCCCTTTCGTGTGTGTGACTTGCACACTGGCATCATTACCCAACATTGCATTTCTCGCCTTAATGCCCACTATGTGATGAATTCCCGTTGCCCTGTTGGGTCTCATAATTTTCAATTTTTGAAAATTCTTTGGTTCTCTATGTAGCTAGAAATCATGGGTGGCGACCACGTTCGGGCTGAGTCAGACAACTACGAGGAATTCCAGAAGAATTCATTAGTCTGGCGTATTTGTCCTGAAGGTGGCCTTGCTCCTCTAATGGAGATTCTGGTTTTCGATGACCGTAATTTTTTTGGTCAATTTGCTAATTCCTGGAAGGATCGAAGGGTTACAATGGGTGGTATTTTCTTCGAAGTTAGTGAAGAAGTTATCGTGTACGCCACCAAAATGTTGTGTACCGGGAAGAAATACCCTAAGCACACTAAGACGTTGAACAAAGAAAGCTTGAAATTGTTCTTCATGGGGAACGAGGAACCGGTCTGAAACCAGTCGGGTTTTGAATGTGAAGCCCTACCAAAGCCTTGGGACCAAGTGTGCTTAGCTTTGATTAAATAAGTCAGTCTAGAAGGTAGGTTCAAAACCTATTTCTTCTATCATTTTCTCCTTCCAAATTATTTGAGGCATAAAATATTTCTTAGCTTTCCCTTCTTTTTTCTTATGGACCTAGAAAATTTAGCTGAGAAATGCAAGGAGCTTGCCAGCCTTAACCCAAGTGACCTCCTGCCTCTTCCGCTCCATCAGGGGCTCATCCTGAGACTTTACCATTTTCACCTAGCCCTTTGTTCTCCAAAATCCATCTCAGCTATTTGCATTGATGAAATTGAACCCCTGACTATTGTGAACATTTCCCCTACTGATTCAAAAAGCCCTCCTCAGAAACCCAACCTGGGTACTGCGGGAAACCCCAAAGCCAAACTAGCTACCAAGAAATTAAAAGGAGGGATGGGTAATGCACAATCTAGTGTCATGGTCGGCCTCTGTGAACTCAAGACCACCCTGACAAAGTCTGCCTAAAGAACCAACACTACCAAAAAAGGTAACGATGGTAAAAAAGATGTGTCAGAGCTGATTGTGAAGGAGGGGAAGGGGAAGAACATAATTGGAAAATATTCTAAAGCAAATAATATTGTGGAAACCATGGTCATGACTGGAGGGGAGAACACCATAAGGAGATCTGAGAGGATGGTGAAAAATAATAAAAAAATATAGATTATTGAGGACTCGGAGGAGGAGCAATCTGATAGCAAGGAGTATAAGGATGACGAGATCGAGGAAGATGAGGACAAGAATGTGGAGGGGCCCCAGTTTACCTTGGAATACAACAAGTTACTGAAAGATACCTCGGCCTCTCATTCTTCACACCCTCTGGTCATGGAGCCTAACAAGATCCTAGGGACTATGGATTTTGGGGAGGAGCCATGTGCTTTGGAAAAGAAGAGAGACACACTCAACAAAAGGTTTTGTGGATTGACCTATTCACAATGAAGTTGGGCCACTTCGTTACCAGCAACCTATCCACTATTATCAAGGAGGAGCTAGAGGTAAATAATACCTAGGAGAACCAAGACTAGTTCGTTGATGATGCTATGGACCTCTTGTTCAAAAACTAGGACAATTCCAGTTAGCTGATGCCTGTGTCAGTGTTTTGTTGTTTGGCTATCTTTTCATGGTTTTTGTGTTGTTAAAGACATTGTCTCTCTTCCTTTTTTTTTAGTTTTACTTTTTAGATTTTCTCCTTTTTGGCCCTTATTGCTCGTTGTGAAGGGTACAACACCCTATAAATGTTGCTTATCTTTTCAAAAGCATACCCTTCACCCATATTTGATCAATTGGGATCAACAATATCACATACCTATTGTGGACCAATTCTAAAATAATGAATCTATCACTGAGTTTATGAAACTTAAGAAGGGTATACCACAAGGAGATCACGCGAATGGTTTTATCAAAGAAAATGAACAAGAATCCTACTCTAGAGGGGATATTGAATCCTCTAGTTGTAACATTGAAATTAAAAATCTTAAAAACAAAACAAGATACCCTAGGGAAAACCATAATGTGGTTCTATTGAATCATGAAAAATGAAAGACAAAGGACGTATCAAAGGGTGAAAACCTCACCAAGGCATTGAAGGATGGAGGATTGAATCTCCCCATTATAGAGTATCAAGAAACATTAGTAATCTTTGTTGAAGATTTTGAAACTATCACTGTTGGTAGAATAGAGGTAGGTCTAAGGTAACATACTATGCATATTCCTTAGATCTTGAGGAAAAAGTTAACTTCTTGACATTCATCCATGAAATTAAGATCAAATTAACCTAGAAATATGTAGATATGCTTGGGTTGGATCCAAATTTAGTGGTATATCATCTACTGGTATTGTCTGCGACAAAACCAGTTAAGAAAAAGCTTCACAAGATGCACCTACAAATAGCATTCTTAGTAAAGGTGAAGCTTTTGAAACTACTAGATGTGGGATTCATCAAAACCATAGATTATCATTAGTGGGTATCTAACCTCGTATCAGGGTCAAAATCCATTGGGGTCATAGAGATCTAAACAAGGGATGCCCTAAGGATGACTTCCTCCTTCCTAACATCGACATAATAGTAGATCTAATTTTTGGTAATGAAATTCTCTCACTAATGGATAGTTTTTTTGGGTTCAACCAGATAAAGATAGCCCCTGATGATCAACAAAAGTTTGATTTCACTTGTGCTTGGGTAATGTTTTGTTGGAATGGGTATGTGTAGGATCATGACATGCCAAAAAGTGTGATATGTAAGTGATATGATGGTCCATGTGGCTAATGACTATTTTTTTACCCAAAATTGATGAAATGAAAAGGGTTTTTAAAGGAGATTCTCATCTTTCCACCGATACAAATTACACTCTACTTTGAATTTAATAAATAATTGTTATTCATTTTCTATTTGAATTATGACTAAAGTACTGATTGATAGGTGTTAGTGTAGGTTTTTTATTCCTTATTATAAGGTTTTTCCTACACATTTATTTAAGCTTGCTTAGGTTAATGAAGCATGTTTAATTAGGTGAGAGGATTATGAGGTGTCACCTTCCTACATATTAGCATCCATTATCTATCTTGGGAAGATACTTTGTTATCTTTAGTCTAATAGATGGTTGCTCCTCATTGGTCGGTGTTGCCACCTCTTCCCTCTCTCTAGTCTATATAAGCATGCTACCTAGCTTGTATTTTCATTCGATATTGGAGATAGTTATCTAATGCTATTTTGCCATTCGAGCATTTCACATCAATCTCTTGGTATCGTTGTTATGCTGTTTCAATTGCTTTTGCATTTACAATATATGTTTCTAACTCTTTCAATTGATTATGGGTTATAATCTGTTTTACGGATTTTAACATGGTATCAGAGCAAGTTTTGTAAGGTTAGATTCTTTGTAGAGATCTTGTAAAATCCTGTATTCTCTTCTCTTGCATTATTTTTGAAGATCTGGAGAATCATAAAGGATTTATGAAGATTCAAAAATCTTGTTTCTATCAATTGGCTTGCATATTTTGTGTTTCAATCAGTATTGCAGGTTGCACCATACCTTTGCTTATCTTAGGTAGCTGATACATCCTTTGCATGCCGTTTTTTATTGCTAAAGGTGACTGGTTTACATTAGATCTACATCTTTTGTACCTAATCAGGAAAAACGCCTTCTGGGTTTTGTTCACCGCATCAAAAAACCATTTGGGTATCTTTTATTTTTTGCATGCAGCTTATATATTTTGCAGAATCGAACTCAGAAAGCTTCAGCCGTACCACTCTCCATTGGCAGTTTCAGATTTGAAGACAATTTTCAAAAGCCCCGTTCTTGCTCATACGGACTCCGTTTCTCATGAAATTTTTTTTGATCTTGACTATTTTTTCATACTCTATGCAATAGTGCAGTCATTTTTTGATTTGGATGCAGAGATTTTCTAGAAATCACAGATTCTCAGTCGTGACACTACACAGTCCTCAGATCGAGGTGATTCTTTTTTTCAAAGTGAATGTTTTTTTGTGTAGCTTGCAGTGGTGTTGTTTATTTTATTGGGTATTGTGCCCAAGTTGTATTTTCAGCATATGCTCCTTTTGAGGATCTGTAATAGCATTGAGATCAAGTCCACTCAATATTTCTTGCTGATGGTAATTGTAAACGTACTAAATATAAAGTGCCAAATCAAATTTTCTTGGGGGGGTTCTTTGATTGAGTGAAAAAGGGGGGGTGTCTTGTGTGTTCGTCCATCTTTTCTTTCCTCACAAACAACAACAATCTAATTCTACATTAAAATGGATCAATTAATAGTACCTATACTCACACCCTACAACTACTATGAGTGGAAGTAAAAGATGACTATACAACTTAAGAAATTAGGATTGTTTCGAGTAACTATGGGTATTGAAACTGAACCATCTCTAATTGCAGAAAAGCCTAAATGGTTTAACAAACTTGATGAAGCTTTTGGAACTCTATGTATGTTTGTATCTCTAGATTTACTTTTTCATATTGAGTCTTCTACAACACCAAATGATGTATGGACTACTTTAGAAAAACTCTTTGGTGCACAAGATGAACTAAGAGGACATTTATTGGAGAATGAGTTGATAGGGTTAAATCCATGTAATTTTGATACAATTCAGGATTTCTTCACAAAACTAAAGGCTTTAAGATTGCAGTTGAAACAGTGTGGGATAGAAAAGAAAGATAGTCAGTTGATTCTTAGCATTCTTTCCAAACTTGGTCCTAACTACTCTATGTTTGTTTCTACATTCTATGCCACAAAAAGTGCCTTGGGAACCACATATAAGATGCCTTCTTTAGATGATTTTGCTAATGAACTCACTAAGGAGCAAGACAAATTGGTTCAAATGGGTACAATTAAGCCCTCTAAATCTCATGCCTTGACTGCAAATTAGGGCACTAAAGATCAAAAGGGGGTAGCTAAGAAAGAGAAGAAATAAAAGAACCAAGAAGAAAAGAAGCAAGAACAAACATCAATTGCTTCTAAAGCAATGAATAATGCCTCTTCGTCGAAAGGGGACAAGCCTAAGAAGGAGAAAATTCAGTGTTCTTATTGCAAGAAACTTGGTCATGATGAACATAAGTTCTTGAAGAAACAGATTGATCACTTGTCACATCTTCTTGAGAAGAACAATATCTAGGTGCCTGATTCTGTCAAACAAGTCTCATCAGAAGGGTCTTCAAAGAACATAGAAAAGAGTAAGGGGAAAGGAAAGGGCAAGGCCTTAGTTGCAAGAGCTTCTCAACCAAATTCTTGGGTAATTGACTCAGGTGCTTCTCACCTCATGGGCAATAGAAAGGAAAGCTTCTCATCCTTGGAGTCATGTTCTGTGCCTGATATTCTTATGGGTAATGATACACCAGAAGAAGTTCTTGGGAGAGGTTCTGTTGACATTGGTGATGGGACAGTCCATGATGTTCTTTGTGCGCCTTCTTTGTCAACTAATCTCCTATCTGTCTACCAGATTACCCATACAGGTTCTGGCAAGAGAGTTGAATTTACACCTGACTCTGTGGTTATTAGTGATCTGCACAATGGGTCTACAGTTGCTATAGGAAACGTTGATAACCATTCTTAGCTCTATCAATTTTCTCATTTTGTTCCTGATTCTCCTTCACTAGCATTGCTCACTCACTCAGATGAGGTGAGTCATTTGTGGCATCAGCGGTTTGGGCACTTGAATTACCACTACTTGCAGCAGCTTAATCAGCATGACATGGTTACAGGGTTGCCTTCTATTCGATTCTCTGATGGAGTTTGTAAAGGTTGCATTCTTGGAAAGCATCCTGAAGAAAAATTTGACAAAGGCAAAGCATGGAGAGCCACACAGCTCTTGGAGTTAGTACACAGTGATTTGGCTGGTCCATTTCAGCATCTTTCATTCAGTAGAGCTAGATATGTATTGACCTTCATTGATGATCTTTCCCGATACACCTTTGTATATTTTCTCAAACAAAAGTCTGAAGTATTTGAGTCCTTTCAAGAATTTAAAGCTTTTGCAGAGAAACAATCTGGGAAGGTTGTCAAGGTTCTGCGCACCGATAATGGCGGGGAATATGTCAACCAAAGGTTTGAGCAGTTTTGTGCCTCAGAGGGTATTAATCTTCAGCACAAAGTTCCCTATAGTCCACAACAAAATGGAGTTGCAGAATGAAAGAATCGGTCATTGAAGGAAATGGCCAATTGCATGATCCATTGCAAATCATTGGTACCTCAGTATTGTGCAGAGGCCATCAATTGTGCATGTTATATCTAGAACCAGGTTCCTCACTGAGCTGTGAAGGGGGTAACTCCTTTTTAAGCTTGGACCGGTCGGAAACCCATAGTCAAGCACTTCCGAGTGTTTGGGTCTCCTGCATGGGCCCACATTCCAGCAGAGAAACGCAAGGCAATGGATCCGTAGAGTAGGCCTTGCATATTTGTTGGCTATCCAGATGGTGTCAAAGGCTATAGGCTACTCCACCCTACCACACATGAGCTCTTCATTGATAGGAGTGTTCAGTTTGAGGAAGATACTTCTTCTACCACTTCTCCATCCTTCATTCCCATGGAGACACTGCGACTTCATGATGATAGTTCTTCTGAGGATCAAAATCCTCCTGAGGAGTCTTCTTCCTCCACTTTAGATGGTGATGATGAGGATTCATCTTCCACCTCTCTTAGTCATCATTCAGAGGATGATGATTCTCTTCCAAATTCTCCTGCCACTGGGCCTCTTTGGGCTCGTCAGACTTTAGAGTCAGCAGATGATTGGGTTGGTGATCCTTCAGATGCAAGACGAACAAGGTCACAGTTCGAGCAGGCTCCTCATCTCTTCTTTGCTTCAGCTTCTAATCCACAATTCTTTAGGGAAGCTTTTGGTGTCCCTGAGTGGGATGCTGCTATGAAGGAAGAGTTCAGTTCCTTGGAAAGGAACCATACTTGGGATTTAGTCCCACTTCCTAAGGGAAGAAAACTTGTTCGATGCAAGTGGGTCTATCGAACAAAATTTGCTGCAGATGGGTCAGTTGAAAAACATAAGGCTCGCTTGGTCGCAAAAGGATTCTCCCAAGTTCCTGGGATTGACTACTCTGAGACTTTTGCACTGGTTGCCAAGATGACTTCAATCCGACTTGTCCTTGCCATTGCTGCAGCCCATCACTAGGACGTTCATCAGATGGATGTGAAGAGTGCCTTTCTTCACGGTGACCTTCAGGAGGAGATATATATGGAGCAGCCACAGGGGTTCATCCAGGATCCTTCACTTGTTTTCCAACTTTGGAAGTCTCTCTATGGTCTTAAATAGGCCCCACGAGCCTGGTATGCCAAGATGGACTCCTTTCTTCTATCAGTTAGGTTCACTCGGTGCCATTCTGATCCGAATGTCTACATTTTGCAGCAAGATGATACTCTCACTTTCCTTGTTCTCTATGTTGATGACTTGCTGATTATAGGGAGTTCCTCATCCACCATCAAGGCAGTGAAAACTACCCTTCATGATTGTTTTCTGATGTCTAACTTGGGTCTTCTTCACTATTTCTTGGGCATTGAGATTACACAGTCTTCGGCTGGTATCTTTCTTTTTCAGCCCAAGTATGCTCTTGATATGCTCTCTTTATTTCGCATGGCTGATTGTAAGCCTGCACCAACTCCATTTCTATCAGGGGTCAAACTTGAGGCTTCTTGTGCTTCACCTATGTTGGTAAATGCTACCTTGTATCACCAATTGGTTGGGAGTCTCATATATTTGACTCACACGAGGCCTGATATTTCTTATGCAGTGGGCCTGGTCTCCAGGTTCATGCAAGAGCCACATGAGCTGCATTGGAAAGCAGCTAAGTGGATTCTTCACTATGTACAGGGCACTCATAGTTATGGGATTCATTTTGCAGCAGGCATGGATATTGACTTAGTGGGATACACAGATTCAGATTGGGTAGGTGATTCTCAGGATCGCAAGTCTACTTCAGGGTATTGCTTCTCTCTTGGTTCTGGTCTGATTTCTTGGTCGAGCAAGAAGCAGTCTGCTATTGCTCTTTCATCTATAGAGGCTGAGTATCGAGGAGCAGTTAATGCTACTACTGAGGCCATTTGGCTTCAACACATTCTCACTGAGTTTGGCATTTCCTTTCGGAAGCCTACAATCATCTTTTGTGACAACCAGAGTGCTATTCAGATCTCTCACAATCCGGTCCATCATCAGCAGACCAAACACATTGAGATTCACATGCACTACATTCGGGAGTTGATTCATGAGCAGGTTCTTGATCTTCAGTATTGTTCGACATCAGATCAGATAGCTGACATCTTCACCAAACCCTTCACTGAGAGCAAGTTCATTCATTTGCGAGCTTTGCTTGGGGTGCGGCAGGTGTCCTCCTTTTAGGGGGCTTCTTAGCTCCTTTCTTTCTCTCTCTATTCTGGGGGGGGCATACTCTCTTTTGTGGGGGGGGGGGGCTACTTCTCTTTTGGGGGGGGGATTTCATTGTACATGGGTACCTCATCAGGCTTGATTTTTCGGGACCCATCTCTATACCCACCTAAGCTATGCTTAAGGGGGGGTGTTAGTGTAGGTTTTTTATTCCTTATTATAAGGTTTTTCCTACACATTTATTTAAACTTGCTTAGGTTAATAAAGCATGTTTAACTAGGTGAGAGGATTATGAGGTGTCACCTTCCTACATGTTAGCATCCATTATCTATCTTGGGAAGATACTTTATTATCTTTAGTCCGATAGATGGTTGCTCCTCATTGGTCGGTGTTGCCACCTCTTCCCTCTCTCTAGTCTATATAAGCATGCTACCTAGCTTGTATTTTCATTTGATATTGGAGATAGTTATTTGATGCTATTTTACCATTCGAGCATTTCACATCAATCTCTTGGTATCGTTGTTATCCTATTTCAATTGCTTTTGCATTTACAATATATGTTTCTAACTCTTTCAATTGATTCTGGGTTATAATCTGTTTTACGGATTTTAACAATAGGTTGATTGAAAAACATCTATAGCTTTCAAATGGTATCATATTTTTTGAATCTGAAACATGTGTCACATTCTATGCTTCACATACTATAGGATTAAAAAAAGAAAAATTTAATTTCATGAAGTTTTGACCAAATTAAGGTGGTCAGACATACATGTTTTATATATTTTTAAAGTTGTAATAAAAAAAACATAATTAATTATTTACTTGGAAAAAAATTACAAAACAATATGCATCACATTGGTACATGAGTCCTCTACTTATATCTAAAATATTATAAAAAAATATTATCATTTTATTGTGGTTAGGGTGGTCAGACAAACACCTACTTCTTATTTTTTCCCTGAAATTTAAATACTAGTACATTGAAAGTTCTAATTTTCACAAAATAGATTATTTTATTTTAAAAATAAACCTAATAGTTTAGAAACTACGTTCAATTTTCTGAAAATTCTATTCTTACATATTTTTGAAATAATATAGATAACTTATTCAAATTTTTATGTCAAGTTGTCTAAATCTGATTCTTTTGAATTTTATTGCCACTTAAGGGCCTATTTTTTCTATGATGATCCTGCACATACCCAAATGCCATGCCATTTGGCTTGAATAATGTAAGTGTAACATACCAAAGAGAAATTACTACTATATTCCGTGATATGTTGCACATCACCATGTAGGACTATGTAAATGATCTATTTTCTAAATCAATCAAAATACAAGAACACCTGGCTAGCTTAGTTATGATATTTGACAGACTATAAGAGTATAATTTATGTCTAAATCCAAAGAAGTATGTGTTTTTGTAACAACTGGGAAACTATTGGGATACATTGTATCCAAAAGAGGTACAAAGATGGATCTCACTAAGTTCAAGTCTATCTTGGAAATATCTCCCTCAAGAACATTGAAACAGCTGCACAGTCTACAAGGAAAACATTAGTCTATCAAAAGGATTATTGCACAAATAGTGGATAAATATCACCCATTCACACATTTGCTGCATAAAGATGTAATATTTAAATTGGGAAAAAGGTGTGATCAATCTTTTCAACAAGAAAAGAACTATTTCTTCAATCCCCCGGTGTTGATGCCTTTGATTCAGGATAAAGCAATGATTTTATATGTATCCACAACGACAAAAAATTTGGGAGCTCTATTAGCACAAATTGATGAGTAAATCAAAGAAAGAGAAATTTACTACATTAGTTGTACCTTGTTTAGCTATGAGTGAAATTATACACCCATTGAAAAAGAATCTCTATTAGTTTTCTTTGCAACACCAAATATTAGGAACTACATGTTAAACAGACAAATCAAGTTGATATCTAAAGTATACCCTTTCAGATATCTCTTGGAAAAAGAAAATCTAATAGGAAGAACTACTAAGTGGGTCATGATACTTAGAAAATTCAACATAGAATTTTTTAACACGAAAGCCATCAAGGGATAGGTGGTAGTAGACTAGATAGCAAAATCACATATTGAAGATCATGAACCACTAATAGTAGAATTTCTATACGATAACATCCCACTAACAACTCAGTCAACCTATTGGACTTCATACTTTGACGAATACCACACTCAACATGGATCAAGGATTAGTATCCTATTTCTTACACCACAAGGAGACAACATAAACAAAGCATACAGTAACTTGACTAAAAATGGTCATAAAATGGAAAATTAAAGAACTACAAGTCTATGGTGACTCCTAACTGGTCATAAAGTAGGTCAATGGAAAAAATTAGACTAAAGATGAAAATCTCATGTCATACAAGAAAAGAGTGGATAGTTTCAAGAAATATTATTTTCTCTTCATCTTTGAATAGATCCCAAGGGTTAGTAGTAAAGCTTTCAATGCTACGGCCACTATTGGTTCACTTCTTGACATACCTAAGAATGTTCCTAGATACAAATTCCTAGTGTAACAGTTTCTTATGCCAAAATTTGATATTCTCCAAGGAATTCAAACTAAATTTTGGCGTTGTTGGTTCTAACTCACCTTTGTATGAAGACACATTTTTCTATATCCCACATGGAATCATACCACCCCACCTAATTTAACTAGTTAAAATAAAACCTTTATCCATTGAACTTCCTAATTTATCATCCTTGGAGATAACCTATACCGTCGTTGCCTCCATGATATGTTACTATGATGTATTATTGTGGAAGAAGTAAAAACTACCCTATAAGAGGTACATGAAGGTGTTTGTGGATCTCCCTCTAGTGGACCTAACCTAGTCTAGAAAGTTCTATGAACAAGGTACTACTAGCCATCACTAGAGCAAGAAGAAATTTTTTATTCTAAGAAATATTCTCAATGCCAGCAACATGGATATCATGTGCATTTAGTTGCACAAGAGTTGTGTCCTATCACTACTACATGGCCCTTCTCTCAATGGGGACTTGAATTAATAGGAAATATATCACCAACCTCATCTAGTGGACACAAATTCATCATCACAGCTATGGAGTACTTTACAAAATAGATACAAGCTATTCTTTTTAACTTATATCACAAGGAAACCATAGATTATTTCATTCTTAACTATTTGATCTATTGATATGATATCTCACAAACTATCATACTAGATAATGGAAATTCATTTAGGAACCAATATTTCAATGCAATCTACTCAAGATTCTTTATCCAATGCTATATTTCAACCCAATATTATCCCCAATGAAATCACCAGGACAAAGAATCTAATAAGGCCATCCTAAAAGCCCTAAAGAATATTTTTAATGATGTTGACTATGACTGGAACCCATAGTTAAACCTAGTCCTATAGGATTATATTACTAGCATCTACACACCTTCAATTGTTACTCTCGTTTCCTTAGTCTACATATTTGAATAAATGTTGTGTATAGAGGTTGAACTCACATCTCTAAGACTATAATTGAAGGATCTTATTAGCAATGAAGAAGTATCAATGAGCTTGAACTCCCATATGAGAGATGCTTGAGTGCATTGAACTATCTTTAGTCCTATCAAAATCAACTCAAGCGAAGCTACAATAAGAGAATAAAAAATAAAAAACTTTTAATTGGGTGACTTAAATGTAAAGGAAATAAAAAGTTTCAGCTGAATCAAGACGGGAAAGGTAAGTTTGACCCAAATTGGCTAGGTCCCTACATTATTTACAACAAGTTACAAATCTGGAGCATATTAGTTCACTACACTGGAAGGAGAATCTCAATTCGAACCTCTTAATAGAATTTCTACACCTAAGCGTATCAAAATATCCCAAGAAAAAAGAAAAAAAATAAAAATTAATTAATTAAATAAAAATTAGGAAAACAATGAAGAGAAATAAAATTTCTTTTAAGTGAAAACCACCTTGTGATGTTTCTAGGAATGTTACTATAGTGAAAACCTAGTAACCAAGTGCTAAATTTGAATAAGACCTACATCATCATTTATCAACACTATCCATCTATCACATCCACTCCAACCACCATACAATAAAATGTGCACCTAACCATGGCTTATTAACTAATCAACGGTTGAACCTTGTTGCACTATCTCTATCCAACAACTTTTTTAACCACCAATCCTTAATAAAACATAACCGTATCCCAAATCAAGAGCTACCTCTTGAACCTAGTAGTGGATTATATCCTTGTTCATCCCATCACATGCAAAAAACCATCAAAATAAAAAAAATCCATAAAACTATCAAAATAAAAAACATCTAGAAACAATCAGAATCAAAAACATCCAAAAAGTTGTCAAAATCCTAACCAAAATTCTAAAACACAAAATCCCAACAAAAATTGTAGGTCATCTCTCGATGAACCACAATTGAGCCAAAATAAATAAAACTATGTTGTCTCTACATGTAGAGGGCAGGAAATTTAATCATTGATGAGCCCCTGAGGCATAAGGTCAGTCCCTTTAGGTGTTCCTCTCAAGCTTTAAACTTTGTCAAAAATCTAAAAACATTCATAGAGAGTCAAAACACTGAAAAAACAGTGTCAATCATGGTAAGTTGAACTACATTGTCTATGAGCTTAAACCTAGGAAATGCCAACATTGATGAGCCCTCAAGGCAATAGATCAGTCCCATTAGGTTTCCCTCTTGGTCTGTAACTCAATCAAAAAATCTAAAAGATTCAAATATCCAAGTTGAAATTCCAAAAAACATTCAAAAATCATAAAGCCAAAAAATATTTTCAATCATTGTTGGTTGAAATACTCCATCTTTGCACATATGTAGGAAAGGAAACCATCGATGAGCCCCCAAGGCATTAGGTCAATCCCCTTAGGTCCCCCTTTTGGTCTCTAAATCTCTCGAAAACACCAAAAAAATCCAAATATCTTGACAACATTAAAAACAACATCAAATAACCTTAAAATCACAAAAAAAATCAAATTATTTCATAATTCCTATCTCAGTTATCACCTATGTGCAATAAAGTCTCCTTCCATAGTAAAAAATCATAACCTTCAACCTTTGATAATTAAATCAACAAGCAAACAAAGCATTGAATCAAAAACTTCCAAGAAAAGAAATGAAACAACTGGATGATCATTAGACTAAAACAATGCATATGTGTTAACAACCCTTCCTTTTGAAAATAATCATCAACATCCCAATTTGTGTCTTAACGGATAAATTGTTCCTACAAGAGACAAAATCTATAGATAACATCATGAAACATCAAAACATTTATGGAAAGTGACAGAACAACATTGTTTATCTTTCATGATTTTATCTTTTTGATTTATTTTATTATCATATCCCTAGGATCTCTCGAGGATGTCCATAAGGATTTAGAGAGGAAGGAATGGGGAATTTATTATGGATTTTTTGGATGTTTTTGCAATACTACCATGGCAAATACCTTCTTTGTTCTATGTGTGGAAGTTGTTTTGGAAAAATGTGTGTGGTGGTTGCATGTTAGGTACTCTATAACTCTCTATGCAACTGGTCTAAAATATTTTGAAACTTCTCACCCATACACTCTAAGAGAGTTTTTTAATTTTTCGTATGAGCAGGAATACTACTTATTTGTGGAGTCAAGATGATGTGGCCAAGAACACATTTAAGAATTAAAGCATTATTTAATTTAAAATGAGAACCAAAAAACTAGAATTTTATTAAAATTTAATTTCATCTATTCTCTAACTGTGCTGCTACATTGAAACAAACAACCTTATATCTAAAAACTGGAAAATACAAAGAAAAACCCAAAAAATACCTTTTTGGTTGATTTTCGGCAATTGTCAAATTTTGGCATTTTTGGTAAATTTGCATACAAATCCCTTTGAGTCCATTTTTTTCCTAAAAACTTTCTAAAACTAAGGTGACATGAATTTTGAACATACGTTCAAATTTCGAAGCATGATTTCCAAGTTATTAAAGAAAACAAATTTCTAAAAACACGAAAAAATAAAAAATGATTTGGAGGGCCCAGATGAAAGAATTTGGACCTAAAAAATGTCAAGATGGCTCCCAACCTAGTTGGGATCAGTTAGCAGACCACAAAACTTATAACCAAGCCTCCTATAAAATTTTAGCCCAATCGAACATCGAAGTTGAAGCTTATGACCTCCAAAAGTCCTTGCATCATTCTCCTCTGATTGAAAGGAACACAATTCCTACAAGTTGTTGCCTTCAAATAGTTTCCATTTTCCTTTATCCAGCTTCTTGACTTCCCACTCTAGAATCTATGTGTTATGTGTTGCTAGTAATTTTTCCCATTGTACCATTTGAAAACCTATTGTATTGACCATGCTGAGTTGATGTAGTTTTCTTATCCAAAATCTGTGCATTATTTTCCTTCTTCTTATGTGGAATTTGGTGGTTCCATGCCTCTTCTAGCCCACTATCTTCATCTTGATCCTCTCCATGGAATTCATATAAATAAGAAACATTAAACACAAGATAAATATCTAATTTTTTTGTTAAACATACCTCATATGCATTATCGTTGATCTTTTTTTGTAATTATGCAAGGATCAATTTTCTTGTACTTCAATTTGTGGTATATTCCTATAGTAAATCTCTCTCTTCTCAAATATACCATCACTAAGTCACCTTTGTTGAATATCTAATGTCACCTAATAGCATCCACATTATTCTTTTACCTCTCATTACTATCTTGTAACCTATATATCACATCTTGCTGCAATTGGTGAAGTTGTTCTACAAATGCTTCCCCATCATCATCGACTCTATATCTCATTAGTAACTGCACCATATCTAAAAAATCTTGAGGAATCCTACCATAAACAATCTCGAAATTTGATTTACCTCTTGATATATTCATAGAACTATTATAGTAAAAAAATTCCTGCGGTAATGCCAAGTCCCATTGTTTGGGCTTCTCTCCAACAATGCACCTTAATAAATTTCACAAACTTTGATTTAATATGTTTGTTTTCCCATCTATTTGGGGATGATAGGAACTACTAAACTGTAACTTGGTCCCCATCTTCTTCCATTAATTCCTAAAAAAATAACTTAAGAATTTGGTATCCCTATCAGACATAATACTCTTTGGTTTATGCCATGTAATTGAACAACTTCTAAAAAAATGTACTACTATTCTTGATGCATCGTTAGTTTTCTTACATGCAATAAAATGAACCATATTTGAGAATATTTTAACAACTACAAAAATGGAATCATTACTTCATTGGGTGTGTGGAAGTCCCAATATAAATCCCATGCTCAAATCAATCCATGGTTTAATGGGTACTAGTAATAGCATATACAATATTGTATTATGTGAATGTGCTTTAACCACTTGGCAGATTCTACACCTTGTTACATACCTATTTATATATTTTTTCATCTTTGTCAAGTAGTATTTGTCTTTGAACAAGGCTATTATCTTGTCCTTTCAAAAATGTCTAGCTAGTCCACTATAAAATTCTTTGATAATATTTTCTCTCGTTAAACCAACTAGTATGAATAGTTGTTTCCCTTTAAAGAGATAACCATCCTACATAAAATATTCACCCCTAAAGTGATCCAAGTTACCAAATATTGGAGCTAACTATTCTAAAATCTCCTAGAAATCATCATCAGATTCATACAAATTTTGTATGGCATCAAAACCAATTACTTCAGCTTCCATTGCGGTCAAAAGTATAGCACACCTACTCAATGTATCTACAACCTAGTTTTGTTTTCTAGACTTATGCTTCAAAACAAAAGTTTTGCCCTATAAGAAAGAGACCCATTTTTGCATGTATACCATTCAAATTTTTATGTGTTCAATTATATCAATGTGATAAGGTCTATAAAAAACACAAACTCATGGAAAACTAGTTAATGCCTCCAATATCTCAATGCTTGAATAATTCCATTAAACTCCAAATCATAAGTACAATAATTCTTTCTCACCCTAGTCAACTTTTCACTAAAGAAAGCTATAGGTTTACCTGTTTGGCTAAGTAAAACACCTATTCCCACATGGGTGGCATCACATTCTACTTCAAATACCTTATCAAAACTTGCTAGTACAATTATAGGAGCTTTAGTTACCTTCTTCTTCAAGAGCTTGAAACTCTCCTCAGTTTCCTTGGTCCACACAAATTCCCTTCCTTTGGTGCAGTTTCTTATAGGTGTTGTACAATACTACTAAATTTTTAGATGAACTTTTGATACAAAGTGGCCAACCCATGAAAAATTCTTACCTTTGTTATCCTACTCACACTAGGCCATTCTAGAATTTCCTTGACCTTTTTTGCATCCATTCTAACACCATCTTTAGAAATGACAAAGCCTAAAAAAACCACAAAAATTTGTATGAAACTAAACTTATTCAAATTTTCATAGAGCTTCTCCTTCCTCAACACATCGAATATAATCCTCAAGTGTTGTAGGTTCTCTTCATTTCTATTTTAAAAACCAAAATTTCATAAATGTACTAGGTGCATTAGATATCCCAAATGGCATAACCATCCACTCATATAAAAAATCTCTAGTCTTAAAGGTTGTCTTCCACTCATCCCCTTCTTACATTCAGATCTGGTGGTAACCACTTTGTAGATCAACCCTGCTGAAATATTTCACCCCTACTAGCACATCCATCATGTCCTATATATGAGGTATAAAACATTAGGACTTGATGGTAATCTTATTAATTAATTTTCTATTAGTGGAAATCCTCCATGTTCCATCCTCCTTTGTGGTTAACAATGTAGGTACAACACATGGGCTCATGATATCTCTAACCAAACCTATTCTTATGAGTTTTATTACTTTTTTATTTAGCTCTTAATGTTGTGTTGGATTCATCCTATAAGTTGCTTAATTAGGTAGAGTTTCTCGTAGAATCAAATCAATATGATGTTGGATATATCTCTTTTGTGGAAAACCATTAGGTAATTCATGAGGCATAACATCAAAAAACTCCCCCAATAGCTCTACTACTTCTAGTGGTACTAAAATATATTATTCTTCTCCTCTTTTTACTACTAATGCATAACACCTAGTTACCTTCATTTATTTGACACATTCTCTTTCAAACAACATAGTCTCACCTTTTCCTTCATTCTTAAGGGGCAAAAAATCACCTTAGTTTCATCCTTCCAAAAGGTTTATGTATTTTTCTCTCCATCATGCATAATTTTCCTATCATAATGCCATGGCCTTCCTAGTAGTACATGAAAAAAATCCTTTGGAATGGCATCACACCATCTCTCATCCTTATAGATCTTCCCTATGCTAAATTTAGTTAAATAGCTTTTACCAATAGTGACTTTTTTCCTTTTTTAAACCATGCAATATGATAGGGATGGGGATGTTCAACAAGACAACTAAGGGGTTGATGCAAGAAGTTGGTTCCACAAAAAGCTCAAAAACTGGACGTATTTTTGTTGTTTTTCAGAATTCACACTTGGACTAAAAATTTGAGGCACTTACACAATGAATATTAAAAAAAGTTGGTAATATGAAATTTATCATTTTGAATCTAGTTTCCAAATGTGTAATTTATTTAAATACCTAGATAATGGAAATTAAATTTTGATAGGGATGTATAAAAACCATTTTTTTAAAGCGATTTTTCTACCATACCATACATGTGTATGGACACCACTTTTTGACCCAAATAAAAGTATTTTTCTAATTCATTTTGGGGAAAGAGATCTAACAACATGATTATTGATGAGGAACTTTTTTTGTAATTTTTTTTTAATTGAACTTCCATTGGTTTTAATTACTATTTTTAAAAATCAACATGTATGGACAACATAATAGGACCTAAACTACACATTTTTCATTGTGTAGAGAATTTTATGAATATTGATGCCATATATATTTTTTTACAAGAAACTTAACCAATGAAAAGTTATTCAAAAACAAAAAAAGCCTTATATTTCAAGTTTAAGGACTAGTTTTCTTAGAAATTAATTAAAAAATAACAAATATAATCCAATTATAATAAATATATATATATATTTGGAAGCTAGACATCGTGTTCTCTAAGGTGTTTTAATTTTATAGATTGATTCAGAAAAAAAAAGTCCATCGACCATATTGTCAAAGTTGGAAATTCTTCTTCAATCTACCTTAGTTTTTTAGTTGCAGGTCAAAGGCTAAGGGTCGGATTGGTAGTCCTTTCCCAAGCCTAAAACCAAGGCTACATGTGGGTTGGAGATTCAAATTTTTTATAACGTGTATGCATTTTTAATAACACATACACATTTTTAATAACATTTGCACATTTTTAATAATGCGTATGTATTTTTAAAAATGTGTACGTGTTACAAAATGCATACGTGTTCTTTATTTATTTGATTATTTAAAAAATAAAATACATTTTGAAATGTGTATGCATTTTAAAATGGGTACATGTTCTGTTTTACAAAACATGTATGTGATTCTCAAGGGTTTTTTTTTTAACAAGTGATGTGTACATGTTATAAAACCTGTATGCATTAGGGTGATCCCGCAATACTGGTTTACAATTTTTGGGAAAACTGGGCACTAAACTATTTTTCTTTCACTAAAATATTCACTTTCAGGCTCCTATAGCAGCTAAGCCGTGAGGAATTTGAAGATGATAAAAACTAGTGATTTGTGACATTTTTTCTATAGATTCTAAACATATTTTTTTCAATTTTTTTAGAATCAGATTGCACTTATTTTTCCATCTCCTTCAAAAAACTAGTTTTTTTTTTAAAAAACATTTTTAAGGAGTGAAGCTCACCATATGCAACATAATTTTTTTCCATGAAGGATAAAATTATATTTTTTTTCGAATTTAGATTTGTAACTATGATATCTAGCACTTTCATTTGGTTTCATAGTGTTTTATTCAATTTTTTTTCTTGATCACATTTTGAAGTCAAACCAATTACAGTTATGACATAAGCAAACTGTATATAGCATAAATTTATCTATATGTATCAAAATTCACTTTAATTTTTAATGGATCAAGGACACCAATACCCAACTTGAACATATTTTTAAAATTTTTATTTTTGATAATATGTTATTTTTCCACATGTGCAAAACCAACAGCTTGATTTTCGGTTAAAAACCTATGTTTAATAGAACTAAAAAAACACATACATAATAAAACCAAAAACATATTACAATTATATTCATTGGATAGCTCGATATGAGAACCACCATCTTCCAGTGGGGTCTATGAAGTGTGCTCCATTTTCATCCTCAACCCGAGCTTCAAAGGGAAAAAATATGGAGATTTTTTGTGTTGAAGGGTGGGAACATGGGAAAAGGGGTGTTCAAGCAAACCCCCCTTCCACAATGGAAAATATTGGTTCCCACATTTTAATTGGTTCACTCAAACCCCTTTTGGGTTCACCTGAACCTTGAGTTCGTTCAAACCCCTCAACATGATTTTTTTGAGTGTGGGCATTTTTTGGAAATTTTCCTTCCTCACTCAAATTGTAAACCAATTTTGTGGGTTCACCCATTATATAGCACATATGCATTTTTTAGCGCATATGCATTTTTTAAGGCCTGGGTACTCAATGCATAATGCATACATGGTTTTTAATAACACATGTGTGTTTTTGCAAGATTTTTTTGGCTGAAACTTCCCCTCTTCATGGACCCAAGTTCTTTATTTTACCATAAGAAGGGGAGTGAATTAGTTGTAGAAAATCTTACCTTTAAACAATCACTAGAACTTAGATCAATCACAAATCTTTCACTATATTAAATGATTAAACATTAAGTGCAAGGGAAGAAATTGAAAAGCATCGCATAAACATAGTAACACTAGATTTATGTGGAAAACCTACTAAGGGAAAAACCACTATGAGGATTAGCTCATAATATAAATAATATAAAAAAATATTATAAAGACTCACTACCAAAAAAGGGCTCATTTTCAAAACAAGACTAACTTTTTGGATACTAACTCATTATCCTACAAGGGTTAACCACCCAGAGGGCTCACTCCCATGGAGATACAAAGAAGATAGTAGAGATATTTTATAGAGAGAATAAAATATCAATGCAATAGATATTTCCACCATAATTCACTCAATCACTTGCAAACATGCATGAATGATAGAGTACACTTTCAGGTCACTACATCTGAAAACTCAACATTTAGAATTTGCACTGACCTACCATACTTGCATCACATACACACATTCTTTCACATATATTTCACATCTATCTACACTATTTCTTTGCACTTATCTCTTTCTACCATATTTCACCAATAACCCATCATGTATTTATACCATCTTCAACTTTGAAACATATCCAAAGCTGGTCATCCATTATTAAATTCAAATTAGGTCGGTGCCAAACATCTTAGGGTGGAATTAGAATGAATTTGACCCAAACATGTGCTTGATGAGGAACCAAATAAGTCCCAACACACTTCATGAACATTGAAAGTAGTGTTGAACACAAGGTCAGCCAAACTAGTGTGAAACACATAGAAACATTAAGCACACAAAACCTTTAGAATGATCCAATATTTCTAAACACAAAAATTATCTTCAACATGATCATAACAGCTTAACAAGCTATAATTACAAGTCATAAGACTCAACCAAAAATAAATCCATACCAAGAGTTCATTTCTCTTAGACCTCAACCAGATACATAGAAAACCATAGTTCACAATTGGTGAACATAACTCACACTATACAATGAATCATTAGCCTAAAAATATGGATATAGTAGCTTCCAAAAACCTTGACCAACATATCTGAACCACACAAACATAAGAGAGAAATTGAGAGAAACCACTAAACACCTGCGACCTTTCTTCCTTATAATTTTCTCAATATCCTCGATATATACAACCAACTACTTGCATCCATGATATCAATGACAATAGCAACCACTTGGGGTGATCCCACAATAATGGGTTACACTTTTTGGCCAAACTTGACATTGAAATCAACATTTTTCACCAGATCTTCACTTTCGTATGCCTATAGAAGCTAAACCATTAAGAATTTGAAGATGAAGCAAACTAGTGATTTATGATATTTTGTGTTGAGAATCTAATTATATATATTTTTTAAATTAAAAAATAAATTGTGAATTCTTCTATGTAGTTTTTATTAACATATTTTTTTTTACTAAACATCATTTTCAAATATTGATGCTTACTTTCAACTGCATAACTTTTTTTATAGAAACCATAAAATTCTAATTTTTTAAATACAATGTTTTCACACCATTATCTAGGGGATAGATATTTTTTCATAATATTTTGTTGCATATATATTTTTTAATTAATTTTCTAATTCAGAGTATTTATAATTTGGATATATTATACTTTTAGCTGCATAACTTTTTTTGTATTGATTTGAATTAACTTATTATTTTCTGGTTTGAATAAGGATATCAATAGCTAGTGTACATGGATTTTTAAGAATTTTTTTTCTCTCTTTTCCTATTTTTCCATATGTGTGAAATAAAGACCTCTATGTTCATTAAAAAACCTACATTCACAAGAAATAAAAAATAAATATAATAATAAAATTAAATATATTTAAAATTATAATTTTTGGGAACCTTATAACAAGAACTACATATTTAAAAAAAATAATTTTAAATAAATTAATTTGATCCCCTAAAAGGTAAATCAAAAGTGGTTTTTTATCAGCATTTTGATAGGTGTAGAGGAGACTCCATTATAGGTATGGTTTAAAACTAGTGGTTTTCTATCCAAGGGGGTTTTATATAAGTGGGTTTGATCAAAAACTCTTCAATTAAAACCCTTAAAATGGAACCTTTTTAAGGCTTAAATCATTATATTTTCTAAAAATATGTTATTTCAGCAAAAATCAAGATGTCCCTTAAAGTGTAACCCATTATTGTGGTAGCACCCCTTGATAACCAATTATCCAATTTACATCAATGATAACACCTTCACTCTTGCAACAATCTACCCCTTTTTTATTGATGGAAACACATGATGTGAAAAAACATCAAAGATAACACACTAGCTCTGAACACACTTTTCATGATTTTTCTTTTGTTTCTCCCCCTTAGTAGGTACCATTTTTTTCAGATCTTCCTCATCTTACATCTTCTTCATCTCCCCCTTTGACATCATTGGTAAAGCCAAATGAAATTTTACATTGATTTCCCCTTTGATATTAGAAATGTAATACTCTTTTAATAACAAAACATGACATTGCCTACTCCACCTGAGAGGTAGCCACCAAAACATCAGTCCAGAAGAAAGATAGATCCATAGACCTACTGAACTGATGCATCTCGATATGTATCTAGTTCAGAAAAGGAGGGGTGATGACCCCTAACTTCTCCTAGAGATATTGAAAAGTATCTTTAGGAAGAGCCTTCTTAAATACATTAGAAATATGATCCTTCATAGGTAGATACTCAAGATTAACTTCATTCTCCACAACCTTCTCTCTCAAGAAGTGATACATGATAGATATATGATTTTTCCTCGAGTGCATCAATGGATTCTTTGAAATGTTAATCACACTTGTATTATCACATAAGATAGAAATATGATCATCATACATTACTTTGATAGCTTTCAATGTCTGCTTCATCCATAAAACTTTTGTATAGAAAGATGCAGTAGCAATATACTTAGATTTTGTAGTAGATAAGGAAACTGAATCTTTCTTTTTACTCAACCATGCCACCAATCTACAACCAAGAAAAAATGCACCACCTATTGGTGATTTTTTAAGAGCCAATCAGATCCCATCAAATACCTATGAGTTTTCCAAACTCAATTCTCGAATACTTGTGAAATAGTTGGCCAACAAATGAGATGAAGCCTTAATACTTCCTCTCTTGCACTTTAGGCTCTACAAAACCTTGGAGGGTGATCCCACAACGTATCTCTTACAACTTATTTATCATATTACCTCACATGTTGTATGTCAAAGAAAATGTATTCTCATCAGATGCTTAAGGATGAATGTCTTTAGGCAACGAGAAATTACTCTCAAGGAACAAGTACCGAAAATCGAGAATACAGTAAAACATAAATATAGATGAATCAATTTGAATGTATTTATAAAATATTCTCTCAAATCAAAAAACTAGATCTATAATAACTGCACTCTACACATTAAGATTAGTGCCTTATCTCAGGGTTTAGATTCTTCACAAAGTGAACTAAACTGTAAGGTAAATTTAATATTATACATTTATGATCCTAGGGAACATAATTACAATTCACTTATTAACAATAAAAACCATTGTAGTTACTTATATAATCCATTCAACACTTATGTAAACCTACTTTCTAATTAAAGTGTTCTAATTGGTTCATTAAACTAGAGCCATAATCAAAATGTAATTCATTTAGAAAAAAAAATGAAAACCAATAAAGTGATTCTTGATCATATTTTCATTGAGTATCCATATAAAATGTAGTAATGGAGAGATGAAGGAATTAAATGATTTTCATATTTTCTCCTGACATGCCTAAGAACCATTAATTAATAAAGTTAAATTTCGTATCTCAGAACTTAAGACCTTGACTTAAAATATGATATCTTTCTATTTTCTTACTTGCATTACTTTGATCTAGAATTCAACAAAAGACCTCTACATATGGCTATGAATTCCATTTTGTAAGAACACGGGAGAAAAACAAGCTTCAGACTAATATTTACACATATCCCCATTCTATTGGATTGCAAAAAACTATTCTCTTCACATTTACATTTAAAAATGGAGGGAAACACGTGGGACAAAAAATATTCACAACAAAAAAAATAACCATCTTTCAAAAGGCATCCTGAAGTATCATGATAACCTTCGTATTATTGTAACGTCTTTTGTCTTGATGAGCATCTGTAGGAAAGAAGAGGAGTCATCATCCAAATGAGTATCAGTATGAATCTATGTCAACACCCGTCAACATTCATTCATTAAACTTTGAGTCAAGGAGAAAACATATTTTTATACAATGAAATGTTTGAGGCCAAACCTGTACCATACTTGACCAAGTATATATGTTTTTCTATTATATTATCAGCTCTAAATCATTGATGAAAATAATTTTCCATGATTCATACTCTAGGTTTAAAGGCCAATCAAACCCAATAATTTGATCCATCTTATTTATGTATGGGACATACTTTATCATTACAGAAGTAGCCTCTTTGTCAAAATCCTAGAAGAAACCAATGATGAAAGAAAACTTCTCATAAGTATTTTTCAACATATCAACACCAATTCTTTTAGAAATTTATGGCACTTGAGAAGAAATAGTTTCCTCGATTTGATATCTCCATGCCTATAGAGGTTTAATCCCATCATGCACATCATGAATGTTAGGTAGTAATGAGGTATCTACCTCATAAAACATAGCTTTTAATTATTTTATTCTAGCATCAGTAGGAGCAGAAAAACCTTGAAAAAATTTCTCTCTAATCTCACTAATAAATCTATAGGTTGTGGTAACATTTGGGTACATTTCTTCCTTCTTCCTTGCCTCCACTACCATAAGCTTCATATTTTAACCCTTGGAATTTATCCAACAATGGAGTAGCCAATTCTCTATCTCTTTTAGAAAAATTGATTGCTTGAATCATTGAAGCATAACTTGAAAGAATACTATTCAATGTACCTTGGATTCTCTTATTCATATGCTTCAAAACTTTGTGAACAATTTCATTGTTAGTTTCATACATATAATTTTGAGCATGTTGAAGCAATTCCTTATATTCACTGATCTGGAGCATTAATTCCTCTCTAGTAGGTTCAACTGATTGGGCCATTCTTGATACACCTTTCTATTCAATTGCTAAAGTTTCTCGACCCATATTGTAAGGCATTATTGATAAGGTTTCCTCCGGAGGGGAAGGAGGGGAATGAGTCATGGGTGATGTGGGTATTGCATGACCTATATTAAAAGGCCCTTGAGACTCAAGAGTCTCTACCTATTCCCTTAATAATGTCGCTTATGTTTCAAGCTCAATGACCCTTTTTCGACTCAAGTTATACTCACTGATCAATTCAATATACTTACTCCTATATGTATCTCTTTCTTTGGTGAGGCTTTCCACTGTCACTTTGGTAAACATAGCTATATTGATGGTCAAATCAGTTGCCTCCAATTGAGGGGTATTAATGACTCTCTTTATAATCAATTTTCCTCTCCATAGGCCTTGAAAAATCATGGATTTCCTTTGGAATCCTAGGAGGGTTAAAAACCAAAAAGCCTCTCCGGTTTGAGGCAAATACATTGTTGAACACCACATAGTCAAACTTTGAATCATCCTTGTCCAAAATCTACGTCCAACATTAGACAAGCAAATCAATATCACCCACTCTTTTCTTCAATTGCATATCTTTGCGAAAAAAAAAAATCCCCCTAAAAAGGAACTTATGTATCAACAAGGAGTACCACTAAAAACTCACTAGTTCCTTGCCCTCCTTAAGTGTACTTAGACCTTGGTGGATTCTTTCTTAAAAGTATGTGGCATAGTCATAAACCACATTATAAGAAGAATGTTAGAGATGTGCAACCATATAGATGAGTTCTGTAGGAATGGTGGATGGTTCATCCATGTCAAGGATTTGGAAAAGGGAATAAACCATCCTTTTGAAGTAATTAGCCAAATACCTCATGGGAAAAGGCTCCTTTTCATCTTTTCTAGTCTTGATTTTCCTTCTATTCTTTTCCTTTCTATTGAAGGTAGTATGAAAAGGTAGCATTATTATTCTAAAAAGAACTTTTGTATTCTTATACTCCTACCTAAAATTTTTGAGGTCAATTGGGATCATGCTCACATCCCACTCATGAAAATTAAGAACATTTGCAATTTCCTCTTTGGTAATTTTGACCAGTTTGTTCCCCACAAATTACCTGGCTATTCTTGAAACATCGTCATACCTTGAGGCAATATCCTTAATAAATCAACATCCATATATACATTTGGCACCACCAACTTTCCCAATTCTAACCTCCAAGGGTTGCAAACAGGGACACCCAGGTTCCTATTTCCAAACCAATTCTGAAATAGTCACCAACTAGGAATTGCCAAATTGGCATCCCTAATACCACACATTTTGTCCTTCAACCCTTCTTGAACATGATAAACATGAAACAAAACAACTCCATCTACCCTTTTTCTTATGGATGGTTTTAATTGGTCCATTATATCCTAGGAGAGAAACCTACTTGGGGTTCCTGAGCCAGATTCTTGGGTGTTGGTTGCCATGGGTGACAACAAATATCAAACTATTGAGGTCCTATCAGAAAGACACGAAAATACTAACACCTTTGATCATATATTAAGACATCACTTGTGGGATACAATTCTATGAAATTCAACCAATCCTACCACTTATCAATGCATACTCAAACCCTAATAAAGAAATTAAAATGAATAGATAACTTCTAAAAATATATGTTTTCCTTAATTGAAGCTATTTGTAATGAAAATGACATAGAGAAAGTGTCTTCTCTACTTACGGATTTCTTTCTGGTAGGAAATCTGAATTATGGTCACAACGAAATCTACAAGGTGCTTTTTCGATCTCTAGGGTACCTATGGATTGCTTGTAATATTCAAGTGTGAAAAAAAACTAGCTTTAAATGCACTTATGTCGACGTTAGATGGCTCTGGGTGTATTTACTATAAGTAATATTCATCTATGTGAAAGGTAATGCCTGCTATATTGGAAAATCTTATTTTAAATCATGTGCATAGATTTGACCTTGATGTGGCACATTGGATGATCCCTGTCGAGCCAAAAGCTTTAGAAAACACATCATCATCACTCACCATCCTATTGATCGATAAATATTTCAATAGCCGGATGCCAAGTCATTCATTGGAGGTTCCCACAGTCCTTTTCCCGTCAGTAGGATGATACATGCATCATAATAGCACACACCTTGCAACAAACTTTAAAATATTATTTTAAGGCTTGCAGAGTGTGTGCTCAGTGGCTCAAATCTGGTCATGTCATTGCATCTCCACCATTGATTCCTCAACTTAGCTACATCAATCACTTGCAATGGGAACCAAACCCCGCATTATACAAAAGGACATATGTTACTAGCACAAAGGCCACACAACTCTTCAAAGATGAGTCATTTCAAGCTTGTGTAGTGTGTGCTCATGACCTGGATTAAACCTTTGAAATCAACAGACCCCTTTTTTGCACATGCAATTAGAGATATTTATTAAAGGGGGGGGACTAACTAGGTCGACGGAAAAAATCCCCTTTAATAAAATGATGAAGACATAAGTTGAAAATGCTAGGCCTGGCCATGGGAAAAATGGAGTGATAATGGATCAAAGTAACCGATAGGCCTAGGCAAATAGGTCAATAACAACAATAAACATAATGACTCAAGTGGATATTAAAACAACCAAAAACCTAATATAACATGTCAATGCACAAATATAAGATAAGGGTTTAAGGCGTGAAGAAAATTTGAACTAATGTTTCGGATGTAAAAGCCACAGATCAGATAAAACCAATAAGAAAAATGCCATTCCAAGCATGGGACTATATAAAAATTTATCTAGATTTTAAAATCTCCAACATTGGCTCTGGCTTGGGGACGCATACCCCTGGTGGGTATTGCAAGAATCCAGATCTCAGGTAGAAGCAAACCATCCCAAAACAAAAACTAGGATCTTCTCCAGACAAGACAAGCAAATACAACAAGAAACGAACAAACCACACCTATATACATGATCTATAGGACTATACAATGTACATGGAATATAGCCTATTTGAATATAAATAGGGTTTCAAGAATTTTCCATGTACTAGAAGTTAGAGAACTTCAACTATTAAAGACTGCAAGAAATAAGAGTCATCTCCATGCATATCAACAAGTAGATAAGGGAAAAACCATAATGGATCAAACTTTCCATGCTTCCCTTTGTCCTCCATTCTTGCATTCTACATCAAGACAATGCTACCTAATTCAAACTTCCTCTCAACTAACCTTTTGTCATGCAAGTGCTTGACTTGCAATTGTATCTTTTCATTCTTTTTATGAGCTTCTCACCTTGTTTCTTCAAACTCAATCAACTCATTCATCCTGTGGTGCATTTCCTCACAAATATCGCTATCATATTCCTAGAAAAATTTGTACATTTTAATCAAGTTATTGTGAGGTATTTTTCCCTCAACTTTCTAAACCAGATTGAAAGGGGAATTCCCAATAACCTTCTTCACTATGGTCCTATCAGCCCATAATGCTAATTGCAACTTTGAATGTCAAGCCTTCTTTTTCTTCTCAATCACCCTTTTAACAATATTCATCAAGCTTTTATTGCTTGACTTGGCCAGTCCATTTCCTCGGGGATGCTAAGGGGATGAATAAGAAAAATTTATACCATACTGATTACAAAAATCAATGAATTCCTTAGACTTGAAACAAATGGCATTGTCAGAGACAACCCTTTCAGAAACACAAAACCTACTTAAAATATTATTCATTAAAAAATTAGTGACAACTTTACTAGTTGCCTTCCTAGTAGGAATAGCTTCAAGCCAGTTTTTAAAGTAATCGGTTGCAACCAATATCCAAGAATGTCCTCCACTTGATTTTTCAGATATTTCTCCAATGAAATCAATGCCCCATTGTTGAAAAGGGGCTGGTACTAACACTGGCCTAAGTGGAAAATTTATTGAAAATTTTAACCTGCTAGTGAACCTATGTAAAGAATCGTACATCTTCACAAACCTATGTGCATCTTTAAATACCATGGGCCACTAGAAGCCTACTCTCAAAATGTTATGAGCAGTGGTTTTGGCCATGTAATGGCCTCCACATGCACCTTTATGCATCTCAATCAAATGATCTTATGTCTGATCTCCATCCACACATCTAAGCAATACACCTTCAAAGCTTCTCCACAAAAGTTCACTATTAATGATAACATATCTAATTGTGTGTAACTACGAAGTCCATTCATTGTTGGGAAAACCCTTTCGGTGTTAAATGGTTTTTAAATACTCAAAAATTATTTTGTACCACACACAGGTGTGCATATCACATATAGGCGTAACATTTTCATTCTCAACCCGATTTACCTGGTTGGCTTCTAGGTTCGTCTTAGCCATTAACTTAGTCAAGCCATGGCCTCTCACAAACTTGGTAATTTGGATGTCAATGTTGAATTATTGAATTCTATTTATCCACCTACATCGATGACCTATAGTATTTTGTTGAGTAAATGTGTGGGTGATCCCACAATAATGGGTTACACTTTTTGGCCAAACTTGACATTGAAATCAACATTTTTTACCAGATCTTCACTTCCATATGCCTATAGAAGCTAAACCATCAAGAATTTGAAGATGAAGAAAACTAGTGATTTGTGATATTTTGTGTTGAGAATCTAATTATATATATTTTTTAAATTAAAAAATAAATTGTGAATTATTTTATGTAGTTTTTATTGGCTTATTTTTTTAACTAAACATCATTTTCAAAAATTGATGCTTACTTTCAACTACATAACTTTTTTTATAGAAAGCATACAATTCTAATTTTTTAAATATAGTGTTTTCACACCATTATCTAATGGATGGATATTTTTTCATAATTTTTTGTTGCATATATATTTTTTAATTAATTTTCTAATTCATAGTAATTATAATTTGGATATATTATACTTTCAACTAAATAACTTTTTTTGTATTCATTTGAATTAACTTATTCTTCTTTTGTTGGAATAAGGACATCAATAGCTAGTGTACATGCATTTTTAAGATATTTTTTTCTCTCTTTTCCTATTTTTATGTATGTGTGAAATAAAGACCTCCATGTTCATTGAAAAACCTACATTCACAAGAAATAAAAAATAAATATAATAATAAAATTAAATATATTTAAAATTATACTTTTTGGGAAGCTCATAATAAGGACTACATGTTTACAAAAAACTAATTTTAAATAAATTAATTTGATCCCCTAAAAGGTAAATCAAAAGTGGTATTTTATCAGCATTTTGATAGGTGTAGAGGAGACTCCATTATAGGTATGGTTTAAAACTAGCGGCTTTCTATCCAAGGGGGTTTGATCAAATCCTTTTCAATTAAAACCCTTAAAATGGAACCTTTCTAAAGCTTAAATCATTATATTTTCTAAAAATATGTGATTTCAGCAAAAGTCAGGATGTCTCAAAAAGTGTAACCCATTATTGTGGGAGCACCCGTGTCCTTGAATGCTACTGTAGGAACATATGCAGCAATTGTAGCCCTAGTTAGATATGGTCTAAATTTTTGAAAAAATTAACCAAGGCATATGCCTTCTTTTCTATAGCATCATATTTCAATTCAGCTGACTACAATAACTTGCTAAAGAAAGCAATAGGTTGTTTGAAACCTTCATCATTCTTCTAGAGTAAGACCCCTGCTATTGTGTGAAAAGAAGAAAATATGAACAATTGAAAAGGCTTCGAGTAATTAGGAGACTTAAGAATAGGGGCTTCATTAATAGAATATTTAACAACTTGAAAGGCTTTTATAGGTTCTTTTGTCCATGCTACTTTCTCCCCTTTATTTAAAATCTTATAAATGGGCCTTACAGTCTCAAAAAAATTGGGGACAAACCTTCATACAAAAGTGATCTACCCAAAGAAGATACTGAATTCCCTTTACGTTCTTTGGTTGCTAAATTTTATCAATTACTGTCACTTGTTTAGGGTCAATCTTGACTACAACCTTCAAGATGATATGGCCTAACAATTTTCCTTCTTTTACCCAAAACTAGAACTTATTTTGGTTAAGAGAAATCCCATACTCTAAAGCTTTGATAAATATTTTTTCTAAATGTAAACAATGGTCCTCCTGTTTTCTACCATGTGCAGTGAGGTCATCTTGGTAAATGGCTAAAAAAAGGTCAATAAAATTAGCAAAGGCCACATCCATTTCTCTTTAGAATGTGGCAGCAATGTTCATGAGACCAAAAGGCATCCTTACATACACGTATGTTCCCCAAGGTGTAGTAAATGCAATTTTGTATTGCTCAACTTCTCTTACCATCACTTGGTTATACCCTAAGAAACCATCCATGATGGAAAGTAACTCACACCCTGTCACCTTTTGCAACATGTCTTCCATGTTAGGTAAAGGATAATTTTATTTTATGGATTCTACATTAAGATTCATGAAATCCACACACAACCAATATCATTTTATTTTTCCTAGCAAGAACCAGATTTGAAACCCACGATGAATTCCAGATAGGCTTGATGATCCCTGTGTTTAGCAGCTTGGTAAGTTCCTCCTACATCTTTGGTTATAATGTAGGATTGATATTTCTTTGTTTATATTTGAACAGTCTGACATTAGGCTTCAAGGGAATTTCATGCTAGAACAAATCCTCCTTGTATGCCTTAACATCATCATATGACCATGCAAAGACATGCCTGTATTTTCTCAATAAGGAAATTAACATGCTTCTCACATGGGGTTTCATCCTTTTTCCTATATACACCTTTATATGGGAATTGTATGTCCCTAAATTTACCTCCTCCAATTCTTCTCTATGAGAAGATGTTTTCTTAATATTTACTTTGTCAGGTCCTTCAAAAACCCTCTCTGGTGCAACCAATCCTCAGGGAATCTTCTTGGTTTTTCACTGAATTATCACATTTCCAAACAATGTCTACTTCCCATCAACCTCAGCTACAAAAGAGCTAAATTAAATCTCCTGGTTTTCATATTTGTTGACATAGTGCAAAAACCCTAATATATTATTGTCATCATCAAACACCTTCCAATTACAAATATTGTCTATCACTATAGGTCATGTATGTACTTCTATTCTGGAAAAACCATCAAAAGTAACATCATCTATTCTAACTGAAATATTGGCTAACAAATATGCCCTAACATTTTGTCCTCTTTCTACCTACTTTATGCCAAAGGCATCAAAGGATTCAATAGTATCCCAAACAACATTTTTGTATTGACAAAGTCTTTTATCTTTAGCAAAAAATTAGGACCTAACTTGGGAAACCACCAACTCAGAATCACCCAATACCCTCAATATCTTAATACCATGCTTGGAAGCAAGTTTCAACCCGAGCAAAAGAGCCTCATACTCATCAAAATTATATGTTCAAGCAAACTATAACAAGAAAGAGTATTTATATGTCTTACCTTGTGGAGAAATTAGAATGATTCCTACACCAAATCCTTCTTTGGAATAATATCCATCAAAATACATTGTCTAGAGAAATTCTTCTTGTACGTCACCCACAATCTCAGGAAAAATTGGTGCAAGGTCCACATCTTCCTTAGACATTTCTTCTTCAACTCGGAAAGTATCCAAACTAGTATCTACAAAATGAACCCTTATAGGTTCTTCTACTTGCTTAATCATGTGATGGATTCTTGCCTCCCTTGTGACCTTGACATCTTTCTAATCAATGGAAAAAGTAGAAAAATATAGGTCACATTGTATAATTCCACCAATGGAAGCATTCCATTGTCTTGATGGTAACATCCCATAGGTTGGTCGGATATCTACCACCATAACACTCATGAATAGTTTCTTCTCTGGGAATGCTACCAGTTTGTATGGAACTTTATTGATCACCCCTATAATAAGAACTTCTCTGGAATCCATAGCATAACATTTTCCATATGTGCTATCCACCTTCAAACCCATTTCCTCCATGATCTTCTCTGGTATTACATTATTGGAGGCTCCAAAACCCATCATGCAATTTCTAAGTAATTTACCATCAATGATTAAGCTTAAATAGAACAAATTAACTTGGATAGCATTGGCAATAATAGTAGTTCCTAAATATATCTCAAGGTTTTCATTAATTACCACCTTTACCTCAGTGTCCTCTTTATTACTTCTTGATTCATATTGTTGCATAATTATTTTATCCTTCCCACTTGTAACAATATTATTAATAAATGATACAGACTTGTCTGTATGCTCTTATATTCTCATCATTTCAAAGAATGAGACTATGACCCTGAATTGTGATAATAGTTGGAACATATCTACAGGAGAATAACGTGGTATCCTAGGGAAACCAAGTTATTTAGGACTTTCTTGTTCAACATGTCCTGAAGTCTTCTCAACACTGGGTTTATCATGCTTGGCCTTTTCAACTTAAGGAGTAACTTCTCCTTCAATTCTCGCTTTGGTGCCCTTCTTTTCCCAGATTCTCATATCTTTACCTTCCTTGGGCTTTGTTTCCTCTTTCTTATTCTCTATATTTTTTTTCTTTACTTCCTACTTTATCCTCTTTAACAAAAATGCTAGCTAGACTGCCCTGGTTATCACTCACAATTCTCTTTCTTAAATGATAATCACTCCTTGCCTTGGTAGCCAATGCAACTGTGTATCTTTCAATATCCTCATTTGAAGGCCTTTGCAAGGTGTCATTTTCAATTTCTAGAGTAGACATAGTGGAATCATATTCTCCATCTTCATTTGAGAAGACTTGTTGATGATGCATACTAGCCTCCTCCCTCCACATATCCACGTCACTCATATCGACATCATCACTCAAGGAATACTCACCACATTCAAAGTCTAATTTAATCATGAACACATTCTCCATCTGATCATGGACCTAAGGATAATCCAATTCCCCTTAATCATCTTCAGTCTCTTCTATAGATCTTGCAATAGCAAAATTTTTTGATGAGTGAGGCATTTGGAATACTTCACACCATGGAAGATCTTCAACAACATTTGTGGAATTTCTTTGTAAAGGATCAAGTGTACCCTGAGTATTTTTCTAATTTTTGTTGATTAGTTTTCCATGGTGCCAATTAGTCTAATAGGGATAATCTTCCTACCTTGGGGGCCTGCCATTTCTCTAGAATTGGGGTTTGTCATTTTTTGCTGCTTTCTGCAACAAGCTGAGGACATGATCTAATTTCTCATCATGGGTTGAGCTTTTGCTAACTTTCTCATTTTGGATCTTATAATTTTTTGAAATCCTAGAATCATCCCCGTGTCCTACTTTAGCTGATGCTCTTCTATTATTATGAGTGTTGACCATAATATTGTAAGCCTCTCTTACAAACTAGGGACTCTTGTCTCTTAGCAAATAACACATCTTGGAGTCGTAAGCATTGTATTATACTACCAGGAAGAGATTCTCATTAGGCTTGAGCATGGCCTTCTAAAACCTCACATTGAACTCATTCGCATCTCATTTTGGCCTTTAGTAATGTTCTTGAAATCATTTTAATCTGAACATGGGATCAATCTAATCCCCATATTGTTCTCTGAAAATCCTATAGAAGACCTCTTTAGAATCTATGTTTTAATTAGGTAATCCTTTGTACCAATACCGAGCATCTTCTTTCAATTATTGTATGAAATATTTCATGCCAACACCATCGTCCCATAACTCAAAGTATTTTATAAAACTCAAGAGATCCTTTAAGTGATCCTCACCACTGAAGGCATTGTTACCTATGAACTTAGGGGGATTTTTCCTAGCATTGTCAAGGATAGGATTTAGGTATCTTGGGATATTAGCAAAGAACAGCTACCTATACCAATCCATCTGAGGTGGCCTTCTGAAATCTCTATCCCTATGGAGATGGGTATGTTCTCCATCTCTCCCATTATCAGACATACTTTCTATCTTACCTTTCCCATTCCCATCATTATTGTTATTTTTCTCCTTGTTTTCTTTGTCATCCTCATAATAACTGCTCCCATCTTTATTTCTCCCTCTACATCATCCACCTTGACCTCCACCCCAACCTTTCCCAGGTGTATGTCCATCCGACTTCTTCTCTTGGGATTCAGTATTGTTATGTCTAGAGCTTGAAGGTTTAGGTGTAGGGATGGACACTTTGAGGAAAGTAATATTTCTTTCCATTTCTTCTTTAGCAGCCTCCATCTTAGCTCTCTTCAGGTCTTCTTTCAGCTTATGGTTTTCTAGCTTCATTTTTTATAGCTCGGGATTTGGGGGGTACAGAAGATGAAATGAGGTCAATCTTAGGATTAATGGAAATAATATTAGTAGAAAAAGTGTGGGTGTTTGTGCAAGTGTTAGGAGTAAAGGAATTTTTTTTACTCTAATCTATGGGCTTATTCCCATGGTCTACAAAGGTTGTCTACTTTGCAAGAGCTAGAGGGTCGAGGGTCTTGGTAGTTGTAATACTTGTAGCACATGTACTAACAATAGAATCCCCACCTAAATTGTTGCTTTGGGAATATCTTGGGTGATTTGGATTCCCGCTTTAGTTGCATCCTCCTCAACAAACCTACGCCTAGCGACATCTTCTTTCATTTTCTCAATTTTTTGTCTCCTTGCATCTATTTTAAGCTACTTGGGTCTAACCCTATCATCCTTCTCCCTCAATTATTTTTGTCTATTCTCCTCTTCTTTCTCAACAAGCCAATTTTCTTCATCCTCCAGCGCTTGCATATCCTTATCTATATCTTCCTCCTTTTCCAAGAAATCAAATTCAACTAGATCAAGAGTGTGAAAGGATTGGTCAACCTGGTTTTCTTCAAGAGGAAACAATACACTAGTAGGTCAAGAAGTTCTCCCCTAGGATTAAAATTTCCCCCATGGAATACGAAACAATCCCTAGGAGTAGGTGGATTTGGGAATTGCTTGTTTGTGTTCCAAAATTCCCACCTAGCTTCCTCTCATGACATATCTAATTCATTATCGAACACTTTTTAAACATGAAAACTTCCCGGATCCTCCATAGACATTGTTTCCCCATGTGATTATCCTTGAGAATTTGTACTTTTTATTTCATTTTTTAAAGTAGGAGACACTTCAGTGGGTTGGGATTCAGTAGAACTACCTGATTTAGAATTTTTCTTTACCCATTGTGGTTGCTTGTCTTTAGCAAGATTGGGTTGTAGCTTCTATTCAAAGTTTTTCATCTAGTTTCACATTCCTCGTATTTTTTGTGAAAATTTTATACCTGCATCACCTTCTTGGATATTCCTTCATGCTCCCTTTCTAATTCCTCAATGTCTTCAAATATTGGCACACAATGGTACAAATATGTAAGAGTCACCACCTAAATTAATTGGGACATGTTTATATCAATTATATTGTGATTCATGCAATTTTCACAAGGTTCTACTAGCACATAGAGACTTTATCAAATAAGACGTACTTTGGGTTGAACTTTCTAATATAATCCTTTTAACACGTGAAAACAATACAGTTTTTAACAAAAACTTTAACGGAAAAAACCTCAACAAAAACTTGGGCAGAAGTTCACAAGACTTGAACTAGAGAAAATCTATAGCTGATAATACCACATATCATGGTGAAATTTGACAAGGCATATAGGTGACCAGGTTTTTAATCAATGTATAAGCTCCCCAATGGATTTGCAATTTTTTTGGTGATTTTTTAAGAACCAATTAGATCCCACCAAATACCTATGAGTTTTCCACACTCAATTCTCAAATCTTTGTGAGACAGATGGCCAACAAATGAGATGAAGCCTTAATGCTTCCTCTCCTACACTTGGGGCTCAGAAAAATCTAGGAGGGTGATTCCACAACGTATCTCTTACAACTTATTTATTATATTACCTAGCATGTTGTTTGTCAAAGAAGATGTATTCTCATCAAAAGCTTAAGGATGGAATTCTTCAAGAAATAGAGAAGTTCTTTGAAGGACCAAGTACCACAAGATAAGAATAAAATAGAATGAAATATAGATGAATCAATTTGAATGTATTTATAAAATATTTTCTCAAATAAAAAACTAGATCTATAAGAAATTCACTCTACACATTAATATTAGTGTCTTATCTCAAGGTGTGGAGTCTTCACAAAGTCACTTGAACTGTAAGGTAAATTTAATCTTAGACATCCATGATCTTAGTGAAAATAATTACAATTCACATATTAATAATCAAAACCATCAACTACTTATACAATCCATTGAACACTTACCTTAACCTACATTATATTTAAAGTGTTCTAACTGGTTCATTAAACCAAAGCCATAATCAAAATGTAGTTCATTGCGAGAAAACAATGAAAACCAGTTAAGTTATTCTTGATCATATTTTAATTATCCCTGTAAAATGAAATAATGTAGATACAAAGGAATTAAATGATTTTCATATTTTCTCCTGACATGCCTAAGAGCCATACAATTGACAAAGCTATCTTAATTATTTCAAAACCTAAGACCTTGAATCAAAACATTATATCTTTGTGTTTTCTCACTTGCATCGCTTTGATATAGAATTCAACAAAAGGCCTATACATATGGTAATGAATTCCCTTTTATAAGAATAAGGGAGAAAAAAAACCTTTAGGCCAATATGTACACATGTCCCCATTCTATTGGACTACAAAATCATATTCTCTTCGCAGTTACATTTTCAAATGGAGGGAAACAAGTGGGAAAATATATATTTCTAGTAACAAATATAACTGTCTTTAAAAAGGCATCATGAACTATGATGATAACATTTTTACTCTTGTAACCTCTTTTTTCTTCATGAGCATCTATAGGAGAGAAGAGGATTCATCATCCAGATCAGTATCAACATCAATCCATGTCAACACCAGTCAACATTCTTTCATTACACTTTGAGCTGAGGAGAAAACATATTCTTATATAATGTAACTTTTGAGGCCAGACCTGTACTATTCTTGACCAATTATATGTGTTCTCCTATTATATTCTTAGCTCTAAATCATTGATGAAACTCCTTTTCCTTGATCTATACTCTACGTCTAAAGGCCAATCAAACTCAATAATTTGATCCATCATCTTTCTTTATGGTACATACCATATCATTATAGAAGTAGCCTCTTTTTCAAAATCATGGAAGAAACCAATGATGAAAGACAACTAAGCAAGAGTATTTTTCAACATATCAAAGCCAATTCCTTTACAAATGTATGATGCTTGAGAGGAAATAGTTGCCTCAATTTTATCTCTCCATTCCTATAGAAGTTTAAACCCATCATGTGCATCTTGAATGTCAGGTAGTAATGAGGTATCTGCCTCATCAAAATTGGATTTCAATTGTTTCATTCTAGCATCCATAGGAGTAGAAAAATCTTGAAAAATTTGCTTCCTAATCTCACAAATAAATCTATAGGTTGGGAGAACATTTGGGTACATTTATTCCTTCTATCTTGTCCCCACTGGCACAAGCTTCAGATTTTCAACCTTTGGAATCCATTTATCCAACAATGGAGTAGAAAGCTCTCTATCTCTTGTCAAAAATTTGATTTCTTGTATCATTGAAGCATAAATTTAATGAATACTATTCAATGTACCATGGATTCTCTTATTCATATGCTTCAAAAGTGTGTGCACAATTTTAGAGTTATTTTCATACACAACATTTTAAGCTCGTTGAAGCAATTCCTTATATTTACTAATTTGGAGAATTAATTCCTCTCTGGTAGGTTCACCTAATTGTGCCACTATTGACACACCTATCTATTCAACTACCAAAGGTTCTTGGACCATATTGTAAGGCATTATTGATAAGGGTTCCTCAAGAGAGGGAGGAAAGAAATTTCTCATGGGTTATATGGGTGTTGCATGACCTAGATTAGTAGGCCCTTGAGACTCAAGAGTCTCCACATGTTGTCTTCATAATGTAACTTCTATTTCAAGCTCAGTGACCCTTTTCTAACTCAATTTATACTCACCAATAAATTCATTATACTTACTCCTATATGTATCTCTTTCTTTCTTGAGCCTTTATACTATCACTTTGGTGAACCTAGCCATATTGATGGTCATATCAGCTTCCTCCAATGTAGGGGTATCAATAACTCTCTTTATAATCAATTGTCCTTTGAATTTTTTTGGTTCTAGTACTACTAGCTTTGTAGATCCAAGGGATAGTTCCCATATAGCCAGAGCATTCCATTCTTCACTAAAATTAGAACCTTGAAGTTCCAACCTAGCCTCTTCCTTAGTCTGGAATAAAGGTCTCTCATCCCTCCTTATTGTGTTTGGAACAACATCATCTATGTCCCACTCAGGTAGTAACAAAATACCACTCCTCTACAAAAGTGCTCGAGCTTCATCTACTGTAATATTCTAAAATTTCATTTTCTTCTCACTTCTCACATTGGTTGTATAACCTCCTTTGGAAGATCAATTTGCATACTTATTTCTTTGGCAACCCTCTTAGTATACTATTGAACACTTTCTCTCCACACAAATATTTTAAATTCCTTGCAGGAATCTTATCTCAAATCATCATCATTGTTCAAGCCACTCAAATGCATTTTGCTCAACCTAAGGACACCTACTCCAAAGCTTGATGCCACTTCTCTTGGGGGAGAAGGAATACATTGTTGCATATATTTAGGGGTCACCAAAATATCATCCTCATAAGAATCAAAATAGTCAACAACCTTACATACCTCAACCTTCTGCTTCTTGGTTAGGGGTTTCTCTGATGGAAGGGGTTCCCTAGGGTGTGAATCAAGATCAACAATAATTGGAGAAGACCGCCCAGGAGGTCATGGCATTGGATTGTAAGGGGAAACTGGCCTTGACTCCTCTGATCTAGTAAGGTTGGAATTTGTCTATGGTTTCCTCACCTTTTCCTTCCTCGTAGAATAGATTCTTAATTTTGGTTTAGGCAGATAAGAAGGTCTTTCCTCAAGAACCACTATTGGGTTCTATTCCACCACCTCTAACTTTCCTTTGGCTGTTAATACACACTCAGCTATCAAGACACCTACTGTGTCTTCAAAATTTAGGATGGCATACACAATCATATTGAGTTCACCTAAAACATTTGGCATGGGGTCATAATTAGGATCTCTCTTTGTAGCTTGATCCATCATCTTATTAAAATCCAGATACTTTGATTTTCTTTCTTCCTATTCAGAGAGATCCATGACATTTTTGATGACATCCTCAAGATAATAAAAATTATATATGAACTAACCATCCTTGTGTCCTACCTTCAAACCAACAATAAAATCATCTAGATCATAATTCCTCAGGTGTATTGTTTGCAATTGATAAGATGCCAGAAACTTGCTAAAATCATTCCAAGCACCCTTAACCATCACAAAGTCAGCAAATACTATCCATTCAGGGCAGAATGACTCTTTCTTTTGAGATTCTAGTAGATGTGATGTCTATGAGGCCCCCAACTGTCTCATGATTTCAATAAATTATATTCTTAAAGGCACATACCTTGGGAGAACATATGGAGTCATAGGAGTTTCATATACTCTGAAAATAGTAGTTTTAGGTTAAGGAATTATATCACCCTGGTTATGACTCAATTTAAAATCATGCCTCCTCTCCATAAGCCTTAGAAAATAATGGATTTCCTCTAGAATCCGAGGGTTAAAAACCAAAAATCCTCTCTGCTTTGAGCCAAATACATTGTTGAACACCACATAGTTAAACTTTGAATCATCCTTGTCTAGAATCTACATCCAAAATTGGACAAGAAAATCAATATCACCCTCTCTTTTCTTCAGTTGCATATCTTTTCCAAACAAAATCTCCCCCATAAAAAGGAACATATGTATCAACAAGAACTACCATCGAAAACTCATTAGTTCCTTGCCCTTCTTAACTATACGTAGACATTGGTGCATTCTATCTGACAAGTATGTGGCATATTCATAAACCACATTATAAGTTGAATGTTGGAGATGTACAACTATATACATGAGGTCTATAGGCATGGTGGATGGTTCATCCATGCCCAAGATTTGGCACAGGGAATAAATTTTCCTTTTGAAGTAATTAGAAAAATACCCCATGAGAAAAGGCTCATTTTCATCTTCACCAATCTTGATTTGCCTTCTATTCTTTCCCTTTCCAGTGGAGGCAGTATGACAAGGTAGAATTATTGTTCTAAAAACAGCCTTTGTATTCTTATACTCATCCCTAAAAGTTTTGAGGTCAATTAAGATCATGCTTACATCCCACTCATGCAAATTAAAAACATTTTTAATTTCCTCTTAGTTATTTTGACCAGTTCTTTCCTTGCAAATGACTTGACTATTCTTGAAACAGGGGTTTACATTGAGGCAATGTCCTTCAATAAAGCAACATCCATGTATACATTTTGTACCACCAACTTTCCCAAGTTTAACCTCCAAGGGTTGCAAATAGGGACATCCAAGTTCCTTTTTGCAAACCAATTCTGAAATAGTCGTCAACTAGGAACCAATAAATTGGCATCCCTAATACCACACATTTTCACCTTCAACCCTTCTTAAACATGATAACCATAAAAAAAAATAACTCCCTCTGCCATTTTTCTCATGGAGGGTTTTAATCAGTCCATTATCCTAGGAGAGAGACCTACTTGGGGTTCCTGAGCCATATGATTGGGCTTTGGGTGTCATGGGTGACAACAAATATCAAACTATTGAGGTCCTATCAAAAAGACATGAAAAACCTAGCACATTTGTTCATATATTAAGACACCACTTATGGGATGCAATTCTATGAAATTCAACCAAGCCTACCACTTATCAATGCATACCTGAACCCTAATTTAAAGAAATTAAAACAAAAAGATAGCTTCTAACAATAGATTTCTTCCCTAATTCAAGCTTTTTGTTAAGAAAAAGACACAGAGAAAGTATTTGATCTACTTACAACTTTTTGTTTGGTATAAAATCCCAATTTTGGTCACGACAAACTCTACAAGGTGTTTTTTCAATCTCCAGGGTACATATGGATTCTTTGTAATCTTTAGGTGTATGGAAAAACAATCTTTAAATGCATTTATGTTGATGTTAGATGGGTCTACATATATTTATTGCAAGTACTATTCATTCGTATGGAAGGAAACAACTCCTACGTTTGTAAATATGATTTTAAATCATGTCCCTAGATCTTACCTTGATTTGGCACATCAGACGATCCCCATCAAGCCAGAAAGTTTTGAAAAGACATCACCATCACTCACCATCCTATTGACCGATAAAGAGTTCACTAGTTACATGCCAAGTCATTCGCTGGAGCACCTCATTGCCCTTTTCCTATTGGTAGGATGATACACGCATCATAATCATGCACACCATGCAACTGAATTTAAATTATGATTTTAATGCTTGTTTCGTGTGTGCTCAATGGCTCAGATTTGATCATATCACTACATTTCCACCATTGATTCCTCAACTTAGGTACATTGGGTGGTTGCAATGGGAATCGAGCCCCACATTGTACAAAAGGATACATGTCACAAGCATGCAAGCTACGTACCTATTCAGAGATGAGTCATTTCAATCTTGCATAGTGTGTGCTCACGACCAAGATTAAACCTTTCAAATCAAAAAACCCCTTTTTTGTACATGCAATTAGAGTTAGTCATTAAAGGGGATACCTAGCTAGGTTGATAGACAACATCCCCTTTCATAAAATGATCAATACATAGGTTGAAAATAGTAGGACCGACCATGGGAAAAATAGAGTGATAATGGATAAAAGTAATTGAAAGGCCTAGGCAAAGGGGCTAGTAATAGAAACAAATGCAATGACTCAAGTGGATATTAAAACAATTGACAACCTGATATAACAGGTCAATGCACAAATATAAGACAAGGGTTTAAGAAATGAAGCAAATTTGAACTAAGGTTTCAAACCTAAAACCTTAGGCAACCGATCAGTTAAAACCGAGAAGAAAAATGCCATTCCAAGCATGGAACTAAATCAAAATTTATCCAAATTTTAAAAAATTCATCACCAACACTTTTACTTTTTTCGTCATATACAAATCCATCCCAATCTGCATCTGTATAAGCACTTAGTGTAAAGTCAATATCCCTAGGATACCATAAGCCATAATCTAGAGTGCCATTCAAATATATGAAATATTATTTTAACCATAGCAACGTGTGTTTCCTTAGGATATTCTTGAAATCTAGCCACAAGACAAACTGCATGCATAATTTATAGTTTAGTGGTAGTCAAATACAATAGTCCACCAATCATAGATCTCTATTTTCTCTAATCAGCCTTAGGTGAATCATCATGTTTACCTAATTTGCAAAAAATCACCATAGGAGTGCATACCAGTTTGGAACCATCCATCCCAAACTTCTTCAACATCTCTCTCACATACTTTGATTGTGAAATAAAAATCCCTTTCTCTATTTGATTAATTTGTAGCCCAAGAAAGAAATTTATCTCACCAAACATGGGCATCTCAAATTCTTTTTGCATTTCTTTTGTAAACATCTTACACAGTTTCATTTCCTCCAAAGATAATATCATTAACATATATAACCAAAATTAATATTTTTGTCATTTTCAATTTTGAAATATAGATTACTATATGTCATAATTTTTTTGAAACCTTGTTGATTCAAATACCTATCTAACCTTGCATACTTGGCTCTAAGAGCTTGCTTCAATCCATATAAATATTTCTTCAATCTACAAATCATATCCAGTTGATCTAACAACTATAATCCTTTTGGTTGTTCCATGTAGACCTCTACTTCTAGTTCTCCATTAAAAAATGTAGAATTCACATCCATTTGATAGACCTTGAAATCCTTATGAGAATAAAATGCTAAGAATAGTCTGATATCTTTCATTCTTTCCACTGGAGAAAAATTCTTCTAAATATATGAATTCTACTTGCAAGTAGCCCTTACACACAAGCCTTGCTTTATTTCTTACCACTTCTCCATTCTCATTCAACTTCTTTCTAAATACCCAATTTTATCCAATTATGTTTTTATTTGTCGATCTAGGTCCTAATTCCCAAATTTTATTCTTCTCAATCCACATAAGTTCTTCTTGCATATCTTCCATCCAATTCTCATCTTTACATTTTTCACTTACACTCTTCAATTCAATCTCAGAAAATAATCACAAATTTATCTCACCAGTAGTAGCTCTACTTCTTGTCAATACTCCTTTTGTCTTGTCTCAAATGATCTAATTTTCTGAATAATTTCTCTTGACATATCTAGGTGTGTTAGGGGACACCACATTAGCTTCTTCTTCTTCATTTTGCTTCTCTTTCTCATTGTTCTATGATTTCACAAATTCTTCATTATTTATACAATCAGGTTAATTAGATACATATTCATCAACATCAATATAATTCTTCATTTCTTCATCAACCTTGGCATTTGCACTTTCTACAATCTTTATAAGTCTTTTGAAACATCTATAAGATTTTCTTCTAGTATAATATCCAAGAAAAACACCTACATCACTTCTTGCATCAAAATTCCCTAAATTTTCTTTATACCATTTGATTAACATTTACTTGAAAATATCTTGAAATACTTCACAGTAGGAATTCTTCCACAACATACCTCATAAGGGGTCTTTGTATTGTTTACTCTTGCTAGATGTTGTGGTTGTGTTTCTTATATATGGCTTTCACTTATTTAAACACTATTAGCATTGGTCTCTTGAAGGCTGTATATGTCAAGAATATTAAGAAAATTATAATAAATATGCTAGAAGCTATCTATGAAGCTATGAAGTTCAATGAGGTGAAAATTTTAGTATGCTAGTATTCAGATGTTGTACATTAAAGGGTTTTTTGTTGAGCCTATCTAGTTTATCCTCCAAAATTTTCAGTGGTGCATATCAATATTGGAGAAATTTTTGAGCTTTTGTGTTCCTACAATTATTATGTTACTATAGTTGGGGTTTCTAGAAGAAGAGAACACAATTCTGGTAGTTTGAGTTGTTGTTTATGCCCTTGCAATGTTCTTTGAAATTTCTAGATCATGCTTTATCTTGTATGCATGTCCTCTTTGATTGATGTGTTTGTGATCAAATATTTTTCCTTTGTGTGTTCGGGTTTTCCATGTTCTTGGTTGACATAGTGGTTGTAGTGTATTATGGATCCTTGTGGACTAATTTTTGAATGGTTGGAATGTTCGAGGATGTTGTTTTAGGTCTTCATTATGTTGTGATCGACTTCAGTTGGTTCCCATGTAATTTTTTTCATCAATTGGGCCGACACATTGTATTCATCTATTATTTATTTTTGTCTAAAAAAGTTGTTGATTAAATTCCATGTAGTGGATATATAAGAGCGATTATTTTCTTCATTTGAAATATATGAGTGTGTGATATGCGAAGTGTGAAAGTGTTATGTGTGAATAAAGATCAGATCATTCGATTTCAGAGCAGAGTATGAAGAAGTTTCAGTGAAGTGTGAAGAAGTGTTTCTATACCTAACTGGAACTGTAATCAAACTTTTGAAGAAGCTACTTTCTCAGCTGAATCTTCTCAGAGGGATTTAATCTAAAAATTTCATGTAAGACAGTGTGTCTTATTTGAGTAGTGTGCTCCAGGTAGTGTTTCTGAATGCATGTGCATTCCCATTATTTATTTCCCTTATACTTGTAATAGGGTATGACTTGTGGATTAACCTCCACCATGTTTTTTCCCCTAATAGGGTTTCCACGCAAAAATCTTAGTGTTCTTTGTATTTGTAATGTGGGTTTTTTTATGCTAAATGTTCTATCATTAGATCTAAGAATAAGTTCAATAAAGTTTAATAAGTTTGAATAATCAATGAAACCTGATTGACCCCCCCTCTTAGTTGTCTATACCTATTTTACCAACAATTGGTATCAGAGCAGGTTCCTCTGAAGAAGTTTAATAGCTTGAGGTGATCCGAGATGGAATCATACAAGAAGGATAGTCCTAGATTTGATGGAACAAACTAATCTTTGTGGAAGGCTAGAATGGAGTATCATTTGAAATGCATTGGTGAAACCTTCTGGAATATTACAAGGAACAAATATTTTATTCCTCATATGGTCCTTCTACTCTTGATGAGATCCAAGAAGCTGAAACTTATATCAGGGCTACAGAAGCATTATGAATTTTATGAAAGATTCAGAGATGGCAAATGCAATAGGTCTAAAAACAACACATGACATATGGAAGAAGTTGGAAACATTGTATGAAGGAGATGCTCAAGTGAAATTTTATAAGCTACAAAGTATGAAAGGAAAATGGGAAAACATGAAGATGAGTGAAGATGAAAATATTATTTCTTTCATTCAAAAAGTAAATGAACTAGTGATGGATATTAGATATGTCGACATAACCTTGGATGAAGAAGATATTGTGGCTAAAGTACTCATATCATTGCCTACTTCTTACAAAATGAAATCCCATTCTATTGAAAATCTCAATACAGTAACAAATGTGACGAGAGATATGTTGATTGGCAAGCGTGCTACCTTTGATCTGAGTGAATTTGGTGAATCTACTCCTAAGACATAATCTGCATTTAAAGCTATTGTATCTAGAAGAAACCAATAGAGATATGATTTGGGATAAAGTTCCAAAAAGATATTCAAGTATGAAGATGAGATGAAATAGATTGAAGATGAAGAAAGAGAGTTAGAATAGCTGAAGCATTGATTGTTAAAAGAGAAGACAAAGAACAAGATAAGTATAAATTAAAGTTTCTTATTAAATGTTTCTCTTAAAATAAAATAGGTCATTTTGCATCTAGGTGCCTTGAAAGAGTTCCCAAGTACAAACCTGACAAGCCTAGATTTCAAAATAAATTTTATTATGCTGAAGATGGTGTTATTGATGATGAATATGATAAAGAAAATGGAAATGAAGATGGATGGGTATTCATAACTATCAAGGAATTTTTTTTGATGTCCACTGAATATGCTAGTAATAAGAATATTGAGAAATCTCTTCTAGCAAGCGTTGAAGAAAAGGATTATTGGGTGATTGACAATAGATGCTCACATTATATGACTAGTGACAAAAGCAATCTTGTAAGCTTGGAAAAATATGATGGTGGTGTTGTAAGATTTGGAAATAACAATGCTGGTGTGATTTGTGGCAAAGGGCAGTATTTCTCTTGCTGGTAGATACAATACTAATGATGTTCTTTATGTAGAAGGATTGAAGCATAATATTTTGAGTGTTGGAAAGATGGTTGACAAGGGATACAATATTCAGTTCAAAGATGGAAAGTGCAGGATATTGGGAAGCTTTGGAAATGTAAAATCTTCAAGTACAAAGAAAAAGGTAACATTTTTCACTTGAGTGCTTCTAGCAAAAGATGCTTAATTTCTCAAGTTGATGTAAGCTGGTTATGGCATAGGAGATTGTGTCATGTGAATTTTGATAACATTGTCAAAGTAAGATCCACTCATGCAATTACAGCTCTTCCTAAGTTAGTGAAGCCTACTAACACCATATGAAAGGAATGTCAGATGGTAAAGTAGACTAAAATTTATTTTCAGAGAAAACATCATTCTAATGGAGTATTGGAACTAGTGCATACTGATCTATGTGGTCCCTTGAGAATTAAAATTCTATAAGGAGAAAGTTATTTTATGTTTCTTATTAATGATTACTCTAAGATGATATTGGTTGCTTTCTTGAGAGAAAAATATGAAGCATTAGAAAATTTAAAAAAATTTAAAGCTATGGCCGAAACCAAGACAAGTTTGAAGATTAAATGCTTGAGGTTAGATGGAGGTGGTGAATTCACTTCCCAAGAGTTTAATTCTTTATGTGAAGACCACAGAATCAAAATATAGTCATCTACTCCTTGGACTCCTCAAAAGAATAAAGTTGTTGAAAGAAAGAACATAACAATTCTAGATGCTGCTAGAACTATGATGTTGGAAGGAAATTTACCTCATATCTATTGGAGAGAAGTTGTACGCATTGTTTTATATACTATTAACCAGGTAAATATCAATGGTAATTCTAGTAAGACTCCTTTTGAGCTGTGGTTTGGCTATATAAGCCTACTATTAAATATTTCAAAATATTTGGAAGTAGATGTTGTATCAAAAGAGATGAAGATATAGGAAATTTTGATGCTAGGAGTGATAAAGGAATCTTTTTGGGTTACTCTACCAAGAGCAAGGCCTATTGGTGCTATAATAGAAGATTAAGGAAAATGGTTGAAAGTGCAAATGTTGGAGTTGATGAGGACAATGCTAGATCATCTAGATACTATGGATATGATTTAGATGACCAACATGATAATGTTGATAAAGGAAAGAATACTCAGCCACATAATCAAGTTCAAATTGTTCTAGTGAATCAAGTGAATAGGGAGAATCTAGAAGGAGAAGCTAGTGGAAGTGTGGAAGAAAGAATAGAAGAACTAGAAGTTTGAGAGAATCCCAAAGTTCTAAGGTATGTAAAGATAAATCATTCTAAAGATTAGATTATAGGAGATAAGAAAAAAGGTGTGTAGACTAGAAGAAGAATTGCAGAAGAGTATTTTCTGATTTCCAAGACTGGGCCCAACAATTTCAATGAAGCATGTAAAGTTGAACATTGGATGAAAGCAATGAAGGAAGAACTGATGCACATAGAGAAAAATGATACATGGATTCTAGTTCCTAGGCTTCAAGATGAAAATGTGATTGGAACCAAATTTGTCTTCGAGAATAAGTTTAATGAACAAGGTGAAGTGGTCAGGAATAAAGCAAGACTAGTATGTAAAGGGTACTCATAGATGGAAGGTATTGATATTGAAGAAACCCTTGCCCCTGTTGCTTGACTTGAAGTTGTAATATTGTTTCTCTATTATGCTACTTTTAAGAACTACAAAGTCTATCAAATGGATGTAAAGTCAACATTTCTAAATGGTGAGCTAGAAGAAGAGGTATATGTTGAGCAATCAGATGGATTTCAACTAAATAATAAAGAAGATATGGTTTGTCGATTGAGGAAAGAACTATATGGACTCAAGCAAGCCCCTAGAGCCTAGTATGCAAGACTAGAAAAACACCTATTGAATCATGGACTCAATAAGGGTACTAGTGATAGTAATTTGTATTTCAAGATGGATCAAGATAAAGAGATGATTATTGAATTCTTTGTTGGTGACATCATTTTTGAAGGTGACAATGATTTATGTATGAATTTTGTTGATGAAATGAAAAGTGATTTTTAAATTTCAATGATTGGAGAGACGGAATTCTTTTTGCGATTGCAATTTACTCAGTTAGATAATGGAACCTTTATATCCTGGTCCAAATATTTAAGAGAGTTGCTGAAAAAGTTTGGCATGGAAGACTCAAAGCCTGTTGGTACACCCATGGTAACCGGATGCAAGTTAACATAGAGTGATGATTCTCCTAAAGAAAATCAAACAAGATACTGGTCAATGATCACTGGATTTATCTACTTGACTCAAACAAAAACTGAAATCATGAATGGTGTATGCATGGTTTCTAAATATCAAGTTGATTTGAAGAAATCTCATCTGACTTCTATAAAGAGAATTTTTAAATACTTGAAAGGGATAACTGATTTTGGCCTATGGTATCCTAAAGATGATGATCTTACCTTAATGGTCTTTACTGGTGTAGATTGGGTAGGAAATGTGGATGATAGGAAAATTAATAGTGGTGGTGCCTTCTTCTTGGGAAAGAAGTTGGTGTCTTGGCTTAGTAAAAAGTAGAATTTCATTTCTTTATCTACTGTTGAGACAGAATATATTGTTGTCACAAACAATTGTAATCAAATAATATGGATGAAGCAGATGCTAAGAGATATCAGATTTGAGTATGATGAGCCTATTTCTATATTTTATGATAATTCAAGTGCCATAAACATTTATAAGAATATAGTGTTCCATTCAAAGAAAAAACATATCTATCAAATATCACTTTTTGAGAGATAAAGTGAGTGATAAAAAATTTAGACTGGAGTATGTGCCTACTAAGGAAAATATTGTATACATCTTTACGAAGTCATTGCCGAAGGATAATTTTGAGTATCTCATAGGGATGTTATTAGTGATTTCCCCTCCTAATCAGAACTAAGATGCAAATCTTTACATCAGTTTGTGCATTTACAATCAGATCTTGTTTCAGATTGATGTTATGGTGGTTGCTACTCAGGGGAGTAGATATATGATTTAGATATGTGGTTAAGAGCTTGTGTACCTTTTCCATTTATTTCAAAGGGGGAGAAGAGTAATGTGAAAAACTTTGGGGAGAAGAGTAATACTAGAAGTGCTAAAAATAACAAGGGAGAAGAGTGCAATATCTAAGGGGGAGACTATTGGAGAAGAGCTAGTTCTGGTCATAGTATTTTTTACTTCATGTGTTGTCATTAATGCCAAAGGGGGATTTTTTGGATGTTGTGTTTTTTTTGTTGATATGTGGTTGTCATTGATGTCAACAATATTATCATTGGTGTGTTGAAGACTGTATATGTCAAGGATATTGAGAAAATTATTATAAATATGTTGGAAGCTATCTATGAAGCTGTGAAGTTTAGTGAGGTGAAAATTCCAATATGATAGTATTCAGAAGTTCTGCATTAAAATGGTTTGGTTTTGAGCCTATCTATTTTATCCTCCAAAAGTTTCAAAGGTGCGCATCTAGATTGGAGCAAGTTGTGAGTTTATGTGATCCTATAGTTAGTTTGTTACTGTAATTGGTGTTTCTGGAAGAAGAGAACATAATTATGGTAATTTGAGTTGTTGCATATGAACCTAAAATGTTCATTGATGTCTCTAGATCATTCTCTATCTTTGTTGCATGTCCACATTGATCGATTTTCTTGTGATAAAAGATTTTTCCTTTGTGTTTTTCGGTTTTTTCATGTTCTTGGCCAACATGGTGATTTTAATGTGTTGCAAATCCTCATGGATTAATTTTTGAATGGTTGGTGCATTCAAGGATTTTTTTTAGGTCTTCATTATGTTGTGACTAACTTCGGTTGCTGCGCATTGAAATTTCCTCTTGAATTGGGCTGATAGTTTGTATTCATATATTCTTTATTTTTGGCTGACAAAGTTGTTGATGAAATTCCATGTAGTAGATATATAAGAGGAATTTTTTTCTTTATTTGAAATATATGAGTGTGTGATATGTGAAGTGTGTGAGTGCCATGTGGGAATAAAGATCAGATCATTCAATTGTAGAGAATATTATGAAGAAGGTTGAGAAAAGTGTGAAGAAGTGTTTTAGTGCCTAACTAGAACTGTAATCAAGCTTTTGAACAAGCTACTTTCTCAATTTTATCTTATCAGATGGATTTAATCTAAAAAAATTATGTAAGATAGTGTGTTTTCTTTAAGTAGTGTGCTCTAGGCAATGTGCCTAAATGCATGTGCATTCCCAATATTCATTTCTCTTATACTTTTAATAGGGTATAACTTGTGGATTAACCTCCACCATTTTTTCCCCCTCATAGGGTTTCCACACAAAAATATCAGTTTTCTTTGTGTTTCTAATTTGGTGTTTGTTTTTGTTAAATGTTATTTCATCATATCTAGCTTCTCTCTAGTAAAATTCTGGTAGACCTACCTCAGTAATCATTGATCTAGTTCCTTCTTGAATTTTTCTATTCTTTTATTCAACTCCATTTTGTTAAGGAGTTCTTGAAGTAGATAACTGTCTTTTTATTCCATGAACTTTACAATACATATTAAACTCAGGGGAGGTGAAATCACCACCTTTGTTAGACCTTAAGCATTTTATTCTCAAATTTATTTTATTCTTCGCCATAAATTTGAATGTCTTGAATCTATCTAATAGCTCTAATTTCTCTCTAATAAATGTTACCCATGTATACCTAGAGTAATCATTAGTCAAAAGAATAAAGTACCCCTATTCTTGTAGAATTATAACTCTTATAATACCATAGAGATCTATATGAATTAAATATATTATTCTAGTAGTACATTATTCCTTTGATGTCAAATGATTTGTTTCTTGCTTTCTAAACTAACAATTCTTGCAAATAGCATTAACAGGCTTTGTAATCCTTGGTAAATCTCTCACAACTTGTACGACACTAATCCTGTCCAAATTATGAAAATTTATATGAGACATTCACCTATTACATAGCCAACTATCATTAATCTGAGTCATAAATCATCATCCATAAACACCCTTAAGTTGATATATATTTCCTTTAGATATCTTTCCTACAATAATTATTGTTCTAAAGTCTTTCTTGATTTCACATCTTTCATCCTTGAATACAATATTATATCCTTTACTACACATCTGTACAACACTCAAAACATTATTCTTGAAACCCTTAACATAGTAAACATCATCATTTTTCTTCTTTTCATCAAAACTTACTAAACCTATCGCACAAATCATAGCACCAGTATCATATCCAAGCATAACTAAGCCTACATCATATTTTTCAAGTTTAAAAACTTACTCTTATCACCAGTCATGTGATGTAAATAGCCACTATCAACAACCCAATAGTTATTTTATTGTTTATCATGTAGGGAAAATATTATTGTACCTTCATCTTTCTCTTTCTCCAGAGGGCATTCCTTCACCTATTTTTCATAGTTAGCATAAGTAGGTTCATCTTTTATAGCCAAGAAAAAGAATTAATTATCATCAAGATCTCCATAATTAGACTCTTCATCAGAAACACTAGCATCTTCATTCACACAATATGCTTTCTTGATCTTCTTAGCTTTTTTCTTTTGTTAAATCTTTGTTTATTCCTCCTAACCCCTTCTAGACATCTCAAAGCATAATGATCTATTCCTCTAGAACTAAATAATTTAAAGGGTATCTTACCTTCATACTTCTCAAATCCTTTCCTCATCCTTCTTACAATGTTAGCTTCTACTTCATCAAGATTTTGTTTATCTAGATCTTCAGTTCTTGTATCCTTAAAGTCAATTTCTAATTTGAACCCATTTCTCAAATTCATCTTTCTCATCTCATAATATTTTAGAGTTCGTAATAACTTATCTTTAGTGTAAGTCTTGTAGTCTATATGTTCTTCAATAACACATACATTTTAATTGTATGCATTAGGGAGAGTTCTAAGAATCTTCCTTACAATCCTATATTCAACTATTTTAGCACCAATTCCTCACATTCAACTTACAATCTCATCCAATCTCTATACATAGAAGGTTGGATTTTGAAATTCTTGGAGATTGGAGAAATACAAATTTTATTTTTACAAATCTGAAAATTTCCTTGCTGCTATTTTATGTTGTATAGATTTGTACAATCCTACCATGGTCTAAAATCAATTTTAGATGGAAGCAAATTGAGTCTACTTTCGGTTGCACTTGGTTTTGTTCATTTTCATCAATATTTGAGAAAGTTAGAGCAATTTCTTTCCAAACTGGTATAAACCCTAGATAGGGTAACCATGGAGTAAGAAAAATGTATATCATTTCATTCCACTAATGAAAACCCCTCAAACTTGATGGAATGGCTTGTTTGGGCATGTATTTTAATATTCCAAACTTTCAAAGGTAGAAAATGAGATTTGGCATGTGTGGAGTTGTTGTTTCGATCTAAATCTTCATGTAGTAGGCCTACGAACCCTAGAGACATAGGGTATTTGTTGAAAATTCCTTTAGGAAGTGATCCATATGATAGGGAACGATTATTAGGGTCAGGTGTGACATCCTAGATAGGTTGTAACTAGATTGGAGTTCTATTGAAGCATTGAACCTATATGTGCCTAGCATACTTGCCTAATTAGGCATAATGAAGAAGTAGGATAATCATTTTTTTTGGGGTCCCCTATACAAAGTAACCCCACCTGTTTTTTCATATGTTGGAGAATGTCCAAAAGGTTATCTATAATTTTTTTTAATTTTTGAGTGTCATCCCTTCTCTATAAATTATGCCTAAAAATCCAATTTTGGAAGGCTACTATGGTAAAGGGCAGTTTGTGAAGGAAATTCCATTGATTGATGTGTGTGTTCTCTTGTGACTGGTTATCTAAGTGAGCTTTATAGGTTAGATACTAGAGAGTCCTTGTGGGTGATTGTGGGTTGTGTTTACTCATGAATGACTTATTTGTTTAAAGATCAAATGTTTACCCTTTTTGAAGAAGTGTGCCCTATCATGATTACCTTTGAACTTTGAGAAAGGAATGAACCCATTATTGTGAAATATGGTATCAATTTTCCAATCTCTACCCCTACTCTACATCAATATACTGACCTCAAATCTATAGATCCCTTACAATTTTGGGGGGAAACCCCCTTCCCCTTTCCTAATGTAGCTTCATTTAAAAATATATGACATGGCATATAGCTTTTTAAATAAGCTCTTATGTCATCCTTATGGTTAGCATTGAATATTGGCTACTTTAAAGTTGATTGGTTAGAGTAATGGTGTTATAAATTTATTTAAAGTGGAGTCATACATCAGCAATCATGTTTCACTATGTTATTTTCTTTCTTCTTGCGATGCATCCTTTCCTTGGTGGTTTCATTGGGTTTGACATCCTCTAGGATCTTGATATTTCTTAGCATTTGACTTTCCTCTTAGTGGTTATGTGATGCACTACATTCCCTTAGTTGTGATTCTCTTATTCTTGGGCTTGTCCTCTCTTTGAGACATTAGGCACGATGATCCCTAAGAAGAATACCTTATACAAAATAAGAAAGATACCTTTGAAATAACCATATGTGTGTATAATGTTCATAACTATTTAGCATAATAAAACTTGTTAACCTTGTGAAGCCTAAAACCTTCCCTATAAGGCCACCAAGCATAACACACCTTTCTTGCTAGTAGATCCTTCCCTATGATCATGAGTGCTTAGCATAACACGTCATGTTTAGGCCTTGTGAAGCTCGAAACCGAAATGTGTTTCATGTCTTATTGAGGTTGTCAGGAGGATAGCTTTGATATGGTATGGGAGCCTAATAAGATTCTATCATTTTTCACACATTGGGGGCTCACCTAGTGAATGGATTGAGGTTCCATTAGCTTTTGTGAGCATATGTGTCATTTTCATAGTGGACACAAATTTATTCTTGTGAATGAGGACATAAAATGATTTTCCATATCACATTGGGACATTCATAGCTTGATCTACTATTTTCTTCTCCTAGGGTTTCATGTTGTATGATTATATTTTTCATTATTGCATACATATGTGTCTTGAATGTCTACTTTAGTGTGAGTTTGACATGGGGTCATACTCTCACTAAAGTGGGGGCTAGGTGTAGTGTAGGAAAAGTATACCTTTTTCATTCTTAATTTAGGGAATAAATAATAATAAAAGTACTAAATTATGCCTTAATTTAGTGTTGTAATATGTATTTTATTTATTCACATTAAGTTTAGGACCTTATTAAATTAAAATGTACTTAATTGGTCCCTATTTGTGGTATTTTAAAGTCTACCTTTACACTTTCACAATAACCTAGGGCTTTATTAATTAATTGAGGTTAATTTTCCTTAATTGGCCCCTTTATTTCAAATCCAAGCCTAATTAATTACAATTTCTAAAGGGTAAATCCAAACACTCATCAATGCCATTATACATAACACTTAGAATTGCAGAATGTGTGTCCTAAGTAAGTGAACTAGGATCCATTCACCCAAGAGTGAATGGGTCCTCAATTAGACCTAGCACCTAAATTTCAAATATGTTTTCGGTAGTATTTCAATGATTTCAAAAGTGTATTCACATGTCGTCTTATGTTATTTGAATTTTGGGAATTCATGTTAACATATGTATAAATAATAGGTCATTTCACTATGTTTCATCCTAAAAATTTATTTGACTTCATGAGATCAAGCTAGAACATTATCAAGATCATTTCAAGGAATTCAAGAACATAATTATTGAACATTATTGCAACAATCAAGATTCGATTATCATGTCAAATATTTCTTGCATCATGCATGCTATTTCAGCTAATATGTTGATTTAGTGTTCAAGATTAATTCAAGCATTCAAAGGCATTTTTTCAAGTCAATTTTCATGATCAAGATCCACATCCATTGAATCCATTTCATGCAAGATACAAATCTACATTCCAAGGTTCAAACAAGGGTTTGGTGAGTTGTGACATTGCATTTATGCATTCATCATTCCTTCATGCTATTTCATTTCATTCTAAGGTTTAATTAAAAAAATATGGTTTGACCAAGGAAAACGCCCATTCACCTACCAGAAAAACATTTGTCTCTCTTGATGTGTGTTTGCAAAGTTTAGGTGGAAGAACTATTTAAGAACCAAATTGCAAAATTGCAAATTTTTCAAAGTTGTCAAATTTTTCATCATTCTTGAAATTTCAAGAAAATTGAACTAAAAATATATATTTTTTTCTTTTTGATCACGATATTTGGGAATATGTGAGTGCAGAAATAGCAAAATAAAAAAGAAAAACATATTTTCAAGAGCCCTGGACAGGATCCATTCCCCATAGGGTGAATGAGTCCTAAGTAAGCTTTGAAAAATCACTTTTGGTGATTGCTACACATCACTTTCCCATTTTAAAATCTGTAATTTTATTGTTGGTTCTATCAAATCTGAGCTTCATATTCTAGATGCACTTTATAGCTTGCATTTTGGAGTTTTTTTGTTATTTTTAATTTATTTCTCCTCAAATTGTTGTTTGAATCATACCCTCATCCTTACATAAAAGGGAAATTTGTAGATTCATACCTTGATTTGAGTCACCATTTGGTTGATAGTCACCTCATTTTTTGGATATAATTTCTTGAATGAAATAGTGTAGAATAGGGTTATTTACTATCATTTTTGTGAACCCACTTTTATATAACCCCATTTTTCACCTTTTCACCATCATAAGAAAGTAAAGATCCGAAAGTAAAACTAGAGTTGACTCACCTCAAGGTTGAAAGGTAATCATATCATTTTTTGATCTTGTGTCTTTCTATTGAAATTAGGGATAGGGGTGTTTGAATACTAGGCCATTTCATCATTCAACATTGGTTGAATTGATTCCCCCTTTTTGCTTTATTTTATATACATCATTTGCAAACTTGAAAATACAAATTAAGTCACCCATAAAAGGAAATTATGAATCTTGTAGCATGTTGGCCTACATATCCATTAACAATATATAAAAATTATTAAAAAATATTTACATTTCTCCCATATGAGTTTAGCATGACCCATACAACATCTTCAAACAAACCATAAAATCTTCTCACACTTGAACTTGTGGCACACAACATTAAGATTCCTTAATCGACTTCAAAAAAATAATATCTTCATAAAATAACTTGAAAAAATTGTGTGGTAGTAGAAACAAGAAATATCTTCATGCGCTTAATACCTTAATACTATGAGACATGTGGAGTGTCCACAAAAACTCATACAACTGAACTTTACAATCTTATGTTGGCACAAGTATCCAAACATATGTTTTGATAAAGATTAATCTTCTAGAACTAAATGTATCAATCTATTACTTATAAAACTAAACTTATGGATAACCAAATCACTTGAAACTTCAATGTATCATACATTAGACATCACTCAATATGTCCTAAAAAATTCTTGGAAAAAATTTCATATCTAAAGGAATGCTAAGCATTTTTAACAAGCCTTCTAAACGACTTTGTACTACCATAGCATAGATAAAAACTATCATCTATTTCATAAGGGATATTTGCATGAAACTTTAGATATAAGACCTTCATCTCCATCAACTTAAATTCTAAACCACAAGACTAAATCTTGCTTCACTAAAATATGTGGACCAAAATACTATCTTTGGCTTATAGTATATACTATGAATCCCTTACACAAACTTTTTGTAACTTTTCACTGAGTTTGGTACACCAAACTAGAAAAATATCATTGTAGGAAACTTGAAAAAACATCAAGACATATTTACCCACCTCCACATCATACTATGACATCAAGATGACTCTTATTCTTCCACACTGTTGCAATGTTGACTTTTACCTTTAGATATATTTGCACACTAGAAATCTCCAAAGCATATACAATATTAAGAAAACTTTTGAAATCAATGGAAATCAAGTTTATCAAGCTACAATAGAGGGACCTTATGTGAACCTATACCTTTACAAAAAAAAAATTGTAGGTTCCACGATTTTTTAGAAACAACTTGTCAAAGTTTCCCACTTTATGGCACTTAGGGCTCTTAAGAGAAAGCACCAACACAATATAGTCTAGAATGATTGGGCATGATGGCGTACAAAATGGGACATTTCCTAGCATAAACCCATCCACCTAGAAATTTTGGAATTGTCAATTTTTCCCCATGACAAATTGAACAAAAATTATGCTACCTTGCAACTTTCTCTTTAATAGATTTTATACTTTTTACAACATTCAAAAACTTGTCACCATAGCCAAATAGATTCAATTAATTAAAAACTACGAGTGATTATTTTAGAGGGGCCATACATGAATATATACCTTTAGATAAAACATTTTAAGGTGTCATAGTTTCTGAGAAACAACTCATCAAATTTTAGCACTTTTTTGCACTTAGGGCTCTTAGAAGAAAACATTGGCACAATATAGTTTAGAAAAATCAAGCATTTTAGGGTGTGAAATGAGACTTTTCCTAATATAATCCTACCCAACTAGATGTGTTAGAACTATTAATTTGGTCCCATGACAAACAAAATGAAAAGTATGGCTCTTGAAATTTTTTTACTAAGAACATTTGATGCTTTTTGTTCAACATTTGAAAAATTATCACCATTATTGAAAGTGTATTGAATATTTCAAAAACTAAGATAGGTTATTGTGGAGTGACTCTACATGACCTTATATATTTAGACAAAGAATTTGTAGGTGCCATTAGTTTTGAGAAATAGTATGCCAAAGTTTCCCTTTTCGACACTTAGGAATCTTAAAGAAATTGTTGACACGATGTAGCTCGCAAAGTTTAGGAAATATGTGATGTGAAAAAGGAACTTATCTACCATAAACCTACCCTTACAAATGTTTTGGTATTATCAGTTTTTTTCTTGTGACACACTGAATGAAAATTATGACTCTCCACATGTTTTTCTTGATTCAAGCAACTGAGGACATGGTCTAAATATTCACATAAGAGTATTCAAGGATAGTAATGAGGAGCTAGGTAAAATATGGTGTAGTATCTTGTGCAAGTCAACATGCTTAGGTACACCGAGTTTTCATTGATTGTAACATCAACTAATTTTTTGACTTAATATTTTTCACTTATTCTTTGTAGGGTAAGTGTGGATATGAGTCAAAAGAATGAATAATGTCATGTGATAGTGTTTCAAAAATTTGAGAGAATGCATATCATGATCAATATGATTTTACAATGGTGGTATCTTCAAAGAATTTGTTTAAATTTTCATGGTATTTGAGTAAGAATAACATAGGGAAGATATAAAATTCATAATGTATTGTGCGAGTTGTAGAAGTTTTGAGAATATTACAAGATAGTCCAAATGAAGTTATGACTACCCTAATAAATTAAGGTAGTCTTAATAAAGTTATAACTATCCTAAAAAATTTATGACATTCTTAATGAATTGATGAAACCCCTAATGAAGTTATGACTATCCTAATAAACCTTGAAGACCATTCTAATGAAGTTAGGACAACCCTAATGAACCTATAACTGTTACAATGTCAAGTTATGATTACCATAATGAATTTATGATAGTCCTAATGAATTTATGACTATTCAAGTGAACCAATGACTATCCTAATGAACCTAGACTATTGTAATGAAGTTGTGATTGTTCTAGTGAGCCTATGACTGTCTTGATGATCTTGGACTATCCTAATGGCCTTATAAATTTTCAAAATGAGTCAATTATCATTTGTAATAATTTAAAAATTATCCGCAAGCCTTGTATGCACGTAAACCATTTTCTTTGGACATAAATAAAATAAAAATAATATTTCCTATTGTACACATCTAAAACTGGTCATGGTTAATCAAACCTATTAATTAATTAAATATGAATTATTTAATTAATATTCTTAAGTCATCTACATATAAATAAATTTAATTATTTATTTATATTGTTCATTTTCTCAATTCTTCTAGTTTAATTAAATAAATATGTTTATTTAATTATTTTCCTCCTAATTAAATAAACAAATTTTGCAATTTATTTATATTAATTATCACAAGTTTAAATTTTAAATTTAAATAATATTCTTCATCTCGCATTTAATTAAATATTTCTAATATTTAATTAAAGCGCTCTCTTCTCTTCCACTTAATTAAATATTTCCAATATTTAATTAAAAGCTTTCTTTCTTCCATAACTAAATATTTCCAATATTTAATTAAACGCTTTCTTTCTAATTCTTTATTCTCCTCCACTTAATTAAATATTTCCAAGATTTAATTAAAAGCTTTCTTGCCTCAATAATTAAATATTCTATAATATTTAATTAGAAACTTTCTTCTCTCCATATTTAATTAAAGCGCTTTTATCATCTCTCACACATAAATTAAATATTCATTCATTTAATTTAGGGAAACATCTTCCATCTTTTTCTCAACTTCTTGATCTCTCGCCATTCATTTTAAAGGTTTGAATCTCAACCATTGACCCTCACCAACTGGATTTCTTACCTTCAAAAATCTATAAATACAACCCTCTTGTGAGTTGAAAAGGGACACACCTCGAATTTGAGATTTCATACGCAGTTACTATAGTTGCATTTCAATATTATCAACATTCTAGCATCATAGCATTTCAATTTCATAGCTTAAATTATTTAATCATGCACATGCATTTTCAATTAATCTCATTCTCTTAAGTTGCCATTTCAACAAGCTATTGCTTACACAACTAAGAGCCAACATCTTTAATCAAATCCTTGGAGATAGAGGACAATGGGATGAATTTGAAGAAGCTACTATCATTAGAGTTTGCATTTATGCTTTCTAGTTAGATTTATTTAATAAGATGTCTTATCGGTGTGTTAGTTTACTGTTTGATTAATCCACATTTTCTAACAACACATTTCTGGCGCCCATCGTGGGGCATCCCCCCATTTTAATCTTTTTATTCACAGGAGTTTTCTAGAGAGGTGATGAACTAGAGTTGCGCTTCGACACATATGAGCTTTCTTCTGGCGCATAGAAGGACTATTTCAACGCATCTACAAACTATTTTGGCGCATTCAGAGACTATTTCGGCGCATTGAGGGACTGTTTCAATGCATTTGGGGACTATTTTGGTGCATCCCGGATTGATCTTTTAGCACATCTAGTAATTGTTTTGGTGCATTGGGGATATTTTTTTTTAGCACATGCAGGGGGTTTGGAAACATAAATTTTGATTCCGATGCCATCCGCGGATAAGATTTTTTATTTAAGTTTTTAAGGAAAATGAACCAATCCTAGGGTAGAAATTGAAAATCTAGAATCTATCAATCCTAGGGCAGTCACCACATGCTATTTTGTAGTTAAAATGAACCCCATTCCTTTTGTGAAGCAATATCTTCACTTAGTTTAGATCATTGTCATTTAGTGCTATAAAAAGAACATTGTTTGCTTTGTCTGTGGCAATAGGTCTATGCTCTCCCCTTAACTGGGTGACTAATATACCAGACTGTCTTTTTATTTTCATGCAATTTTTATGATTTATTACATCCTTTAGAGGGCCTACTCTTGTGGGAAAAATCACTTACCCAAGAGGAACGACCTAAGTGGGAAGAACCAAAGCCAGGTTTTCCAACCCACTATAATCAAAAGTGAATCTAGGGAAAGTCCGCAATTCGACGGCAGTGTGCAAGATAACCATCCCCAAATCCTTTGTTCTAAAGGTTGGGAGGTCTCTTGAGGGAGTTTATCTATTGTTGCACCGAACGGAAACCTTCACTACAAACCATAGTGTAGAAGGCCAACCGTGTCAGTATCCAAACATCATCTTAATCATAGTGCAAGGGGAGGGAAGAATCTGCCCCTAAGACACTCACCATATAGTCGCCACAAATTTTTTGCTCAGGGGATTCAATATCCACTTCCGTCACCTTGAGTATGCACTTGGAAAAGACAAAAAAATGGGTGCCCTCTAGGGGGTGACATGGCTATGTGAGTTGACATGATTTTATGTTGTGGGTTGTGATTATGATGATGACCTATTTGACAACTAAGAGTGAGTCTACTTGGAATGCTTATCTTGTTTAAAACCTGTGACAACCTCAAGAGCATACACTATTTGTTTAGATTTTAGGATTAACAAAACAACTATCTACTTCTCTATGCTATGTTGTTCAGATTTAAATCAAATTAAGATCATCCAAAAATATCAAACTGTTCAAACATGTTTGTCTTAGAAGTCTAAATGGATAATTTAATGCTTCCCTAGTCTGTTTTGGCACATTGTTGCTCTATTTCGGTGCATTGTTGCTCTGTTTCGGTGCATTTGTGCTCCATTTCGGTGCATCTGTGCTCTGTTTCAACGCATCTATGCTCTATTTCGGCACATCTGTGCTCTGTTTCGGTGCATCCATTCTCTGTTTCGATGCATCTGTGTTCTATTTTGGCACATAGTGAGTTCGTTTCGGTGCAATTGTGCTCTATTTTGGTGCAAGTGTTTTCCAAACCTAGGTAACTTTCTAACATTCAGAAATCGGTCTTCCCAATCTAGTCCTTTCCATGCTCAGAGTTTGGAGGTTTGCAACATTTTCCAAGAAGTCTCTAGAAAGGAAGATTAGAAAGCCAAAGAAATCTCTCAGTCATAAGAAGTTATTGAAAAAGAGGAAATTTCTATACCAAATTCGAAAGGTCTTACTTGAACATAAGACCTTTATTCACCAATATCATGACTATATTAGAGGTCTCATTGATGATTATGATGTAGAACCTTTATACTCAGGAGCCTTCTTTCAAAGAAGAGCCCTTTCTCAAAGGCACAACCATAGTCAGCATATTCATTCTTCTTATATTCCCCAACTTGCAATTACATGCGCTACTCATCCTAGTCAAATTCTTCAATAGAGAACTCAAGCACATTAGGTATTTGTCAAACTCATCTTTTTACAAAGCTATGATCAAACCTCACAAAGTTAAAAATCATCTATCTTTTTGATCTTTGGTTTAATTCTCACAAATAGGATTTTCATCCTTTCAATTAGGGAATCACAAGCTAAAGATTAAAAATCTATTGTCATAGAATCTTCATTCTCTCCTAACTTTCATACCCATCAAACATTGCACTATTTCATCACTTTGATCAAGGTTATTAGAAGTTGAGTAAAGCTTATGCTTGTTGTCCTGAGATCTCAAAAGGACAAAGAAAAAGATGAAAGTACAATAAGCAAAATGGGTGATAATAGTGAAAGGGAAGAGATCCCCTATCATAATTCAAATACTGAAGAGATAACAGAAGAAAATCTCCAAGAAGTAGAACAAGATCCCCAATTCCATACTCTTATGGAAAGGATTTTAGAGTGAAACAAGGAAAGATATTTCCTTTCATTAGCTAATCAAAGAGCTAAGTTACTTGTTGATTTTGACATAGAAGGGATTAAAGAAAATCTTGAAACTCCTCCTAATGATTTTAGTGCCCTCACTCAACAAATCAAATAATTACAAGGGCAAATAAAAGAAATGCAAGGGAGTACCACAAAGAAGTATGTTTTGGATGGCATATGTCCTTATCCTTTTTATAGCAGTCTTTGAATGATTCCTTTTCCAAAACATTATGAAATCACTAAATTTGATAGGTATAATGGGAAAGTTGACCCCATTGAACATGTGTGGGATTTCTGAAATAGGAGTTTAGAATTTGCTCATAATGATACCTACTTAATGCGATTATTTCCATGAAGTCTAGGTGGACAATCCATGGAGTGGCTTTCAAAGATCACTCCCCCCATCAAAACATTTGAGGAGTTAATAAAAAAAACTATATCACAATACTCCTACAACATAGAACACCAGATAACCATGCTTGATCTTTGTAAGGTGAAACAAAAATTAGGGGAATCTTTCACTACATTTTTGCAAAGGTGGAGAAGGGTGTTTGCTAGATACTCTCACCCTATTCCTGAAATAGAAAAGATGGAGATCTTTATCGATAGTCTGAATCATGAAATGAGTTACAGACTAAATCTTCACTGTCCTCAATCATTTGAGAAATTGATTGAAAATGCGATTACTATTGAAGGTGCTTTGATCAAGAATGGAGTTCTGAAAATTGATAAAGAAAGTTCAAATTTGTACAACAACACCCATAATAACAACAATGACAAGTCACGATTTTGGACTCGAAATAAAAATTTTGTGAATGATGGGGTAGTAGATGCTAACAATGTGAATTCGAAGCCTACCGTCCTTAATGTGTCAGGTGTTCAACATAGCAATAATGCTGGAAATTATAGCACCCAAGCAAATGTTTCCAATCAAGGGAACACAACTAATAATCATGGAAATAATTTTAGCAATAATCAAAATTCAAATATGCCCAGATCTCCATATTTTTTGAATCAACAGAGTGTCACTCCCTTGGGCCAATCTTTGGAATCCATTCTCAAAGAGTTATTGAATCAAAATGCTATTACATTACCACCAAAAAGAGACTATGAGCCTCGAGTTAAACCACCATCATGGAATGACTCACACTTTTGTGATTATCATAGGTGTAAATGTCACAAGACAAACAATTGCCAAGGGTTGAAGAATATTGTTGAGGATTGGATTGATAACCATACCATCATGGTTGAGGCACATAATGTCAATAATGACCATCAAGCATTCAAGGATCCTCTCCCCAATTATCAAAAGGGGGAATCTTTTGGTGACAAAGGCAAGAATGTTAATTATGTCCATGATGTCATTATCAATCATACTTATACTGACAATCCACAAATCAACACTATTTGAGTCAAAGGGAAGAAAGAATATTGAGAAGTCAATACTACCACCAGGGGACAAGCCAAAATCATTTTCAAAGGAAGCTCATCTAAAGCGGCAATTCCCCCTCCAAGTCAATACAATTTGGTTGATCAACTACAAAAAACATCAGCTCAAATTTTATCTTGGAGCTTTTAAAGTTATCACCTGCACATAAGGACATCCTAGAAAAGGCCCTTGTTGATACAATTGTATCCCCTGATCTAGATATCAATAAATTTCAAGCCATGGTGAGACACTTGTCCACAACCGCATGCTTATCCTTTTCTGAAAAGGATGACTCATCCATAACCCATCCGCATAATTCATCACTATACTTAGAGGTCATGGTTCACAAAGCCCACATTAGATGTGTCCTCATAGATGGTGGAGTGGGATTAAACATTTGTACTTTAAAATTGATCCTCACTTTGGGATATTCAGCAAAATCTATAGATTCACAAAGGAAGATTACAATCAAGGCATATGATGATAGAAAAGGACTTCCAAAGGCCTCATAATGCTACCAATCAGAGTGGGACCTATTGTGAAGAATACCTTTTGTCAGGTTCTAGATCGAGATCTAACTTATAAAATACTCTTGCGTCATCAATGGATTCATGACATGCAAGCTATTATAACTACTTATCATCAATGTTTGATGTTTTCATATGATGGGCAAGAAGTAACAATATATGTTGATCACATTAGCAGTCAAACTTGCTCTAAACTAAGAGCAACTCAGGACACACTCATCCCACACAATACAGACGCCTTGGCCATCTCTACCTCCAAGTATAATGAAAAAGCAAGTGAAATGATAAATAATTTTGGCACCAAGCTAAAATTGAAAGATAATGGAGTGAAAGAATATTCTTTGTCTCTCTCTAATTTACCCATATCTCCAAGATCCCATGGTCAACCATCGGCATCCATACAACAAGCTACAACAACTCTAGCCTCAGCTTCAGTTCCCATCACCAAGTTTAATGGATTATTTATCAAAGAAAATGAAACAGAAGATAGAGCTATCCTTGATTTGCTCTATAAAGATGAAGAAGAATCGATACAACATGTCAAGTTGCCCATAGAACAATATGGAAATGGTTATGCTATCATGCAACAAATGGGTTATGAAGGAAATGGCCCTATAGGTAAAAGGAAATAGGGTATTGTTGAACCTTTCCAACTAAAAACAATGCACCCAAATGATAAGACTAGGTTAGGATATGGTGAAGACACAAAGGAAGAAGTGATACAAAGAAGGTCTAAAGAGGAGTTAACTAAAACAATCTTGAGAATTCACACAAACAATTCTGACACTGACTCCAATGAATATGAATGGCACAACTTCTTTGATGATACTTTTATCTCAGAGAAAAGGGTGGATGTCATACACAAGTACACACTGACATTATTACAAGGGGAAAGCTCAAGGCCTCCACTTGATTACGTCCTACAAAGCGATCATGATTCAAGTGAAACTGATTCGATTCAAAGCGAGAGAGATCATTCACATCAGGATACCATCCTAGACCTCCCTTATGATGACATTAACAATAGCATCATGACCCTAATGGCCAACAACCTTACTCATCCTAACGATCCATTTCCTTTGGTCTATCTCGAACTAATAGATTGGGAACAAATCGAACCCATTGATGTCCAACTTTTCCTAATGACGAAACCATTATAAAAATAACATTGGGAACAAATCGCACCCATTAATGGGAATCACAAGATCAGATTTTTTGATGGGAAAGTGCCATGTTTCTCAGCTATGAAATAAATAACATAAAAGAAAGATCTAATGGTGAAAACCTAACAAAGGCAGTATTACATCAAGAAAAGAGAAAAATAAAAAGCGTATCCAATGGTGAAAACCTTTCAAAGGTGCCAGAGGATGGGAAACTTGACACTCTTCTAGAGCATTATTAGGAAAGGTCTTGTATTTTAATCGAACCAATAGAGGCATTCAATATAGGTACTACAGAAAAGCCCAAAGTTTTGCAATTGGTTGCATCTCTAACAGAAGAGGAAATACCTAGATTCATAGACTTTCTCAAGAACAATCAAATCAGTTTTGCGTGGTCCTACATAGATATGCCTGGATTAGACCCAGATCTCATCATGCGTCATCTGTCTATTGCATCGGGGGAAAATATGTGAAGCAGTAACTCAAAAAGATGCATCCACATGTTGCATTACTAGTTAAAGAGGAATTAAAAAGCTTTTAGATGTCGGATTCATTCGGTCTATGGACTATGCAGAATGGATCTCTAATATCGTACCTATTTCAAAGCCAGATGGAAGGTTCAAAATTTGCATAGATTTTAGGGATTTGAACAAAGCATGTCCTAAAGATGATTTTTCTCTACCCAACATAGATATGATTGTTAATTTCACGGTTGGGCATGCAATGTACTCATTAATGGATGGATTTTCAGGATACAACCAGATAAAGATTGCACCAGAGGATCAGGATAAAACAACGTTCAGATGTACTTGGGGTACTTATTGCTGGAACATTATGCCATTTAGGCTGAAGAATGTAGGAGCTACATACCAACAAGCAATGACAACGATTTTTCATGATATGATGCATACATTCATGGAAGATTACATTGATGATCTCCTCTCCAAATCTAACACTAGGGAAGTACACATAGATATCTTGTCTAAAATTTTCAAAAGAATGGAACAATTCAAAGTGAGACTTAATCCAAAGAAATGTACCTTTGGAGTGAAATCTGGAAAGCTACTAGGTTACATTGTATTAGAAAAGGGAATTGAAGTGGATCTAGCTAAAGCACAACCAATTCTTGATATGCCACCACCAAGGAATATTAGTCAACTATGCTCTTTGCAGGGATGGTTACAATCCATTCGAAGATTCATTACTCAACTGGCAGATACAAGTTTACCATTTACACAGCTTTTACACAAGAATATTCCATTTAAGGGGGAAGAAAAATGTAAAGCCACATTTGACCAGATAAAGAAGTATCTCATGAATCCACCAGTATTGATTCCACCAGTGCAAGGTGCCCCTCTCATATTATATATTTCTGCCATGGAAGTATCTTTAGGAGCATTATTGGCACAAGAAGACAATTCAGGAAAAGAGCAAGCAATTTATTACATCAGTCGAACCTTGACAAGTCATGAGCTAAATTATACCTTCATTAAAAAATACTTCTTAGCAGTGGTGTTCACTTCTCAAAAGTTATGACACTACATGCTAACTCATATAGTAAAGCTTGTGGCTAAGATTGACCCACTCAAATATCTTATAAGTAAGGAAACCTTAACTGGTAGGTTAGCTAAATGGGTTATGATCCTAAGCAAATTCAATATTAATTATGTGGATCAGAAAGCTATCAAGGGATAGGTAATTGTAGATCAGTTAGCAGAAGCACCAATACTAGCAGAACACCCAATACACATTGATTTTTCTGATGTTGATGTATTCACAACAGTTATCCAACAATCATGGGCACTCTACTTTGATGGTTCTTACACTCAACATGGTTCAGGAGCAGGGATACTTTTTGTTACACCTCAAGGACTTACAATTCCAAAATCTTATTGGCTAATGTTTCCTTGCACAAACAACATAGCTGAGTATGAGGCATTAGTAATTGGCATAAAAATTGCAGAAGACTGGAAAATCACAGAACTTTAGGTTTTTGGTGATTCACAACTTTTTATAAATCAAATCAATGATGAATATCACACTAAAGATGACAAGTTTCTACCTTACAAAATAAAGGTAGATGACTTCAAGAAATATTTTTTTAACATCAAGTTTATACAGATTCCACGTAGTGATAATAAAGCAGCAGATGCTATGGCTACAATCGCCTCTCTACTCTAGTTAATAAAGAATCAAATAGGGTACGATTTCCTGGTGGAACAATTTTTTTCTCTCGCCCTTGACAATCCCGAAACTCAAATCATTTGCCATTTAACTAGTTTTGATTCTCCCTTATATGGCCAAATTTACACTTACCTAAAGGATACTATTTTACCCTTAGACTTGTCTAGGAATCGAAAAATAAATTTCATCTGTCAATCATCCCGTTACACCTTAATTGCTGATGTCTTATATTGATGTGGTCTGGATGGTACCCTCCTTAGATGTCTCGAACGCGATGAATCCGAAAAGGCCTTACAGGAATTACATGGTGGAATTTGTGGGACACACTCAAGTGGATTAACCTTAGCAAAGAAACTTGTGAGATTAGGTTACTACTGGCCGACCATGGAGAAAGAATCATTCATCTTTGTGAAGAAATGTGTGAAATGTTAGATTCATGGGAATCTCATTCATGCTCCTGCTCAGGAATTACAGCCTTCCACCACAACATGGCCTTTTGCTCAGTGGGGATTGGACTTGGTTGGTAAGATACACCCATCATCTTCAAATGGACATAAATTTATCATTACAGCTATTGAGTATTTCACTAAATGGATTGAATTTGTTCCCCTAACAACTGTTACTAGAAAACAAATCTCTTCATTCATTTTGAACTATATCATCTGCCGATATGGTATTCCCAATTCCATTATCACAGACAATGGACAACTCTTTAAAAATCAAGATGTTGATGAGCTATGCGAAAGATTCTGCATCCAACACAGGTTCTCTACACCTTACTATCCACAAGGGAATGGTCAAGCTAAGGCTTCAAAAAAAACAATTTTGAAGATTTTGAAGAGAACGGTGAATGAAGTATTATGTGATTGGCATGTCCAATTAAATCCAGCATTATGGGCATACATAACAAGCATTCGCACACCAACAGGTGTTACTCCCCATGCTTTGGTCTATGGAGTAGAAGCTATTCTACCATTAGAAGTTGAGATTCCCTCACTTTGAGTATCACTCAAGGCATTAATCAATGATGAAGACTATAGAGTATCAAGGTTGCAAGAGCTAGAAATGCTTGATGAATGACATCAAATTGTAGTTAATCATGTGAAGGGATATCAACAAGTTATGTCCCATAGCTACAATCACAAAGTCAAACCACAAACTTTTCAAGTGGGTGACTTGGTTCTCAAAGAAAACCCTCGTAATCATTAGGATCAGGAAAAGAAAAGCAGGTTTGAACCTAATTGGTTGGGCCCTTTTGTTATCATTGCAACATACGGATTGGGGGCATATTAGTTGTCGACTACAGAAGGGGACCTGTTTGAAGATCAAACCAACAACATTCATTTGAAGAAGTTTTATGCTTGAGAAAATATTTTAAAAAAAACAATAGAAAAAGTCCTGAGAAAATATCAAAAACAATATAGAAAGTCCTAAGAAAATACAAAAAGAGCAAAAAGAGCAAAAAGACAGAAAAAGAAAGAAAAAAATCATTGCCTTGATGGAAACCTGGCGAACAGGCATCTTGGTAATAGCACAAAATTTATAAAATCAAGAAAAAGTGCAATCAAAACAAATGGCAAAAACCTGCAAATAGGCAGTGTTTATGATTTTCTTTGGCTCTCTCATCTATTGGGATTAATCTGGTGTATCCATATTTTCATTGACATCATACGCATGTCTCACCATTACCATTTACATCACATCATCTCCTTGGAACGACAAGGACCTCATCATGGCTTGATGAATTAGGATTATCCTTAGCAGTAGTGGTGTCTAGCAAGAGTCGAAGTACAAGATCACTAGGGGCAGTTCGCTTCTTGGAGCTTTTTTGAGCAAATGGCAACATGTGTCTAGAATCAAAGTATTAGGAAACAACAAACTTGTCCAATTACAATGAGGCTGCATGACTTTTTTGACAAATGAAAAAATTGGATTATCTTAATCTGAATAAAATGAATGATAAACTTAAAGCAATAAGTTGCAATTGTTGTTTTGATATTTGATGACATCATGTCTTTGGAGTGGTTCAATGATGTACTAAACTAGAATCACAAGGAAGAAGTATGATTTTTCTATGCTTGTTGTCTATAAGCTAACCATTAGTATTGTGCAAATTTTTCATGGGACATGATCTACAATGTATCATTGATGAAATTTAAGAATTTGCATAGGAAAATGGTTAAATTTTGTCTATTTCTGCAAGCAATACTCTGGCCATCTTGGTTCAATTATACCTCAATGCTTGTATTAATTTGCTATATCAAAAATCATGAAAGCAGTACTCAGGTCATCATTGGTGCTAACATACCCTTTGATGCTTGTACTAACTTTCAACGTACCAAAAGGCTCAATGATGAAAACCAAGCACAACATGAAATGGCAACAAGGAGAATGGTTCATTATTGCATTCTAGGACTGCATGATTCATCTAGATTTGCATTTTGAGGATTGTTTACATAGATTTTTGAGGGTTGACCAAAATTCTTATAGATCTTTTCAAAACAACGATTGAGTACAACTGGACATTTTTTACATCGCATTTCTTTATCATTCACATCATTTCACCATCATTTATTTTATCATTATCTTGGCATTTACATTTTTCATCATCATTTCATTATTAATTCATCATATTCATATCATATGGAAACCACCGATCATACCTGCTAAAACCGATAGAAGTGGGGCATATCTCTCCACCATCTCCTTCCAAGGAAGCTCATATTCAGACACATGCAGATCCTGGAAGACTCGCCTAAGTGCATCGATCCCCCCGATCTTCTTGTGATCATAGATCACAAGCTCCCCAACTATCGGAATGCCCAGAATCATGTACACATCCTCAGGTGTCACCATAATCTCTCCTATCAAAAAATAAAAAGTGTTATGCTCCCTGTGCCATCTCTCAGCCAACGACGTCAACAGTGCCCTATTGACTTGATACTGCAGGATCCTCAATAAGGAACTCAAACTACACTAGTGTATAACCTCTAGATCATCATGTGACAGTCGCGTAATCATCTCCCATGTCTGAGGAAATCTCTCTCTAATCTGGAGGAGGTTAAAATCCTCCTTTACAACATCATCAAGCAATCATACAAATCAATCAGCAAGTAACCTCTAATCAAATCAATACATCAAGCAAGTTCAATCAAATCAACACTGATTTGTTTTCATATCGCATGCAAAGAAAATCTATCAATCAAATCAATACTATTTTTGTTTTTCATATCGCATGGAAGAAAATCTATCATCACCTGGGAACAAATTTAATAGTCAACATGACTCAATATCTATATATTGGACTTTCAAACGGGAAAGCAAATCTATCATTTCTACTATTTGTTTTTCATATCGCATGGGAACAAATTTAACAGTCCACAAGACTCAATATCTATCTATTTGACTTTCAAACGGGAAAGCACATCTATCATTACTATTTGTTTTTCATATCGCATGGAAACAAATTTATCATACTTACTTGTTCTTCAAGCACGCAGACAAGTTTCTCAATTCAAGCTAATCTATTCTCGATGTTATTAAAAAGCATAAAATCAGTTGGCTAATATAGCAACACTCATCAAGCACTTATGAATATTTCTTCAAATTTTCAAATTCGGGAAAAATCCTTAGATGTGCCAAAACAGGCCATCAATGCGCTACACCGTGTATGCGCAACTTTACACCATGGATGCGCTACAAGAGACCTTCTATGCGCTATTCTATCTACCAGATGCACTACAATAGTCACCCCATGCACCAATTTTCCTATGCGCTAATCTACAATCCTATGCAGGCAACATTTCTGTATGTGCTACTTCAGGTACCCTATGCACGACCATTTTCAACCTATGGGCTACTTTGGATGCACGACTTTATCTCCCGTATGCGTGATACTATGGCTCATATGTGCCAAACCAGGACGTGAAAAATCTAAAAATTGTAAAAAACGCGAAAAATCATCAAAACAAAATTATGAGGAAGGTCAGGTTGACTTATCGGAGGTCTGTACACAACTGGTCTCTGATACCGGTAGGCTCGCTTGAATCTGTGGTGCTCATAATGGATCGGCATCACAAATATCTCTCTCGGAGCTCTGAAAATTCCTAAAGGTTACTGTTCAAATGACAATGTCTTTTCTCTTTTTTCACCTTTTAAGGGGGTAAAAGTGGGAAAATATTCAAATTTTGAGCAAAACAGAGTGCTATTTTGAGAGCTAAATCACAAATTTTCCTCTGAAAATCTTTTTGATTCTTTTATCTTGCGATTTATCTCTCGAGGGGGCATATAACATGAGTAAATTCAAAAATTTTGGGGCAAAATTCTTTGAAGCAATGCGTAAATCAAATCACTTCAAAGAGGGGCAAAATGTACACATCTAAAAATGGTCATGGTTAATCAAACCTATTAATTAATTAAATATGAATTATTTAATTAATATTCTTAAGTCATCTACATATAAATAAATTTATTTATTTATTTATATTGTTCATTTTCTCAATTCTTCTAGTTTAATTAAATAAATAAGTTTATTTAATTGTTTTCCTCTTAATTAAATAAATAGATTTGGCAATTTATTTATATTAATTATCACAAGCTTAAATTTTAAATTTAAATAATATTCTTCATCTCGCAGAAAGCGTTTTCTTCTCTTCCACTTAATTAAATATTTCCAATATTGAATTAAATGCTTTCTTTCTAATTCTTTATTCTCCTCCACTTAATTAAATATTTCCAAGATTTAATTAAAAAACTTTCTTGCCTCAATAATTAAATATTCTATAATATTTAATTAGAAACTTTCTTCTTTCCATATTTAATTAAATATTTTATATATTTAATTAAAGCGCTTTTATCATCTCTCACACATTAATTAAATATTCATTCATTTAATTTATGGAAACATCTTCCATATTTTTCTCAACTTGTTGATCTCTTGCCATTCATTTTATAGGTTTGAATCTCAACCGTTGACCCTCGCCAACTAGATTTCTTGCCTTCAAAAATCTATAAATACAACCCTCTTATGAGTTGAAAAGGGACACACCTCGAATCTTAGATTTCATATGCAGTTACTATAGTTGCATTTCAATATTATCAGCATTCTAGCATCATAGCATTTCAATTTCATAGATTAAATCATTTAATCATGCACATGAATATTCAATTAATCTCATTCTCTTAAGTTGCCATTTCAAAAAGCTGCTACTTACACAACTGAGAGCCAACATCTTTAATCAAATCCTTGGAGATAGAGGACGATGTGATGAATTTGAAGAAGCTACTATCATTAGAGTTTGCATTTATTCTTTCTAGTTAGATTTCTTTAATATAATGTCTTATCAGTGTGTTAGTTTACTGTTTGATTAATCCACATTTTCTAACAACACACCTATCATGATAAAGTTCACCAAACTAAATCTAAATGAAACCCTTGATATTTCAAGTTTATTTTTATCATTCCCTAAGGCCTTAATGAATTTATTCATAGCAAACATAAATGAATGATACAAACTAATTAATTTTTTTATAAATAGGGATCTTGAATCATGAATAATTCAAATAGGGAAAAATGATTAAATAAATATCTTGTCTTATTACCCTAGAAATGGATAATAATGAGTTAAAAAATTAGGAAAACCATGTACCTTTTAAATAACCACCATTAGTTTCATAAATTTTTAGCCTCAATTAACATAATAAGTGTACTTGAGTGATATGATTAGATCAAGCACAACCTATAAAAAATTATTTCAATGAAAGTCAAATAATGAATATCCCTCTTGTGATCAAATTATATACATCGAACAATATTCTTTGAATTTACTATTATAAGGTTAATAGAATATGCACAACTATACTAAAGATCATAAAATAATTGAATAAGAAACACCAAAATTAATCAATTATTATCATACACTACCATAAGGAATTGTTGTGCTAGGAGGTTTAGGTAGTCACAAATTTTATTTTATAGTCATGATGCATATATTGGAAATTTTGGGTAGTCTACAAGATAGTGAACATTACAAGACATAGCTTAGAACTTGGATGAATTCATTAAAGTCATCTAAGATTATAGGAAATAAGATGATAGTAACACACTCTCTGTTGAAATATGACAAACAAAGGGAAGAAAAAACTAAGGTTAAAAGACAAAGATGGTTTCAATGGCATAACCATTACCACTACCAGATGGAGGTACAATAAAATAAACATCACCATACAAGAACAATTGTGGGAGGTTACAAGTGATGAGAAATAATAGAAAATATTATAAGAGGGGATTTTCTATAAATATTCAAAGTTTCAAGAGAAGAAAACCAAAGAGAGCATAGTGATATGAAGGCAATGTCGTAGGTATGATAAGGATAGTTCAAAATAACTACTAAAAAGGTTTAAGAATAACATTTTTTTCAATGTTCAAGGAGGAAGTGAGTGGTTAGTAAGTGATACATCAAAGATAGTGAATGAGGTAGTAAATATGTATTTCAAAATCCTTACAAGAGGATTTTGTTTCTGGTTATCAAATGAAAGGGTATGTATAAAGACCTTTGCAAGTACCATGAAAGGTTCATTGAACTCAAAAGTACCACCTGTAATTAGGGAAAATCATATATAAAACTACAATAACAAGATATCAAAACCCTAACTAGCACAATAGAGTACAAACAAGCATGAAAATCAAAATAACAAGCAAATGCAAACCAATCTCCAAGCTTGAATTGATTTATCTCCATTGCTCTTCTCCACCTGCATGAGAATGCAAGATTTTGAAGGTTTTATTGTTGATATGTTGATTGCTCATTTTTGTAGCATAAAGATAAGATGAAAGATAATAGAAGAAAATAGATAAATAAGAAGAAATTTTGGCAGAGTGATGATGCTAGAAGAAGATTCCCCTCAAATGACCTGTGAAAGACTTGATTTATAGGAGAAGGCTGGTTTGATTCGATGGCCAAGATTAAAAGTCAAATTTATGATATGTGTGGCTAGGATTAAAAGTTTATTTTAGTGCCTATGACACACATTAAGTGGGTTATGACATGAGGCTAAAATTAAGATGTGAGGAAATAAGTGAGATTCTTTTATTTATTTTGGAAGAAAAGATGCTTATGACACACAATGAATGGGGGTAAAAATAGGATGTGATTGGGAATCTCATAATTTAAATAATAAAATTATTTAAATTATTTATGCATGTGAAGAGTTGTAGTCATGTGACACATGTTGCAATGTGACAATAAGTGAGGGATTAATTCAAATATTTAATTTGAATTATTTTGAGACATGTGAAGGGGGAATAATTAAATAAATGAGATTTATTTAATTAATTGGGAAGGTGATTAAGTGGAATAAATAGGATAAGTGGGATAATGAAATGACCTAGGGTAAAATATTACAAGATGTTTTACAAGGTCATGCATCAACTAGGTAATGTTATGACATGGACAATTTTGGGTGTCTATATTTTGCCCCTCTTTGAGATGATGTTCGAGATGTTGAGATTTATGTCGAGTAATATCATTTCAAAGAAGCTAAGGTATGGATAGATGAAAAAAAGATGATGCCCCAGCCACTTGAAGAAGTGAGGAGTATGATGAATGAAGGAAAGGGATGATAGAATAATATGATGATGCAAAATATATGAAGAAATGGGATGATGATATAGGATATGATAATGATGATGATGCCCCCTCGAGAGGATAGGCGGGTTGCATAAACACGGATATTATCTCGAAATGAATGAAATGATAAAGGAGGGATAAGATGAATGATACAAGATAAGAAGTAGATGAAAAAGAAAAATGACACGTTATGCTACAATAAAGTGAGCAATCATATGTTTGATATAGCACTAGACGTTATGCACCAAGGTATAAGGACCAAGGTGATGATGTGTCTCATGCCCCAGAATAATACAACCTTATCTAGATAGAAGATATGAATATTAGCTAGGAGTGATTCAGATTTGATGCAAATTCCAATTGAAATGATAAAAAACACAAGCAAGCAAGCATGCACAAATGATACAAAAACAAACAAGGTATTGCCCCTGTCAAGCTGTAAACCAATGATTAATTGATAGATTGATGATGATGATAGTGTTGTCATTGCGGGGAATGATATATCCCTAGATCAACACGAGGATGATTGATTGATTGATTGATGATGATGATAGTGTTGTCATTGCAGGGAACGATATATCCCTAGATCAACACAAGGATGATTGACTGATTGATTGGGTTTACAACAAGATTAGGATCAAGACCAAAGGATGTGATTGGATAATTTGGCAAGATTGATTAGCTTCATTGGTATGGATTAAGGATTGAATTGCATTTGGATTATTGCTTGGAAGGATTGAAGATTTGGATGATGATTGTTGAATTAAATCAAGGAATAATTTACTTGGAATGATTTTGATTGATTGGATTGATGAAGAAATGATTTGATTTGATGATAATGATTAGATTGATTAGAAGAATGGGTTTGATTAGAAGAAGTGATGTGATTGATTAGAAGAATGAATTTGATTAGAAGAAGTGATGTGATTAGATAATTTGATGAAAAAATTGATTTGAAGAAGTTGAATTGATGCGTTGAAGTGATTTGGTTTGATTTTATTGCTTGGATTCTTGAAATGTTTTGATTTTTTGGATTTTTGAAATGTCTTGATTTATTTTTAGATTTTTTCGAAATGTTTTGATTTTTTTGGATTTTTGGAATATTTGATTTTTTTGGATTTTCGAAATGTTTTGATTTTTTTGGATTTTTGGAATATATATATATATATTTTTTTTATTTTTGGCCTATGTGATTTTTTTGGATTTTTGAAATGTTTTGAGATGTCAATGGATGACAATTTGGGTAGCCTTTGTGCTAGATACCAATGACAAGGGAAAACCGAGTCTAGGTACAAGGATATAGATGTGATTGATGGATGAAAGGGTGGGTGATAGGATAAGGGACAAAAAGGCTCATGATATATGGATGGATAAAAAATGACAGGATGTATGCATGATAAGAGGGCAGGGATGTGATCTCCAAAGACTATGTCGCATAGGAATAACATGCCCCATTCTAGGTACAATACTTAGGATTATTCATGACAAAGCTTATGACACTAGGATAATGATAGGCTTGTTTGGAAGGATGGGGTATATCAAAAGATATCCAAAGCATGTTTCAACATTTTGCCCCATATTTTTATCAAGATCAAAAAGAGGAAGAGAGGATGAATGGACTCAATATGATAAGTATATGGGTATGATAGATAAATATGGTAGGTAGGATGGACATGATATGATAAGAAATGACATGATAGGATAGATAGTGCAGATGAGACAAAGTGCCCCCAAGTGTAAGTGACATAGAAGATAAACCTACACATGACGCCTGTTTGCCAGGTTTTCATCATGGTACTTATCCAGGGCGCCTTTTTACCAGGTTTTCACCATTGGATGAAGGGATTTCTCTTTACTCTTTTTTTTTATTTTTTACTTTTTGGATTTTTGGATAAGAGAAGGGGAATATGGATAGGAGGGACTCAAGTTTCTAGTTCCATGAAAGGTGATAGTCCCATAGAGATGGATGTCATCGCATGGACCATGTCAAATGTCATTATGCTCATAGATGTTGGTAAGGGATGACATGAAAGGGAGATGGAGTAGGTAGATGATGGATTATGATGTGGATTATCTAGGGAAGAGGGATGGGAGGCTTAGCCAAAAGCATGGACCATATGAATGTGATGGGGGAGATATGTAGGATAATGAGTCAAGGGTGAGGATATGGAGGTATGTGGAATTGTTGTGAAATGGAAGGGAACCATGACCAATGGTTGCACACATTGTGATAAATGTTGAAGCTTTTGATGTGGAGGGGGTGTAGGAAGCAATGGAGATGGTTGCTTAGGAGATGGGTGATGAAGTGCTTTAGGTACCCACATAGATTTAGTATTTTTATGACTTTTATTTTTCTTGTGGGATGGAATATGAGACTCTTCAATAGAGTGGGAATGTGAGGTGGAAGTGGATGGTTGGAATTTTTAAGATGTAGATGCATCATTTAACTTGTTTTCCTTTTTCTTAGGTACCCAAACCATTTTGTTTTTAGACTTTTCTTTTGAAAGTATGATCTTATATTGCTTTTTGGATGGATTTTTCTTTGGTTCTTTGTTTTTGTATTCTAGGGCATGGGGACCCTTCATATTTTTTGATTTATAGATAGAGGCATCAAAATGTTTTCTTTTGAATCCCATGGGTATGGTGGAATGAGTGAAAGCTTCATGTTTAGATAATGTGTGCATTGATTGGTCTTGATTAGGATTTTTAGAGGATTTATGGATAGGTGGATAAGGGGATTGGATAATGGGGATATTAGGTGTTGGTAGTAGTGGAAGTAGATTAGATGGATGGATATTTGGAGTTGGAAGCAATGGTGGAAGGTGTACGGTCACATGCTTTTGACATTTGTAGGATGATGGATGAGGGATGACAACATATGTTTTAGGCATATGATAGGATTTATGGTGGAAAGAGGACATAGGATGGGTGGAGGAAGTACCAACATCTTTAGATTGGTGTCCTTGGGGTGTATAACCAAGGCCATAAGAGCGTGGAGGGACCTTGACATGGATTGGCTTCAAAATACCTTGTTCATGAAGGCCTAAACCTTTACCTTGGTAGTTCATGTTTTGAAGCATATAATGGACAATGGGACTAGGTGTGTTTTGGACACTAGACTTGAATTCATTATTAGATGAAGAAGGTGAAGTGGATAAAGGTTTTTGTTGTTCTAAGGAGGAACATTCATGAATAAAGATGGATAGACCAATAGGACATGTTGGTGGATTTGAAATGGGGTTTATAGTGGATGTGGACGGATCATTAGGTTCTTGATTATGTTCATTTATATCCACACTATTGGTTTCATCTTCTATATTTACTTGGGAGGCATGTGTATCATCATGACAAGTGGATAATGCGGGATCATGGATAGGACTAGGTAGGGGGTCTATAGGAGAAATGGAGGTTTCTTTCTCATGGATAGGTGAAATGATAGGCTCTTGACCATGGAATCCATAAATTTGGATGAGGATCATCATGGCCTTCTTGATCATGGGTAGGATCTATATCATAGAGGGAAGCTTCATCATGAATATGACCAAATATGTTATGATTGGGATCATTAGAAGGGCCTAGATCTTGATTAGAATTAGAGGTTAATGTTTCTTTATGCTTAGGATAATAATCTTGATATAGCTCTTGGATTTGACTGGAAATGGAAGTGGAAGGCTCTAGAAAAGGTTTGGTATGTTCTTTATGATCAATGAAATGAGGGCATGATATAATTTGACTTAGACATATAAGGTCAATAGGTTGTGGACCACATGATGGAGTTGGAAGAACAAACATGACATTTAGAGGTTCGTTGGTAAGCTCATTAATGGGTGCTTGACATGGGGATGGTCTATTATGTGCTAGTAGTCTTTGGAGAAAACCATTAAAGGATTCTTTGGTTGATGGATTAGAGCTTGAGAAGTTGGATGCTGGTGTTGGTGTAGAACTAGTGGGTTTTTAGATAGGTATTTTATTATATGGGGATGGAGGACTAGTAAATGGAATGGTGTATGATTCCAAACTTAGGGTGGTATTTCCCTTGTCAATAGTATCATTAAGGTGACCTAAGATTTCAACAAAGTTTTCATCATCACTAAGATCTACAAAGTTCTCATCATCACTAGGAGAAAAGTTTGACCCACCTTGGAGGATATATGGTTTTGGATTATCTTCATGATTAGGTGAAGGGGCTCCTCTAAGTATGACCTTGGGCTTGTGAATAAGATCATTAAGGATTAAGACCATTTTGGAAATTGTTGAGAATGATAAATGTTTGCCTAGGATTAGGGTGATGATGATGATGAAATGATTAGATTGAATGACTTGGATTGATTAGGATGAAATTGATTTGAATGTGATTAGAAAAAAGGATGATTAGGATGATTAGAATGATATGTTTATGTGTTGGTGTTTATAGCTTGATATGGAAATTTTCAAACAAATGATTACACATGTACACACATGAATCACACATGCAAGACACATAATCAAGTTTGAATTTGAAATTATGAATGTGATGATTAAGCACACACTTGAAGAAGACACATCAACAAGTCCTAGAACTAATCAAGTGGGTATGGCCAATTAGGTCTTAAGCTAGGATGCATGTGGCTGACTAGGGATAATTTGAAAGAAAAATCCTGCAACACAGCTAGGAGAAAGGGGTAACCCACCCTTCACCTTTACTTCCCAAAGGTATAAAGTTCTTTGGGGCTTAGCCAAGAGTGATAAGATTTTAACTCTCAAAGAAGCGTGTCTTTCGATTCACACTTTGATTGACGTCGTCCCTAGGGGTGATGAAATCCCCTAGCAGGCCTCCTATGAAAGGTATGACAAAAGCGAACCAAGTGAGGTGTTTTTTATCACACATGCACTTGATTCACACTCACAATTGTTAATTTCCCTTTAGAAAATTGAAATGTGTGTAAAACAGTTCAAGCACTTGTTCTTTTTTAAACCCAACAAAAATATGTGTGATTGAAAGACAATGATTCTTTTTAAGCCCAATTTCAAAGTGTGGTTGCAAACAAGATGTTCATTTTACAACTCCAAATTCAAGTGTTTTGCAAACAAAATTGATTGATTAAATGAGAGATAAGGATGATAGAATGAATGCACCCAAAAACTTTCGCTTTCCAATTTTATGTGTATGACTGATATTGCTACTACTACAGCTCTTTATGATCATCTGCAAAATTAAAAAATGATATTATAATGCAGCCAAAACAAAAAGTTCATCAGGAAATTTCAATTTCAGATACACATTTTTAACATAACTGAATTAGATTTGATTATTTGAAGATATTATTTATCTGAAAAATAAAAACTCAAAGAAGGAACCCCTACTAATTTTATGAGAAATTTTTAGAAATGTAAAGAAGTTAGAAAAATTCCCTGTTTTGCACTCAGAAACGTGGATTTGTGAAAAACATATAGAAAACAAAGATCGAATTATTTCATATTGTATTTGACCTATAAATTAAATCGGTAAAACAGAGACCCCTATTAAAATTACAAGAGCTTTCCGGAAATGTAAACATTTTGGAAAAAATTGTGATTTGAGTTCAAAAAGTAAATTTTATGAAAAAAATAAAATAGTGATAACGCCTACAAAACACATGATAAACTCTCAATTTTTTTACTATAGTCCATTGAGATGATTTGTAAGCTTCTATGAAAATCTTGTAGAAAAATACATAGCCATTTGAAAGATATGATAGAATTTGTAAAACCTCAGGTTTCATCCAAAAACTGGTAAATCTGCAACAAAAAGAAACAATAAAACCTGTAGAAAGCAAGCTAGATCAAATGATTCACATCGGGTTCACCAAATGTAATTAGGGAAAATCAAATATAAAATTAGAATAACAAGATATCAAAACCCTAATTAGCACAATAGAGTACAAACAAGCATGAAAATCAAAATAACAAGCAAATGCAAACCAATCTCCAAGCTTGAATTGATTTATCTCCATTGCTCTTCTCCATTTACATGAGAATGCAAGATTTTGAAGGTTTTATTGTTGATATGTTGATTGCTCATTTTTGCAGCATAACGATAAGATGAAAGATAATAGAAGAAAATAGATAAATAAGAAGAAATTTTGGTAGAGTGATGATGCTAGAAGAAGATTCCCCTCAAATGACCTATGAAAGACTTGATTTATAGGAGAAGGCTGGTTTGATTCAATGGCCAAGATTAAAAGTCAAATTTGCGATATGTGTGGCTAGGATTAAAAGTTTATTTTAGTGCCTATGACACACATTAAGTGGGTTATGACATGAGGCTAAAATTAAGATGTGAGAAAATAAGTGAGATTCTTTTATTTATTTTGGAAGAAAAGATGCTTATGACGCACAATGAATGGGGGTAAAAATAGGATGTGAGTGGGAATCTCATAATTTAAATAGTAAAATTATTTAAATTATTTATGCATGTGAAGAGTTGTAGTCATGTGACACAAGTTGCAATGTGACAATAAGTGAGGGATTAATTCAAATATTTAATTTGAATTATTTTGAGACATGTGAAGGGGGAATAACTAAATAAATGAGATTTATTTAATTAATTGGAAAGGTGATTAAGTGGAATAAATAGGATAAGTGGGATAATGTAATGACCTAGGGTAAAATATTACAAGATGTTTTACAAGGTCATGTATCGACTAGGTAATGTTATGACATGGAAAATTTTGGGTGTCTACACCAACCACATACATGGTAATGTATTTGTTTTGAAAAATAATAATACAAAATTATTCAATATTAATCAACCTTCAATCTCAAATCTGATAATTAACATTACAAAAATAAATCAACAACACACATGAACACCAATATTTTATATGTGGAAACCCAATTAGGTGAAAAACCACAGTGGATGTTAGTACACAAGATTGTACCCTATTAAAAGTATAATGAGAAGTAAAAAGGGAATGAAAATGCATTTAGGCACACTGCCTAGAGCTCACTTCTCTAAGGAAGGCTCACTTCCTTACATACAATTGTCAAATTAAATCCATCTGATAAGATTGAAATGAGAAATTAGCTTCTCCAAAAGCCTAATAATAGTTCTAGTTAGGCACAAAAAATATCTTCCACACTCTGATCTGCTCATGAATTATTTTATCTTTATTCACATATGTACACTACATATACAACCCTAAGCATACATCAAAATAGGGAAAATAATTGCTACTATATATCCAAAAAACAAATTTACATCAACTATTTTGTCAACCACAAATAAAGAATAGATTATAACTGTCGGCCTTAATACATGAATAAATCTTAATGTGCACCAACACAAGTTAGTCACAACATAGTGAAGACCTGAATAAATACCTTTGAGCATGCCAAACAATATATCATTAATCCATAAAGATTCTTTAACACACTCTCAACATCATTTCGGCCAAAAACATGAAAATCTTGAACACACTTGCAAAAATATTCAATCAGGATCACTTCGATCAATATAGAAGTACATAAAGGGTATAGAATAATCTAGACTCATCCATGAATGTCACAGGAACATGTACAACAACTAAAATTTCCATAATTTTATCCTCTTCTTCCAAGAACACCTGCTATAAAGATTGAATAAGTATAGACGCACAAAACTTCATAACTTCCACGAATCTTGATGTGAACCTCTGAAAATTTTAGAAAACATACTAGATATGCTTAGAAAAAAACCCATTAATGTTCACTAGTTGATTAAGAACTTACAAAAATTTCCAGCACTCTGACCTTCTCAACTTCACTGGCTACCTATAATATACTTTTTACAATTTTCTCAATATCCTCGACATATACAGCCTTCAGAATCATCAATGCTAATAGTGAAGACATCAATGAAAACCACAACATCAAAAAAAATCTCCCCGTTTTGCATTGATGGCAACACATGATATGAATAATACCATGAACCCAACTTGCTCTTCTCTAATAATCTCCCCCTTAGATTGTGCATTGTTTTTCACATTGATTCTCTCCCACATTTTTCACATTGCTTCTCTCCCCATTTAACATCAATGGAAAAGGTACAGAATATCTTACCCACATATTTAGCACATCCAACGACTCCCCCTAAGTAGCAACCACCACAACATCAATCTAGAATATGATATGGCTATGAATTCATGGACTGATGCAAAGACCTACATCACTTAGTTCTTATCAGGATGGGAAATCACCCCTAACTTTCCTTTGAGGTACTAAAAATTATCCTTAGGTAATGGCTTATTAAATATGTCTACAATTTTCTCCTTGGTAGGTATATACTTTGGTCTAACTTCTTTGTCACTTACTTTATCTCTCAAGAAGTGATATTTGATGGATATGTGCTTTATCTTTGAATGCAATACTAGATTCTTAGAAATGTTTATGGCACTTGAGTTATCATAGAATATGGCAATGGATTCATCATATTTATTTCTCACATCTCTCAACATCTGCTTCATCCATAGTACTTGGGTGCAACTATTTCTAGCAGCAATATATTTTGCTTTATTAGTATATAATGACAGTGAGTTCTTTTTTCTTAACCAAGATACCAACTTCTTCCCTAGGAAGAATGCACCACCACTAGTACTTTTTATATCATTCACATCTCCTGCCCAATCTACATTAGTGAAAGTGCATAGGATAAGATCATCATCCTTAGGATACCAAAGCCCAATATCAGTTGTCCCTTTCAGGTATCTGCACATTATTTTCACAGCAGTCACATGAGTTTCTTTTCGATCAGCTTGATATCTAGCAACTGTGTGTATGACATTCATTATATCTAGCCTGGTTTGTGTCAAGTAGAGTAATCCACCAATCATTGACCTATATCTTGTCTAATTTTCTTTAGGAGAGTCATTATTTTGTGTAATTTTGCATCTGGTTACCATAGGTGTACTAACTGGCTTTGATTCTTCCATACCAAACTTTTTCAATAAATCTTTCACATACATATATTGAGATATGAAAATTCCATCATCCAACTGAGTCATTTGAAATCCTAAAAATAATTACAATTATCTTATCATTGATATTTAAAACTCATTTCTTATTTCATCGGCAAAATTCAAACATAAGTCATCATCACCTTCAAAGATAATATCATCAACAAAGACTTCAATGATCAATTCTTTGTTCTCATCCAACAAGAAATATAGTTTGTTGTCAACAATAACTTTTTTGAATCCAATATTTAACAAGTATTTGTCCAATCTAGCATACCAAGGTCTAGGGGCTTGCTTAAGTCCATATAGGGCTTTCTTCAGTCGACATACCATATTTTCTTTGTCAGTTAGTTGAAATCCATTTGTTTGCTCAACATAAACTTCCTCTTCTAGCTCACCATTTAGAAATGTTGACTTCACATCCATATGATAAACTTTATAATTCTTGAGAGTAGCATAAGGAAAAAATAATCATTTAGCTTCAATTATAGCAACATGAGCAAAAAAATTCATCAAAATCAATACCTTCCATCTGTGAGTACCCTTTGCAAACAAGCCTTGTCTTATTTCTAACCACTTCATCTTATTCATTCATCTTATTCTGGAACACCTATTTGGTTCCAATTACATTTTTGTTCTGAGGTCTGGGAACAAGATCCCATGTATCATTTTTCTCTATCTACATTAGTTCTTCTTTCATGCCTTCCATCCAATATTCATCTTTACATGTTTCATTGATATTGCTAGGCTCAGTTTTGGAAATCAAACAATACTCTTCTAAAATTATCCTTCTAGTTTGCACTCCTTTTCTCTTAGCTCATATGATCTGACTGTCAGAATGATTTTTCCTTACATACCTATGAGTTTCGGTAATTTCTCTGACTTCCTGTTCTTGTGTTTTGTATTATGAACTTCTGCTAGTTTCTACTTCTTGATTCTTTTGGTTCACTAGAACAATTTGAAGTTGATTTTGCATTTGAAAATTATTTCCATTATTACTACTATCATGTTGATCATCTGAATCATGTCCACTACATCAGTATGGTCTATCAATATTTTCATCGACTTTAACATTTGCACTTTCAACCATTTTCTCCAACCTTGTATTGAAGAACTAGTAGTATTTTCTCTTGGTAGAGTAACCTAAAAATATTCCTTCATCACTTCTAGCATCAAACTTTACTATCTCATCATCTCTCCTGATGTAGCATTTGCTTCCATCTTTTTTGAAATATTTCACAATGAGCTTATAACCAAACCATAGGTCAAAAGGAGTCTTACCATAATTACTGTTGATGCTCACCAAGTTAATGGTATACAAGGCAGTACTTATAGCTTCTCTCTAGTAGAAATGAGGAACATTTGTTTTTAGAATCATGGTTTTAGCAGTGTCCAGAACAATTTTGTTCTTTCTTTGAACAACTCCATTCTATTGAGGGGTCTGGGGGGTAGATAGTTGGCTTGGGATTCCATCCTCTTCACAAAAATAAATGAATTCTTGGGAAGTGAATTCACCACCTCTATCTAACCTTAGGCATCTGATCTTCTAACTTGTCTCATTTTTTTCCATATATTTGAAGCTTTTGAAGTTTTCTAGTGCTTCATGTTTTTCTCTTCAGATGGCAACCCATATCATTCTAGAGTAATCATCATTAAGAAACATAAAGTACCTTTAACTTTGAAGACTTCTGATTCTTGATGGACCACATAAGTCAATATGTATCAAGTCCAATACTCCATTAGAGTTATATTGTTTTCTATAGAAATAATTTCTAGTCTACTTTCCCATCTGACATTCCTTGCACATAGTGTTAGTAGGCTTTACTAGCTTGGGAAGATCTATAACTGCTTGAGTAGAGCTTATTTTGAAAATTTTATCAAAGTTCACATGACACAATATTTTATGCCATAACCAAATTTTATCAATTTGAGCAATTAAAAAACTTCCATTAGCAGTACTCAGGTTAAAAATATTACCTCTTGTCTTTGTATTTGAAGCAATTATATTTCCAAAACTTCTCGTTATTCTGCATTTACCATCATTGAATTGAGGATTGTAACCTTTGTCTACCATCTATCCAACACTCAATAAGTTGTTCTTTAAATATTCTACATAGAGAACATCATCAGTATTATGCTTACCATCAAAAGAAATAGTGTCTTTTCCACGAATCACACTAGAAGTGTTGTCTCCAAATCTTATAACACCACCATCACAGGCTTCCAAGCTTACAAAAATTATTTTATCACCAGTCATATGATGTGAACATTTTCTGTCAATTACCCACTCATCTTTCTCTTCAATCTTTGTTACAAGAGATTTCTCAACATTCACATTACTACTTGATTTAGTGAGCACTTGGCCATTTTCTTTGATAGCAATGAATACCCATTCATCTTCATTTCTAGTTTCTTTATCACATTCATCATCTATAACACCTTCTTTTCCATAATAATATTTCCTTTGAAATATAGTCTTCTCAGGTTTTATACTTAGATACTCTTTCAGGACATCTTGATGCAAAATGACCTATCTTACTGCAAGAAAAAATATTAATAGGTAACTTTCCTTTGTACTTACCATGACCTCTTGTAATGCCCCACCATGCAACCCTAGAGGAAGTTTCAATTCACAATAAAAGCGTACTATTTTTTTTCTTTTTAAAGTGAATTAAACATACATGTTCATCTACAATTGAAAACATCCCCTAAGGCTACATAACTAAGATTACTTAAACCCCACTAACTTACATCATCTAAAATTCATTGCATTTAATTACCCATGTAATAAGAACTAATACAACATACATACACAACATAAGATAAGAAGAGAAACCTCCTTAACATAAATCCATTATTTGAACATATGGTTACATCACTCATTCCCAGAATTAGGCATTAATACAAAAGTGTTACAATTACATAAATCAACCTCATAAACACAAGAGGGGTAAAACTAACTTGTTACATTATGAAATACAACAGTGGTAGAAATCAATACAAGATCCACAAGCTATCCAATTGGATGTCTCACCACCACATATTGAAGATCAAGGGGGACCCAACAGTTTATGGTGCATGTTCCACCCAACCAAGTGGTACCCGAAGGCCCACCCCCATGCTAGGAGATAGTAACCATGAAACGTGGACAAGGATCTACTACCTCAAACCAAAGGCAGACTCAACCAAACACATGCACAATATAAGTCTAACACTAACATGGTCACATTGCTTCCAGACAAAATATTAATCAAGTATGATAAAGATTCCATACACACAACACAAAACCCAATATTATCCTAGACAGAGTGTCATCACATAGTTAGACATGAGATATCCTCTGGACATTCTTCATAGGCTCTGGAGTTCCTGGTGAGCTCTAACGAATCTCGGCCCTCATACTTACTCATGTGGAATAGACCATCTCTCATGAGGAAATAATAGTTGACCTTGCCATTCCAGGCCTTCCCACTCATCCCAAGTCTAAACGAGACCTTGCGTCTGTGAGTGAGGCTAAGATATCTTGATTAATGTGAAGTGCATCCTAATCAACTAAGTACATTACTTTAATTATCACTTGATTAAATCACTTCTGAAGGTTACCCAGTTTACCTCTTTGGGATCTAGCCCCTATCAAAAGCCACTCTTCTAATGGATAACACGCTACAAAAAACTAGACTCCAAGGGTAACTCAAGTGCTTACAGAACTTAACCAATGCAGCCTCTCCTATTCTAGGAGGCAACAATTAAGGAAACTTACTCCAATACTTGGAGGAAACAAAACACATAAAGCACTACCCAAGGGAAAATGAATGATTGACTTAACAAATAATCAACCCATAACCTCTAGAAGACTTTAGAATTTAAAACATAAATCCCCTTTTTTCCCCAAATAACCAACATAAGGAAATTTAATATCAAAATGCACAGGCAAGGAAACATGCTATATTTGGATATCTTAAATCTATTTCCTATTTAATGCATCTTACACAAATTAAAATAATATTCTTTTAATATTTTCTTTAAAACATAATAATCTCTTCCATTAAACTAAATATCTTTTCTCTATCTAACTAGCCATGCACACTATTTGTTTCAGTTAAAATCATTAGCTAAATACATTGCATGCAACCAAAATGCCTAAAACAAAATATCCAATATATGTACTTAAATATATATGCAGCATACCATATATATTTGTATACATATATTTTATATATATATACAACACTATATATATAAAAATAAACCTACATTAAGCATTGATTGTAAAACTACTATTTTTCTAAAAATAAACATACCTTTAAACTGATTAATTCTGAATAAAATTCATACTTGAATATCTATTTTCGACTATATAAATATATATATAATATATTATATATTAATATATAATATTCAACTATATATATTATTTATATTAACCAAATTATAGAAAAAATACCAATTACATAAAGTGCAACTACGAAACTTTAAATGCGAATTAAAATTCGCAACAAGCAAAAAAAGGATAGTGGGCGGATAGTACACTATCACCCCCACTTGTCTTTTCGTTGACTGTACATAAGATATAGTGGCCGCATGGCTTGGGGGAGGCCTTACTCCCCATGGGACAGTGTGTCCCCCAATACGGTGGGCGCACTGCCCCATGGGCAGCGTGTCCTTCCCAATGGGGAAGCGAGTGGTGGGGTAATGGCCACCATGCACTAAAACAATAACAACATTCTTTTTATTATAAAAATCCTTCCACTGTAAAAAGTGCGAAAATTTGCACAGAGAACGACTGGGTAAAATTCGCGTATGGTTATTTAATAAATTAAATCTTCAATCTCATAACATATATATATATTTATATGTTATATGTATATATATATATATATATATATATATATATATATTATAATACATATAATGTATAAATATATATATATTTTTACAGAATCATTTTTACTGGTAAAATTGAGAAAAATAAATAAATAAAAATAACCACCTATAGGAAAATAAATTAAATTTTTCAGAAAACCTTCTTAAATTCATAGAGACTTAACAACTGATTTTTTTTAAATAAACCATTTCATCAAATTCCTAGTAATACAAAAATAGGAAAAATAAATGGGTTCTAGATTTCTCCATTGAAGTTTTCTACAGAGGTTTTATTTTCAAAAAATTAAATCTAATTATTTTCTAAAGGGATAGAATTTCCTACAAAAATCTACTTGTGTTGCACAATCAAAGGTTTAATTTAACAAACAATACGACAATTTCCTCAAATAAAAATTAAATTCTACAGACTATTGTTTTACAATTTCACAAAGGAATTTTCACAGGGAATAACAAAATTTCCAAAATTTGAATAATAAATTTCTAATCTCCATTAATAATTTCTAATTCCAAATGAATTTAACAAACAGATTATTTAAACAATAACTATCTACTTTAAACAAATCACGAACAAAACCACATAATAAAACATGAAGTTTGAAGCTACAGGAAAAGATGATTTTCTTATGCATGCCTCCTCCAAAGATCTCCCACATTCTCTTCAACTGTGCAATGAATCCAATCCAAAAGCTCAACCAATGTAAGCAGAATTTCATCAAATCAATTCTACAATCAAAAATTTCTTCCAACCATTCCTTGTGCAATTTTTCACAAAAATTCCTCTCCAACCTGAAAAAGCTTTTTTTCCTCCTCAAAAACTCTCTCGTGAATGAATTTGCAACCAATTCCTCTCATTAATTAAACTCACACTTGTGGCATAAATCAAAAATATCTTTAACAACCAAATCCACATTTTATGCAAATTACAAATTAAAATATCTAAATATTAATTAACTCCCACATTTTCAAAACTAACTTTGCTCTTAAAATACAATTTCAAATCACTTTCAATTTTCTTTTCTTTTTATATAATATAAACCACATAAAACTTAATTAATTAATTTTAATTATTTAATAGATAAATTCAATTAATTAAATAAATTTAATTTAATTAAATTAAATTTTATTAATAAATTTAAATATAACTTCTAAACATAATTTTAATATTAATTTTAATTAATCATCACTTCTAACCAAAGGAATTATTCTAAAAATTGATTTAATAAACACACACTTTTCAGAATCAAATAACATTAAAATAAGGTAAACTATTACTCAACAAACAAAACTGATAACACACTAAGGCTAGGGCGTAGACTTGACACATGTTACCTAGCTACTATCTCCCATTCAACTGTTGGATCAACATGCTCAAACTTGTGAAACCAGGTGGAGTCGATGTCATGTACCTGCAAACCTGAGAACCAAGTAAACAACATCATATAATATATCCAGCATATAATATACACCGTGAAGAAGAAATCATGGATTCACAGGGCGCTCGCAAACGAGTGATGCGAACTTGTCCCCTTCACCAGTACACTCATCAAGACTAACATTAACATCTTACTCAATAATCTCATAATAAAAACCCATGTTACAACTACCAACATCAGATAAACACATCACACAATAATAGGTCGTCGCTCAATAAGTAGCGATCAAAAAAATAATAATAAGGTGTGTCCAGTATGAAAGTAGCTACAACCAACAAAGCATAAAATAATCTGAACAAGAAGCAAAACAAAGGGGTATTACACTTCTAGCTTATTTTTTCACAGTCAATGCTTCAAGTTCTTCTAGATCTTTTTCTTCATCTTCATTCTATTTTATCTCATCTTCATACTTGAATGTTCTTTTGGAAATTTCTCTTGAATCATAACTCTGATTGCTTCTTCTAGATATAGTAGCCTTGAATGTAGATTTAGTCTTAGGAGTAGATTCACCAAATTCACTTAACTCAAAGGAATCAAGTTTTCCAATCAACATGTCTCTTGTAATATTTGTTACTATCTTGAGTTCAACAATAGCATGTGCTTTTGTCTTTTAGGAGGGGGGCACAGATCTAAGTATATTAGCCACAATTTCTTCTTAATCCAAACTCCCACCAACACATCTAATTTCCATTACTAATTCATTCACTTTTTGTGAGAAGGAAAAGATGTTTTCATCTTCACTCATCTTCATGCTCTCTCATTTGCCTTTTAGATTTTTTAGCTTAGCACTTTTCACTAGTGCATCTCCTTCAAAAAATGTGTAGTCTTCAATCCTAACACATTTTTCATCTTCAAATTTGTCAAAGCACTCAACAATGCTTCTATAACCCTAGTATTAACTTTTGCTTCCTTGATCTTATCTTCAAAGGAGGGACCATTTTGAGGAATAGTATGTGAATTATTTGTAATCTTCCAAAAAGGCTCACCAATATAGTTCAGATGGCATTCCATTCTGACTTTCCATAAGGAGTAGTTTGTACCATCAAATCTATGACTATCCTTATTGTATGAAGTCATCTCAGATCACCTCAAGTTGTTAGTTTTCTTTAGAGGAACCTGCTCTGATACCAATTATTGGAAAAACAAGAACACACAACTTAGAGGGGGGTGAATCAATTGTTAACAAAATCAAACTTATTCAATATTAATCAACCTTCAATCTCAGATCTGATAATTAACATTGCAAACATAAATCAACAACGCAAATGAACACCAAAATTTTATACATCGAAACCCTGTTAAGGGAAAGATCATAGTGGATGTTAGTCCACAATATCATACCCTATTAAAATTATAATGAGAAGTAAAAAGGGAATGCACATGCATTCAGTCACACTACCTAGATCTCACAACTTCGAGGAAGGCTCACTTCCTTACATACAATTGTCAAATTAAATCCATCTGATAAGATTGAATTGAGAAATTAGCTTCTCCAAAATATTGATGACTATTCCAGTTAGGAACAAAAAACATTTTCCACACTCTTCCTTGCTCCTAAATGATTTTATCTTTATTCACACATGTACACTACATATACAACCCTGAGCATACATCAAAATAGGAAAAACAATTTCTCTTATATATCCGTTACATGGATTTACATCAACTATTATGTCGGCCACAAATAAAGAATAGATTACAATTGTCGGCATTAATACATGAATAAATATTAATGCAAACCAACACAAGCCAGTCACAACATAGTGAGGACCTAAATAAACACCTTCAACCATGCCAAACAAAAAATCATTAATCCATAAAGATTCACAACACGCTATCAGCATCATGTTGGCCAAGAACATTAAAATCTTGAACACAACTATAAAAATCTTCAATCATAATCACTCTGACCAATGAATACATACAACAAGGATAGAGGACAATCTAGACTCATCCATGAATGTCACAGAACATAGGCAACAACTGAAATTGCTAGAATTTCATCCTCTTTTCCAAGAACACCTAATACAGTGACTAAATAAGTATAGATAGACAAAACTTCATAACTTCCACAAATGTTGATGTGAACCTCTAAAACTTTCGAAAAACATACTAGATAGGCTTAGAAACAAACCCTTTAATGTGCACTAGTTAATTAACAACTTACAATAATTTTAACCACTCTAACCTTCTCAACTTCACTAGCTACCTAAAATATATTTTTTACAATTTTCTCAATATCCTCGACATATACATCCTTCAAAAAGTTCAATGCTAATAGTTTTCACATCAATGAAAACCAAATATCAGCAATACAACCACAACATCCAATAGTCTTCCCACAAAGGGTGTAAAGGATTTATAAAATGATTTTTCACTAAATTCATTGTGAAAAGAGGCAGTCTAATATATGATAGTCCTAAATGTAGTAAATGATAACTTCCTTAAAGGAGTTGGAAGTCTGGTAGTAAAGATAGGCATGGCTAACATTGCATGAATTTCAGTTTCAAGGATAGACCTAGAGGATGAAACTTATAAGGCATGAACTATAGACCATATTAGAATCGGTTGTGTCCACAAAAGGAAAGGAATTATAGGGAAGGGAAGATAACACATGGAATCTAACTGTAAACTAAGCATATAAGAATTAAAATAGTGTAAATTGATAATATTTTAATTCATTGTGTAATAATTAAGTCTAACATAGTAGAAAATGGAAACCATATATGGGTTGAGCATGAATCTCAAGGTAGAAGGTTTACATTAGAATGGGAAAATATAAATGGTGGTGTGGTTAAAAACACCAATGTAAGTATGTATACTTAAGGCTATAATATAGGTTCATGCTCCATTGCAAGAGGTGAGGCAATAGGTCCCTAGTGGGTAGGTCTAGCAATGTGATGTCAAGATATCGATGAAGAGGGAATGCATGATCTCCCCCAAATGTAAAAAGGATATATGCAATGATATGTAAGAGATGAGTGAGAAGGATAATTTTCCCCCACTCAAATAGGTTTGGCTCTAAAATAATGATAAGAAAATTGATGGGTGTGCACATAGAATTGGGGGAGGAAAGATACCTCTATTGTAAGGATACGGAAATAAAATATAAAAATATAATAATGAAATTCATTTTTTCCCCAATGTAGAGATATAGAAAGTGAAGAATATAATGTAAAGGGATGTTTTTCAATTTTTTTATTGTACTAAATCAAAAATGTGATAAGGAAATGCATGATTAAGAGGTAAATTTTAGAGGCCATGCTCAATGTGTAAGCTCTAAAGGAAATGTATACCACTATATGATCAAGGAGACTAACGGATAAAATATCAACCCATGGGAAATGAAGATAAATGTAAAGAATATGTATAAAGAGAATGTAAAGCATATGTATAAAGATAATGTAAAGAATATGTATAAAGAGAATGTATACAAGCATAAGAGGACATGTTTACAAAAAAAGAAAAAAGTAAAGATGTCTCCTTCATGAATTTATACATTGATGCATATATGAAAATTAAGAGATCTCTTCAAGGTGCATCAACCTTGATAAGTTTGCAAGGTCGCATACATAAATAGAATATACCTTAAAATATGATATTTAATTTGAGAAGCTACCCAATTATATCTAGTTTGTTTCTCTTCTTGCTTCAATCTCCTCAAAGATTAGTTTCTTTCACCAAGTTCCTTCGTTTAGAACATTAAAATATATAAATCTAAGATAATTAATAAAACTATGAAAATAACCTATCTACAATATGAAATACAAATAAATAAAAAATCATAATTAACATTCCAACACTACAAACATGACAATATTAATTTATATAATCAAATTTCATCTAAAAGCTCTAGTATTTCCTCCTTTCTACATTATCAAACAAAAGAAAGTCGTGCAAAGGTGGTCGAATATGTAAAATATGCTAGTGCTTTTGTAAAAATCAAGAATTTTTTTAATTTTTTTTTGTAGATAATGTTGGACATTGTGGTTGTGTTGCTAATATGTGGTTGTCATTGATGTCAACACTACTAGCATTGATGATGTTTAATGTTGTATATGTCAAGGATATTGAGAAAATTGTATTAAACATATATGTGTTGGCAACCAATGAAGCTAAGAAAGTCAGAATGGTGAAATGTTATGTACGTTGATATTCAAGTGTTGCACACTAATGGGTTTATTGCTGAACCTATCTAGTATGATGTCTAGAATTCTTAGTGGTACACATCAAGATTTGTGCAATTAATGTGTTATGGTGTTCCTACAGTCATTTTGGTACTGTAGCAGTTCTTGGAAGAGGAAGATGGAATTCTAGTAATTCTAGTTGTTGTTTATGTTCCTACAATGTTTGTGGATGATTCTAGGTAATGTTCTATCTTTGTTGCATTTCCATGCTATTTGGTGTGATAGTGGTTGAATATTTTTCCAATGTATGTTTGGTTTTTCATGTTCTTGGCCGACATGATGGTGGTAGCATGTTGTGGATCCTTACGGGTTAATTTTTTGTTGTTTGGCATGTTCAAGGATGTTGGTTTGGGTTCTATCTTTGTTGTGATTGAATTGTGTCGGTGCACATAAAGATTTATTCATGTATTGAGGCCAACAGTTATAATTCATCTATTACTTATGATCAACGAAGGTGTTGATGTAAATCTATGTAGTGGATATATAAGAAAGGTTGTTTTGTGGTGTGAAGTGTGTTGTACTCAAGGGAACACTGAGAGGGGTGAATCAGTGTTCAAAAATTTATTTACTTCATCCATTCAGAACATAAATCTATTTCATTATCATATTTAAGAAAATTCATATGCATTGAAAGTAAATGTCCATTACAACATGACACAGATTTTTGTGTGGAAACCCTATTAGGGGAAAAACCACGGTGGAGATCAATCCACAATTTGATTGCTCAAAGTATAATGTTCATAAAAGGAATGCACTTGCATTCAGGCACACTACCTAGAGCTCAATGCTCAAAGATTAAGGCTTACTACCTACAAAATTCAGCTTAAGACCATCTAAAGAGGTAAACTGAGATAATAGGATCTGACAATTCTAGGAAATAGTTCCGATGAGGCTCATAAACTTGATTCTAGATCCTGCTATCCAATTTTGCACTTCGCTCTATTCTGCTATGCTCTTTTTTGACCTTCGCATCAATTTGCACAACTACATTGCACAATTTCACACTTCCTACACACATACACACTTTTTTCACATCACACCAACCTTTTTTCACACTTTAATGACAAAGAACAAACTCATATATATATATATATATCTACGATCAAGGATTTTCTTGTCCAATAGTCAGCTTCATAAGGTATTAACATATTGTAACTTGTTGGTTAGATCCACCATGAAATCTTTATGTGAATCCTCCAAAGTTGGTTAAGACAAAGATAGGACCCAAATAAAACTTATTCAAGCATGAAATCTTCTAATTGATTTATCTCATACATCCACGGATTCCACTTTTGTTGGGTCGGCCTTTTAGCCTCTAGATAATTAATAAATTATTTTTCCAAACCTTCTAGATCACATACCAAAGAGTGCACACCAAAATAGTTCTTTTCCAAGGTTCCAAGAACATCAAAATACCTTCCATGGAGATCCACAACTCGAGATACCTATCTGCTGAGATGACAAGATCACCTTTTAAGCCTTAAATCGGATCTTTTGAGCTTTACCTTGTTCTACCGGTAGGAGTCAAAATAGTGTTGCATATTTAGATGCAAGACTTGAGTTCAAAAACCTAGGTTGCCATCAATGCCAACACCCACAAGTCAAACTCCTTAGCCATATGCCAACAATCTCCCCCTTTAGTATTGATGGCAACACTTAGTGAAAAAAAACTTTACTGCACTTTCTCCCCCTTTGACATCAATGACAAAGTTGGGTTTCCATATGCCATAAAAAGGACAAAGATGTGTTCAAAAACTTTTACTACATATATGCTGACAATTTTGTTCCTTTGCACAAAATTTTCAAAAACTTGAACACCATTCTACCTAGTATCCTTAGAAGATTATCTTATGATTTTTCTTCACTTCCAGAAGAAACTTCTCCCAACCATCAATTGAAATTCCAATGTTGATAATCAAGATATTGTTTTCAAACGTTATGCTGATAATCTTGATGAGAGATTCAAGGATAGTGATTGCTTCTTCCAATTTTTCACCATTTTGTAGAGTTTCCACCAGTTGCTCCAACCTGCATTCAACTAAGTCTTTTACCTTCCAAAAGGTGTCCACAAGAAAATTCTTGGATAGTTGGATCTTTGTTTGTGCTGATTGTAATTTCTAGATTCTCCTTCTAATAATGTCATTTGAATCCCCAGAAATATTGAATCTTTTACCAATATCATTCAGTTTTGTCTCAATCTGATCCAACTTCTCTTTGTAATTATTGACTACGTGGGGCCAACATACACAGTATTTGTAGATCTTTTTAGATGAGTCAATACACTTCCTTCATTCATTCATCTTATTTTTAAGCTTTGTAAGAGAGAGTCCGAATTGTTCTTTCAAGTGAGAGATAATTTCACCTTCTTCTTTGCCTCTATCTTCAAATCCCATAGATTCTTTTCTACACTCAATCATTTCTTTAGGTAGGATATCTTTAAGACTTTCCAATATTAACATTGAAATGCTCAATATGGGCATTCAAAGCTTCTATAATTAAGTCTTGATCATAAGATGGTCTGGCTAACCATAATCTTGCAATCTTTTGCATAACACCTATGCTTTGGATAAGTTGTTGAAGTTTTTCTTTTGATAGATCTTCCTCTTCTTCACTTCCTTTTTCAATACCGAAATCATTTTCTAGTTGATTTTTAGGTTCTTCATAATATTCTTCATTAGGAATGTCCGCAGCTTCCTTTTCTTTTCCTTTTTCTTTAATCTTGGGAACTTTACTTTCTAGAGGGTTGTATTCAACAATTTATTGACCTCTCTTTTTCCCTCTGACATTACCACCAAAAGAGGAACCAATCTCCACTATCCTTACTAGAGAGGAAATGATTGATCCACATTTCACAAGTACATTTTTACAAAAAAATTTAAATTATGAATCTTAGCTAGACAAACTCTTAAATAAGAGTAGATTTGAGTGCATACTATTTTATCTAATGTCCATGCTACATTGTCAATTTTTGGCATCAAATTTAGACAACACATAACCAGACATATAATTAGAGTACCGAACCTAAATGGATACCCTGTCTCCTTCAACAATTGAACATTTTCCAACATCTGATCTTAAAACAATCCACATAGGTCAAAGTCATGACCTTCAATTATCATCTTGTGAGAAATGTATACTATGCCAACTGATGTGGCTCCTTCTCAATTTTCAGTAGAAGATTTTGTAGGTTATACCATGCGCAATGTAATTTGTAATGGGATTCCCGATTGTTTCAATCATCAAAGCTCTTTGATCTTCAATTACACTAGTTAGGGAATTGACCTCTTTGTTCTGAATAGATTTCTTCTTAGGAACTTCACTAATTTTGTAGAATCTAGATAACCTCTCAATTACCTCCTTCGAAATTGAGTAAGATTTTTCCAAAGTTAAGACATCATCGTGCAATTTGTTTAACAATAATTTGACAAGTTATGTATTTGCGAAATATGGAAAGTCGCTCCACATATCCAGATTTTCATGTTTGGCTTCGATTAATTGTTTCGATTAATCAAGAAGAAGTAGGTTTCTCATAGATCTTATTTTTGAACTATTATACTCATCCAATGTGATTGATCCTTTTATTTTCTCCATTCTTTTCGCGTTTTAGGTTTTTCAACTATATACCAAATTAATATGAAGAATTCGATAGTAATTTGAAGTACCTGGTAAATTTGCTGATGAATTTGCTTTTGTTGCTTCGAAATCCACTTGATGAGTGCTTTCTGTTCTCTCCTTGATGAAGAAAAATGACAAATGACGGCTCGATCTTGACTTTTATAGTTTGCACATGAGAAATAAATGCATTCTCCCTAAGCTTACCAAACACTCTATTTTCCCTTACTACTATAGAAAAATCTTCTATGGACCAACAAATTTGTTGAATTTACTTTGCTAAGTTTATCAAAAACTTATGTAGACTGAGAGTACATCATCTTGACCATTTTCTACATTTCAGTACCATCTATAGATAGGGGAGGAAATATTTTCTTGTAAAGCTCCCCCTAGTCCTATGGCCTCAAATCAATTACCCGAAGAATTACAAGAAGAAGGTTCCAACACAAAGCCATTTCCATCATTAGAATCACTTTTATTTACCCATGTATTCTTCATCTGATCTCTAATATCATTCGTAGTTATTTTTTCTTTTCCTTTATCATTTCTCTCTATATTTATGTTTCTATTTACCAGACCTCTTTTTTTTGTGTTCTTATTCCAACTAAATCTAGCAACATGACCATACTTTTTGCAGTTGTACCATATGATGTTTCTTTGTCCATTTCATTGATTTTTTCTCATCCTGCACTGATTAGCAATATTTCCAAGCTTCCCACAGGCATAAAATTCAAATTTTATTCTACATTCAATTGACTTATGACCATTCTTTTTACATTTGTAGCACTGACCAGAGAATGATGAATCTTTTGACCTTAAATTATTTCTGCACTGAGAAACCATATGACTAAATTTATTACAAGAAAATAAATACCCATTAAATATTTGTGCATTAGATTGTCTTACCAGATTTCTTTTGTTCTTGTTCTATCTGAAATCATTTTGTCCTAATCTAGAACTTTCTCCCTTTTCATATCCAAGACCTGTCTTATCATTTCCATCCTTATGTGCTTGAGTCAGTTCATCAAGTTTTACTAAGCTGATTTTGAAATTTTCTTTGAAATCATTTGCAACAATCAAATCATTCCTGAGAGTAGCAATCTGCTTACCAAATTCTTCTTCATTAATTTTGGTTCTTTGAAGTTCACTTTCTAACTAAACGAATTCCAATTTTATTCTAATGCATTCATCGCATTTCTCTTTCAGAGTTTGAGCGATATTCTCCTCATTCTTCTTTCTTTATTCAATCTCTGAATTCATCTTCATTTTCATAGATTCCATCTCATGCTTTAGGTTTGCATTGTCTCTAGCGAGCTTTTCACATTCTTTAGTTATTTCCTTCAGGGCTTGGTTTGGGTGAGCATCATCCATGTTTTCACTTTCTTTCTATTGTATCTGATTACAAAGATCTTTCCTTTTTACCCTGGATTTCAGTATCTAATCCTTCAATTATTTGATGAATTCCTGAGCATCTCTCAGATTTGTTTTTAATTCTTGAATTTCCGCTTTAGACTGATCAAGGTAATCAAGAGCTACCATAAGCTATTGTTGAAGATTACTAGAATCCATTACATTCCAAGATGCATCTCAAGTTGTTAGTATTCTTCTTCTGGAGGAAAAATCTCTAATACCAATTGTTGGACTCAAGGGAACACTGAGAGGTGGGGTGAATCAGTGTTCAATGATTATTTTATTTCATCCATTCAGAAAATAAAGTTATTTCATTTAAGAAAATATGTATGCATTAAAAGTAATGTCCATTACAACATGACACATATTTTTGTGTGGAAACCCTCTTAGGGAAAAACCACAGTGGAGATTAATCTACAATTTGAGTACTCAAAGTATAATGTTCATAAAAGGAATGCACTTGCATTCAAGCACACTACCTAGAGCTCACCGCTCAAAGATAAAGGCTTCCTGCCTACAAAATTCAGATTAAGACCATCTAAAGAGGTGAACTAAGATAATAGAATTTGACTATGCCTAGAAAAAGTTTCGGTGAGGCTCATAAACTTGATTCTGGATCTACTATCCAATTCGGCACTTCTCTCTATTCTATTCTACTTTTTTCTGACCTTCGCATCAATTTTCACTACTACATTGCACAATTTTGCACTTCTTGCACACATACATAATTTTGTCTTATTACACCAAATTTTTTCACACTTTAATGACAAAGACCAAAATCATATATATATCTACAATCAAGGATTTTCTCATCTAGCAGTTGCTTCATAAGGTATTAAGATATTGTAACTTATGATATTGCTATTAGGATTCAACCTTGTAGTTTTTGAGTCAAACTCATTGACCCATGATTCATGAGTAGTGGCTCACAAGAACCCATCTCTCATGATAATGAATGGTCCACTTAGCACTCATTGCATCTAGGTGATGCTCACAGAGGTGAAGCATTGGTCTGTCCCTGGAGGTCACCGATCCCAGTACTGCTCTAGCTCAAGTGCGCTTAATCACAGAGTTTCCCCCAAGGTTAAGCCCACTTATCTTGCTATCCCATTTCCAAAACCTTCAGCAAGTGTTGTTCCTTATGAACCATCTATTATAGAGCCCCTTTAGCTCATCAATTGATAAGTAGGAGGGTTTTTCCATAGCGTGTCAAATTATGATATTGCTATCAAGATTCAACCGTGTAGTTTTTGAGTCAAACTCATTGACCCATGATTCATGAGTAGTGGTTCACAAGAACCCATCTCTCATGATAATGAATGGTTCACTTAGCACTCATTGTATCTAGGTGATGCTCAGAGAGGTGAAGCATTGGTCTGTCCCGGGAGGTCACCCATCCCATTACTGTTCCAGCTCAAGCACGCTTAACCACAGAGTTTCCCCCAAGGTTAAGCCCACTTATTTTGCTACCCCATTTGCAAAACCTTTAGCAAGTGTTGTGCCTTATGAACCATTAATTATAGAGCCCCTTTAGCTCATCAATTGATAAGTAGGAGGTTTCTTCCACAACGTGTCAAATTATGATATTGCTATCAGGATTCAACCGTGTAGTTTTTGAGTCAAACTCATTGACCCATGATTCATGAGTAGTGGTTCACAAGAACCCATATCTCATGATAATGAATTATCCACTTAGCACTCATTGCATCTAGGTGATGCTCATAGAGATGAAGCATTGGTCCATCCCTGGAGGTCACCCATCCCAGTACTGCTCCAGCTCAAGCGCGCTTAACCACGGAGTTTCCCCCAAGGTTAAGCCCACTTAGCTTGCTACCCCATTTGATAAAACCTTTAGCAAGTGTTGTGCCTTATGAACTATTCGTTATAGAGCCCCTTTAGTTCATCAATTGATAAGTAGGAGGTTTATTCCACAACGTGTCAAATTATGATATTTCTATCACGATTCAACTATGTAGTTTTTTTGTCAAATTCATTGACTCGTGATTCATGAGTAGTGGTTCACAAGAACCCATCTCTCATGATAATGAATGGTCCACTTAGCACTCATTGCATCTAGGTGATGCTCACAAAGGTGAAGCATTGGTCTGTCCCGGGAGGTCACCCATCCCAGTACTACTCCAACTCAAGCATGCTTAACCATGGAGTTTCCCCCAAGGTTAAGCCCACTTAGCTTGCTACCCCATTTGCGAAACCTTCAGCAAGTGTTGTACCTCATGAACCATTCATTATACAACCCCTTCATCCCTGTACTGCTCCAGCTCAAGTGTGCTTAACCATGGTGTTTCCCCCAAGGTTAAACCCACTTAGCTTGCTACCCCATTCAACTCGAAAACTACATGGTTGAATCCTGATAGCAATATCATAATTTGACACACTGTGGAAGAAACCTCCTACTTATCATATTGTAACTTCTCGGCTAGATCCACCAGAAAATATGTAGGTGCATCCTCCAAAGTCAGTTAAGATAAAGAGAGGACCCAAATAAAACTTATTCGAGCATGAAAACTTCTAATTGATTTATCTCATACATCCACGGATTCTACGTTTGTTAGGTTAGCCTTTTAACATAGATAATTAACAAATTATTTCACCAAGCCTTCTAGATCACGTACCATAGAGTGTGCACCAAAATAGTTCTTTGCCAAGGTTCCAAGAACATCAAAAGACCTTCCATGGAGATCCACAACTTGAGATACCTATCTGATGAGATGAATATGATGGAACTTCAAATTATTTCTCTTTGAATTCCATTTTATCTTGCCCTTTTCCTGGTCTTTAATATTGTTTGGAAAAAACCTAATGTTGGGATTTTAATTTTTGCCTTCATGAAAATATTAATGCTTTATATTACACCTTGGGTGGGATATATTCGGTTGTTACCTTTTTGGAGTGGGTTTTAAAACAACTTATGCCCCATCTCTTCGTCTATGCCCAGCCCCTTTACTAATTTATCGGTTTAATTTTCTTCCTGAGTTTATTATTCCCTAAGTCTAGGTTGGCATGTGCCCCACGTTTAAAAACAACTTAATCCATTGTTTTTCATTGGTCTAAGTGATGTCCCCTTGTCCCTTTAATAAATGTTTTATATTTTGTAGGGAACAATTTTAAATGACAGTCAATCAACCATCGATTGATCTTAGTCATTCCCCACAATCTCGTGATGACCCCACCAAAGATTTTCAATTGATTGAGATATCATGGGCGAGCACCATGTGTCTCAGCTGGATATGCCGAAGAGACAAACAAATTGCTTTAATATATCTTTCAGGTTTTAATATGTTATATGGCAAGTTACTAAAGCGGATATGAGATGCACATTCTCAGAATCAATGGAGATGTTATAATCTTGATGGAAAATTTGCTCGATGGTTATGTTCAATGCTGGTGATTGTTTTAAGTGAACAAGATTGTTGATGGTGGAGATCAACGGTTGCTTGCCATTGCATGATCAAAAGATGCAAGGATTTTATTGATCACAATATCACGGGTGGACGCCATGTGGATTTCTTTTGTGTTGCATAATATGGTGGGCACATGGTTCTAAGATGGAGATTATGTCAACCTTTTTGAAGGCAATTGTTCGATAATATGATAGAAATGAAGGATCAATAGTTGGAATTTTAATTCACATCAAATGTGATTTGAGCCATTGGTGTGGCATGTAAGTAAGATTTAATGGCGAACGAGATGTCTACTGGATTGATTTAATCAACATAAAGTGGTTTTCCTTTGCTTTATTTTCTCACAAAGTATTCAAGCTCCTTTGTAAAGCAGTTTCAAAGCCGAGGACAAAGTTACGAGTTATGACAACAAGAATCTGGTTTTTTGCAAAGCATAAATTCCATGAGTTATTTCTTGTGCTTCCTGGTTAATTTGATTATAAATTTGGGGAAAAGTGTGGTTTTCTTAATGAGCAACTTGTTATTTGTTTTAGGGCTATTGGTTAGTTGAATTGTGGGAAATTGCAAGATTATTCTTTGTAATTTCGTTCTTCATTTATCCCTAGTCTATTCGAAAGATTTGAACTTTTAAGGAAGCCCTATTTTACCTAAGATGGCACTGCCAAAGCAGCATTCTAGCCATGTTGACTATTTGCAGAGGAATTTGTATGATGATTTCCTAGATCAACTCCAATTGTCAGCAAATGATGGGAAGAGGGGTTTGGTTTTGATGCATGAAAGAGCACTAGATGAGGGATTAGTATGGAAATTCTCCAACATTGCTAATGTTAGGGTTCCCATGACTAGTCTAGAGATGTTTAGGTTGTGGTATGGACAGAGGAATTTTCCTCACCCTTTCTCGAATGGCTAGCGATATTACATGGGGAAGCTAGTGATACCAAATGTTTTCCCCAATGTGGATTTTCTCAGGGAAGTGGTAGCATGTTATGACCCTATTCCAAGAGTGATAAGAGATAATGATGAAGGGGTCTTGTTGAGTATAAACAAGGAAGAAATTCAATAAGTTTTTGACCTAAGTGAACCTAGATCGTTCTTGGTTCAGATTAATCTTGAGGGGATGAAGTAGGAGTATGCAAAGTCAAAGTCACTTTTTAGGGTAAAGTTGCTTCCACCTCCTCTGGCAAGGGCAGGCAGTTCAAGGATTTATATGAGCCCAAGTGACCAAGAGCCTTTTAGGCTAAATTGTTTTGCAAACCACTTCTTGGCCACTTTTTATTCATTGTACCATATTTTGGGTTTTAACTCTAATACAGTAATGTCGATTGCCTACATCTTTATGGGGGTGCAAATACAACACCCTAACTTCTTGGTGATCTATGATTCAACATATTTTCGGGTAGAAAAGGTACATGAAGGGTTGTTAAGGTTGCAGCTAAATAATGTAGGCACTCCATTCTTTTGGTATTTTGTATTGATGTACATGTTCTTGTACAAGAATGTTGATTTCTTCTCAGAGCAGATGGAATTGAGGTAGGAAGTTAATGGAGAAAGATTACCGGTGTAGACATGGATTGCAGATTTATCCTATAATAGGGAGAATGCCATTTTTGTGCAATTTTGATAATTTATTTTCTTCTAGACTAAGTGCTAGGTTGGTAATGAATGTACCCAGAATCCCCGAGGATTTACATGACTTTCTCAAACCGAAGGGGAGGAAGCCAATTTTGAAGATTTGCCATATCTAGGGTGGCATTATCATATACCCAGTCAACACTGTTTTTAAGAGTTTGTGGCTTCCAAGGAACTCCACATATCCTTCCATTTAATGTGCTTGCAAGAGTAGGGCTTGCTAAGGTTATTTCACAGATAGGTTGTATTCATGAAGACAACCTAATAGGGAAGGGTAAGGGAACCTTTTTCCTTGATTATACAATTGTATCTAATTTTGTAATCTATAAAGGTGGTTAGGTCCATTTTGGGATTTTTTTTTATGATTATCATTTAAGGTCTCGTCTTAGGCGACAATATGACCCCGAGGGCTTCTTTTCCCGTTTTAAACAATGGATAAAGGGTGGTAAGTTTGCACATGAGTTCAATTTTCCTAAGGATCCGATTAGGAATGAATTTGATTTGAATAAGCATGAATCGAACAGGGAAAAATGCATAGAATATGAGAATCTATTAGCCATTATGCATAAAATGGATCCTAAATATTATCCATTAATGGAATTTCCCCATTCCACAAGAAAATTTATTTCTTGATGGACAACTTCAAGGAGATCATGGGTATTTTGATGACAAAGAAGATCAACTTGAAGTTGGACTTTGCTAGACAGAGACCAGATGTGAGGCCTACTAAAATGAGGCCAGCATATCAACCTATGGTGAATTGGCCTCTTTATAAAAGAAATGGAAATGAGAGTAGTGATGAGGAGGAGAAAGATAAGAAAGGTAAAAAAGTCATGAAAGCATCAGCACAACTAGGTTCGAAGGTCAAAGCACTTGGGGGAATAAAAATAATTGATTTAGACTCATCACCATAGGATAACCCTTCACCACCACCATTAGAGCCAAGCCCTAAGAGGCAAAGGATTGAAGAGGCACAAGAGGCTCTAGTGGATGAAATTATTGTCATAGATCAAGATATGTAGGGTGGTATTCCTTCTCCTCCCAGGTCAACTCAATTGGTTTTGTCTAATATGGATGTGAAGGGATAGTGTGTGCAAGATGCCAAGAGGAGGCATGTAAGGCATTTTTAGATGATGATGCCTTTGATAAAACTCCAGGGTTCTTGAAATTAGTATGGAGAATGAAATTAGAGGAGTATCAAAATAAGTGCAAGAGAAGAGAATTGAGGCATGATAGGTCTTACTAGGAGAATGATGATGAAGTAAAAGTTAAATTGATGGAATAATTGAAGAACATCACTCCTGAGGAGGGGAGGAAATCAGTGACTCAGGCGGTTGTATTAATTTTTCCTAAATGGGATATAGCAGATGCAGTAGAATTTAATGCTATTCTCAAATCCAAACACCCCTTGCAAAATTATGAGCAAGAGGTCAAGGCAACATTGCAAGATGCTTCCTTTAGCGAACAATATGAGACCCTAGCAATTTGGGCATTGGCACCTTAGGGTAGAAAGCCTAATGTCACTGACATTAGCCCACACCTAAGGGGAGGGTTAATAATAAAGAGAGCTTCAAAAACTTCAACTACAAAGGCTACTAACTTAACTGTAAATATGGCCAAATTGTTCCAAAAGACTCCTGAGAGGGAAGAAGCTAAGAAGAAGAGATTAATCAAGAAATACAATTTTCTAATTGGAGACTATAGTAGGGTGCATTAAAGGAATATTGAGCTCCAGAGTGAGGTGGATAGGTTAAAGTATAGGCAGGTTGGGGAGTCCTCAAGTGCTCCAGGTATCATGGCATTTCCTTCCACATCAGGATCAATACCTCTTACTTCTACAATTGTTTCTACATCAGGGTCCCCCATCCAAACTCCTTCTCTCAATCTTGCATTAGAACCAGTTGAAGAAGAAATTGAATACTCTGTGGATCCTACCAAGAAGTAGTTGATCAACAAGATTACAGAGTTACATGCAACCTTAAAGGCAAGTGAGGAGGGAGCACTTGTAAAATAGAATGAGATTGTCAATGTAGTTTTGAGGAACTTGAATGAAAATTTTGATGGTAGATTACCATCAATGTATTCTTTATATTCTTTATTTTTAGATTCAATAAAGAATATTAGTAGGGATCAGGAGGTTGTATTTCCCTTAGTCGAGAAATGCATCCCTAGGGCCAATGATTTAGATATAATGTACAAAGCCTTCATTTTTTATACAAATAATAGACCCCACTCACTAAAGCATACTCTAATATTTGTAAAGTCATTATGGGCTTTTCAAGCCTTACCAGATGATTTGAGTAGGAAAATCAGAGAATTGGTAAAGAATTTTGATGATTGGAGTGATACATCTTTACCTCATATAATTGATGTGCACATAAATGTTAAATCACTGCAACATTGGCAGGATAGAGTAGGTGAGGTCATTAATGCACAAATCAAATTGATTTGTGATGACTCAGATTATGACCCATTGGTGAGCTGTATGGACAAGATCATTAGCACCAACACATTTTTGGAATATTTTGAAAGACAAGCGAATTAGGTAGTGGTGAAATACATACCTTATAGTGCTAAGGTGAGTGAGGTAGTTAATTTTGATTTGCCAACCGATGAAGCCTACCAAAGATGGGTAAATAAATACTTAAGTGAGGAAGAGTGAAATAGAGTTGGCTACTATAGGTTAAAAAATGAGCCATTGCAATTACAATAGATTTCGGTTATATTTTGATGGAAAATTTGGCGCAGGGTTTTTTAAGTTTGGCCAATGCATCAACCATTTCTAGCGGATGGGATGAACAAGAAGATCCTCCAAGGACTCAGCAGTTGTAACAATTTTTTGAAATTTCACAGGGCGGTCCAAGTGATTGGTAAAATGTGTATTTCTGGTCTGATGCTTGTTTGATCCTTCATTCTCTATAAGAAGCATTTCAAGGCTAGAAATACGGGTTAGCAAGTTAGATAATTTTGGCCGAGTCTAGGTGAAGTTGCCAAGCAAGTATAAAGCCTAATGTTATAGTGAAATGCAATTTAGGTTTTGTGTCATTCTGTAGTAGGTTTTGAATTCATGGAAGTTTGATCTTTTATGACAGTATTGATAGTTGAATTAAAAGAAGTTATTTCAAACCCATGTCTCTCCATTGTATGAGCATATCATAATTTTGAATAAAATAATTAAGGGTTGTTTCGTTCATCTCACTATTGTGGTGTGTATGATTCTCAGTTTAGCTTTAATTGAAAGAATTAATTAAAATGCTCAACTGGGATCATAGGTGGGTATGTTTTATATAAGGATTTGATAAGTAGTATTGAGTTAGAATAAAAATTGGTGGTATTGCAAGGCCATATTATCAGAGATCTTGCATGTCAGGTGTTAAATCTATCATAAACCTTTAACTACTTATGAATTTGACTCCTCCAATGGTATATGGCACTGATCTAGGTTGTACTTATTTGTGAGGTTCAATATTTGTTTATCTTTACTTAGAGCTTGCTACAAATTGCAAATAAATGATTATCTTAAACTGTGAAATGTTGTTGTAAGTTATCTCATGCTCCAAATATTTGATATTATTGATGAACAACCAATTATTTTTGATATTATCTTATTATGTTGAGCTATTAAGTCAGTTTATTTGTTGTTCTTAATGTTGTTTATAATATTGGTGCAGAGCTTGTAAACACATTAAAGGATCACCCTCCCGGGTCTTGTAAAGCCCAAAGTGTAGGAGGTTTATTAAAACCCTCATCAATTGGTCCACATCCTTCAAGCAGCCCCTGATTGGAATTCGCAATTCCGTAGGTAGATTAGAAGACAAACCTAGTTACAAGAAAAAAAACAAACAAAATGGCAACTCTACTAGGGATGTTATTCGAAATATTTCTTGTTAGTGGTTGGTTGTCCATTCTGGATATATTTTTCGTAAGCATTTCTGTGATTTGAAGGTCGAGCCCATGGTTTTGTGTTTCATTTTTCCATTTCTTTTGTCATTCAAAAGTTTCAAGTATCTCGTGAAGTATTTTTGTACATTGTCAGTACAAGAGTTCTAAAGATCTTTTACATTCCACCAAGTGTCTTTGAATAGGTTGTATTCCCAAGATAATTGGGTGGTGACTCTGAAGTCTTTGCACTAGTGTGCATCTTATTTCAAGATTTAATATTAATTGAAGGATCTCTGGACAAGCATGAAGAATGAAGAACAAAAGGTCATTCGTAAATAATCACCCGAAACAGAAATTGGAAGGTGAACTTCCTAAAATGAAGAAGAACTAGATAAAGAAGAAACCAAAATCTAGTATTTCTCTTGCCGCATCACAAAAAATTGTACACCAAGGTACAAGTAAGCAATTACATCCTATCCCTGAGACTCTTGAACAAGTGTCGAGACATTAAGAATCAGATAGTTGTGGATTTTTTGATGCATTATTTAATACACTTGTTCAAGAGGATGTAGCATGTCATAATAAAGGACATGTTAGTGTCCAATATGATGAAAAGAGAAGAGGTAGGAGTAGAAGTCAAATCCATCACATAGAAAGCACCAATGATGTGCCGCGTCATACTGAAGATGATGGGACACCTTTTTTTTTTTTTTTCAGCATGTGCTTGGAGAAGTAAATCTGATAGAACTAAGTGATACATCTAGTTTTGATATGACTTTGCTTGACCCTAATGATGTTTTTGGAGATATTGATTCCTTGAGACGGGAGATCCAAAAAAAAATTGAGCTTACGATGAAAAAGGACAAGGAAAGGGAAACAAAACTGATGCATGTTGGGCATGTGCAGGATCATCATGGAAAAAGCAGGCCCTTAAGTGGCAATAAAATTCATAAAAATCAAAGTTAGGAAACTTGACATAAAAATTTGAATAAGTTAACTCTATTATTTCAAAAATATGTAAGAATAGAATCTGTTGCAAATTGAATGTAGTTTCTAAACTACTAGGCTTATTTTTGTTTTTTAAAAATCTATTTGGTGAAAATTTGAAATTTCAATGCAATCTAGTACTTAAATTTGAGGGAGAAAACAAGTAGCTGTCTGTCTAACCACCCTAACCACAATAAAATGATAATATTATTTTATAAGATTTTAGATATAACTAGAAGACTCATGTTTCGATGTGATGCATATTTTTTTGTATTTTTTTTCCAAGTAAATAATTAATTATGATTTTTTTATTACAACTTTTCAAAAATATAAAAACTCGTACGTCTGACCACCTTAACTTGGTCAAAAATTCATGGAATTCAATTTTTTTTTTAGTCCTATAGTATGTGAAGCATAGAATGTGACACATGTTTCAGATTCAAAAAATGTGATAACATTTGAAAGTTAAATTTTTTTTTCAATCAGGACTTTACTCATAATTCAAATAGAAAATTAATAATAATTATTTAATTAATTCAAAATAAAGCATAATTTATATTGGTGGAAATCTGAGAATCTCCGTTAAAAACCCTTTTTGTTTCATCAAATTTGGGTAAAAAAAAATTCATCAGGCACATGGGCCATCATATCACTTACATATTGCCACTTTTTGGCCCATCATGATCTTGCACATACCAAGGCTATAATTGAGAGGGATACATTAATTAGACAGTTGGCAACAATGAAGCTCCTGAACCAAGAAAGGCTTGAGCCTTAAGAGGAAGGCCCTGTTGTACGAGAAATTGTTGATAAGGGGGTAAATCAATTGTCTAAAGTGAGTCATGTAGGTCAAGTTGATGCCCAACCAAAACCTACAGACCCAAAACCCTCAAACCTTATTAAGCCTCAACCAAGTAATCCAGACCCTAAGCCTATTTTAGACAAAGTAAAATAGAAGGTTGAAGGGATTAAGATAAATGATAGGGTGACTTCCCACCCCCTAAATGACATTCCCTACCACATGTATCATCACAAGTTGAGATTTCCTTTGAAAAGGTTAGAAGGGAGGGAGAGGCTCTAGCAAAAGAGTTAGAGAGGAATGAGATTGAAGCTGCAAATGTAGAAATGAAGAGGAAAATAATTTTCCTAAAAATGTCAAGTGTGGATGAGGTTACACAAGTTTCAACTTCATCAAGTCACCAAGATTATTTGAAAAATGGTCCTAAAATGAGTCTGGACAATACCACAAATAATTCTGGCCCAAATCTTCACGCAAATAAGTCTATAAATTTGAATCAAGATGGTCCTAAGACTTAGAATTTGGGCCCTGGTGTTGATTCTCAGAAGACTGATGGGCTATTCCAAAGGAGACCTATACAATTGGAAAGGTATAGGGAATTATTATTTGATGGCATTCCAGGTTACCCAAACCCCATCCTTGGTGAGCTGAGAGAAAAGATGAATAAATTTATTGGAAACAATGTTGTTAAAGTAGAGGAACATTTTAAAGCCTTCATGGATATGTTAAATGACTATGAGGTAGAGCATGAATATGTTGTAATGAAGTTGTTTGTATAATCTTTAGTGGAGGATGCTAGGGTTTGGTACAAAGGCTTACTGAATGCTAGTATTGGTTCATCGGATGAGTTTGAAAAGTCCTTCAAGCAACAATATGGTGGTAAAAATAATACTAGTTTCATGCTAAATGAATTCAATAACATAAGAGAAGTCATTGAATGAACCTATGACATAATTTAACCTTAGATTTCAAAAGGCAATGTATAAGTTGTTTCAATTTTTGAGGCATATATCCTCAGTGATAAGGACTCTCGGACCATGAGAGATGCTTTCAGGGTGGGAATTAATATTGAAAGTAATAGGAGAGCATCTGGAAAATATGGTAGGAGGGAGGAACCTACTCTTTTAAAAAATCCTAGGGATAAGACTGAGAAGGTTTCTACTGCAAACCCTAAGGATGATGAGAAATGGGATAAAGTCTTCAACACTAATGGCACTCTCAAATTTTGCAAATTTGAGATGCCCACTTCAAATTTTGCTTCTCCACTTTCGAAAGTGCACCTGATGAATCAGTCCGGAGGACCCACTTTGTAGGCTTATAATTTGAAGCCTATTGATGGTCGTGCAAAAACCATTTGTAAGCATACTCAATTGACCTATTTGAGTAGACATGTCAATTTTCAGCTTCCCACGATAAGTTTTGACAGAGTTTCAAAAAGTGAAGTTGGAGGGTTTTGACACTATTATGTTGTTTGTAGACTGTTTGTTTTGCGAAACAACCTCTTGTTTGAGCTTGGATTTTTGCAACCGGATAACTGTCAAGTCAAAATGAATGCTGTTATATGTTCTCCATACCTAAATGATCTGATTTCCAATTTTTAGCAGATTGAAACCAAATGTAGTTTGTTCAGTTTCACATTTGCATTACTGACAGCCTTTCTAAGTGGCCAAATTTGACCGTCAGTATCTTTTGATCGGTGATGATTCAAAAAAAATCCTTTTGCACACGTGCTCAGGGTACCTTAATGAACTTGTATATCTAATGGCAACTCGCCAGGATTTGATTCACTATTTTTACAAATTGGCAGTTAAGTCAGTTTCAATTGGTTTAGAACAGTTGTTTCAGAAAAGCCTGACTGGGCATGCTTTCAATTATTGGGCAATGATGAGCTGAGACAGTTGGAGGGAACAATTTTGTTGCTGTAAAGTAAGGAAGAGGAGATATTATTTTCAATTTGATCAATGGTGAATGGAGCTTCCAGATGGCATTTAAAGATGAAATTTAGGGTTCCTCATGCTTGCTTCTCTTCTTCTATATCTTCTCTTATTCTCTCATTGTAAAGGGTTCTGAGTTTTTGTATTGGGCTAGGTAGATATATAGAATTTTAATTTTTGAGTCATTGTTTGAGTCTGTAAGCATAATTTTCTGAATTTATGGGTAAATACAACCAATTTATGCAAATAACACCATGAAGGTGTTTGCACATTCATGAATGTCTTCATATTGTCTCCATATTTGTACAATTTGAGTGATGTAAATTCAATAATACAAAGTGTCTTTGAGCTTATCATCTCAAATTTCATGAAATTGTTTTGTCTGTTCATTGTTCTGTTTCAAGGAAATGGTTAAAATGCTTTGAGCAGGCGATTATGATTTCAAGTGCGCAAATGGGATTTGATAAGAAGAATCAGATTGATACCAAGAGAGGGATTGTTGGTGCAAGACACTAATAATTGATGCAAAGCATTAAAAACTCAATCCACTTGTTGAAGACTATTTGCTAGCAAATTAGTTTTATGTGTTTGACTACATGGCCCAGAATTGGCACTGATCTATGTTTCAGTTTTGTGCATCTTAGAAACAAATTTAAATGCAAAATAATTATAATCTTTCTATTAGGTTTGTGTGTACTGCTTTCCAATGGCTGAGAGAGGGTTGAGTTACTGAGAATTTGGCCAAGTTTAAAGTTGGCAATGCTTCCCTTAGTGCATTTTCATTGGGAATTATCTGCTTTATAAAGAAATGTCAGTGTATGAGTGAATTAATTTTTGAGCATTATTTAGGTTTACCAACCTTGGTCCTGCAGAGACACAAGTGTAGGAGATGTCAGTCTTTGACTGAATCTTGTTAGTTGGCCACTAGCCTTTGTGGTTATTTAATATAGAGGTTGGCTACCTCTTAGAGAATTGCAAATCCTAGCTAGGTTGCATTTTAAAACACCAACAGAATGGATACTCTACTGCGGAGAATTTGCTAAAACTCTAATTATAGAATCTAGCCTTACGATTCATTGCATAGAGTCAAATAATTTGTCATTCTGAAGTTAGTTCAAATTCTGAAGGATTTCAACCCTGGAGAAGAATTTGTTGCAGTGAACCTGAACAGTTTTATAATCTGTGGTGCTTTACTAGTGGAAAGGAACTCATAAAGAATTTTATATGTAAAGGAACTTCATATTGTTTGAAGTTTAGTCCTCTATGAAAAGAGGTGGTGAATCTGCTAATAGAACCTATTAAAAAATTAATGAAAGTTCCAGATCTACAAATATTACCAGTCAAGAAGACAATTTGTAGTAGTTGAAAAGTTTCCAGGTATTCCTCATTCTTGGTTTTCAAGAATTATATATGAAAACCATACTTGAACATTTTAGACAAAACTTGGGTTCCCAATTGAGTGATTAGCACTAAAAGAGGGAAATAACAATAATACTTAATTTGCATACTTCTGAATTATAATTTTTAGCCTATGTATTTTGTTGGAGAAGTATGTTTGTTCTTGAAATTTTCCCAATAAATAGATATTATGTGTAAATGAATTTGAATCATGCATTATAATATTCTAAGATCATGATGATAGATAGAAATAGGGAAATGAATGATCAACTATAGAGTTGATATGTAAAATTGAAAAAGGCATATCAAGATGCCTCAATACATGCACCCTAGTATGGTTCCAAATGGAACTGTGGTTTGTGATCAGTCCTAGCCAGATTGTCAAAGAGGTTTCAGCATTGGAAGGTACAGAGCTATCAATTTCAGTAGCCTTAGTGGTTACCCAAATGAAATTCCAGCTAAAGTCAAACATAAGTTATCAAGGTTCATTGGTGATAAGGCTGAATTAGGAAGTAAACATTTGCAAGAGTTCAGTAATGTGATGGATGATTATGAGATTGATCACGAAGATGTGATCATGAGGATATTTGTTCAGTCCTTGAGAGGAGATGCAAGAGAATGGTTCTCTTATTTACCAACTTCTTCCGTTCATTCATGGGAAGAGCTCAAGGCAATGTTCATGGAACAGTTTGGAGAAAGGATTAACCCTGTTTTGATAAGGAAAAGGTTCATGAACTTGGAGAAAGGAAAAGATGAGTTAGTCCCATCTTTTAATCTCATATTTTCAATGATCATTAGAGAGATCCCAGAGAACATAAGGCCAAATGATGTTGAATGTTTGGTCCCATATTTAGGAGCATTTGACAAAAAGATGAGTTATCTGTTAAGGGATAAAGAACCCACAACCCTACACCAACCATATTAGATGTCTATGGACATTGAGAAAAATTTGAGATACTCAATGCTGAAAGGACATAGGGTTGTGAGTGTCGATCATCCTAAAACGCCTCAAGAAAATAGAACTCATGGATCAGTTAATAAAAGTGCTTTTCAAGAGGGTAATGATGTTGCTACTCCAATTTCTCCATCATCACAATCTGCACAAAATGTAGTGTCTCAAAATGAAGGTAGTAGTTGTTTGTTTCAAGAAAGTCAGAATATGATACACAAAAATGAAAAGAGTTTGTTAGGATATGAAGATATATGTTGTATGAATGAGGACACTAATTGTAATCAATTTACAATCAACACATGTGTAGATCCTTGCAGTAGTAATGAAGAGGAGGATGCATGGTATGATGAACAAATGAATATGCAAGAAATTTTTTCTTGCAATATCTTGTGTAATGCAAAAATGAAAGAGATACAAGACATCTTTCCATGTCATGTTTTGGTCTATGAACATAACACAAATATTGATAGCATGCCTTCTCAAGTTAGTGAACAAGAAATTGAAGATGAAAGTGCAGGCATTCATTCTCAAGATTTTGAGCATGGTCTATATGGTGCTAATTTTGTATGTGATGAATAATTCAAGGAAGAACATATGTGTGTTCAATTTGTTGATCATGAACATGGTGATGAGGATGTTAATGAAGGTCAAATTGATTACTCTTCTCCTGATTATAAATGCCCTTATGATGATGATATGGAGGAAATTTCTTCACCTCAAGAATGTAAAGACATGATTTCTCATAAAATCACATGTCCACAAGTAAAGGATCCAATTGCATTTGATGCAAACTTGGAATGCAATTCATTTTTTTTTTTAATGGAGTATGTTGATTTTGTCAATGATGAAGAATATGAACACAAACATTTGTGTGATTAATTTTTTTATCATAAGCATAGATGGAGGGTGAGAAAATCTTTTTAAAAATTAGTGTTTGACAGAGGTAAATGTTGATCTCCATTCTTCATTTCGTGGCTTGGGGGCACTAGATGAAGTTGAAAAATAAAGTTGAATACGGGAGCAGTTTGAGGGCACATGATAGACCCATCTTTTGGTCTACTCTCCAGAGATCTAGAATCTTGCTATGCCCATAGGGGGCATACATCCCTAGTCAGAGCCACTGATGGAACTCTCAAATTTTTCAAATTTGAGATGCCCATTTCAAATTTTTCTTCTGCACTTTCAAAAGTGCACCTGATGAATCTATTTGGGGGACCCACTTTGGAGGCTTATAATTTGAAGCCTGTTGATTTTCATGCAAAACCAATTTGTAGACATACTCAATTGACCTAAGTGAGCATACATGTCAATTTTTAGCTTCCCATGAGAAGTTTTGATAGAGTTTCGAAAAGTTAAGTTGGAGGGTTTTGACACTGTTCTACTATTTGCAAACTGTTTGTTTTGTGAAATATCCTCTTGTTTGAGCTTGTATTTTGCAACTGGATGACTGTCAAGTCAAAATGAATGTTGTTCTATGTTCTCCATAGATAAATGATCATGGGTGTCAGTTTTTAGTGGCTCATGATCTGATTTTCTATTTTTAGCCGATCAAAACCAAATGTAGATTGTTCAGTTTCACATCTGCATTACTAACAGCCTTTCTAAGTGGCCAACTTTGACCATCACTACCTTTTGATCGGTGATGATTCAAGAAAATTCCTTTTGCACACATACTGAGGGTACCTTAATGAACTTTTATATCTAATGGAAACTCACCAAGAGTTGATTCACTATTTTTACAAATTGGTAGTTAAGTCAGTTTCAATTGGTTCAAAATAGTTGTTTCAGAAAATATTGACTAGGCATAATTTCAATTATTGGGCAATGATGAGCTGAGGCAGTTGGAGGGAATAATTTTTTTGTTGCAAAGGAAGGAAGAGGAGATATTATTTTCAGTTTGATCAACGGTGAATGGAGCTTCTAAATGGCATTTCCAGATCGAATTTAGGGTTGCTCCTGCTTGCTTCTCTTCTTCTATATCTTCTCTTATTCTCTCACTGTAAAGGGTTCTGAGTTTTTGTATTGGGCTGGGTAGATAGAGAATTGTAATTTTTGAGTCATTGTTTGAGTTTGTAAGCTGTAATTTTCTGAATTTATGAGTAAATACAACCAATTTATGCAAATAACATCATGAAGGTGTTTGCACATTCATGAATGTCTTCATATTGTCTCCATATTTGTAGACTTTGAGTCATGTAAATTCCATAATACAAAGTGGCTTTGAGTTTATCATCTCAAGTTTCATTAGATTTTTTGATCTTTTCATTGTTCTATTTCAAGAAAATGGTTAAAATGATTTGTGCAGGCAATTGTGATTTCAAGTGTGCATATGGGATTTGATAAGAAGAATCAGATTGGTAAAAAGAGAGGGATTTTTGGTGCAAGACACTAACATTTGATGCAAATAATTAACAACTCAATCCACTGGTTGAAGACTGTTTGCTAGGAAATTCATTTTATGTGTTTGACTCCATGGCCCAGAATTGGCACTGATCTATGTTTCAGTTTTGTGCATCGAAAAAAAAAAATTAAATGCAAAATCATTCTAATCTTACTCTTAGGTTTGTGTGTACTTCTTTCCAATGGCTAAGAGAGGGTTGAGTTACTAAGAATTTAGCCAAGTTTAAATTTGTCAATGCTTCCCTTAGTGTATTTTCATTGGGAGTTATTTGCTTTATAAAGAAATGCTAGGGTATGAGTGAATTAAGTTCTGAGCATTGTTTAGGTTTACCCACCTTCGTACTGCAAAGCCAAAAGTGTAGGAGATGTCAGTCTTTGACTGAATCCTGTTAGTTGGCCACTAGCCTTTTTGGTATTTAATATAGAGGTTTGCTACCTCTTAGAGAATTGCAAATCCTAGCTGGGTTGCATTTTAAAACACAAACAAGCACTTTGAAGGACATAAAGTATACTATTGCTAAGCAAGAGAAGGGTCTAGGAAATTAAAAGCAGCAGTAAAATAAAAATGGTAGACCTCCTAGGCTGGAAAATCATCCTTAAAACATAAATTGGAAGGATGGGAAACCAATATTGTCAGGCCAGAAGCCTAAAACTGATCAGCATACACCAGACCACTTGCAGAAGCATTCTGTAAATCTGGTACAAGATAGACCATGGTGTGAGGTTTGTGAACATCCAAATGATAAAAATTATTGTGGCATTGCTTAGTTGCTTGTTGTTGAATGAATAGAGTAAGATACTCATGAGAAGACTCCTGATTATGAGCAGGGTGATGTAGATGTTTGTATGGCCTGATCATACATTGATGAGGCTAATTGTTCTTCTGATGATGAGTTATATGAAGCTGATGTGGATAATCAGAGATAGAGAAGTGAGATGTATCATCAATAGGTCTTTTATGATGAAGAAGGTGATTTTGACTATCATGCTTGCAATATGGATCAAGCTAAAGATTTAGTGTCCTTGAGGAGACCATCAAAAGATGAAATTTCCCGGTTGACTGAAGAGATGGCTGCTTAGATGAGGAGTACACTTCAGTTGAGAAATATAAATATGGGTGGTGAATAGGGTAAAATTCTTGGCCTTTTTATCAAAGAATGAAATGATAAAAAAAAAAATGCTAGGGTGGATAACAAAAAGGATGTTGTCAAAATTAAAGAGCTTAAAAATGAAAAGGTTTAGGCAAAATAGACTAAAGCGCCAAAGCCTCAAGAAGATGCTATTTCATCATTGGTAAACAACAAGGTAACTACAAATTTTGTTTAGCCTTCTCTAGAAGAGAATAAACAAAAGAAACTCGAAGAAAATTAACAACTAGAAAGGAAAGAAAATTATGAAGGTACGATTTTTGACTTGCCTAAATATACACCCTTAGACATGTTTCAAGTGTTGTCTCAGGTCAAATTTTATGTACTTTTGTCGGAAATGATTAGAATAACTGAGCATAAAGAAAAAACAATAACCTTGATTACAGGTGTTGCTAGTAATAAGATTGAACAAGGTAATTGTGAAGAAGCAAAGGATCAAGAAGAAAGAAAAGAGAAAGAAGTGGAGGTAATTGTGTCACAAATTCCCCCTGTGTATTTAGGAAATTCTATCAATATGTGCCTTGAAAATATAAACCCCTTTTTCTTAAGTGTTGATATAAATGGGAAAACTTTGGGAAATTGTATGATAGATTCAGGGGCATCCAATAATGTTATGTGAGTCAAAATCATGAAAGCAATGGGTTTGAAAGTAGATACTACTCAAGGTAAATGATATGCTTTAGATTCAAGAGAAGTGCCAGTTATTGGGACTATTCAAGCATTGCCTTATAAGCTGACTCAATATCCTGAGAAGAATTTAGCCATGGTTGTATTGGTTGCACACATCCCACCTCATTTTGGGATGTTGTTGTCAAGAAAGTAGAGTGCATCAATGGGAGGTAACAAGCAGTGTGATCTATCATTTGCTACTTTCTGCATTGATGGTAAATATGTCAAGATTGAAAGAGAGTCAAAAGTGTCCCATATGATTGAGCATGACCCAACTAAGAATATGACATGTTTTACTGATAGTGGCATAAATGAATTCAGGGTTGAGGAATCCCCTAGTAATTATGATAAACCTATTGCATCGATTGATATAGAAGTAAAAAATAAATCAGACTCTAATGACTTGTGGATTATGTACTTTGATGGTGCAAGTTCAAAGGAGGGATCTGGTGCAGGTGTGTTGTTAAGGTCTCTGAGTGGAAAGACATTCAGGTTCTGTTTCACTCTGTTATTTGAGATCACCAATAATGTCGTTGAATATGAAGCCTTGTTATTGGGGCTAAGGTTGGCTGAAAAACATGGGATCAAGAAGCTCAAGGTAATTGGAGATTCATAGCTTGTTATTTCCCAAGTCAGATCCAAATATGTTTCAAAGAATAAAAGGATGAAACAATATAGAAATGTTGTTTGGGATGAATTGGAAAATTTTTATTCATTTGGAATAAATTGGATGGAGAGAGGCCACAATAAGGTAGCTGATTTATTAGCAAATATTGCATTAAAACCAAATGATATGACTTATGCTAGGATTTCAAAGATTGAAGTGCAAACCAAACCTTGTGTCCCTGATAATATCAAAAACTGGAAAGTTTTTTATAATGATGATGATATATTGAGGTTCTTAAATTGTGTGGATGAATATGAAAGTCAAGAAATTGACTTTGGAGCTTTTGTTGAAAATTTTGATGGTAAGGTTACTATGTTTGGCAATGAAGTTATTCAGTTAAAGACCAATACAATTTCTAAAGGTTTGGTGTTTCTTAACAGAGTGTTTGATAATCAAGATAGGATGAAGGTTAATTGTGTTGCCTCTCATCCTGATGACTTAGAGGAGATAAACCTTAGAATTGAGGCATCACCAAAGAAGGTGTATATTGGAAAGAAATTATCACCAAGGGTGAGAAAGATGTTAATTGATTTGTTAAGGAAATTCAGACATGTGTTTGCTTGGCCTTATGATGATCTTAAGGTTTATAGGGAGGATTTATTTCAAGATTAAATTCCTTTGAGTGATTGTGCTAAGCCTTTTAGGAAAAAGAAAAGACCTCTTAATCCTACCTTGGCCCTAAAAATGCAAGAAGAATTAATGAAATTAAGAGATGCTGGGATCATCAAACCTATCAGACATTCATCCTGGGTGTCAAATTTAGTACCTATGAGAAATAAAAATGGAGACATCAGGTTGTGTGTGGATTTCAGGAACTTGAATGTGTCTTCATTGAAAGAGAACTATCCATTATCGAACATGGAAGCCATGTTGCAGAGGGTGAAAATATGTGAGCTAATGTCTATGATGGATGGATTCTCTAACTACAACCAACTCATGGTCAAGGAGTATGAGTAGTTTAAGACAATTTTTACTATACCCTGGGGAACCTATGTTTATGTGAGAATGCCTTTTGGTCTAACAAATGTAGGGGCTACTTTTTAGAGAGCCATGGATGTGGCATTCTCAAAATTCATTAATTTGTCTTTGGTGATTTATCAGGATGATCTGACAACATATTCCAAGAAAGAAGATGATCATTGTAAACATTTAGAGAAGGTATTCACTAGGGCACTGGAGTATGGTATTTCCTTGAATCCAAAGCTGTGTGATTTTGGGGTAAGGGAAGGAAAATTATTGTGACATATTGTTTCCAATGATGGGGTCAAGATTGATCCAGAAAGGGTAATTGCAATAGACAAGATCCCAGAACCTCAAAATGTCAAAGGATTACAATATTTCTTTGCACAGATCAACTTCCTAATGAGGTTTGTGATAAATTTTGCTGAAACAATTTTCCCTATTTCTAAAATTCTCAAGAAGGGAGCCAAGGTTGAATGGGAAGGGGAGTTTGTACAAGCTTTTCAGGCCATTAAGCAAGTGATAAAGGAGGCTCCTGTGTTAATAAACCCTAATTTCTCTAGACCCTTACAATTTTTTTCATTTTCTTCTTTCCACACAATTACAGTTGTGTTGTTGCAAAAGAATGAAGAAGGCTTTGAACAGCCTATAGCAGTTTTCAATGAATCTTTACAGGCTACAGAACTCAAATATGATATAAATGAAAAACATGCATATTCATTGGTAAAAGCAATAAAGGCTTCCAAGACTTATTTGATGGGAGCTACTATAATTCTATGTACCCAGTGTTGTTGTGAAGGACATTTTCACACAACAAAAAAAAATTGGAAGAAGATGTAGATGGATCAATAGGATCTAGGAGTTCAACATTGAAATACAAATTACTAAGCTAGTGAGAAGATAAGGATTGGCCAAGCTTATGGCCCAAATTAATTTGGATGAAAATAAGATAAATTTTCCTTAAGAATAAAATAGATCACACATATGTGATATGGAACATTTTGAATGGTATAAGGATGTGATCTATTATCTATAGAAGATGAAATGCCATAAAAATTTGGGTGAAAATGAAAAGAGGACATTGAAGTTACGTGCTATCAAGTATGTTATCATATCTGGAAAGTCCTGGTGGAGAAATGAAGAAGGTGTCATGTTCAAATGTGTTGACCAAGATCAAGCACAGGGAATCCTGAATGAGATGCATAGTGGATTTTGTCAAGGGAATTATATGGCCAAAAAAATTGCAAACAAGGTAATGAGGGATGCATTTTGGTGGCCTACTATTTTTAAGGATGCACACCAATTAGTGAATACATGTGATGCTTGTCAATGTTTCTTTGGTAAGTTGAATTTTTTTGGTAACTTACCCCTAAAACCAGTTGTAATGCAAACTCCATTCCAGCAATAGGGTATTGATTTTGTAGGAGAAATAGAATGTAAATCTAATGGAGGCCATTCCTAGATATTCATGGCCACTAATTACTTTACCAAGTGGGTGGAAGAAATTCCAATGAAGAAATCAATTAGTAAGGTGCTAATCAATTTTCTAATGAGTAATATAGTGACTAGGTTCGGATGTATAGAAAGGATTGTGTCAGATAATGCAATGTGTTTCAAATATGAAGAATACATGGAATTATGTAAAAATCAGGACATCCAAATCTCTTACTCATCACCTTACCACCCACAAGGAAATGGACAAGCATAATCAAGAAATAAAAGCTTGATGACAATTATTAAGATAATCCTAGATCAAAATAAGAAGGCATGTGATTCCAAATTGAGATTAGCAGTTTAGGCAGATAGGGTGACTATGAAGAAGGCAATAGGTTGTGCCCCATTTGACTTAGTTTATGGGATAAATGCAAGGTTTCGCCAGAATAACCTGATGGAAATGTATAATTTTGTCTAGATGTATGATAACGAAATATATGATGAAATGCAATTGAGAGTGGAAGCTCTCATAGAATTGGATGAGACAAGGAGGGAAGCTCAAATGAAAAATGAAAAATCGTAATTGCAAGTGAAGAATTTGTATGAAAAAAGAGCAACTGCAAGGAGCTTCCAAGATGGAGATCTGGTCTTGATGTGGAATGCCAGATTGGAAGATAAAGGAAAACATGGAAAATTTGATGCAATCTAGTTAGGTCCATTCTTGGTAAATAGTAAGTGGAGGTAGATTCATATTTCCTCCATGATATGATAGGTGACATTCTTGAAATTATACTTCACTTGAAGTATTGTTTTCCATGAACAATAGCTTAGGTTTGTATATATGTAAGTTGTAGGTTTCTTTCCTGCTGGGTTGTTTTATCCGAACAATCCCTTTTGGTCATCTCTGCAATTGGTCTGCTCTACTTGAGATTCTGAATTCTCACTTCATTCTAGTGGAATCAACATCCCCAACTGGAGCCACTGATGGAACTTCAAATTATTACTCTTTGAATTCCATTTTATCTTGCCCTTTTCCTAGTCTTTCATATTGTTTGGGAAAAACCTAAGGTTGGGGTTTTTATTTTTTCCTTCATGAAAATCTTAGTGCTTTATGTTACGCCTTGGGTGGTATCTATTCAGTCATTACCTTTTTGGAGTGGGTTTTAAAAAAACTTATGCCCCATCGCATCATCTAGGTCGAGCCCCTTTACTGATTTAGTGTTTTAATTTTCTGCCTAACTTTATTATTCCCTAAGTCTAGGTTGGCCTGTGCCCCACATTTAAAAACACCTTAAGCCATTATTTGTTTTGGCCTAGGTGATTTCCCCTTGTCCCTTTAATAAATGTTTTATATTTTGCAGGGAACAATTTTAAATGACCGTCGACCAACGATCGATTGATCTCAACCATTCCCCGCAATCCTGTGATGACCTCACCATAGAGTCTCAACTAATTGTGATATCACAAGTGAGCACCACATGTCTTAGCTGGCAATGCCAAAGAAATAATCAAATTCATTCAATATATCTGTCGGGTTTTAATATATTATATGGTAGGCTACTAAAGCGGCTACGAGATGCACATGCTCAAAATCAACGAAGATGTTATAATCTTGTTGAAAATTTTTCTCGATGGTTATGTTCAATGCTGGTGACTGTTTTGAGTGAACACGATTGCTGATGGTGGATATCAATGGTTCCCCGCCATCACGTGATCATAAGATGCAAGGTTTTTATTGATAATGATATCACAGGTGGGTGCCACATGTATTTATTTGGTGTTGCATAATATGGCGAGCCCTTGGTGCTGAAATGGAGATTATGTCATCCTTTTCAAAGGCATTCGTTTGATGATCTGATAGAAGTGAAGGATTGATGGTTGGAATTTGTCTTCGTATCAAATGCGATTGGAGTCATTGGCATGGCATGTAAGTAAGCTTTAATGGAAGATGAGACATAAAGTGGTTTTCCTTTACTCTATTTTCTCTCAAACTATTCAAGCACCTTTGCAAAGCAGTTTCAGAGCCGAGATCGAAGTTATGAGTTATCACAACAAGAATTTGGTTTTCTGCAAAGCACAAACTTTGTGAGTTGTTTTATGTGCATCCTAGTTAATTTGATTAAGAATTTGGGGAAAATTGTGGTTTTCCTGTTGAATAGCTTGTTGTTAGTTGTTTTAGGGCTATTGGTTAGTTGAATTGTAGGAAATTGCAAGATTATTCTCTGTAATTTTGTTCTTCGTTTAGCCCTAGTCTATTCGAAAGATTTGAAATTTTAAGGAGGCCCTAGTTTACCTAAGATGGCACCACCAAAGCAACATTTTGGCCATGTTGACTATTTGCAAAGGAATTTATATGGTGATTTCTTGGATCAACTCCCATTGTCAACAAATGACAGGAAGAGGTGTTTGGTTTTGATGCATGCAAGAACCCTAGGTGAGGGATTAGTATGCCATTGCTCCAACATTGTTGATTCTAGGGTTCCCATGACTAGTCTAGAAATGTTTAGGTTGTGGTATGGATAGAGGAATCTACCTCACCCTTTCTCCAATGGTTGCAGGTATGACATGGGGAAGCTGGTGGTACCAAATTTTTTCCCCAATGTGGATTTTCTCAGGGAAGTGGCAACACGTAATGACCCTATTACAAGAGTGATAAGAGATAATGACAGAGGGGTCTTGTTGAGTATAAAAAAGGAAGAAATTCAACAAGTTTTTGATCTGAATGAATCTAGCTCGTTCTTGGTATAGATTAATTTTGAGGAGATAAAGCAGGAGTATGCAAAGTCAAAGTTAATTTTTAGGGTAAAGTTTCTTCCACCTCATCTGGCAAGGGTAGGCGGTTCAAGGATTTATATCAGCCCAAGTGACCAAGAGCCTTTCAGGCTAAATTCTTTTACACACCACTTCTTGCCCACTTTTTATTCATTGTTCCAGATTTTGTGTTTAACCCTAATATAGTAATGTCAATTGCCTACATGTTTATGGGGGTGCAAATACAACACCCTAACTTCTTGGTGATCTATGATTTTGCATCTTTTCTGGTAGAAAAGGTACATGAAGGGTTGTTAATTTTGTAGCTAAAGGATGCAGGCACTCCATTCTTCTAGTATTATTTATTGATGTACACGTTCTTGTACAAGAATGTTGATTTCTTCTCAAAGAAGATGGAATTGATGCAGGAAGTTAATGGAGAAAGATTACCGATGCAGGCATGGACTGCAGATTTATCCTATAGCATGGAGAATGCCATTTTTGTGCAATTTGATATTTTCTTTGCTTCCATATTAAGGGCTAGGTTAGTAGTGAATGTACCCAAAATCACTGAGGATTTACATGAATTTCTCAAACAGAAGGGGAGGAAGCCATTCTTGAAGGTTTGTCATAGATGGGGAGGGGTGACATTATCATGTACCTAGTCAACACTATTTTAAGAGTGTATGGCTTCCAAGGAACTCCACATATCCTTCCATTTAATGTGCCAGCAAGAGTAGGGTTTTCTAAGGTTATGTGGCAGAGAGGTTGTATTCATGAAGACAACCTATCAGGGAAGGGTAAGGGAACCTTTTTCCCTGATTATACAGTTGTATCTGATTTTGTACTTTCTAAAGGAGGTTGGGTCTATTTTGGGAATTTTTTGGATGACTATCATTTAAGGTGTGGTCCCAAGAGATAGCATGACCCTCGGGGCTTCTTTTCCCTTTTTAGACAATGGATAAAGGGTGGTAAGTTTGTACATGAGTTCAATTTTCTTGAGGATCTAATTAGGAATGAATTTGATTTGAATAAGAAGGATCTGAACAAGGAAAAATAGATATCATATGAGAAGCTATTAGCCATTGTGCATAAAATGGACCCTAAATATGATCCATTAATGGAATTTACCGCATTCCACAAGAAAATTGATTTCTTGATGGACAACTTCAAGGAGATCATGGGTATTTTGATGACAAAGAAGATCAAACTGGAGTTGAACTTTGCCAAACAGAGACCAGATGTGAGACCTACTTAAATGAGGCAAACATATCAACCTATAGTGAATTGGCCTCTTTATAAAAGAAAGAGAAATGGCAGTAGTGATGAGGAGGATAAAGATAGGAAAGTACAACCAGGTTTGCAGGTCAGAGCACCTGGGTGAATAAAAATCATTGATTTACACTTATCACCAGAGGATAACCCTTCACCACCATGATTAGAGCCAAGCCCTAAGACACAAAGGATTGAAGAGGCATAAGAGGCTCTTGTGGATAAAATTATTATCATAGATCAAGATATGTAGGTTAGTATTCCTTCTCCTCCCAGGTCAACTCAATTGGTTTTGGTCCATATGGATGTGTAGGGACAATGCGTGTAGGATGCCAAGATGGAGGCATGTAAGGCACTTTTTTATGATGATGCATTTTTTAAAACTCTAGTGTTCTTGAAATTAGTATGGAGAATGAAATTAGAGGAGTATCAAGATAAGTGCAAGAAGAGAAGAGAGTTGAAGCCTGATAGGTTTGACTAGGATAATGATGATGAAAGAAAATTTGAATTGATGGAAGAATTCAAGAACATCACTCTTGAGGAGGGGAGGAAATTAGTGACTCAGGAAAGTGTATTAATTTTTCTTGAATGGGATATAGCAAATTTAGTAGCTTTTAATGCTATTCTAAAATCCAAATACCCCTTGTAGAATTTTGAAGAAGAGGTCAAGGCAGCTTTGCAAGATTCTTCCTTTAGCGAAGAATATGAAACCCTAGAAATCTGGTCATTGGCACCTCAGGGTAGAAAGCCTAATTACACTGACATTAGCCCAAACCTAAGGGGAGGGTTAATAATAAAGAGAGCCTGAAAAACTTCAAACATAGAGGCTACTAACTTAACTGTAAATTTTGGCAAATTGGCCCAAAATAATGTTGAGAGGGAAGAAGCAGAGAAGAAGAACTTAATGGAAAAATACAATTTTATAATTGGAGAGTACAATAGGGTGCAAAAAAGGATTGTTGAGCTGTAGACTGAGGTGGATAGGTTAAAGTGTAGGCAAGTTGGGGAGTCCTCAAGTGCTCTAGGTATCATGGCATTTCCTTCCACATCAGCATCAGTACCTCCTATTTCTCCAATTATTTCTACACCAGGGTCCCCCATCCAAATTCCTTCTCTTAGTCCTTCATTAGAGCTAGTTGAAGAAGAAATTGAATACTCTATGGATCCTACCAAGAAGCAGTTGATGAACAGGATTGCAGAGTTACAAGAAGTCATAAAGGAAAGTGAGGAGGGATCACTTGTAAAATAGAACGAGATTATTGATAGATTTTTGAGGCACTTGAATGAAAAGGTTGATGGAAGATTTCCATCAATGTATTCTTTATATTCTTTATTTTTAGATGCAATAAATAATATTAGTAGGGATTAGAAAGTAGTATTGCCCTTAGTTGAGAAATGGATCCCTAGGGCCAATGATTTAGATATAATGTACAAATCCTCCAGGTTTGATACAAATAATACACCCCAATCATTAAAGCCTACTTAAATATTTGTAATGTCATTGGAGGGTTTTCAAGCCTTACCAGATGATTTGAGTGGGAAAATCAGGGAATTGGTAAAGAATTTTGATGATTGGAGTGATACATCTTTACTTGATATAATTGATAAACAAGAAAATGTTAAATCACTACAATAGTGGCATGATAAAGTAGATGAGTTCATCAATGCACAAATCAAATTGATTTGTGATAAATCAGATTATGATCTGTTGGTGAGCTATATGGCTAAGATCATGAGCACCAACACATTTTTGGAATATTTTGAGAGAGAAGTGAATTAGGTAGCGGTGAAATACACACCTTATAGTGCTAAGGTGAGTGAGGTAGTTAATTTTGATTGACCAACTAATGGAGAATACTAGAGATGGTTTCCTAAATACTTAACCAAGGAAGAGTGAAACGAAGTTAGCTACTGGCAGTTAGCAGCTCAAATGCTGTAGTTACAATAGATTTCGGTATGTTTTGATGGCCATTTTATTATAGGTTTTTAAGTTTGGCCGATGCATCAACAATTTCCAGTGGATGGGATGGACAAGAATATTCTCCAAGGACTCAATTGTTGTAACAATTTTATGAAATGTCACAGGGCAGTCCAAGTGACTGGTGACATGTGTATTTCTAGTCAGATGCTTGTTTGCTCCTTCATTCTCTATAAGAAGGATTTCAAGGCCATAAATATGGGCTAGCAAGTTAGATAATTTTGGTCGATTCTATGTGAAGTTGTAGAGCAATTATAAAGCCTGATGTTATAGTGAAATGAAATTTAGGTTTTGTGTCATTTTGTAGTAGGTTTTGAATTCATGGGAATTTGATGTTTTGTGATAGCACTCGTAGTTGAATTAAAAGAAGTTATTTCAAACCAATGTCTCTCCATTGTATGAGCATATCATAATTTTGAAAAAAATAATCTAGGGTTGTTTCATTCATCTCACTGTTGTGGTGTGTATGATTCCCTATTTAGCTTTAATTCAAAGAATTAATTAAAATTCTTGAATGGTATCATAGGTGGGTATTTTTTATATAAGGATTTGATAATCAGTATTGGTTTGAATACAAATTGGTGGTATTGTAAGGCAATATTATCAAAGATCTTGCATGTCATGTGTTAAATCTATCATAAACCTTTATCTAATTATTAATTTGACTCCTCTAATGGTATATGGCACTGATCTAGGTTGAACTTATTTGTGAGGTTCAATATTTGTTTATCTTCACATAGATCTTGCTACAAATTGCAAATTAATGACTATCTTACACTATGAAATGTTGTTGTAAGTTATCTCATTCTCTAAATAGTTGATATTATTGATGATCAACCAATTATTTTCGATATTATCCTGTTATGTTGAGCTATGAAGTGAGACTATCTATTATTAATGTTGTTTATAATACTGGTGTAGATGTTGTAAAAACATTAAGGGATCACCCTCCTGGGTCTTGCAGAGCCCAAAGTGTAGGAGGTTTATTAAAACACTCGCTAGTTGGTCTAGGTCCTTCAAGCTGCCCCTAATTGGAATTGCCAATTACATAGGTAGATTAGAAGACCAACCTAGTTACAAGAAAAACAACCAATAGACTAGATCACCTTTTAAGCCTTAAACTGGATGTTTTGAGCTTTACCCTATTCTATTGGTAGGATTCAAAATAGTGATGCATATTTAGATGCAAGACTTGAGTTATCAGGCCTGGGTTGCAATTAATGACAAAACCCACAAGTCAAACTCCTTAGCCATATGCCAACAAAGTGTGGGTGGTGTGTGCTCAAGTGTAGAAGTGATGTATAAGTGCGAATAAAGGTCAAATCATTAAAGAGGGGATAATAAATTGAAAGAATATTGATCAGAGTGTATGTGCCTAATTGGAACTATCATCAAAATTTTGGAGAAGTTATTTTCTCAGTTCATCCCACTTAGATGGTTTTAATCTGATTGTATTCTTTTTTGAGCAGTGTACTCTAGGCAGTTTGCCTAAATGCAAGTGCATTCCTTATTCATTTTTCATTATACTTTTAATAGGTTATAATTTTGGATTAACCTCCACCATGGTTTTCTCCCTTAACAGGGTTTCCACGCAAAAATATTGGTGTTATGTTTTTTTGATCTGTTGTGTAATTATTTATTTCACAGTTATTCATCAGATCTAGAATTAAAGGTTAATATTTTGATTAAAGTTGTTGATTCTATTACAACTAATTAACCCCCTTCTCAGTTGTATCTTCTTGTTTTTCCAACAATTGGTATCAATGCTAGTTCCTCTAAAGGTCAAGCTTAACAGCTTGAGGTGATCTAAGATGGAATCCTAGAAGAAGGATAGTCTGAGATTCGATGGTACAAACTACACCATGTGGAAATTTAGAATAGAATGTCATTTGAAGTGAACCGGTGAACCCTTTTGGAAGATTACAAAAGATATATACTATTCCTCAGAATAGTCCCTCTACGGTTGATAAGATCAAAGAAGCTGAAATTAATACCAGAGCTATTGAAGCATTGGTGAGTGCTTTGACATATTCTAAAATGTCAAATGTGATGGGTCTAAATACTGCATATGAGATATGGACAAAGCTGGAATTATTGTATGAAGGAGATCCACTTGTGAACGCTAGGTATGAGCAGGATCATCATGGAAAAAACAGGCCCTTAAGTGGCAATAAAATTTAGAAAATCAAAGATATGCAACTTGACATAAAAATTTGAATAAGCTATTTATATTATTTCAAAAATATGTAACAATACAACTTGTAGAAAATTGAATGTAATTTCTAAACTACTAGGTTTATTTTTATTTTTTAAAAATCTATTTGGTGAAATTTTGAAATTTCAATGCAATAGTACTTAAATTTTAGGGGAAAAATAAGAAGTAGGTATTTGTCTGACCACCCTAACCACAATAAAATGATAATATTTTTTAATAATATATTACATAAAATTAGGGGACTCATGTCCGGATGTGATGCGTATTTTTTTGTATTTTTTTTCCAAGTGAATAATTAATTATAATTATTTTAGTACAAATATTAAGAAATAAAAAAACTTGTATGTTTAACCACCATAACTTGGTCAAAACTTCATGAAATTCAATTTTATTTTTTTAATCCTATAGTATGTGAAGCATATAATGTGACTCATATTTTGGATTTAAAAAATTTGATACTGTTTGAAAGTTATAGATGTTTTTCAATCATACTATCAATCAGGAATTTAGTCATAATTCAAATAGAAAATGAATAATAATTATTCATTAAATTCAAAGTAAAGAATAATTTATATTGGAGGAGAGCTGATAATATCCTTTAAAACCCCTTTTCATTTCATCAATTTTGGGTAAAAAAAAGGTCATCAGCCACATGGGTCATTATATCACTTAGATATCGCCACTTTTTGGCTCATCATGATCCTGCAAATACCTAGTTGCTAAGCTACAAATTCTAAAAGGAAAATGGGATGACAAGAAGATGAGAGAAGATAAGAACATCCATTCTTTCTCTTAGAAGATAAATGAATTGATGACAAGCATCAGATGTGTTGGTGGTATCTTGGATGAAGAAGAAATTGTTTCTAACATACTTAGATTTGTGCCTCCTTTCTACAAAGAGAAAGCTCGTGCTATTGAAGAACTCGAGCCAGTAACTAAAATAACAAGAGACATGCTAATTGGAAAAATTGCAGCTTTTGAGTTGAGCGAATTTGGTGAATCTAATCCTAAAGTAGAATCTACATTCAAAGACACTGTATCCAAGAAAAAGAAATATGATACAAGAGAAAGTTCCAAAAAGACATTTAGGTATGAAGATGAGTTGAAAAATATTGAAGATGAAGAAAGAGAGCTAGAATAATTGGAAGCACTAATTGTAAGAAGAGAAACCAGAGGCCATGGTAAGTACAAAGGAAAGCTACCTATTAAATTTTTTTCTTGCAATAAAATAGGTCATTTTGCATCAAGATATCCTAAAAGAATTTCTAAATACAAGCCTAAAGACACTAGATTTCGAAAAAAGTGTTGTTATGTTGAAGGAGGTGTAACTGATGAAGAATCTGATAAAGAAATCATAAATGAAGATAAATGGGTATTTATTACTATCAAAGAAAATGGTCAGGTGTCCATTGAATCTACTAGTAATGTGAATGTTGTGAAAGCACTTGCATCCAAAGTTGAAGAAAATGATGAATGGGTGATTGATAGCGAATGCTCACCTCATATGACTAGTGACAAAAATAATTTTGTTAGCTTGGAGAATTACAATGGTGGCATTGTAAGATTTGGAGACAACACTTTTGGTGTGATTCACTGAAAAGGCACTATTTCTTTTGGTGGTAAGCATAATGCAGATGATGTTCTCTATGTAGAATGCTTAAAGCATAACTTGTTGATTGTTGGACAAATGGTAGACAAGGGATACAATCTTCAATTTAAGAATGGTAAGTGCAAGATGCTGGGAAATACAGGAAAAGTAATTGCCTCAAGTACTAAGATAAAAGATAATATCTTTCAGTTGAGTAATGCTAATAGAAGTTGCTTGATTGCTCAGATTGATGTAAGTTGGTTATGGAATAGGTGATTTTGTCATGTGAACTTTGATAATATTGTAAAGATAAGTTCTTCTCAAGCGGTCAGAGATATTCCTAAGATAGTGAAGCCTACTAACACTGTGTGCAAGGAATGCCAGATGGGAAAACAAACTAGAAACCACTTTTGGAGAAAACAATACAACTCTAATGGAGTATTGGAATTGGTACATATTGATCTATGTGGTCCCTCCAAAATCAGAAGTCTACAAGGTGAAAGCTACTTTATGTTGCTTATTGATGATTATTCAAGAATGATATGGATTTCCTTCTTAATAGAAAAACATAAAGCATTAGAAAATTTCAAAAAATTTAGAGTTATGGCAAACAATGAGATAGGTCTGAAGGTTAAATGTTTGAGATAAGATAGAGGTGGAAAATTCACTTCCTAAGAATTCAATACTTTTTGTGAAGAACATGGAATTCAAAGACAATTATCTACTCCCCAGACCCCTTAATAGAATGGTGTTGTTGAAAGAAAGAAAATAATAGTTCTAGAAACTCCTAGAACCAAGATATTGGAAGAAAATGTTCCTCATTTCTACTAGAGAGAAATTGTAAGCACTATTGTGTACACTATCAACCAAGTAAATGTCAACAATAATTCTGGTAAGAATCCTTTTGAGCTATGGTTTGGTTATAATCCTACTATGAATTATTTCAAAAAAATTGGAAGCAAATGCTACATCAAGAGCGATGATGATATAGGAAAGTTTGATGCTACAAGTGATGAATGAATCTTCCTAGGTTACTCTACTAAGGGCAAATCTTATCGGTGTTTTAATAAAAGGTTGAAGAAAATAGTTGAAAGTGCTAATGTCAAAGTTGATGAAGATATTGATAGACCATCTAGTCACAATGGATATGATTCAAATGATAATCATGATGATTCTAACAATGGACATACTTCTCAGTCATAGAGTCAACTACAAATTGTTCTAATGAACAAAGGAAATCAAGAAGCAAAAGCAAGCAAAAATACAAAAGAAAGAACACAAGAACAAGAGGTGAGAAAAAACTTCAAAATCTTAGGTATGTAAGAAGAAATCATTATGATATTCAAATCATGGGAGAAAAAATAAAAGGTGTAAAAACTAGAAGCAGAATTCTAGAAGAGTATTGTTTAATTTCTAAAGTTGAGCCTAACAATATCAATGAAGAATGAAAAGATGAATATGGGATGGAAGCTATGAAAGAAGAACTAATTTAGATATATAAAAATGAGACATGGGAACTTTTTCCTAGACCTAAAGACAAGAATGTGATTGGAACCAAATGGGTGTTTCAGAATAAACTTAATGAACAAGGTGAAGTGGTCATAAATAAAGCAAGATTGGTTTGCAAAGGGTATTCACAAATGGAAGGTATAGATTTTGATGAAACTTTTGCCCCTGTTGCTAGAATAGAAGTTGTGAGATTATTTCTTGCTTATGCTACTTTCAAGAATTACAAAGTTTATCAAATGGATGTAAAGTGAGGATTTTTGAATGTTGAACTAGAAGAAGAAGTTTATGTTGAAAAACCAGATGGATTTCAATTGACTAATGAAAAGGACATGGTCTATCGATTGAAGAAAGCTCAATATGGACTTAAGCAAGCCCCTAGAGCCTAGTATGCTAGATTAGAAAAATAATTGTTGAAGCTTGGATTCAGTAAGGGTACTATTGATAGTAATCTATATTTCAAGTTGGATCAGGATAAAGAACTGATAATTGAATTTTTTGTTGATGATATTATTTTTGAAGGTGATGATGATCTGTGTATTAAATTTTCTAATGAAATGAAAAGTGAATTTGAAATGTCAATAATAGGTGAACTAAAATTCTTTTTGGGATTGCAAATCACTTAGTTAGAAGATGGAATCTTTATATCTTAGTCCAAATATGTAAAGGAGTTGCTAAAAAAATTTGGGATGGAAAAATCAAAGCTAGTTGGCACACCTATGGTGACTGGATGCAAACTCACATAGAAGGATGAGACTCCTATATAAAATAAAACAAGATATAGGTCAATGATTGGTGGATTATTGTATTTAACTTAGACAAGGAAAAATATAATGAATGTTGTATGCATGGTTGCTAGATTTCAAGCAGATCTAAAACAATCACATGTAACTGAGTTGCAAAAATAATTTTTAGATACCTGAAAGGAATAGTTGATTTTGGATTATGGCATCCAAAGTATCATGATCTTATTCTGAATGCTTATACTGATGCAAATTGGGTAGGTGATACTAACAACAAGAAAAGTACTAGTGGTGGTACATTCTTCCTAGGGAAGAAGCTGGTACCTTGGTTAAGCAAAAAGAAGAACTCAATTTCCCTATCTACTACTAAAGCAGAATACATTATTGTTGCTAATAACTGTACTCAATTAATGTGGATAAAGTAGATGCTAAATGATGTCAAGATCGAGTATGAAGAGCCTATTACCATATTCTTTGAAAATTCAAGTGTCATAAACATTTCCATGAATCTTGTGATGCATTCGAAGAAAAATCATGTCTCCATTAAGTATCACTTCTTGAAAGATAAAGTGAGTGACAAAGAATTCAAACTGGAATACGTAACTGCTAAAGAGCAAGTTGCAGATATTTTCACAAAAATATTGCCTAAAGATACTTTTGAGTACCTCAAAGGCAAATTAGCAGTGATTTCCCATCCTAATCAAAGTTGATGATGCAGGTGTTTGCATCAGTTTGTGAATTTATCTCTATATATTATTTTGGATTGATGTTGTGACTACTACTTAGGGGGATTGGTTAGATGTTTTAAAATATGTGGTTTAGAGCATGTGAACCTTTTCCATTGATGTCAAAGGGGGAGAGAAGTAAAATGTGAAATATTGAAATAGGAGAGAAGTGTAATGTGAAGAACCTTTATGGAACAAAAGGGGAGAAGTACACTTAGAGCCAAGGGAGAATATGGAAGAGTTAGTTTGGATTGATGGTATTCTTTCTCACATCATGTGTTGCCATCAATCCAAAAGGGGGAGATTGATAGACATTGTGGTTGTCATTGATGTCAACACTACTAGAATTGATGATGCTTAAGGATGTATATGTTGAGGATATTGAGAAAATTGGATTAAAATGTTCGAGTGAAAAAGACACTGAGGGGGGGTGGTGAATCAGTGATTTTAACTGTTTACACAATTTTAATAAAACTGAAATAAACCATATGTGTGATTTCATTTATCAATTATAAACTCATTCATGTATTGAATGCAATCACATAAACTGAAATGAGAATTGTAATAAGGAAACATAGAATATTAAAGAATTCATACAATGAATCAGATGAATCATAGATAATCAAATAAACACAAGATATGCCAAGTGGAAAACCCTCCTGGGGTAGAAAAACCACTCCTAAACTACTTCCTTTTTAGGCTTTCATTTCAATAATCATTTTTGGCAGTGCCTGCCTTATAGGTTGATTTCTGAGCAACAACTCAAGGAGCACCAACCCCTTTTCTATTTTTAGTGAGACATAAAATGATATAGAGGATCTCTATGTTTCTCTAATTTATGTCAAGTGCCTCTTGATGACCAATGTTTACAATTCTCAAGGTTCAAGTATGACCCTTCAAAATTCTACCCATTGTCAAGCCTTAAAACAGCTTGAGGAAATAGCTCATAAATTTTGATTTTCAATCTCAATATACAACTTCTCCTCAATACATTCACAATGATATTCTCACACTAGTTTTTCACTTTTTGTTTCATACTTTTCTCATAGTTCTTCACAAAAATAGTTAACACTCTCTTTCAATTTTTCCTAGCAAAAAAATAATAACACTTATTTCTCACGTAATTTTCAAAGCAAAACTGAAAGTCCTAATCTCTCTATTTTTTTGCTTAAATAGATTTCATCATTACATAATTTGATATTGTAACAGTAGATCATTTTTCTTTTTCAAAGAATAAAATAGAGTTGATTATCATAATACCCTTTTTTTGTCAAGAAACAATTCCAGATGTAGCAATGTTCCTATGGGAAAGATGAGTGGGTAGAAATTCTTCTGACAAGAATACCCAAGCAACATGCAAAAATACAAAGCCGACTGAACCCTGTCCTATCAAGCAGCCTACACATCCAATGCTAGAACCAAAAAGCATAAAAGCATTTATGTAATTCATCAACAATACCCTCAAAAAACAACCTGCAATAGTAGTGTAACCGAAACCTCAATGCAATGTAACTGAAGAGGATTTGTAGATATCATGATTACCCACAACCCAAAAGAAACATTCCTTAAAATAAAGAAGCTTTAATACAATAAAATTATTTGATATGAATTTCTAAGCATGTGAAATCAACATGCAACATTTCTAATCACAAACGAATAAACCCAGTTTACCATTTTTCGAAAGAAGTCAACACATTTTTTTCAAAATTTTGAGCCAGTAGAATAAATGGTTCTGCAAATTAGTTAAAGAGATGAATACCTTTGAAGACCAGAATAGAATTTTCCATGTAACATTTTACTAGACCAACTGAAACAACAAAGCAACACAAGCTTCTTCCAGTTATGAGCTCTTACCCAATGACAGGAGACTGACAGAATAATCAACCATTGTAATGGTCTCATGAATTTCCCCATACGTTGTCCAAGAAAAGCAGAGAGCCAACTTACACAGTGAAATGGCTGGGAGGAGGATTTTATGGTGGCAGTCAGAATAGGGTTTGAAACCCATAAACAATTAAACAAAAATATTGCCCTAATCTTTACCAACGCATACCAATCAATATCCTTTACCAAATTTGATGGAGTTTGAAGTCTTAAAGGACTGACTTAATAATTAAAACTTCATAATGCCTTTTGAAATCCGCATCCAAACCAATCAAATGCATGCTGAAAAACTCATTACCACCGAATGCATACAATTCCACACCATCATTAACAATGTTCCAACAATTACTCAAGTAAGAATACCAACATAATTATGTCATTAGACATTTTCCATGACCACATTAAACTTAAAATGTCGATTATCTTAGCTTTACTTATTTACAAGTAACTAAGGCCATGTCACTTCCATGGTGACATTTTAAATAACCAAAACCTTTTACCTGATGTTGGCCTTGAGGCCTAATTAATTAACAACCATAAGACCCAACGTCATATGCAAATATAATGATCAATTTATTTTCCTTAATACAAATATGATTGCCCTGACATAATGCTCGATATAACCAATGCCTTATGAAATATAATAAAGGCTAATATTCATGCTAAAATCAATATGCCTTTCACCCATGCCCAATTCAGTATACAGATTGCTCAAGCCATTAGAAGATTTTTAAGGAAACTCGATAGGTTATTCTTAAGACAAAGAACCAACTAAAAGCATTACCTGATAGAGAAGCCCATCTTTGATATTTTTCAAAAAAAATTGTATCAATGTCATGATGGTAGAAGAAATAAATAAGCCAAAATCGAATAATCAAGTGTTTCATAGAAAACTGAATAAGTCAATATCAAGGGAATCATTGTAGCACAAAATGTCAAATCAGAAACATGTCACCTAAACAAGGGAACATAAACCTATAACCAAGATTCCTTATGCTCTGCACATGGAGTCAAGAGATCAATGCCACCAAAGATAATATCGTAAATGAAGTAAGTATGCCAAAGACAGAATGGAAATAGTTTAACTAAGTAATCAACCACCAAGATGTCAAAATGAAACACATATTGTCATCAAGGACAAATAGCAAGATAGAAGTTCAAAAAACTCCCCCTTTGTCCTTGATGGGAAAAACTGAGCCACCAAACCAGAACCAAACACTCATAATTCTCCTCCTTTTTGTCACAAGGATAAAGGGAAGCCAAAAATAATGAGCTAGAACCAACAGTGAATTGTCACGAAGCTGCAGATATAGAAATGGAGCAGCAAAGTATTAGTTTCAAGGAGAGCGAACCAACTCTCTTTATCACCAAGATAGATTTTTAAGATAGTAAGGATTCAGAGATAACTCCCAATCTAGAACAGAGTCTTTCAAATGATTCTTTAGCTAGAGGCTTACTAAAGATGTCAACAACCTATGCTTGTGTAGGAACATATTACACAAAAACCTCATTAGCCAGCACCTTTTCACGAAGAAAATGAAATTTAATAGCGATGTGTTTAGTGTGAGAGTGCATAACAAGATTCTTAGAGATATTTATCACAATAGTATTATCACACATAATAGAAATAGGTTTAGGAATTTCAATACCCATGTTAGATAATTTCTATGACATCTATATTACTTGGGAACAAGAGGTGGCAGTAATGTATTTTGCTTCAGTAGTGGAGAGTGAAACGGATTCTTGTTTTTTGTTGTGCCATGCCATTTATCGCTCACCAAGAAAGAAAGAAACACCACTGGTGCTTTTCCTATCATCCAGACAACCAGCCCAGTCAGAATTAGTATATGCAATTAATGATAAATCATTTCTTCTAGGATACTAAATTCCATAGTCAAGAGTGCCTTGAACATATTTAAGAATCCTTCTAACATCATTAATATGACATTCTTTAGGAGATGACTAAAATGTTGCAACCATGCAAACAACTTTCATTATGTCATGGCTTGAGGTTGTTAGATATAATAGGTTGCTTATCATTAACCTATAGTCAGCTGGATTTACAACATGAGAATCATCAACCTTGATGAGTTTGCAGCCAGTAACCATTGGAGTGCTAAATGGATGAGATTCATCCATTTGAAATTTCTTTAGCATCTCTCTTGCATATTTTGTTTGAGAGAGAAAAATACCAATTTCAAGTTGAGAGATTTGAAGACCTAAAAAGAAGGATAGTTCTCCCAACATGGACATTTCAAACTCAGATTCCATAATCTTTGAGAATTTTTGACTCAAAGCAATATTGTTGCAGCTAAAGATAGTATCATCAACATAGATTTCAACAACTAAAATATCAAAACCTTCAATCTTACCATTAAGATTGTTGTCTACACCTCCTCTAATAAAATTTCTTGAAAGTAAGTGACTATCCAATATGGAGTGCCAAGCTCTAGGAGCTTTTTATAGGCCATATAACACCTTTTTCAACTTGTAAACATGATTGGGATTATTTTTACAAGTAAACCCTTTGGGTTGTTCTATGTAAAATTCTTCATCCAAATAACCATTCAGAAAAGCAATTTTTACATCCATTTGATATACAGAAAAGTTTTTGAAAACATAATAGAATAAGAATATTCTAGTGGATTCAAGTCTAGCTACATGTGCAAAGGTTTCACCAAAGTCAATATCTTCTTTTTGAGCATATCCTTTGCAAACATATCTAGCCTTGTTGCGAACAACATGGCCATTTTCATCATGTTTGTTTCTGAATATCCATTTACCTCCTATGACATTTTTTCATCTGGTCTTGGGACTAGTTCCCAATTCTGATTTTTCTCAATTTGATCAATTCCATCCTACATTGCATTAAGCCAACATTCATTAGTTAGAGCTTCATAAAAAAAAATTGGCTCAAACTGTGTAATTAAACAGAAAGCAATAAGCTCAGCTATGTGAGATTTTTCATCTTAGTTAACAATTATTCTCCTTGTTTCAACTCCTACAAATTTATCTCCAATAATCAGATCTTTAAGATGGTTTCTAGCAAGAGATTTTGAAGGAGTTTTTGTTACACATTTTTCAGGGCTAGTTTTAGCATCTTTAGATTTTTCTTTAGCTAGTTTAGGACTTGTTGATTCTATTTCAGGATTTTCTTATTCAAAGCCTTCTAAATTTATATCTGGTTCAAATTCTTCTTCCTCATCATCCTACATACGTTTAGCATCTAAAAGCATATTTTCATCAAATTTGACATTGACAGATTCAATAATCTTATTCAACCTATTATTAAAGAATTTATAGGCTTTGTTGTGAGTAGAGTATCCTAAAAAGATACCTTCATCAGACTTAGATTGAAAGCTGCCTAAGTTATCATCATCTCTCTTGATAAAGCATTTGCAGCCAAATATTATGAAATATTTAATTGAGGCAGATTTACCATACCACAGTTCATATGGAGTGAAATTGGATTTCACTCTAATTTGTACTCTATTCAAAATATAATGTATGAACAACTTATTTCCAGTACATGTTTGGCAGTTTTGCTTCATCCAGCATAGTTCTTGCCATCTCTTTTTATAGTTATGTTCTTTCTCTCAATAACCCCATTTTGTTGAGGTGTTCTGGCAGCAACATATTGTCTTTTTATGTCATGTCTTTCACAGTAGTCAATGAATTCTTGTGAGGTGAATTCACCACCTTTGTTAGATCTTAGACATTTCAATTTTAAATCTAACCCCTTTTCTACCATTTTTCTAAAGACTTTAAAATGTTCAAAATCTTCATATTTTTGCTTGAGAAAGGTAACCCATACCATACGAGAGTATTCATCAACAAATAGCATGAAATATTTCTCACCATTGATAGATCTAGTCCTTGTAGGACCACATAAGTCTATGTGAACAAGTTGTAGAGGTCTAGTAGAAGAATCTTCATTAGATTTAAAGCTTACCTCTTTTTGCTTTCCTTTGAGACATTCTTTACAAACTGCATTTTCAGGTTTTCTTATAATAGGTAGACCTCATTAATTATGATTCTTACTAATCCTAACCATATTGTCAAAATTAATATGACCTATTCTCTTGTGCCACAACCAAATTTCTTCAACATGACTCATTAAGCGCATACCTTGATTGTTTTCATTTCCAGATGTGTCAAGGATATTATGGACATTTCCCTTAGTCCTTCTTCCAACAGCAATAGCTTTCCCAAACTTATTTTTATTTTCACATCCATGTGAAGTGAACAAGACCTACTAGCCACTGTCATAGATTTGACTGACACTCTGAATGTTGTGTTTTAATCCTTCTGCGTAATACACATTGTAATTAGGAGTGTCTTTATTCAGAAGAAGTGAATCTCTACCTTTGATTTGAATACCTGAGTTATCTCCAAACTTCACATATCCACCTACATAATATTCAAGATTAGTGAATTTTTATTTCTCACCAGTCATGTGGTTTGAACAACCACTATCTAGGATCCATAAGTCCTTTTTCTTGGAGTGGAAATCGGTTTGAACTAACATAGTTTGTTCTATGTTGTTGACAATTTTAAGTTTCTAAACCTTTTTAGTTTTTTGTTGTTTATTCTATTAATCAACTTTACAATGCTTAGAAGAATGGCCCATGGACTTGCATGTGAAGCATCTAATTTGTCTTACAAAGCCAAGATTTTTCCCATAACCAAATCTAGGTGTTCTAGGATTTATAAATCTGCAAGAGCTAACTTTGTGGCCAAATTTTTCACAAAAATAATAGTACCCATAAAATAAAGGGTTAGAATTATATGGAATTATATTACTCATAAAAGGATGAGCATGATCCTTATCAGAATTAGGATGTTCAGGTTTAGCACTTTTGTTTCTAGCAACATTATCCTTTGCACTGTCATTTGAACATTCACCTTTCATAAATCCAATCCTTTTTTTCTCCTTGTTCAATTTCTATTTACTAAGAATATCATTCAGTTTAAGAGTACTCTCAAATTTCTCAATGGTCTTCCTGAGATCAACAATCTCATGTTCAAGCTTTTCAATTTCTTGATCTTTAAAATTTATGCCAATACAAAGAAAATATTCAACTCTCTTGGATTCTTCAAGTTGAGTTTTTAATGAGACTATTTCAATATTTGTGAGTTGCTCTTGTCCAAGATCTTGAGCACACATTTGTCTTTTAATTTTTCTTAGCTCTTTTAAATCACATTTCAGTTCACCTTCAAGATCCACTTTGCCATCTTCAGCATCATTGTTGTTAATTTCTTCTTGCTGAATGATTTCAGCCATGAATATATTCTCATCCTCTTCATCTAAACAATATTCAAATTCAAAGTTTGTTTCATTTTTTATGAACAAACTTTTCTTCTTTTTCAAGTTGAATTTATGTTTAGGTCGATATTCCTTTTTCTTAGCCAGTTTTTCAGATTTGTCGTTATCACTATTTGGATCACCATAGGGGCACTTTGCAACAAAGTGGCCTATTTTTCCATAGTTAAAGAATTTTAAGGGAATTTTTCCCTTATACTTTCCAGACCCCTTTTTGAGCTTCTTCACAAAGTGGGATTCTTTGGAATCAAAATTTTTTGATTCAGTGGGCTCATCCTTTTCTTTCCTTTCAATATTAAATTGCAGTTTATTTTGCAGAGGTATTGTTTTTTTACTAATCCTCATTTCATAGGTAGTCAGAATGCCTTGTAGCCTATCAAGGGTAAGTTGGTCAAAGTGTTTCTTCTCTTCTAGAGTAGAGACCTTAGCTTCAAATTTTATTGGTAAGGTTCTGATGACCTTAGTTACAACATAAAATTCCTTAACTTCTTCTCCCAGACCCTTCATGGCATTGACAATTTCATCAACTCTCAAAAATTAATCAGCTACTTTTTCATCGTCCCTCGTTTTTATTTCTTCAAACTGGTGTTTTAGAGTAAGGACTTTAGACTATTTTAATTTTTCATTCCCTTGATAGATAGTTTCAAGTTTAACCCAGATTTCCCTAGCAGAGCTACAGTGCATGACTTTAATAAAGACATCTTTAGTCAGTCCACCCAAGAGAGCATGTTTTTCTCTTGCATTATTTTCATATCTTTTCTTTTCATCAGAAGTAGTAGGTAGAGTATCTGGTATAGTGTATCTAGTCAATACTATGCTCCAGACATCGAGGTTAATATAAGTTAAATAAGTCTCCATTCTAATTTTCTAGAATACATAATCAGTTCCATGAGATAATGAAGCTCTACTCATGGATGTGCCTTCATGAGCTTGAGACATTTTGAAAAGACTCCAAGGCCATAATCAATCCTAGGTTGGAAAAACCTATCAAAGGACCCTAGGCTCTGATACCAATTTTTGGAGTGAAAAAGACACTAAGAGGGGGGGTGAATCAATGATTTTAATTGTTTTCATAAATTTAATAAAATTGAAATAAACCAGATGTGTGCTCTCATTTATCAATGATAAAATAATTCATGTATTGAATGTAATCACATAAACTAAAATGAGAATTGTAATAGGGAAACATAGCATATTAACGTAGATGAATCACAGATAATCAAATAAACACAAGATATGCCGAGTGGAAAACCCTCCTCGGGTACAAAACCCACTCCTAAACTATTGCCTTTTTAGGCTTTCATTTTAATAATCATTTTTGACAATGCCTCATAGGCTGATTTCTGAGCACCAACCCCTCTTTTAGAAATACCAATTTTAGAGAGCACCAACCCCTTTTCTATTTTCAGTAAGACATAAAATGATACAGAGGATCTCTTTGTTTCCCTAATTTTTGTCAAGTGCCTCTTGACAACCAATGTTTACAATTCTCAAGGTTCAAGTATGAGCCTTTAGAATTCTACCCATTGTCAATCCTTAAGATAGCTTGAGGAAATAGCTCATAAATTTTGATTTTTAATCTCAATACACAACTTCTTCTCAATACATTCATAGTGATATGCTCACACTAGTTTTTCACTTTCTATTTCATACTTTTCTCATAGTTCTTCACAAAAACAGTTAACACTCTCTTTCAATTTTTCCCAGCAAAAAAAATAATAACACTTATTTCTCACTTAATTTTCAAAGCAAGACTGAAAGCCCTAATCTCTCTTTTTTCCTGCTTAAACAAATTTCATCATTACATAATTTGATATTGTAACAGTAGCTTGTTTTTCTTTTCTAAAGTGTGGATGCTAAATCTGCAAATGGTTAGCATGATTCTAACATCCTCATAGAATAACATGACATTCTTCAAAAACAAATGATAAAACTGAATCAAACATGTAAAGAAGACATGAAATGTATCTATTCTATGGTGGATTGGTGCTCCTTGAATATGTGAAAGAGCCCTTTTCCAACCCTTGATAAGAAAGATTGCCAAGATGATGAGATGATAGACAATGAGATGCTCATGAACTCAATTTGCCTATAATGGAGATGCCTTCAAATGTAGATTGTAGATTGTAGATGATCAAATGAGAGAAAATGCATTGCATTTATAGTAGAAGTTGAGAGAGGAGAAGCCAAGATTAGGCAATGTGGGACTAAATCACATCTAATAGGAGAGAGCCACTTGTCATATTGGGATTGGCCCAAGCTTGTGAAAGTTCTGGCCAATGTGCCTATTCAAATTTGAAAATGGCAATAAATGAATGTGGTCGAGGGTTTTTGTGGGGAATTGTGTTTGTCCAAAAAGTCAAACATGAGAGTTAATGAGGGTAAATTCTTTGGGAATATGCCCTTGTGAGGGAAAATAGGTGCTTTAATAAATCAATTTAAATGATTTATTGTGCAAATGGATGAATCTAGAGGATTCATGTAATTAGGATTAAACTAATCATGATTTGATTAATCTAACAAGAGTTTAGGTGATATGACATTTGATTTAAATTTTTGTATTTATTTTAAATCAAATGAGAGGAAATGTATATGAGTGATTTAATTAGATATATGTGATTTAATTAAATTGGGAACTATAGGAGATAAATTAATTAATTAAAGAGGGAAGAATGATTAAATGTGATGTTTAATTAAAAATGTTAATTTTGTATGTCTACACAAAGAATAAAACAAAGGTGATTATCAGAATACCCATTTTTTTGTCGAGCAACAATGCTAGATGTAACAGTGTTTCTATGGGAAAGATCAACATGTAGAAATTTTTCAGACAAGAATACCCAAGCAACATGCAAAAACAAAAAGGTGACTGAACCCTATCTTGTCAAGAAGCTTGCACAGGTAGTGCTAAAACCAAAAATCATAAGAGCATGTATGTAATTCATGAACAATACCCTCGAAAAATCAACAACAACAACAGTGTTAACCAAAAGCCCAATGCAATGTAACTAAAGAGGATTTGTAGATATCATGATTACCCACAAACCAAAAGCAACATTCCTTAAAACAAAGTAGCTTTAATACAATAAACTTATTTGATATGCATTTCAGAGTATGTGAAATCGACATGCAACATTTTTAATCACAAACGAATAAACCCAGTTTACCATTTTCATAAAGAAGCCAACACATGTCTTCAACATTTTGAGTTAGTAGAAGAAACAGTTCTAAAAATTAGTTAAAGAGATGAATACCTGTGAAGACCGAAATATAATTTTCCATGTAGCAACTTACCAAACCAAATGAAACAACAAAGCAACATGAGCTTCTTCCAGTTGTGAGTTCTTACCCAATGACAAGAGACTGACAGAAGAATCGACCATTGTAATGGTCTTAGAACTTTCCCCATATTTTTTCCAAGAGAAAAAGAGATCCAACTTACATAGTGAAATGGTTGTGAGGAGGTTTCCATGGTGGTCGCCAGAATAGTGTTTGAAAACTAGGAACAATGAAACAAAAATATTGCCCTAATCTTTAGCAACACATACCAACCGACATCCTTTACCAAATTTGATGGAGTTTGAAGTTCAAAAGGACTGACTTAATAATTCAAAACTCATAATACCTTTTGAAATCCATGGCCAAACCAATCCAATGCATGCCGAAAAACTCATTACCACTGAATGCATACAAGTCGACACCATCATTAACAATGTTCAAACAATTACGCAAGTAAGAATGCCAACATAATTATGTCATTAGATATTTTACATGACCACATTAAAAGCTAAATTTTGATTACCTTAGCTTTTCTTATTTCCAAGTAGCCAAGGCCATGTCACTTCCATGGTGACATTTTAAATATCCAAAACCTTATAACTGTTGTTGGCCTTGAGGCCTGATTAATCAATAACCATAAGACCCGATGTCATATGCAAATACAATGATAAATTTTGTTTCCTTAATACAAATTCGATTGCCTTGACATAATGCTCGATATAACCAATGCCTTATAAAATATAATAAAGGCTAATATTCATGCTAAAATGAATATGCCTTTCACCCATGCGAAATTTAGTATACCGAATGCTGAAGCCATTAACATATTTTTAAGGAAACCCAATAGGGTTTTCTTAAGACAAAGAAACAACTAAAAGAATTAGCTGAAAGAGAAGCCCACCTCTAATATTGTTCAAAAAAAAATGTATCAATGTCATGATGGTAGAAGAACTAAATAATCCAACATCAAATAATCAATTGTTTCATAGAAAACTGAATAAGTCAATATCAAGTGAATCACTTTAGCACAAAATGTCAAATTAGAAACATGTCACCTAAACAAGGGAACATAAACCTATAGCCAATATTCCTTATGCTCTACACATGGAGTCAAGAGATCAGTGCCACCAAAGATAATATCATAAATGAAGTAAAAATGCCAAAGACATAATGGAAACAGTTTAACTGAGTAATCAACCACCAAGATGTCAAACTAAAACACATATTGTCATCAAGGACAAATAGCAATAGGAGAGAAGTGTAAAGTGAAGAACCTGTGTGGAACAAAGGGGGAGAAGTGCATTTAGAGCCAAGGGAGCAGATGGAAACATTAGTTTGGGTTGATGGTATTCTTTTTCACAATATGTGTTTCCATCAATGCCAAAGGGGGAGATTGTTAGAGATTGTGGTTGTGTTGCTAATATATGGTTGTCATTGATGTCAAGACCACTAGAATTGATGATGTTTAAGGTTGTATATGTCGAGGATATTAAGAAAACTATATTAAACATGTATGTTGCCAGCCAATAAAGCTAAGAAGGTCAGAATGGTGAAATGTTATGTACATTGATATTCAAGTGTTGCATGCTAATAGGTTTATTGTTGAACCTATCTAGTATGATTTCTAGAAGTCTGAGTGGTATGCATCAAGATTTGTGCAAGTGTTATGTTGTTTCTACAGTCATTCTGGTATTGTAGTAGTTGTCCTTGGAAGAGGAAGATGGAATTTTTGTAATTCCATTTGTTGCATATGTTCTTGTGATGTTCCTGGATGATTCTAGATCATATTTTATCTTTTTTTCATGTTCACGCTATTTCGTGAGAACATGGTTGAAGATTTTTCTTATGTACATTCGGGTTTTCATGTTCTTGGCCGACATGATGGTGGTAGCGTGTTGTAGATCCTTGTGGATTAATTTCTTGTTGTTTGGCATGTTCGAGGATGTTGTTTTGGGTTATATCTTTGTTGTGACCAACCTGTGTTGGTGTGCATAAATATTTATTGATGTATTGAGGCTAAAAGGTATAATTCATCTATTATTTATGGCCGATAAAGGTGTTGATGTAAATCCATGTAGCAGATATATAAGTAAGGTTTTTTGTGGTGTGAAGTGTGTGTGGTGTGTGCTCAAGTGTACAAGTGTACAAGTGATGTAAAAGTGTGAATAAAGGTCAAATCATTCAAGAGCAGAGAAAAATGAGAAATAAAATTGAGCAGAGTGTATGTGCCAAACCAAAACTGTCGTCAAGCTTTTGGAAAAGCTATTTTCTCAGTTCACCCCACTCAAATGGTTTTAATCTAATTGAATTCTCTTTGAGCAGTGTGCTCTAGGTAGTGTTCCTAAATGTAAGTTAATTTCTTATTCATTTTTCATTATAATTTTAATAGGGTATAATTGTGGGTTAACCTCCATCATGGTTTTATCCCTTAATAGAGTTTCCACACAAAAATATTGGTGCTATGTGTTTCTAATGTGTTGTGAAATTATTGCTTTCACTATTATTCATCAGAACTGGAATTAAAGGTTAATAGTTTGATTAAATTTTTTGATTTTGTTACAACTAATTCACCCCCCTCTCAGTTGTATCTTCTTGTTTTTCCAACAAATAACACACAAAAACTAGAGAATAATGAAGCATGTGGGCTTAAATCATTGTTCACATACATTTTTACCATTTTTTTCACTTCCCAAAACATGCTTGTAGTAAAGTGTGACCATTCTTTGACTTGCAAAAAGCATGAGTGTGCTTTGGTTTTCTCAATATGTGAGTGATTTTTAGATTTTCCAAAATGTGAGTGCACTTTAGATTGCCCAAAATATCAGTTCTTTTTCAACTTCTTCAGAGTGCGAGTGAATTATGGATTTTGTGAACTAAGTGGACATGGATATTGGGTGTTCAAAATTTCTACTTCCTATGTCTTTTTCCACAAGAAATTTTTTCAATTCTAGATTCAAGATAATGTGAGAATTAATAAGGGTTTCAATGTGGTAATGGTGAGTGGATTCATATGTGAAGTTTAAAACCTCAACCCTCCAACTCATTCAAAGAATTAGCATAGATCCACCATGAAACATTAGGGTATGAGTTGTATAGTTAAGAAAATTTATATCCATTTATGTGGACCTCAATAGTAAAGCATACATTATACTAATATTAAGTTAAGGAAAATTTATATCCATTTATGAGGATCTCAGTAGTGGACATAAAATATAGGCATGATTGACTATAATCTATAGGTATAGCATGTGTAAACTAAATATATTGAATATTTAGATAGATGGTAAGTTGGCGTACCTATGGAAAGATCCACCTACCCATGAAATATTCTTGAAAAGGGTGGAGGTCCTTATCTTCATATTTTTCCTAGGTTATGGTGTCTAGAAAATAAAGAAAGTAACTATGTGAAGGTGCATAAAAATTTGATGGAAAATCTAGGATAATGGTACACCACCAAAAATTATTGTGAAATGAATTTATAGAATCACCCACAACTAATTTATTGGGTAATGACATTGGAAGTGGGATTGGCCTCAAATGACTATGATATAGGCTTTCAATTAAGGGTTGATTAGCTTCTATCACAAATGCCTTCTATTGGGAATTGATGATTCTACAGCCATCACATGATTTGAGAGGACCAACTTCAATTAATACACCCTTAAACCATGCACTTTCATAACCAATTTGATTGCTATAACACTCCACCAAGAAATTCCTCTTTGAAACTCCATTTTACTACCATAACACTTAACCTAATATAATCAACCCTAATCCCTATACCCTATACACTTAACAATGTACCCTCAAGTCTAAAAACTATCCCTCGATCCTATACTTCAACCATAAACCCTACACACTCAATCCTCAACATTATACATTATACCCTCAACCCTATACCCTATACACTCAACCGTAAACCGTAAACCCTAAAATCTATATCCTCAACCCTCAACCCTCAACCCTCAACCCTATACCCTATACCCTCAACCCTAAATAGATACCCTATACCCTCAATCCTATACCCAATATCCTAAACCCTAATCTATGTACCCTATACGCTTAACCCTATATCCTCACCTATAAACCCAATACCCTCAACCCTATACCCAATATCATAAACCCTACACCCTCAACTCTCAACCTTATACCCTATAGCCTATATGGTAAATGGATAGCTTATAACCTCACCTATAAACCCAATACCCTCAAATCTATACCCAATATCATAAACCCTAATCCCTATACTCTATACACTTTACCCTATACCCTCAACCCTATACCTTAAACCCTACACCCTTAACCCTATACCCTATACCATATACCCTATAACCTCAAACATATACCCTAAAATTTATACCCTATACCTTCAACCCTTAATAGATACCTAATAACCTCAAACATAAAACCAATTCCCTCAACCCTATACCTAGTATCCTAAGCCCTAATCCATATACCCTATACACTTAACTAGGTATACCCTCAACCTTGAACATTATCCCTCAACCCTATGCTCTTAACCCTCAACCTTATACTTAAACACTACAAAATAAACCCTCAATCATCAACCCTATGTATTATACACTAAACACTAAACCATAAACCTTATACCTTATACCCTGAATTGTAAAACCAATACACTCAAACCTATACCCAAAATCCTCAAAAACTAATCCATATTCCCTATACACTTAATATTATACCCTCAACCCTGAACACTATCCGTCAACCATATTTCCTCATCCCTCAACCCTATACTTAAACCGCAAACCCTACACCCTCAATCCTCGACTCTATACCTTATACCTTCAACACTATACCCCATACCCTCAACCCTATATCCTAAACCCTATACCTTATACCTTATACGTAATATCCTAAACCGTAATCATTATACCCTATACAATTAACCATCTAACCTAGACCCTAAAAATTATCCCTCAATCTTTCATCCTCAACCCTATACCCTCAACCTTACACCCTAAACCCACAGCCCTAAATAGATACCTTATATCCTAACCATAAACCCTAAGCCCTACACCTTAAACCTTGTTGACCATATAACCTATACCTTGAAGCCTAAGTAGATTAATTCTACCCTTAATCGTAAACCTAATACCCTTAACCCTATATCCTATATCCTAAACCGTAATCCTTATACCCTATACACTTAACCCTACACCCTCAATCTTGAAAATTATCCCTCAACCATATACCCTTAACCCTCAGCCCTATAATTAAACCATTAACCTTACACCCTCAACCATCAACCCTATTCCTTATACCCTCTACCATATACCCTAAACCTTATACACTCAACCTTGTACCATAGATCCTATACCCTAAATGCTCATCCCTAAATAGATGCCTTATACCCTCAACCTTGAACCCAATACTCTTGACCCTATACCCAGTATCCTCAACCCTAAGCCTTATAACCTATACACTTAACCATGTACCCTCATCCCTAAATAGTATCCATCAACCCTATACCTTCTACCATCAACCATTAACCCTATACCCTATACCTAACACCATCAACCCTATAACCTATACCTAATATACTTAATTATAAATCCTCTATTGTACACCTAATACCATCAAATGTATAGCCTAAACCCTATAACCTCAACCCTAAAGCCTAAATCCTATATAGTATACCCTCAAACCTAAATCCTATACCTTATACATTCAACCCTATATAAATACCTTATACCCTCAATGGTAAACCCATTACCCTCAACCCTATACCCAATATCCTAAACCCTAAGCCCTATACCCTATACACTAAATCCTAGTTCCCTCAACCCTAAACACTATCCTTGAATCGTAGGCACTAAAGCCAATATGCTAAACCCTCAACCCTAAACTACATACATCAACCCTTAAGCCTAAACCATATACCCTCAACCCTAAAGAATAAAACTTATACCCTCAACCCTATACACTAAACCCTATACCCTCAATCTTATGCCCTAAACCCTATACCCTATACCCTAAACCCTCAAACCTAAATAGATAACTTTAACCCTCAACTATACACCCAATACCCTCAAACCTTTATCCAATATCTTAATCCCTAATCTCTATACTCTACACACTTAGCCCCATACCCTCAACCCTAAAAATTATCCTTTAATTTTATACCCTCAACCTTGATCCATTAACTGTATACCCCCACCCTTATACTCTAAATTATATAACCTAAACCCTCAACCCTAAATAGATACCTTATACCCTTAATTGTAAAGCAATACACTTGAACTTATACCCAATATCCCTAACCATAAGCCCTATACCCTATACATTTAACCCTCTACCCTAAACACTAAACACTATCCCCTAACATTATACCTTAATCCCTAAACCCTACACCCTCAAACCTCAACCCTAGACCTTATACCCTCAACCATAAACCCTATCCCCTATATCTAACACCTCGTATACCCAATACCCTTAAGTGGAAAAAGTAGGTAAGAAATCTAGCAACATATATTGAGTGTGTCTCCTCTCTCTTAGTAGAATATAGTAGCATATACATACATGCATACATACTGTAGACATGGAAAATATACTAACACACTTGATCTTGATCTTACTAACATCCTTTCCTCCTAAATCATCCCCTTTACTAGTTAATTTAATTGAAAAATCTTTATTTGATTAAAATCATCATATTTCCTCTCTTAATTAAATAAATCAATTTTATCTAATTAAGTCATTCTCCTCTATTAATTAACAAATCAGTTTGTTTAATTAATCCTATAGTCTCTCCTTTAATTAAATAATTCACTTAATTTAATTAAATCTCTAATGTCATTCTTTTAAATCAGATAAATTAACCTTTATTTGGTTTAAATTTAACATCACTCTCTTTAATTAAATAAATCCATCTTTATTTATTTAAATCTTAAAATAATTTTTCCTCTCAATTTGATTTAAATAAATCCTAAAATTTAAGTCAAAATTGTCAAATAACCTAATTTCTACTTAATCTAATCCTATTCGCCTCAATTCTCTAGATTTTTCCACTTGCACATAAAATACATTTAATTGATTTATTAAATCCTTATTTTATTTCAACTTGGCATCCTTTGAGAATATTCCTCCAAGATTTGAAAATCCCTCCAAGTGGATTTGTCCTTCCAACAAGTCATGAATTCCTCTTACATGTCCTTGTGCATTGAGCCAAGTGGCATTTAATTCATTATTTTTCCCTCTTACAAGTCATTTCATGAATTTCAAAATTCCACCTAATAACATTTATTGTGCACAATCACCAAAATGTTCTCAACCTTTCTCCATTGACATCTTGACAAGTGGAATTTGGCCATTGGTTGAAGATTAATCCCATATTGCTCCATTTTTCTTATTCTTCCATTCTTGAAATGTATAAATAAGAGGCTTTTCTCCTCATTTGATCATCCACAATTTGAGCAAACTCACTATACTCAATTTCATCATCCACAATTTGACCAAACTCACTATACTCAATTTCATCATCAAGAAAATATATTTCATCCATTTGATCAAGATCTTAGCTAGGTTGTGCAATTTTTTCATCATGTACCTCAATTGAATCTTCATCAAAGTGCATCACTCATCAACATTGCATCATAGGAGTTGGGAAAGGATCATTTCCTACACACAAATTGGCACCAAGTCCCCCACAGGATCAAGAGTTTGATTTACATTGAATAAGATTGGATAGATTTTGTTTATGTTTTCTTGGGTTCTTCCTCTCATTTCTTGTTCTTTGCAATTTAACTGGATTTCATGGGGAATCTTGGTTCTCACTTGCATTTGATCTAACTAGGTGTTTGTTTCTTATATTTATGTAGGTCTAGGATTGGGGTTCATACATACATACATACATAACTTGACTTTAGCAAAGCATAATGCGAGTGCATTATAATGCACTCGTATTATGCTTGATTTGACATAATTTAAGGTTATGTGCAAGATCGTCATGGAAAAAATAGGCCCTTAAGTGGCAATAAGATTCAGAAAATCAGAGTTAGGCAACTTAATGTAAAAATTTGAATAGGTTATCTATATTATTTCAAAAATATGTAAGAATAGAATCTGTAGCAAATTGAAATTAGTTTCTAAACTACTAGTTTTTTTTTGTTCTTTTTAAAATCTATTTGGTAAAAATTTAAAATTTTAATGCAAGAGTACTTAAATTTCAGGGAAAAAATAAGAATTAGGTGTTTGTCTAACCACCCCAACCACAATAAAATGAGAATATTTTTTTATAAGATTTTAGATATAATTAGGGGACTCATGTCCTAATGTGATGCATATTTTTTTGTAATTTTTTTCCAAGTAAATAATTAATTATGATTTTTTTATCACAAATTCTAAAAAATATAAAAAATTGTATGTCTAACCACCTTAACTTGGTCAAAACTTCATGAAATTCATTTTTTTAAAATCCTATAGTATGTGAAGCATAGAATGTGACACATGCTTCAAATTCAAAAAATTTGATACCGTTTAAAAGTTATAGATATTATTCAATCAATCTATCAATCAGGACTTTAGTCGTAATTCAAATAGAAAATGAATAATAATTATTTATTAAATTCAAAGTAAAGCATAATTTATATTTATGGAAAGCTGAGAATCTCCTTTTAAAACCCTTTTCATTTCATCAATTTTGGGTAAGAAAAAGGTCATCAGCCACATGGGTCATCATATCACTTAGATATGACCACTTTTTGGCCCATCACGATCCTGAACATACCCTTAAGTGTGTTATAACACGCTGATTTTATGTAAATCACATAATGTGAGAATATTATAACACACTGGCATTATGTTTTACTTTGACATAACATGAATGCATTATAATGTGCTCATATTTTATCTTGATTTGGAAATTTCTAAGCCTTTGGCTTGGATTTTCCTATGGCTTCCAAACCAAAGGCTTGGAGCAACTTTCCAACATACAAAGATGTGTTTTTGTAGATTGTAAATTTTTTGACATAATCTCAAGTGTGATCCCCATCAGTTTTGCATATGTTTCAATGTCAAGTTTAAGAAACACCATGGTAATATTAAGCTCTCTCTTAGCTATCTAACCATGTTTCTTTTCATATTTTGACTATGTTAAGGTTTTCATTTTTAATTTCTTTTATTGGTGTATCTATCTTTTGTCAAAAACCAATGTTTGGTATTTTCACTTGATTTTTTAAAAGTTTATTCAAATTTGAAATAAATTACATTTTTAGAAACTAGACTCCATTCTACACATTAAGTTTTTTCATTTTCGATTAGTTTTAAAAAAAATTGGTGGAGCAGACTCAATTTTTTTAGTTTTTAGGATGGGTCTACTTTAAAAATTTGCAAAAAAAATGTAGATTAATTAAAACATTAAATGAAAAATCGGGGATAAATTACATGGTGTTAGCTAATTTATTGTTCAAGTTATTTTTGAAATACTAAAAAAAATTAATTATTTATGAGAGTCACACTAGGTGCTATGTTTTTTTTTTGAAAAAATAGGACCAATTTTTGTGGACCTCTTAATCACTCCCATTTAAAAATAAATAAAATTTAGAAAGTAGATTTGGAGCACCATGACTCTTGTTTTCATTGCATCTTAAAATTTGGAGAGTAACTATATTCAAATTGTCATTGAAGGTCAATCCTTCATGATTTCAATCTTTTTTGGTCCCAAATCTTTTTGCACTTTCCCTATAGTTATTAAATTCATGTGATGTTGATAAAAAGGGCATGGACAACTTGGATGTGGTACACAAATTGGCACATCTATAAGCTTCAACATTAGTACTAAATATTTTTTTTGAGCATGGAAGGAATATGTCAACTACCCCATGGTACTTCTCAATAGATCTAATGTAGATATTTTTTGTAGAAATTTGTATTGGCATGATGCTTGTGTTAACTTCCAAAAGATCCATGCACGACCTCATCCAAGAAATATAATGAGTGTACATTAAATTATATAAATAGATGGATATAGTATTTACTTAGGGTTGGTCATTTAGCTTCTTCCTCACTATATAGGTCTCAAGTTGTTTTAGGATATCAATTATTACAAATCTAGTTTCTAAGTGAGAATATCATACTTTGTGAATCATATGAAGGGTTTTCAAATCAATATATATATATATATATATATGTAATTTAATGCCTCCATGGAAAATTATAACAATTCAAGGGAATATTTGAACCTAGTTAAGGATTTCCTCTAACCATATTTTCTTATATGAATGTAACAAGAGCTAGATGAGTATGTGATACATTCATAAAGCAATGCAATACTTTATAATCCTCTTCTCTTATTTCATGCAGATTGTTTTAGCTTTGAGATGGATAAATATGTTTAGTTGTAGAAATTTGTATCAATGATTTGTGCATGCAATTCTTGTTTCATGGATGGCTTGCAAGTGTGTTCTCTTATTACTTGTAGGTTGTGACTATGTTTCTTATTGTATTAGGCAATGATCTAGGAGGTGAAAGACCATTTTTTTTTAGTCATAATAACTTTTATCTTCAATAGATTTAAATTAAATATTACATGATTTCATGATTCAATGAAATAACTCAAGGCATATTCTTGTTGAGCTAAAACTAATAGATTGTTGGAGAACCATGCTAGTCATACTTGCATGTTACACATGCATGAAATGATAGTGAGATTTATATGTGCATATAAATGTTTTCATCTTTAGATACAAATGCAAGGATGTTGTTATAAAATAATGAGAGGTTTTATACTTATCTACTGTGATAAACTTAATGAAAAAATTTGGGGAGTCTCATGTGTTTGGTATAGCTACTAATTAGTTTTCTATTGTTATATGATTTTTGTTTAATTGGATTATTGTGTATTCCTTTAGGAACACCTAATTGAACCCAAATTGAAGGAGATACTACCCATTCTTAAGAATGGGCCTTTAGTTTTTCATATTGTATTGATAAGCATGTAACATTTCCTCTTGAGAATAGGTTCATAATATAGGAATGTGGAGCTAAAAATTTGGGAACCAATAGGAAGAATAGTTATTTTGATACATATATTTAGCATATAATTTAGTGAATTTGTGTGCTTTAGAGAATATTTCATTATCAACTATAACCTTTTTGGCACTCTAAAACTTGTATAACATGAGAAATAAAATTTCAACAAATATCTTCGGGCTTATATTCTTGGCTAGAATGGTTTTAACTCCTTTAGTGAAGTAGTTAGTACTAGTAACGATCCACTTGTAGTCATTGGTGGAATACTCACCTTCCTTTCCCATAAATTTAATTGCACATTACTTAAAGATAGCCTCTATTGAGATGGTGGTGAAAAATAGTACGCAAGTTTGTAAATTTCATTTAGCTTGAGAATTTTTAACAAATGTCACATTTTCTTAGATCATTTTGTCCAAATCCTTGAACAAGGTGAGCCACCAAACAATAGCCTTAACGATATTGTGAGATATGGTTTTATCCATGATGTGCCTCCCAAAAACACCTTGTTAGCACTCACATCTTGAATGCAATCCTTCAGGCTAACACATTTCAATGACACCCCTTCAATATTTCTCTAAAATTGACCACCTTGCAACATGACATTTATGTGTTATCATATTTAAAATTATTTCTTGATTTTTAGTCATATTATATGAGTATTTCAAGCCCTCTAAATAATGCACAACACGTTTTTTAGTCAAGCACCATTTATTAAAGTCCAAGGAGTGAGAGGATATTGGCTATAATCGCTTATTTAAAGCCACTAGTCAAGCATAATACATGAAACTCAATAGGTTAGGAAGATATTAGGTATACTATAATCAAACATGAGTTACCATATAAAAAATAGCTTAGTAGGTATTCAATTTTTAGATTTAATACATGGATATTCTTAAGGTTTATGATGTGGGGATATTGGTTATATTATAATCATTATTTTTAAAGCCACTAGTTAAGCACAACACATAAAACTCAATAGGCTAGGAAGATATTCAATATTCTATAATCAAACATGAGTTACCATATAAAAAGTCACTTACTAGGAATTCATTTTGGAGATTTAATACATGGATATTCTTAAGGTGTGAAAATAGGAATATCAACTTTTGGGTAAAGTAAGATGGCATAGAGGTAAAGCATAATATAAACCATGAATAAAATAAAACATGACATTGGAAAATATAATGATAATTAATGAGTTAACATTAGATATTTCAGATCAATTATTATCATAGATAATGTATTTAAATTAGAATAAAAAGATTCAAGGGAAAATGTATGTGTTCTAATGAATTATTACAAATATCGATTCTAAAGAGGACATCCAAAATTTTCAAGGAATGTTTGGACGTGCTACACAAGTATCAAAAAATGACTACTCTCAATGGAGAACATTACAAATATGTTCAAAATAATTAATATTTGATTATAGAGAGAATGATGAAAATAAGAAAATCAAGACACAAACAATGAACATATTTATATAAAAATTAAACTAGACTTAGAGAAAGAATGCACTAGGATTCTTTTAATTACTCCATGTGTGGTTTTCATTTAGTTTTTCTTAGTATATAGGATGAGCATCATGGAAAATTGAATCATGAATATAAATACAATCAACCCTAGACACATATCTAGAGATTGTTTCACTACTAGTCAAACATCCACAGCCCAAAAAGGAGTTGTATTTAGTCACACTCATGGCATGGAATTGCTACTACCAAGACATTTATAGCACTTTTAGAGATACTCGAATCACCTAGAGAAAATGTGTTTTATGATATTCTTTCTTTCTTTGTAGTATTTTTTTTTTTTTCTCTTTTTTTCTTTTTCTCAATATTATTTTCAACTCAATAACTCAATTGACAAGCAACAAAAAGAAAAAATCTACAATTGTGAGACAACTCTAGAAACCAAGATAGAGTTTCACCCTGAAAATTAGAAACAAATAATTTACAAGCCGCACCTTCATGCACAATACTAATCTAACCAAATGTTTTTCAAATATTTTGATATAAGTATGCGTAGTCAATCTATCATGAGGAGAAAAGATTGGAAAAATATGATAAGCATCAATAGAAACATCATGGATGTCCCTAAAAGTATCAAAAGGATAGCTCCCAAACCATAAAAATGCATCATAAAATTGAAAATATAAAAAAGAAAACACTAATCAAGGAAAACACTTAGTATGATCTCTTTCTTATGCCATTTTATTTATGGGTCACTTACATGCAAAAGATTGACCAACTCAATGGAGAGTCACCTCCTCTCTTCAATATAGAGAAATTATCTTCTATGGGTTTACAAAGTCTTAGCTACACAAATATAGATGTAATTCAAGGATAAATTGTAGTTTTTCCTTATAAGAGATAGCGATATTTATATAGGTTAATGTCTTAAATCTTGAATGCAGCAGAAACGATCTAACAGCGTGATATGGTAATAGAGCAAGCAGAAATGATCATTAATTTTAGGCTATCTCTTATAGAAGCACTTCCATACAAATAGAAGCCTAAAATTATTATCAAGGATATCTCTTATGATGATTGTTTTTCCATATAAGAGATAGCCTAAAATTAATTTGAAAGAAGCACTTCCATGAAAACATGAGCGTACCGATGAATCTCTAGGTACTCCAAATATTTGTTTCCAATTGGGGTACGAATGCCTTTCATGGCATTGTCGAAGCCAATACAAAAGATATTCTTGGGATGTTCATCAATCGAAGAAGAGATGCATTCATGGCTATTCGACAGGATTATGTTGGAAATAATTCCACCTTCTGGTCATACTGCTGCTTTGACTTTTTTCTTCCCTCATGTTTTAGCCGTTTACTGCTTTACCTCGGCTTGCTTGTTTGCCCCATGCGGTACCGTGGTTAACCACTTGCAGGTTGTTCTTCACCAGTTTGTTGATCGTTGATCGGGTCCTAGCAGTTACTGCCACCCCGCGGTCTATCTCTTCCTTCCTCGCGGGTTCCCAATTGTTTGTCCCGGCATTCCCCTCATTACCGCAGCCTCACCATTCTCTTCCTGCGGTCTTGCAGTGGCCATCTTCCACGTTACCCGCATCACTGCGGATTGACAGCGTGTTACCTCCAGCTGGGCTCATAACCGTCTGTTCACTACTACCGCAATCCCGCAGTTTCCCTCCTGACCGTCTGTGGTGGCGCGTTGATCCGCTTGTTGTCTGCCAGTTCATCGACCGCCTCCCGACGAACATCTTCCTCTGTCTTTGTGGTAATGTGGGATGTCATCCTCAACTTGTTACCGCGGTCACCGCGACCTCTCCACAATTTGCAGCGGTAGCATGGTACTCATTCGTTTTGGCAATAGTCCTTGTCGAGTCTGCATTGGCGGACAACTTGGGTAGAAGGACTGTTCTCCATGGCAGAAGGACGATGTTTTAAATTTGATATGGACGCTTGTTTGCTGGAATTAGTTATTGCCATTAATGTTTGTATTAATTGATGTTCTTCTCATGTGTCTTAGATAGATCGTGATTGTGATATACGAAAAAGATAGAAGATAAAAAAGAGGAAAAAATGCTCCCAAGAGCAGAGAGTTAAAATTGTTAGTTTCTGAAGATGAAAATATGAAGAGCCGAAGCTCTGTGTTGTAGAAATGTAATTTCAGAGAATGAATAGAATAAAAAATCTGGGTTTGAGCATATTGTTTCAATTTCATAGTTTAAGCATTTTTTATTTGACTGTATGTCTGTGCATGACTCCTCTTTCCTGTACTGTTAGTTTAATGTTATCTTTTCCCACAAAGTGGTATCAGAGCATAGTTGGTCAGTTTGATTGGGAGTAGAAATGTGTGGTAAATTTGTGTGAGGAAATCACTGTCTAGATAGAGAAAGCTATAGAATGTCTAGGACTTGTGTGTGTGCAAAACTATGAGAAATTTATCTGGGTATTAGAGATTTAGTGAAGAAGGGTTGATGAGGAAATAAGTTTTTAGAAGAAAATGCAGCCACAAGTGCTTTGTCTATAAGGAAAACTGTTTGTGTTAGGATTAGTTGTCAAGGCGATTTAGGTGTGTTTAAAGCCTTAGAAGAATGCTTGAAAGTTTGAATGTTTAAAAAATTGAACCTAGTTTAGCTGAGAGGGAGATTTAGAGTGTTTGAAGCCGAGGAAGTGTTTTCTCTAACCAGTTGCTGAGAAAAGTAAACAGGAGGTTGTGTGCATCAAAAAAAAAAGAAAATATTTGAAAATTGTTAAAGAACAGCCAGAAGTGCTGCATTTTAAAATAGAGAGAAGAGATTACTCTCATAAGAGAAGTTTGGGAAAAACCCACAAGAAGAAAAAGAAGTTGTGAAGAAGCCCACAAGCAGAAGAAGGAACAAAACACCAATTGTTTGAACAAACAAAGTGTTGCAGACCCAGCTATTGAATTTTAGTCACGAGATTAAGAGGTAAGTTAAAATTTCCTTTACAAATGGGAAAAGTAGGGAAAAGAGTCAAGAAAGAGAATGAAAAGCTTTCATCTACAAAAGATGTTCTAGAAGAAGAGTTAATATTGCTTAGAGATGAATTGGGTACTGTTAAAAAGAACAATGGGAGTTATTTTGAGAAAATAAAAGAGTAGTCTAAAGAGAAATGTTTGTTGTTAGAAGAAATTGATGATTTGGAAAAAGAATTAAAAAAGGTTAAAGCTAGAAATGAAGAGCTAGAAGATAGGCTAAAGTCCTTTGAAGAGATTAAGAGGAGAAATGAGGAATTTGAATAGAAAATGAAGTTGTTTGATGAAATGGAGGAAAAGAATGAAGATTTGGGAAAACTCTTGAAAAGGGTAGAAGAAAAAAATTGTTTACTGTTGAAGGAAATCATAGAATTGAAAGAAGAAAATGATAGACTAAGAGCATGTAATAAATCTGTGGAAATAAAACTTTCTATATGTGATGTCTCATGTGATACAACAGATTTATGTATTTCATTTGAAAAATCTGTTTCTATTGAAAATACTGATGATAGAAAATGTTTAGATGCACATGTGGATGAATACGCAAATATGGTTAAATGTGATAAAATGTTAGAATCTTCAAAGGATGAGGTTTGTTGTGAAGAGAATACAGCGTTGAAAATCATGAAAAGAATGGGTTACACAGGACAAGGTCTTGGTAAACATGAACAAGGAAGAACAAAACCTATTGAGGTTGTAATGAGGCCAAAGAATGAAGGTCTCGGATATGATTCAGGAAAAGGAAATACTGCTACAAGTGCAGGTAAGTTTGTTAAAGAAATGAAGTGTAATGAGTGCTCACATTGTCATAGAAGAGGTCACATCAAGGAGAAGTGTTGGGATCTACATCCTTGCACGGTTTGTGGTTCAAAAAATCACTGCGAGAGAATGTGCAGAAATAAAGTGTCAAAAAATGAATATGGTTTAGAAGTCATGAAGATGGACTGTGGATGGATTGATGATTCAGGTTGGCAGAAGCTAACTGGTATGTTCAAGAGATTGTACAAGTGTACATATGTGAAGGTCAATAAAATTTTTGAGAAGAATGAAGGTTCACATAGAATGAAAAATATTTGCAGAAAAAAAGGAGTTGCAGTCTGATAATCCACTTGCAAAAAGTGAAGATGAAAAACCTAGTTTTATGTTTTGAAAAAATTTGAAGATGTTGAAACTATTGTTGCAGTAGGAAAGGGTAAGATTTTACTTTGATTGCTTTTTGAAAAATGAGGAAAATTGCTGATATAACAGAACCAGAAGTGTGGGGGAAGTCACAAGAACTTCTATGCTTGAATGAAGGATTTGTATATGTAAGGTGAAATAAGGAATCAGAAAAGTAGCTGAGGCTACCACTGCAAAATTTTTAAAAAAAGTTTGGAACAGCAGCAGCTGTCTAGGAAGCATTTGTTTGAGTGCATTGAAAATAAGACATGGTATGAATATGAATAAAAAAAATAGAAGTTACAGCCACAGCTGTTAAAGGTCATCATCAGAGTTGAGTTGAATTTGAAGTTAGTCAAAGAATATGGACAGAATCATAAGTGAATGAGAAAATGAAAAGTGATGTTTAACAACCAGTTTGTGGTAATTTGAAACCACCTCATTAAAAGTTTGAAATTTCTACAGCCAGTTAGTGGTAATCTGAAACCACCTCTTTGAGAGAATGAAGTAATCAGGATGAAGATGACAGATGAATAAAATGACAGGACTCCCTACCACCAGCAACGTGCCACCATGAGAAGAATTCAAATCAATCAATCAAGATCAAGATACAGAAAGGATTCAGAACATCCTTGTGAGTTTATGGTAAACTGAAACCATCTCTATTTGATAGAAGATAACAGGTAGATTGAAAAGATGAAAATTAATGAAGAGGTTGCAGACCTTGGAGAAGAATAGAAGTGAGAAACCAGATGCAATGGAAGATATAGATGAGTGAATCCAGCCGTAGCTGATGAAGAAATTTGAAGAAGATCCAAAAGTGATCGGTGCAGTAGATCCAACAGTGAAGAGGTTTCGAGCTTTAAGGAATTCTTGGATGTGCTGATGTAGAAGCTGAAATTAAGAGGGAGTGTTGGAAATAATTCCACCTTCTAGTCGTACCGCTGCTTCGACTTTTTTCTTCCCTCACATTTTGGCCGTTTACTGCTTTACCTCGGCTTGCTTGTTTGCCCCATGTGGTACCGCAGTTAACCGCTTGCAAGTTGTTCTTCGCCAGTTTGTTGACCGTTGATTGGGTTCTGGCAGTTACCGCCACCCCGTGGTCTATCTCTTCCTTTCTCGCGGATTCCCAGTTATCTATCCCGACATTCCCCACGTTACCGCAGCCTCACCATTCTCTTCCTGCGGTCTTGCGGTGGCCATCTTCCATGTTACCCACATCACCGCGGATTGACCGCGTGTTACCTCTGGCTAGGCTCATAACCATCTGTTCACTGCTACCGCAGTCCCGCGGTTTCCCTCCTGACCATCTACGGTGGCGCACTAATCCGCTTGTTGTCTACCAGTTTGCTGACCGCCTCCCCGCGACCATCTTCCTCTGTCTCTGTGGTAATGCGGGATGTCATCCTCAACTTGTTAACGCACTCACCATGACCTCTCCACAATTTGCAGCGGTAGCACGATACTCGTTCATTTTGGTGACAGTCCTTGTGGAGTCTGCATTGGCGGACAACTTGGGTAGAAGGACTGTTCTTCATGGCAGAAGGACGATGTTTTAAATTTGATATGGACGCTTGTTTGCTGGCAGTAGTTATTGCCATTAATGTTTGTATTAATTGATGTTCTTCTCGTGTGTCTTAGATAGATTGTGATTGTGATATACGAAAAAGATAGAAGATAAAAAAGAGGAAAAAATGCTCCCAAGAGCAGAGAGTTAAAATTGTTAGTTTCTAAAGATGAAAATATGAAGAGCCAAAGCTCTATGTTGTAGAAATGTAATTTTTGAGAATGAATAGAATAAAAAATCTGGGTTTGAGCATATTGTTTCAGTTTCATAGTTTAAGCATTTTTTATTTGACTGTATGTATGTGCATGACTCCTCTTTCCTGTACTGTTAGTTTAATGTTATCTTTTCCCACAGATTAATCTGTCTTCCATGTTTGTTTACTGTAGTAAGATGTTGTTGCCATACTTATCCATAGGGAATGATTAACATATCTATTTAGGATCTCTTGCATGAGAGTTGTCGTTCAAAAGTCGGTGTTATTAATCCATGGGTACGAAAATGGAATATTTCTTAGCAATTCATGGATATCGATGCCATCCCATGCGTGTGAATAGTCCACCACGATGGTGTAGTTCTAATCAATGGTGGAAGTTTTCCAGTATGTTTGCTATATGGAACTTGCTTCTTGGTAATAGTGGTAAAGTTGAGAAATTTCTCAAACTACCAAGGAGTGGGCCGATCAGGTCTAGGATTTCATTTAGCTTCCAGTTCATCGTGCTTCTCCTTATTATGCTATTGACCATGATTTGGAAGTCCCCTTCTATGTTGTGATATGATAGATGTTTTGATGTTTTTTAATTTTTGAAAAATGTATATATTAATAATAAAAGGAATGTATATAGATAGACAAAGGCACTTTCAAAACAAAATTCTTGAAAGAAGTCACAAAGGAAAGGATTCAACAACTGAGCAAATCAGTATGAAATAGCTGTAAGTGACAATGAAGTTACAGTTTGCAAATTACACTACAATAGAAATCACTTTTTTCAAAGAATATAAAGAAATTGCTCCTTTGTAACAATTTCCGTAGATGTGAGAAGAGATCTATGGCAATTCTTAGCAATCACTGCAGTTGGGATTGCACTTGAGCTATTTGTGTCTTGAGCTCTGAATTGTCACTGAGTTTTTCTTTCCAGGCTTTTAGAAGTGTTGACTGCAGCAAGATAATGCTGGAGAATAAACCATTCATAATTACTTTCATAAGAAAACTGCTTTACATTGAAGCTTCCAAATATACAATAAGATACATTAACGAAAAGATTTTGAAACCATATTTTGTGACAAATGCAGCCCTACCAATGCTAATTTCCAACTTTATTTTCTGTTAAATATAGCAGGGATAAGGGTCAAATATGTTTGCCAAATTTCTTGGGTATACTTGCACATCCAAAAGGCATGTCTAATGGTTTCTAACTTGTGAAAATATGGACATCTAGAGGAGTGGGTAGGGTGAAAGGTGAGACGTTCTCCCACAACAATTTTATAGTGAATAATCTTCCATGCTAAAAATTGAACTTTACCTTCATCTTTCGATTTCCAAACAACAAGGCTCAAACTAAACCACTTGAATTCAAACCAATTAACTTCAATACACACCCATGTTGTATCCGAAGCTACTGCTGAACTTTAGCTTCAGTTTGCCTCTCGAAGATGCATACCATATCTGTGCCTGCTAGTTTAACTTTCCACCTCATGGAAGAAGACAAACACCAGACTATTTGCGTAGGCTACTTCTAAGCAAATTTATTAACATAAATATGTTAGGCTCGGAATATTAATGAGAAAGAAATCTTCGCTAAAATACAATTATTACACTCAAATGAACAAAATAAAAATAATCTTAGAAAGTTATTTGAATTCGGGAAGTCAAATTTCCTAGCTTCATAGTTCCCCAGAATTTCGGGCCAGACAAACGTGAATTGCAACCTATTCATAAATATACCCTTCACAAAGATTCTACGTGATACATGGTTTACTTACATGACTTGGTATGCCTTTTGACTCTTGTTTTATCAGTAATGCTCATACTTCTCGAGTATTCAAGTCTAACACCATGAAAATCGGCCATTGAATATACTTGTAGGCTTTCACACGCTTCTAGATTGTCTAACAAGAAGATTTGACATTAACATGATATTCAAAATCAGGAATACTTGTTTTGGATGTTCATGCCCACTCCTATTTAATTCTCTCTGCATAGGACATAATTGTCCAACATCTACTATAGGTGCTCTAGGTCAATCAGATTCATGTTTCAAGAAGATCCAATTTGGACCGGGTTTATTTATAATAAATTTAATAATAATAACTCATTTCAATAATAATTCCATTGAAAATATGTAAAATTTTAAAATCATGTAAGGAATAACATCTATCAAATATTTAAAATAAATATGGGGACTTAATTTATATGTTAATTTATTAGAATTTTTTACATAACATAAATGTTGCACTTCATATTTATAAGAAAACATTTCATATTTATATTTATTGTTTGACTTTTGAATTTAAGATTGCAATTAGAAAAAATGAAAAAGGTTGGAGTTATATTTTAGGGTCACTTTTGGATTAATCCCTTCTAAACAAGTGGAATTAGTTTATGAATTTTAAAATTGTGTTAATTTATTTTCTTTGGTTGATCAATTTTAATTATGTAAATTAGTTTTATCTTTTTAAACATTATATTTCTCTTTATTTTTGCTGGATTCTTTTAAGGTTAGTCAGCTAACTAAACTTATTACAACAGATTTAACAAAAAACATGATTGTGATAGAGAAACCAGATTTATTATATATTTTTTATTTTACATAAATAACAATACATCCAAATTAAATGTTTGTCAAATAAAAAACATAGGAAAATTTAAAAAAAAAATAATATCACTTTTTAAATAGTTTATAATACTTCTCAATTCAAAAATAAAAAAATAATTATCATAATTTAAAATACTTTTAAATTTGAAAATATTAAAAAAACATTTAAATAAAATAATTTATATCATAAATTATTTGATAACTTATATTATATTTTTTATTTAAAAGTAATTAAATAGTTTTAAAAAATTAAAAAAGATTTTTAAAAACTTCACAAATTAATGGTGCGAGCATTGACTTCATGATATTGCTGGTTGACAGGAGGTACGAAACCGCGGACCCAAGCATGGATACCCATCTGTCAGAATCGCTGCAAATTGTCACCGACATAGACAGTGCCGTTAAGCTTGACCTGCATTTGAATGGGTACGTAAATCATTCCAGATTGAAACCTTCGATAAAAGAAATCAAATAAGTCATGGTTGATTAGGAATTTTGAAGTTTGTGATACAAAATATCAAGAATTTAAGGGGCACACGTTAGGGTGGGCATTCGATCACATGGCAAGTATAAAGGCTTGATGTGGACAAGGCTACATGTTGAGGGTGTCAACAATTGACTTGCGGAATCCTGCAAAGACATGTAGAAACTTTTCCATGTGCCATCAGTCGTCGTGGGATATCTAGAGATTTGGGTATCTACAGTACTCAGTCAGGCTCTCAGGGGTTTTATATTTGTAAATCTGTTTGAGTCACTTAATTCATTTTGACTCACTGACATTTCAGAGTCTAAGATATTGATGTGAGGCACTTCCAGTCAACATGTGGATCAGGTTTGAGAAAGACAGGTGGTGAGGGTCGTTGAGAGTCGTCCAGGGATGATTGCTAACAAATATGGATAAAAATAAAATAATAGATTAAATAATCTCCAAGGTCCATAATTAAAGGGCATAGAGGCACACAAATAGGAGAATGAAGCTTATTGATAAAGCAAGAAGTCATAAAGTCAAAGCACAACATGGACCATAAAAAAACATGGTCGTATAAAACATAAATAATTCATGAGTCAAGATTAGACATCTCAAATCAATTATTATGGTGACTCGTGAATTTAAAAATAAAAGAGGAATATGTACAAGGTCTAAATGCAATGTTGTAATTACAAAGTTCAAAAAATGGGTCATGAAATTTGGCAATGTTATACGATAAATAGGGGGATTGTTTGTAGTTATCTAATTCTAGATCAAAGAAATTTATATAATCAAGAACTTTTGGATGGAAGAATAAATTTATTTGTCCACATCAATTCTTGTTGGTTTGAAATGTAGTCCTTGTAGCTAATATGAGATATTCAATTGTAAGCAAAAATTTCTGCATATAAATGTATATTTAGTGTGATTATGTTTTTGATAAAAAGGTAAAACGGGTTTTACAGGGACCCAAAACCACAAAGTTTACAAAATAGCGAAGAGAACACCAAAGTTCCACCAAAAAAATAATTGCCCGAGAAAAAACCAGCAGCAATCAAGCAAAAAAGACCAGAAGGGTCAGGAAAGAAGGGACAACAGAGAAAGAACACAGAAAGCCCCAACCATTACTTTAGAGACCTAAGGATAGTCTTTGTCTCCGCCTCCATATCCTGCATATCTTTAACCCCCTTTTTAAAGGTTTGAACCATTTTCGAGGTTAGGGTTAGAGTGATTATGTTAGTTATAACTTTTGTCCGTATAATTTACTTGTTTCCTATTTTTTCATTCATTTCAAGATATAATATTTTATCTTCTTAGATGTTTGCACTAATCATGCTACATGTTGAATTAGGATCAATAGTTGTTTGAATTATTTTTGTTTTTGCAAGGAAATCTCACCAAGTCAACAATACCCTCTCTCTCTCTCTCTCTCTCTCTCTCTCTCTCTCTCTAGCTAGTTTATAAATGGAATGTAAAATTTCCTTATCTATTGTTTTTCTTCCAACAAATATAGGCACATAATGATGTAGAAAATTTTACTCCTTTCTAAGTGAAAGTACAATTTTACACTTAATTTGGACCTATTTTAGTGACTTCACCATTTATACATTTTTTACCCTTCAAAATAGGACCCTAATTCCCTTTATTATGCATCCCTAGGCCTATTTTTATCATTTGCTAACACCACAACATGCATTAAACAAATGCTTTTAATGAATTACATGCCCTAAAATAAATGAGTCTTAGCAATTTAGGTCAGGACCCATTCGCCCTTGGGCGAATGGGTCCCCTTTAGGTGCCAAAACCCAATTTACAATATTTTTGGCAGTATTTTAATGTTCAAAATTCAAGTTGCAAAGGTCGGCCATCATGATTTAATAATCGAAAAATTAGAGTAGCCTATAAACTATAGTCTTTTCACCATTTCAAACTAGGTTGACAAGGAGATTGAGAAGATATTCACAAAATTAACACTCACGAGCAAGAAGAGAACATTCAAGAAAGCAAGGTTGAATTCTTGGATCAACGTTTCATTTGTTTTTGCAGGTCTTCAAGCTCATTTTGCCAAGAAAGATCAAGCATTGTTTATGATTTGGAGGTTGATGCCAATGGTGGATCATGATGGATTCTAGGTTTTTAGGACATGAACATGTAGCCATTCTCCCTAGCCTAATGACTTGTTTCCTAAGTGTTCTCATCTTCAATCTCCATTGTACTAGCTACCTAAAGCAAGGGATAATCAGATTTTAGATCTATTATGGTATTTTTAGTTCTCCCTAACTAGATCTTTGCCATTTTTCATTCTCATTTAGGGATCTTATTTTAACACACTTGAATAAGGTTTCTTTGTATTTTATCTCTTAACACCTTAGATGCACTTAAGGCTAGGGCTTGCACACACTATTATTTATCATATTTTCATCTTTCCATCAAGGTTTAATTACTAAATTTGGGGTTTGACCGAGACAAACCCCAATACAAACAAACAAACAAACAAAAAATAGTTTTTATTGTAGATTTGAGGCCAGGACTGAAGATTTGCAAGTACATGAGCAAACTGCAAGTAGAGGGCTATGGGATCAACTTTTTATTTTTCAAAAAGGGATGCAAGGACCCATTCGCTCTTGGGTGAACCTTTCCTACTATAGAGCCTGAAAACCACTTTTGAGCTAGGTACATACCATCCTAGGCTTCTTAGATTTGGTTAATGGTTGTTTTTATAGTGTTATCATAATACTTCATGTTCCAAGTGTTAAATCTCATAGTTTTAAATGTTAAAGCACTTTTATTCTTCTCTCATATTTTTTGTTCAATCATTTCTGTCATAAGGTAGTTAACGAAACATAGTGTTCAAATGTAGAATTGACTCGCCTTAAGGGTTGCAAGTCAATTCTAATCATTTGTGGCACTATCCCTCTTCCTAATGAACATAGAAAATGTAGATTTGTGATTAGGTGGACACTTCTTTTTTCTTTTGGCATAGGTCCCTCATTTCACATCCCATTTTCAAGTCTCCTATCCATCTCCCACATTTTCCTATGTTTAATTTTGGTGAACATGACATTATACATCTTAAATTCTGATTTGGAGACATTCAAAACCCTAGATCTAGATTTTAATTAGTGTGTTTTGCATGTTTGCATCACTTAAATTCATAAGAAATTATAAATGAATAGTATTACATTAGTTTTTCATACATATTGTATTGTAGTTGCATCAAGAGTGACTTTCAATCATTTAGATTAAAATTTTAGTTCAAAATAACATTCCAAAAGTTGTCACCTTGTTCACTATTTGTCACTAGTCAAACTTGCATTAAGACACTTGAAACTCGAAAATTCTTTCATAGAAATCAGAGCCTACAACTTCAAATAGAAAACACCAAAAGTAACTCAAATTTATCAGCTTTCATTTTTCATAACCCTAAACAAGGCTCCATTCACCCTTGGGAAAACCTATACTTGTATAAGTGTCCTAGTAGATTTTTAGGAGCCTTCTTGTCTCTATTGTTGTCTTTTGTTTCTATTATTAAATATGATAATTTCATTTCTAAAATAATCTATTTTGCACATTCAAGATAGCTATCTTTTTGCTTAAATCTTCAAAAAATATTGATTTTTTTTAGCATGTTTTAGTTGTGGATAATTTCATACTTATTTATATTTTCTTTATTTTCAACATCATTTCATGTAATATTTTTGGTTAAAGGCCTTTGTTGTTCTTTGTCTTTGGCTTAGGACTATCTATTGTTCTAAGTGTTATTTTCCCCTGGTATTTGGTACCAGGGTGGGCTGTTAGTTTGTGGTGTATTTGCGGTTTGTCTGTTTGTTCTGCTTTTCTGCTTTTCTCTTCTTGGCCCTTTGGGTTCTTCGTGTAAAGGGTACATCGCCCTATAAATGTTGCTTAACTTTCAAAAACATCATTTCATAGTTAGATATATTAATTTAATTTATGCAATTATTGGAAACCATAATCTACCCTAAAAACATCAAAATAAAAAGCATACACTAAATGAGAAAACTTGGGGAAAGCATAGTTATTTGACAATGTAAGATCTTTTTCTACAAGTTAAAATATCCCTCAATCCTTCTAGTAGTGATGAATTTGACATGCTAGATGAAGACCTTGAGGACATCATCTCATAAAATCTCATCTACTAAAGCTTGTCATAACAAAACAAAACAAAGGGAAGTAAATACAATCAAACCTCAACTTACTATTTACCCACTTTCAAAACAATAGTACGTCCAAACCACACATGTTCTTATCATAGGACCACCTAAAAACAAGCCTAAACCTATTGGAAGTGTCTTGAACTTTGCAAGGAAACTCATTAGTAACAATTTTTTGCAACAATATAATTATTATAATGTTGCTCATACATACATCACAAGGATCAATAGACAACCACAAACCATACCTACTTCATTACCACTTCATTAACCTATCATTCCTAGTGCTTCACTTTTTCCTTTGCATAGTGGAAAGGAGTATGATATTGTGGAACAACTTCGCAACACTCCTGCTAATATTTCTTCATGGGATCTCATTCAGGCATCACCTATTTACCATAACATGCTTTAAAAATATTTACAAATAGTAGTGATCCCTCCTAGTGCACAACCAAATGATGTAGCAACCCTATCCAAGGTATGAATGTTGTCAATATTGATATTATCTTCCATCAAGATGAGTTACCTCCATTGGAGATACAAAAACAAAATGAGGCCTTGATGATAGTGGTTATTATTAATAGTTGTGTGAAATGGTAAAAAATTGGTTGGGAAAAAAATGGGGGTTCACTAATTTTAAAATGTAGATGTGGATGGACCAATTTATCACTATCTCATTAGGAAATGAGATCCACACAAAGAATTGACTTACAACCCTTAGGTGAGTCAACTTGAAATGAGAGAATTTTTTGATTTACTTATGATTAAGGACAAGGGTATCAACCTGAATAGCACTTTTGGGAGAAGAACTAAAAATAGTAAATTAACTCAAATATGCACATTTAAACTTGAAACATCAATTTAAAGAATAATACAGATAGAAACAACAAATTTTTGGTAGATCTGGAAATGGAAAAGTGATGTGTGCCTATCACCAAAAAGCAGATTCGAGAGGAAAAATGAGTCACATTTCGCCTGTACATGAATGGGTCTTTGTGTAGAGGTTTCAACCAGCTTTCAGGAGCCTCTGATGTCATTATGTAGCTTATGTTTGATCTAGGTTTCAATGTTGAAAATTTAGAAATAACATCTATAGGTGAGACTCTGTGAATTGATGATAACTTTGACAAATTTCCAATATTTTCTCTTCAAGAGATCTTTAATCATTATTCAACCTAGGATGTGCAACACAAACACAAAGGCGGAAATTTGTTTGGTTTTGGTGAATGGGGTTTTTCCTTGGTCAAACTCCATTTAGGTAATTAAACCTTGAAATTAAATAATGAAATGTGAAAGGAATGATGAATGAAAAATGATATAGTTCACCTCACCAAATAACTTCAATAAACCTTTGGAAGTCTAATATGATGATTAAGATCTTGAGTGCTGCAATAAATCATTGATAAATCTACTCTTGAATGCCCTTGATCATAATATTAGCTTTTATTTTTTCTTACATGATTGCTTCTTGAAAATTCTAGGATTTTGAATTGATGAAATAACCTTGTATTTATAGGTTGTATCCTTAATTTCCCAAAAATTAAATATTACAAGTTGACATTAAAATTTGAAATCAGGGACATTAAAATACTACCAAAAACGTATTTCAAATTTAGGTTCAAAGGCATAGGGAGGACCCATTCGCTCGATGTTTGTAATTGATCTCAAAAGAAACAAAGGAAATTAAGTTTTTCATTGGTGTCAAAGGTAGTGTTGATGTAACATGTAAAGGTAATTTTTCCTATTCCTTCATTTCATAGTGTTGATGCAAACCTTTATTTCATAGTGGTGAAGAAAAATAGTGTCAAAGTTTAGTGGTGATACAAAAGAGTGTCAAAGGTCAATGGTTATGCAAAAGAGTGTCAAAGTTTAGTGGTAATGCAAAAGGTGTATTTGACTTTTTTTGTCATCTTTATGATAGTTTTGCTTCATTACAAAGTGGCATTGTTGATCATTCGTAGGTAATGGACTCTTCTTTTCATAAGTTCACTCACAGATATCTTGAGATGGTATTCAATGAAATGTTTTTGCCTACAAGCATGTTTGTTAAAGGCAGACATATTGTCAGAGATTGTATCTACCTGAAGAATCATTGACATTGTCCTTATGAATATTAGGGTTATCTTTTGTTTACTACCTTTCAATAAGATTGTCATTTCTTTCAATTCTTATTATGAGTGACAAATTCTTATAGAGGGTAAAAGACTATGGTGGTAATCCCATTCTAGGATTTTTATTGTTGAAATCCCTATATCTTATCTAAAATCCTAACTCTATATTATACCTTAACCTAAGGTTTAAATCTTATGAAGACTATCAATGGAGAGTTTTATTTTTCTTATATTTTCTTGTTGACTTGTGATACATGGTTTATAATCACTTTAGTGATGACTTGAGGGTTTGAGCTCATTGGGAAACCGGTACCTACTCTTAGGTAACACTAGCTAGATAGGTTAAACACTTACGTTTCATCGCTTAGAGTAAGATCAATGGTTATAATTTAATTGATGTATTTGTAGGTTTCAGAGATCAAAGGTCCTTGTTTAAAGCAATAGATCATTTACTTCCTAAGGTCTCCACTTTGATAGGAATATGGGTGTCATAGCACTTGATTTAGTTACACACAGTTTTATAACTATTTTGTGGTAGCAATGGATTTAAAAGTGAATCCAGTGCGTTGAGTTTTTTTTTATCGAGGTTTGAACACTATGAGAGTATATTGAAGATAGTGAAACCATGTTTTTTTCAAGTCAATACACAAAAAATAAGACTTGAATAACATAGTATAAAAGGGGTTTCATGGAGTCTCTATGTGACAATATCTTATCTAAAATCCTAACTCTATATTATACCCTAACCTAAGGTTTAAATCTTATGAAGACTATCAATGGAGATTTTTATTTTTATTTCTTGTTGACTCGTGATACATGGTTTGTAATCACTTTAGTGATGACTTGAGGGTTTAAGCTCATTGGGAAACCAATCCCTACTCTTAGGTAACACCAGCTAGATAGGTTAAACACTTACATTTCACTGCCTAGAGTAAGATCAATGGTTATAATTTAATTGATGTATTTGTAGGTTTCAGATATCAAAGGTCCTTGTTTAAAGAGACAAAGCATTTACTTCCTAATGTCTCCACTTTGATAGGCATATGGGTGTCATAGCACTTGATTTAGTTACACATAGTTTTATAACTATTTTGTGGTAGCAATGGATTTAAAAGTGAAGCCATTACATTGAGTTTTTTTTTATCGAGGTTTGAACACTATGAGAGTATATTGAAGACAATGAAACCACATTTTTTTCAAGTAAATACATAGAAAATAAGGCTTGAATAAAATACTATAAAAGGGGTTTCATGGAGTCTCTATGTGACAATATACATGAAAGGTTTTTTTCTTTACATAGATCAGTGTGATCTGATTGAGATCATAGGTAATTGGAGATTGATTGAAAGTAAGAACAACATGTGAATTTGTGTAGCAGTATTTTGAATGTGCAAATTTCCATGTGATTGAAGTCTTGTGTTGTCTAAGGATTTTGATTATCATAGTAGGGGATGTGGTTTTCTAAGAGTCTTTTTGTATCATCTATTTGTCCTTCTGAAAAGGTTACAATCAAGGTGTGTGTAGAGGTTGACTATAATTTATTCATATATAAATCAGGTTAAGTCTAGCTTGTGTTTGATGAGATAAAGTGTTTATTTTAAAGATATTACTATACATGTATGCAAGGAGGGATAAAAATTGAATGTTTGAATGGGAAACGATGATATGTTGCATATTGTAAACAAAGTAGTACTCTTTACTTTTCTCCTTCATTTATCATTGGAGTTGGTGCTCCTTTTTTCATTTGGAGTTGGTGAGCTCATGTTCTCATAAGGATTTGGTGCTCCTAGACATATTATATTTTAGCAAATTTGGATAGTGAGACCTAATGGTGAACTAATTATGAAGATTGAACTAGTTCTTCAAACCCACCAACACTCATTCAGTGGTGTCTCCCTTTCTAAGGTTTTCCACTTATAAACCTTGTTTCATGGTGATTCTCATGTATTTCCATTGAATTTTGTGGTTTAAAAAATTTATTTAAACTCTTTTCTTTCATGCATCACTGATTCATGCCTTAGTGATCTTGATTATTCCTCAAAATTGGTATCAAAGCCAAGTTCCTTATCAAATTTTAATCAACTTGGGTTGATCCTAATAGTGGTTCATACTATGACTAGCCAGGAAGGATCTTCTACCTCAAAACAAAGTTTGTTTGATGGCACTAATTTATCTTTTTAGAGTTTTAGGATGGAGTCTTACTTGTCTTGATTGGGATTTGGTATATGGGTATCAATATAAAATTACTATACAGTGCCTTCAACACCTCCTTCTAGTCATGAGGAGAAGAAGGCTTATGAATCCAATGCAAAGGAAAATAATTTCATCCTTTTTGGTTTGAAAAATTAAATACATTCATTGTAAGAGTGCAAAAGATGTTTGGGACAAGTCAGTCAGTATTTATCAAGGTAGTGTCAAAATCAAGGAAGCCTAGCTATAAACCCTTAGAGAAAAGTTTGAAGGGTTAAATATGAATGAATAAGAAAATATTGCAGATTATCTTCTTAGAGGAGATGAAATAGTCAATGATATCAGAGGTCTTGGTGAGAAAGTTAAAGATTCAATTGTTGTCAAAAATGTCTTAAGACCATAATATTTCATAGATATGATTCAAAGGTATCTTTTGTTGAAGAGGAAAATGACTTGAACAAGTTAACTCTGGATGAGTTGCATGGAATAATCACTACCTATGAAAGGAGAACAAATAATGAAGTATCCACAAACAAAGAAGTAACATTTAAAAAAGTGAAAAAAGACAAAGAAATAGACTCTAAATCTGAAGAATTATTTGAAAAAGAAACAAATTTTGTTAGAAGTTTATAGATGGGTTTGAGAAATTACAAAGGAAAACTTCCTTTCAAATTCTTTAACTGTGGAAAAATAAGAATTTTTTATGCCAAGTGTCCTTATGCAAAGTTTGAAAGTGATGTGGAAGATGATAGGAGAAAAGGCAAAAAGAAGTATAATTTTAGAAGAAAGAATACTTTTAAACATAAAAAGAGTCTCATTATCAAGGGCATTGACATAAATGATAGTAGTCATGAAAGTACTAGTGATGAAGAAGAAGAAACTCTATTCATTGTTGTTGTTGTATGTTCAAATGAAAGACAAAATGATAATTACAATAATATTTTTGATAAGGACTAACAAGTTGAAGAAAGTGAAGTAGACCTTGAAGGAGAACTACTCTGTGCTCTAAAGGAGATAAAGATATTAAAAAAGGAATCCTTGAAAGATGTCAAAATAGTTAGGGATTCATACCAACTTATAATCAGCCTGAAAACTCAACTTGAAGAGAGAAAAATATTTTAAGATGTGATAAAAAATGAGTTAGAAGCCAAAGAGAAGTTGTGTCAAGGTTTAGAGGTAGAAATTGTAAGTTTAAGGAAGAAACTATAAGGGTATGATAGCAGTAGGTTGGAATATATTTTGGTAAAATAAAAGAGATTCAAAGACATGACTGTTTTTGGGTATGAAGTTACCCAATATTCAAAACCTCATAATCTTCAAAAGGAAGAAGTTGAGAAAATTAACCAAGGTGATGCACATGTTGATTATGACTATCCTAATGCAGATAGTTCATTAAAAATTAGAAATAAAATATTCACAAGTTCATCTCTTGAAAGGAGTGGATCATTCAGGTTTAACTCTTACTTTTATGGTTATTTTTTCTATTGTAATTAGTATGGTAACAAAGTTAATGACTGTAAGATTGTCCTTAAAAGAAGATCTAACTTTATTAGTAGATTTTCCTTCATGGTGTTAAGAAATATAAGGTGCCACGATTGCAATAAATTTGGTCACATAGCCAAGTATTGTAGGCCTAGTCGTGATGAACAAAATAAAAAGGGTAATGATCATTTAATGAATAATATGAACCTTAAAAAATTTGATAAGAAGGAGAATAAACCAAAATCAGTTTGGATGAAAAAAGAAAAGATCAATAAAATTGAAAAATCAATGTTTCTACAAGCTACCTTGCATGCTAAGAAGAAGGATTTGTTGACCATACATGGTGGTTTATCAAACCACAAGACTAGTCACAAGAAAAAATTCACCAAATTTGAAAATCATGATGGAGGGTTTGTCAAGTTTGAGACAATACTACTGTCCAAATCAGAGGTAAAGGTACATTTCTTTTAGATGGTAGAAAACCTATTCATGATGTCTACTTTGTTGAAGGACTTAAAAATAATTTTTAATGTAATTCAGATTTGTGATAGAGGATATAACATTTATTTATAATCAAGGTTGTGAAATAAGGAAGAAATCATGAAAGTCAACAGCTAAAGGTAAAAGGACAAGAAGAAATGTGTATAGTCTCAAAGGGACTAAAACCAAAGATGGATATGCAAGAATTTGTCTTATGGGAACATAGGAAGAAATTTGGTTGTAGCATAGAAGGCTTGGACATCTAAACTTTGATAATCTAATAAAAGTTAGTAGAAATAAAAATGTAGGAGTGGAAACAAGAAGAAAAATTACAAAATCAAGTGACCAAGCCAATCTTTGTTTTCTATCAGAAATATAGACAAAGAATTACAATGAGGCTAGAAAGGATGAACATTTGGTTAAGGCCATGGAGGAAGAAAAAAACCAAATAGAGAAGAACAAAATGTATGGGAGTTAGTTCCTATGCCTAAAGACAAGAGCATTATTGATGTAAAATGTGTGTATAGGAATAAATTAGATGAAAATGGAAAATATGCATTTGAACCATTGAGGAAGAGATCATTTATTTCTAGCATGGTTTCACAGGGAGCTTATATCTTTATTCTATGTCCCTGAAAATTGAATCTTTGTTTCACATTCAGTTAAAATTCTTGATTATTTCGGGCTTTTATTGTAGATGTTCTTAATTTTGTAGTGTTATCAATCACTATCAAGTGTTGACATAATGATACTACAAGGTATGGATAGTGATACAGTGTTAGTGTCAGTCCCTATTTGTTAATTGCAGTGATAGTGTAAAATGGTGCTTAGACAATGGCATTATTTGTTGATTAATAGTTTTTCCTATTTTGTAGTTGTGGCTTAAGCAAAATATAGTGCTCTACATATATGATTTCTCACTCATATTTTTTCAGTGAATTCAATCATAGAGGTTTAGAAAATACAGTAATTTACATGAATGTTTAGTCATATTTTGTCAGTGATCTCAATCATAGAGGTTTAAAGTTTAAGTTTAATGGTGATTTTCAACAGTTTTAGACTACATATATTCTTACTTAGTGATATTTTTCCTTGAGAAACATAGGGGTATGGTTCCTTGATAGTGATACTTATTGATATGTAGTGTGGTTTATCAATATTTTCTATAATTCTTAGTGTGTAATGACAATTCCATGTGCCTTGAAAATATTTCGTCTAAATGTATAATGACTGTGTCTTGTGCCTTGAAAGAAATGTGTTGCAGGAGATGGCTATAGTGATAGTATAATAATAGTGTCATGACAATAATATGCATCCATATGCCCTGAGTTAATCTTGATAGTGTTGTGTAATGATAGTCTTGGAATACTTCACAGTGTATGCATGATGTTGCTTTTGGTAAAATTGTTCTGATGGGACATTTAAAATTTGTCACATCTTTTTCCCAATTCTAGGGCTTGTTTGTTTCTTCCTTCATGTTGGGGGTCTAATGTTAGGGTTTAGGGTTCTCCTACCCTTTTTTAAAACTTGCTTTCCATCAAACAAACCCTTGCATTATAATTTTGTGTTGACTTGTCATTGTGTGTTGTTGGTCTCTTAAGTCATTTGGTGGAGCCCTTTATGTCACGTTGTTACTGGCCCCTTTACCTAACCAGTTAGTTTCTCCACGTTCGGGTTTTAATATAAATTTTGTTCAAAAATGGGTGGGAATTTTTTCCAATATTTAGACTTTAGTCTAAAATTTCACTCCCTAAAGGTCACCCCTCTGTTTTCCTAGTCAATCCCATTATTATGAGTAAATTTGTTCCATGTGCAGATTTTTGGACCATCGGATCGGTAAGTTTAAATCTAGCCCATTCCTCACAGACCTCACAAGGTTTCCTAATGATGTCACCAAAGTTGTGCGAGATCTGAAAAATGTTGCAACCTATCGCATATGGTGAGGTGGGACCGGTCCAAATTTTCCAATGCTGCTAAAAAGATATCAAATCGATGGTAGCTTTTTAATGACAAGGATTGATGGGGATTAAATAATGACCATCCCTCACCAACCTCGCACGATCGAATTAATTTTTTTGAAAAAGTTGTGAGGTCTGCAAGCTAGTGACATGTCGCTTGGCTCTGTCATAAAAAGTGGTTGGTTGGGGCATGTGTGTCTCTGATTATGAAGTATGTTATTGACTGCTGGGTTTTCTAAATGGTGACATGGGTTTTCAATGATGTTTGACTCGATCTGAGTCATTCAAAGTGCCAAATCCTTATCACATCGACAGTCTGAATTCAAAATTTCAATCCAGCCATGTGATGACTATTTACACTACAAATTACATTCATTAATCTCACAAGTCTTTCGATGGATCTCATCCTAATTTCCATGTGTGTCAGTAGGTTTCTCATGGAAATAATGATGGGTTGTACATAATTTTCCATAATTTTCGAGATTGCTAGTGGTGACAATGTCAGCCACTAATCGCTCGCTTGCTCGTATTGCAATTTGAGCATTAATGGTTTCTACATCATCTTGCTTGATAAATTCTTGCTAATTGCTCATTAGCATCATTTCACTTTCAATTTTGTGTTCACTTGTGAGTGATTGTTTTTCTTGTAGAATTTTGAACCCGTGAGAAAGATGGCCAAGTCAGTTGTTCCTGGTTCGCCATTACGTAGAAGCACAAGGATGAGCATGAAGAATTCACCATGGGAGGTGACACCAATTAAATAGAGCATTGTTCTTGATGCTCCTATAGTTATTGATGAGGGTGTTGGGTCCCTCTCGACTCTCTTTAGGAGAAATTCTCAGCTCAAGCGACAAGTCACATGAGCTGAGGTAATTGGCTATCCAGAGGTAAGAGAGTCTAACAAGTATGGCAAGGAGGTTGAGTTCAATGTGAAATCTAGGCAATATGAGTCACCCATTGAGCTCTTTGTTGGCCCTTATGTTGAAAGTTTCGACACTAATTCGGACTACCATAGTTACCTTGTGGCCTTGACTGAATTGGTCGGTGTGAACGAAGAGGTCCTCGAGGCATCTCCTATTGTTGTGGTGGCACTGTGTGTTGCTTCTAGTTCTGGTGTTAGTACTGAAAAGGATAAGGTGATCCTCTTTCTTCATATTGAAGCAAGCATGCAAAGCAGTCACATGGATAGGGGTCATGTGGTTGTTCCTGGTGAGTGATAGTGGTGTGGTCATCAGTGTCGTGAAATTTTTCTCTACTGTTGTTGCTACTGTTTGGGGTCTGATGTGGACTAGTGTGAAAGTGATGCGATGGTGATTTGTTCTATTCGATTTGTTACTCGGGTTGTAACCATTTTGATTCCCCAGTTTGTGGTATGATTGTATCTAATGGTGGGGATTTTTTAAATTCTATTGAAATTTCATTTGATTAAAATGAAATTAGGTTGAAATGTATCAACAATTGAGTCTGATGCTTGTTGCTCTCCCAGTCTATAAAGGAGATTTCAAGGATCATTATTGAGGTCAAATTTTTTGAATCCTAAGGTTTAGCTGGTGTACAGTGAATGCATGTAATGCAAAATCAAAGAAGGCTTAGTTATTAAATCATTCTAGCTAGTGTATATACATGGGATAAGCGTACTATAGTTTTTATAATTACTGATATCGAAAGAAATCTAAAAACTTAAGACAATTTCTCTCTTGTGTGTGTTATGATAGATTGTCAAGGAGATTATTAAGGGCTTTTTCATTCATCTTTACTAGTATATTTGAATGTATGATTCACTTTCTTTCTTTAACTTAATGAGTTAATCAAATGCTTGAAATGGAGTTATAGTTTTGTGGTAAGATGCTAAGGATTTGTTAAGGAGTATTTTTTTGAATATTGAAGATTCTTATGGTGTAAGGCATTGTGAGGATAGTTCAATGATATCAAGGTTATGTCTCATGTGACTCCTACCCAATTGAATGAGGCACTGGTTAATTCATTCAGGGTCTTTTAAGCTCTCAAATCAATCACTCTAAGCTTGTGGCTTTAAATTCAGAACATCTTAATTCCAAATTTTATCTCTCTTGAGATGAAAATCTCACATTGTATCTATTTTCCTATCTTTAGATAGTTGCTTCTAGGTATGTGCAAGATCATGATGGGCCAAAAAGTCGCGATATCTAAGTGATATGATGGCCCATGTGGCAAATGACCTTTTTTTTACCCAAAATTAATGGAATGAAAAGGGTTTTTAAAGGAGATTCTCAGCTTTCCACCAATATAAATTATGCTTTACTTTGAATTTAATAGGTAATTATTATTCATTTTCTATTTGAATTATAACTAAAGTCCTGATTGATAGGTTGATTGTAAAATATCTATAGCTTTCAAATGACATCACACTTTTTGAATCTGAAACATGCATCAAATTCTATGCTACACATACTATAGGATTAAAAAAAAAAAAATTCATGAAGTTTTTATCAAGTTAAGGTGGTTAGACATAAAAAAATTTATATTTTTAAAAATTTGTAATTAAAAAATCATAATTAATTATTTACTTGGAAAAAAATTACAAAAAAATATGCATCACATCAGGACATGAGTCCTCTACTTATATATAAAATATTATAAAAAATAATTATCATTTTATTGTGGTTAGGGTGGTTAGACAAACACCTACTTATTATTTTTTCCCCGAAATTTAAGTACTATTGCATTGAAATTTCAATTTTTCAACAAATAGATTTAAAAAAAATAAAAATAAACCTAGCAGTTTGGAAATTACATTCAATTTTATACATATTCTATTCTTACATATTTTTGAAATAATATAGATAACTTATTCAAATTTTTACGTCAAGTTGCCTAACTCTGATTTTCTCAATTTTATTGCCACTTAAGGGCCTATTTTTTCCATGATGATCTTGCACATACCCTTCTACTCAATGGTTTGCCAAACCCCTGGTAAGTGGTGTCTATTAGCACTATTTGGAATATATCTCTATATTGAAGTGTTCTTGAAGCATGAAACATTATATTAACACAAACTATATGAACACCCTCCTTGGTTTCATAGGACCTAAAGTGTAGGAGATTCCAATATTTGGATAAATCTCATCAGTTGGTCACTAACTTTGTGAATTCTTGAATATAGAGGTTGGCAACCTCTTAGATAATTATGAAGCCTAGCTAGAAATTTAAAAAACCAACAAAATGGTGACTCTACTGGGGACAACTCAGAAGTTTTGGTTGGAGATGATGTTGTTATAGAGTCATTATAATCTTGACATATTATTTGTAACTAGAGTTTGAAAATCATTGAATTATTTTCCCATCCAAGTCACTAGCTAAGTGGCAACTTCATTAGGGAGAAATTTTGAGAAATTTAAAGAAAAAATGAATCCCAAGACCAGATGGTAGTGTCTCAGAGTCAAGTATTTGGTGAATCTAAAATTTAAGTTTAGATGTGTGAAGATTATGGGCTTGGAAAGGGTTTGTAGCAACATAATCTCAAAGCATTTGAGTGTGACTTTGTTGTGGAAGAAGACCAAGAACATGATCTACTCTTGAAAATAATTGCATATTCATTTGAAATTTGATCCTTTATTAAAGAGGTGGTGACTCTTTCTATAGAACCAGTTGATATGTAAGCACAAATTCCATAACTACAAAATTTGCAGTTAGGGAGAAAATGTTAACAAGTGTTGCTTAATTTCTAGGTATTCTCATAAATCTAAGAGGAGCATTATTTTTCTTATGAGAAGTATTCACAACTAGGGATGATGAATGGTTCCTAATTAGATGAATTAGCATTAAGAAGGAAAAAATGGTAGTTCTTTCCATACTTTTGATATGTAACATGTAAGATCTGTAATAGTTGAGGAGTATGTTTATTTTGAATTATGCTTCTGAGAAAGCTTAAGGCATAAATATTCAATCAATGTTTTTAAATCATGGTTGAATTAGTAAATGATGTAATTGATAACCATGTATCATGTTGATAATGATTGAATTTGTATACAAGAGGATTTCCTTGTGAAATGTAAAGTAAAATTATGCATGGCAAATAAGTTTTCCCAAGCCCTCAAAGGGATTCTGTGATTGAAAGGTATTTTCCATTCATTTTCAATGGTATTAGAGGTTTCCCTAATTTTCTTCCTGAGAAGGTTAGAAAGTATTTTCCTAAATTCACGAGACAAAGTTCAGAATCAGCCTCTAAGCATTTGCAAAATTTCATGGATGTGATGGGGGATTATGAAGTCAATCATGAGGATGTTTTCATGAAGCTTTTTGTTCAATTCTTGAAGGATGATATCAGGGATTGGTTTTCATATTTACCTGCATGTTCTATTAATTCATACAATTGGTGTGTGGTGACATTTATTGAGCAGTTTGGTGAAAGGATAAACCCAAGTATGGTAAGGGAGATTTTTATAGGCATCCACGTAAGAAAATATGAGTTATTCCCATCTTTTAATCTCAGGTTTTCAAAGATTTTAAGAGAAATTCTTGACGAAATAAGACCAAATGAGGTTGAATATTTTTTTGTATATCTTGGTGCATTTAACAAGAAAATGAGTTATCTATTAAGATATAAGGAACCTACAACCTTATATCATGCATATCAAACTTTTATGGACATTGAAAATAACATTAAATATTCAATGATGAAAGGGTATCTAGCTACAAGTGTTGGTTATCCTAACACATCTCATGCTAATAGAATTCAAGAGTTTGCTAGAAGAGACTATTGTCAAGATAGAAATGCTCTAGAAATAGTGATGTCTCCTTGATTACAATATGAGGATCAAAGTGAAGTCCAAGTTGAACACTAGCTAGATTTGAGTAATAGTGATCAAAACTCTTGTATGAAGGAATTGTATGAAATGAGAAGATAGGAAGGGGAATCACCATTCAAATTGTTTTGAAGGTTTTTGGATGCCTTGATAGAGATCCCCAATGAGTTCAGACTTGAAGACTCTATGTGCATTGATCTATTTTTTGAGATCTATGAGTCTAGGTTAGATTCTTTGCCAAAAGAATTGAAGCCTTGTAACCTTGATCAAGTTCCTAAATAGATAGAGATTGCAAAATCAGCCAAGTGTGGATATGCACAAAATTTGGATGACACTTTTTGAGGAAGATTGGATAACCATCCAAATAGTTGAGGAGCAGGGTGATGAAGAAGTAAATAAGACACAAATTTATTTTCCATCTCTTAATGTGGTTGGTAATTAAAATGAATATGTTGTTGAGGTATTGTTACAAACTAATGATTATGGTCCTAGTAATTGTGATTCCATCTCCGAAGATGATGTGGAAACATATTCCTTGTCTGAATATTGTGATGGTATAGATGCTCATGATGCCACTTGTCTACAAGTGAGGGGCAAAATTACATGTGACAAATATCTAGAATGTACTCCAGATTTTCTATCAATGGAACATGTTTATGGTATGAGTGATGAGGAATTTGAAGAAAAGGAGATGCGTGTTCAGTACTTTGATCTTGAGTACAATACTAAAAATGACCAGCACATTGATGAATGTATTGACGTTGTTAGTGTTCCTGATTGTTTGTGTGAAGCAGAGATGGAAGTGTTTGTAGTAAATCAAGAGGATGATGTGGTGTATAATGATGAAATGGGGAATTAATTTTGGAATAATCAAGTAGGGCATTATGGAAAATATATGGGTCTCGATTCAAAATTATTATCCATTAATGACAATGAAGAGTTTATTGATTCACATGACAAAAATGTTGCAGATTGTGTTGATGTTGCTAAGATTCTTGATCCATGTATAGAGCAACCTAAAACTAAGAGTAACAGTGAGTTTTGTACTGATGAGTATGCATTGAAGTACAACTTTTTTTTTGTTTGATACCCCTCATATAGAAATGGACTTGTTGTCACCCCTTGAGGTCAACCCTTATGTGATGAAGAAAGGAAGTGTCAGTTTTATTGTTGGTGAAAAAATTTCAGCTTGTCCTGAAATTTTCACTTATAAATTAACACATACAATAGTCTATGTTGAACATGAGGAGGCCAGGACACGTAGTTGTCTTTCTATTGACCTTGTTGATGTTGGTTTGCTAGAGCCTATTATTGAAGTGTTTCACATGGAGTTGGATGGTATGATACAGGAGGCAGTGTATTGTGAGGAGTCTGAGATGAATGCATTCACAAATTTCCTGGGTGAGGTTGTGACCTACGATTCCCATTTCTATGAAATCGAGAAGTGCTCTAGTATACCTGAAAATAGATGTTGGCAGCTAGGCTTGTGTTGCAGCCATCAAGGTGAAGATGTCCCAAAATATGCATCTTGTGTTTCAAACATTTTGGAACATGAGCTGCATGGCACACAATAGGTTGTCTATGAGAGTTTTCATTTTGAGGTGCACACCGATTTGAATGTCAAATGTCAAAAATATTGCGAAATTTTTTATCTCTCAACTCATGACGATGAGCAATTTGCCAAAGGAAAATATCATGATAGCCATGAATTATAGTTAATGTCTAGATGCGGATTGAATATTGATAGAATGTATGGTGATATTGGAAAGCATGATGATACTTTAGGGCATAGTGGTGACTTGAGTGGCATATGGAGACTTACGGGAAATATTTGCAGACTCGGTTTACTCTAGATAAGAAAGAATTTTGTTTTTGACAGCGGTAAACTCTAGTTTTCCTTGTTTGTGGGCCTTCGGCCCATGAAGTTGGATATGAAATAAGTTCTAGTGTAGAACAGTGGAGCATGTTTCAAGGAACCTATCTGATTCGATGTTTGGTATACTCCATAGAGATCTAGGTTCTTTCTATGTCGATAGGGGGCATACATCCCCAGTCGAAGCCACTGATAGAACTTTTAAAATTTGTCATAAATTTTGCCTGATTGTAAGGCTTGTTTGTTTCTTCGTTCATGTTGGGGGTCTAATGTTAGGGTTTAGGGTTCTTCTACCCTTGTTTAAAACTTCTTTTCCATCAAACAAACCCTTGTGTTATAATGTTATGTCAACTTGTCATTATGGGTTGTTGGTCTCTTAAGTCATTTGGTGGAGCCCTTTATGTCATGATGTTACCGACCCCTTTACCTAACCTGTCGGATTCTCCACATTTGGGTTTTAATATAAATTTTGTTCAAAAATGGGTGGGAATTTTTTCCAATGTTTAGACTTTAGTCTAAAATTTAATTCCCTAAAGTTCACCCCCATGTTTTCCTACTCAGTCCCATTATTATGAGTAACTTTCTTCCATGTGCAGATTTGAGGACCATCGGATCAGCAAGTTCGAATCTAGCCTGTTCCTCGCAGACCTCGCAGGATTTCTTAATGGTATCACCAAAGTTGTGCGAGGTCTGCGAAATGCTACCACCTGTTGTGTACAGTGAGGTGGGACCAGTCCAAATTTTCCAACACTGCTAAAAATCTATCAAATCGACAACAACCTTTTAATGACGAGGATTGATGGGGATTAAATAATGACCGTCCCTCACTAACCTCGCATGATTAAATTCATTTTTTTGAAAGTATTGTGAGGTGTGCAAGCTGGTGACATGTCGCCTAGCTCTATGGTATAAAGTGTTTGGTTGGGGCCCACTAGTGGCCTGTGTGTCTCTAATTATGAAGTATGTGATTGGTCGTTGGTTTTTTCAAATGGTGATGAGGTTTTCAATGATGTTTGACTTGATCTGAGTCATTCAAAGTACCAACTCCTTATCACATCGATGATCTGAATTCAAATTTTCAATCCAGCCATGTTATGACTATTTGCAATTTGCAAATTACATTCATTAATGGTGCAAGTCTTTCAATGGATCTCATCCTGATTTCCATGCATGCGAGCAGTTTTCTCCTGGAAATCATGATGGGTTGTATGTATTTTTCTATAATTTTTGATATTTCTATTGGTGACAACATCGACTACTAATCGTTCACTTTCTCGTACTTAAATTTGAGCATTAATGGTTTCTGCATGGCTTTCTCGATAAATTCTTGCCAATTGTTCATTAGCATCATTACACTTTCAAGTCTGTGTTCACTTGTGAGTGATTGTTGTTCTTGCAGAATTTTGAGCCCGTGAGAAAGATGGGTAAGTTAGTTGTTCCTAGTTTGCCATTACATAGCAATGCAAGGATGAGTGTGAAGAATTCCCCATAGGAGGTGACACCAATTAAACAGAGCACTACTCCTTATGCTCTTGGAGCTGTTGATGAGGGTGTTGGGTCCCTCTCGACTCTCCTCAACACTAGTTCTCGGCTCAACAGACAAGTCACACCGGCTATGGTAATTGGCTATCCAAAGGTAAGAGAGTCTGGCGAGTATGGTGAGGAGGTTGAGTTCGTGGTGAAATTTGGGCAATATGAGTCACCCATTGAGTTCTTTATTGGCCCTTGTGTTGAAATTTTTGACACTGATTCGGACTACCATAGTTACCTCGTGGCCATGACTAAATTGGTCGATGTGAATGAAGAGGTCCTCGAGTCATCTCCTATTGTCGCAGTGGCACTGTGTGTTGCTTTTGGTTCTAGTGTTATTATTGAAAAGGGTAAGGTGATGCTCTCACTTCATACTAAAGCAAGGACATAGAGTGGTCACCTATATAGGATTCATGTGGTTGTTCTTGGTGCATGATGGTGGTGTGGTTGCCAGGGTCGTGAAATGTTGCTCTGGTGTTGTTGTTGCTTTTTAGGGTCTGATGTGCACTGGTGCGGAAGTGATGTGGTGGCGATTTTTTCTAGTCGATTGGTTACTGGGGTTGTAACCATTTTGATTCCTTGGTTCATGGTATGATTGTATCTAATGGTAGGGGATTTTGAAATTCTATTGAAATTTCATTTGATTAAAATGAAATCAGGTTGAAATACATCAATAATTGAGCTTGATGCTTGTTGCTCTGCTGGTCTATAAAGGATATTTCAAGGCTCATTGACGAGGTCATATTTTTTGAATCCTAAGGTTTAGTTGGTTTACATGGGTATGTGGAGGATTATGATGGGCCAAAAAGTGGTGATATGTAAGTGATATGATGGCCCATGTGCCTGACAACCTTTTTTTTTACCCAAAATTGTTGACACGAAAAGGGTTTTTAAAGGAGATTCTTAGATTTCCACAAATATAAATTATTCTTTACTTTGAATTTAATAAATAATTATTATTCATTTTCTATTTGAATTACAACTAAAGTCCTAATTGATAGGTTGATTGAAAAACATCTATAGCTTTCAAAGGGTATCACATTTTTTGAATCTGAAACATGTGCCACATTCTATGCTTCACATACTATAGTATTAAAGAAAAATAATTGAATTTCATCATTTTTTGACCAATTTGAGGTGGTCAAACGTATGATTTTTTATATTTTTAAAAATTTGTAATAAAAAATTCATAATTAATTATTTACTTGAAAACAATTATTAAAAAAATATGCATCACATCGGGACATGAGTCTTCTACTTATATCTAACATATTATGAAAAAATATTATCATTTTATTGTGGTGAGGGTGCTCAAACAGACACCTACTTCTTATTTTTTCCCTGAAATTTAGGTACTGCTGCATTGAAATTTCAAATTTTCACCAAATAGATTTTTTTTAAATAAAAAATAAACCCAGTAGTTTAGAAACTACATTCAATTTGCAATTAATTCTATTCTTACATATTTTTGAAATAATATAGCTAACTTATTCAAATTTTTACCTCAAGTTGACTAACTTTGATTTTTCTTAATTTTATTGCCACTTCAAGGCCTATTTTCTCCATGATGATCCTGCACATGCCCATATAGTGAATGCATATAATGCAGAATCTGGGAAGGCTTATTCAATAAATCATTCTAGGTAGCGTATGTACATGGGATAAGCATACTATGCTTTTTGTAATTATTGATATCGAAAGAATTCTAAACATTTAAGAGAATTGCTCTCCCATGTGTGTTATGAAAAATTGTGAATAAGATTATTAAGGGTTTTTTCATTCATTTTCAATGGTATATTTGAATGTATGATTCACTTCATTTCTTTAACTTAATGAGTTAATCAAATTTTGGAAATGGAGTTATAGCTCCATGGTAATATTCTAAGGATTTGATAAGGCATGTTGTTTTGAATATTGAAAATTCTTATGGTGTAAGGCATTATGAGGATAGTTCAATAATATCAGGTTTATGTCTCATTTGACTCCTGCACAATTGAATGAGGCAATAGTTAATTCATTCAGGGTCTTTTAATCACTCAAAGAAAACACCCTAAGCTTGTGGGTTTAAATTCAGAACATCTTAATTCCAAATTTTATCTCTCTTGAGATGCAAATCTCACATTATATATGGTTTCCTATCTTTAGATAGTTTCTTCGACTCGATGGTTTTCCAAACCCATGGTAAGTGGTGTCTACTAGCACTGGTTGGAATATATCTTTGTATTGAAGTGTTCTTAAGGCATGAAACACTATCTAAACACAAGTAGGAACACCCTCCTTGGTGCAACAGAACCTAAAGTGTAGGAGATTCTAGTATTTTATTGAATCTTGTCAGTTGGCCACTAAATTTTTGAATTCTTGAATATAGAGGTTAGCAACCTCTTAGAGAATTATGAAGCCTAGTTGGAAATTTACAACACCAACATGTTCTAAGTTTTTTTGTTCAAGCGATGTTTTATATTTCAGTCCCTATGTGTAGACAAGCTGAAATTTCCTAGCTTTCCATGGTAGTATACCTATTTTGCAGGGGAAGTATGCAATCCTTTGTGTTTAATGTCAAATGGGGAGTGATATATTTGCAAGCAAGGATTTACTTTCAATGACAAAGGGGGATTTGGGTGATGTTTTTAATTGATTTCAAAAGAAATAAAGGAAATGAAGTTTTTCATTAGTGTCAAAGGTAGTGTTGATGCAACATGCAAAGGTACTTGTTCTTGTTCCTTCATTTCATGGTGTTGATGGAAACCTTCATTTCATAGTGGTGATGTAAAAGAGTGTCAAATATCAGTGGTGATTCAAAAGGTGTATTTATCCTTTGTTGGCATCTTTATGACAGTGTTGCTTCATTACAATGCATTATTATTGATCATGTGTTTATACAAAACTTCATTTCATAGTGGTGATGCAAAAGAGTGTCAAAGGTTAGTGGTAATACAAAATATGTATTTATCCTTTGCTTCCATCTTTATGATAGTGTTGCTTTATTACAAAGTGGTATTGCTGATAATTCAAAGGTAATGGAGTCTTATTTTCACAAGTTCATTCAAATGTATCTTGAGATGGTATTCAGTGAAATATTTTTGTATACAAGCATGTTTGTTAAAGACAGATACATTGTTATAGATTTTAGATTTAAAGAATTATTGAATTTTTTTTGTATGAGGATTAGGGTTGTCATTTGTTTAATAAATTTTAACAACATTGGAGTTTCTTTCAATTCTTATAGAGGAAAAATGACAATGGTGGCAATTCCATTCTAGGGTTTTGATTGTTGAAATCCTTATATCTTATCTAAAATCCTAACTCTATATTATACCTTAAAACCTAAGGTTTATGTCTTATGAGGGTGACCCCATAATAATGGGTTACACTTTTTGGCCAAACTTGACATGGAAATCAATACTTTTTTCTAGATCTTCACTTTCTTACACCTATAGAAGCTAAACCATTAAGAATTTGAAGATGAAGCAAACTAGTGATTTGTGATATTTTGTGTGTAGATTCTAGTTATATTTTAAAAATAAATTGTGAATCCTTTTATGTAATTTTTATTAACTTATTTTTTCTACTAAACATCGTTTTCAAAAAGTGATGTTTACTTTCGACTGCATAGCTTTTTTTATGGAAAGGATACAATTCTATTTTTTTAAATAAAATTTTCTCACACCAATATCTAGTGGATGGATATTTTTTTATAATTTTTTGTTGCATATATATTTTTAAATTATTTTTATAAGTCAAAGTAATTATAATTTGGATATATTATACTTTCAACAACATAAATTTTTTTGTATGCATTTGAATTAGCTTATTCTTTTTCTGTTGGAATAAGGACATCAATAGCTAGTGCACATGTATTTTTTAGAAAAAAAATTATCTGTTTTTCTATTTTTCTGTATGTGTGAAACAAAGACCTCGATGTTCATTGAAAAACCTACGTTCACAAGAAATAAAAAATAAATATAATAATAAAAATAAATATATTTAAAATTATACTTTTTGGGAAGCTTATAATAAGGACTACATGTTTACAAAAGATAAATTTTAAATGAATTAATTTGATCCCCTAAAAGATAAATCAAAAGTGGTTTCTTATCAAAATTTTGATAGGTGTAGAGGAGACTCCATTATAGGTATGGTTTAAAACTAGTGGGTTTCTATCCAAGGGGGTTTGATATAAGTGGGTTTGATCAAACCCTCTTCAATTAAAATCCTTTAAATGAAACTATTTTAAGGCTTAAATCATTAAATTTTCTAAAAATTTGCATTTTCAGCAAAAATCAGGATGTCACAAAAAATGTAACCCATTATTGTGGCAGCACCCATGAATAACGTTAATGTATCATTTTATTTTCATTATATTTATTTGTTTATTGGTGATACATGATAGATACTCACTTTAGTGATGCCTTGAGGGTTTAAGATTGTTAAGAAACCAACCCTTACTCTTAGGTAACACGATGGACAAGTTAAAAACATACATTTCACCGCCAAATTAAGATCAATGGTTATAATTTAATTGATGTATTGGAGGTTTTTAGAGATCAAAGGTCCTCATTTAAATCTATTGAACATTTACTTCCTGAGTTCTCCACTTTGGCAAGCATGTAGGTTTCATAACCCTTAGTTTAGTTACACACAATTTTATAACTATTTTCTGGAAGTGATGGATTAAGAAGTGAAGCCAAAGCATTAAGCTTTTTCTAATCGATGTTTGAACACTCTAAGAGTGTATTGAAGAAGATGAAACCATGTTTTTTTCAATTCAATACATAGAAAACAATGATTGAATAAAACTTTATAAAAGGGGTCGCATGGAGTCTCTATGTGACAGTATACATGAAATTTGTTTTTCTTTACACAAATTATTGTGATCTGATCGAGATTATAAGTAATTAGAGGTTGATTTAAAGTAAGAACAACATGTGAAATTTTGTAGTAGTGTTCTGAATGTGCAAATTTCCATGTGATTGAAGTATTATTTTTTCTAAGGTTTATGATTATCATAATAGGGGATATGGTTGTGTGAAAGTCTTTTTGTATCATTTGATTGTCCTTTTGAAAAGGTTACAATCAAGGTGTGTGTAGAGGTTGAGGATACTTTATTCGTATATACATTAGGTTAAGTATTTTTAATGTTTGATGAGAAAAGGGGTTGTTTGTAAATAGATTATTATACATGTATTCAAGGAGTGATAAGAATAGAATAATGTGAAATAATGATTTGTTTCATATTGTGAATAGAGTAGTAATTTGTACTTTTCTCCTTCATTTATTATTAGAGTTGGTGCTCCTATTTTCATAAGGAGTTGGTGGTCCTATACATATTGTATTAAGTGAGAATTTGGTCAGAGAGACCTAATGGTGAACTATTCGTGAGGATTAGATTGTTTCTTCAACCCCAACCAACACTGACACAGTGGTTTCTTCCTTTTCTATAGTTTTTCACTTATAAACCTTGTGTTATAGTGATTTTGATGTGTTTCCATTTAAGTTTTTTCTTTCTAAAAGTTATTTAACTGCTTTTTTTCCACATCATTGATTCATCCCCTTCTCCTCTTAATGATCTTGAGTATTCCTATAAATGGGTCCCAAGTCCCCATTCTTGAAACACACATTGCTCAAGGTAATGTATTATGTGTTGACATTAATTTTTGTTGGGTTTTCCCTTCACAAAATGTAATTTATTAGGATTGTAGATGCAAAATGGGTATTATTAATGAATAATTAAGTCTAATTTAATTGAGGGAACTGAAATAAAGTGTGAAAATGTAAAGGAGTACATTTTCCTACACTACATTTAGCCCCCACTTTAGTGAGAGGATGAACTTGCATCAATCTCACACTAAAGTAGACAAACAAGAGAGGTCTAACTATATAACTATTGGAAAGATAATATTACAAAGTTCAAGGAGGATGATCAATCCCCAAATATCTAATATCTCATGGAAAACCAAAAAAGGCACAAAGAGATACATACCTTTGTTAAATGTGCAATAACAACGACAAGATACTCAATCATACAATGTCAAATACTAAAAGAAAGAAAAATTAAAAATTAAAAAAAGTGTTGGATCAAAACTTGATTTTTTGTCCAACTCGATCTAGATCAAGTCTTAGTTGTTTTTCCAAAAAGTGTTTACAATTGAAACTCATTGTCCACTATGAAAACAATAATGTGTTCACATGGGCTAGTGAAATACATTGTAAACTAAGTGAGCCCCAGGAAGTGGCTGGCTAACCATACCAGAGTTTTACCTATTGATAAATTTGATAAGGTGCCATAGAAATGGCCACAAGGCCATCAAGATACTTTTTGCTAATCACTCATGAAAAAAAGGCTCCACTAGCAAGCAAGTTGTGTTATTCTCGATAGCCTTGGAAAACATAAATGCTCCACTAGAAAGCAATATGTGTTATGCTTGGTGGCCTTGATACATGCAATAAGATATTCAAATGGTTTTTTATTATTCCATGAAAGGTCTCACCTTATGGAACATCGTTCCTAATGTCTCCAAGAGAGGACTATTCGAGGATAAAAGATTCACAACTTAGGGAATGAAATCTATAGAATTACCACTAAGAGGAATTTCGTATGCTCATAGAGGTTGTAAACTGGAAGGACATCAAACCAAATTCCACCAAGAAGAATACAAATTAGATCAAGTAAGAAGACCACATAAGAAACATAAGTTATAGTCAAAAATGATAATGCCAATGTATGCCCCCACTTTAAAGAAATTGCTAAACACCATGGTTTGATCAATTACTTTAAAGTGGAAAAATTATAGATGCTAAAGAATAAAGAAGACATGAGAGCTTATTTGGAAAGCCCTATGTCAAGAATATGTTTCCAAATGAAGCTACATCATGAAAATGGGTTTCCCCCAGATTAAATCTGGAACATATAAGGGATCCATGAAATTGGGGTCAACGTATGTCTTTGTTACAACATGTTTTTATAAAGTTTGTTAAATGGTCATAATTCCCCAAATGCTCATAGAATTAGAAGAATGAAACATAGAGAGTGAATACATAGAAAATGATTTTGGGTCAACATGTAAGATACTTAAATGTCTTGATGCCTTACATCATCCCCAATAGGAAAACATAAGACAAAAGAAAAGATAAAAATTTATGATATATAGAAGAATGTAGGTAAAAATAGATGAATGAACATAAAGATACATCAAATAGAAAGATATGGGGGATCACATTACACACATGGAATCACAAAAAAAGGAACATAAAAAAGAAGACAAATAAAAGACTAGTAAAGCACATGTGAGTTAACCTATAATAGGTCGTTTTCATCCCAATCTTGTTCATCATATGTGGAAGAAAGATAACTAGCAAGAGGGACAACAACAAGTGTTGTAATAGGAACACAACTAGGTTAAAAACATGGTGGGTCACTCTTTATAGGAGGACCATCATGGTTGTTATCATTTAAGCTTATGAAAGAGGAAAAAATAAATTCAGATCATTATGCACTTCCTCATCAATTTTAGCAATCTCATCATCATTGTCTAAGTTAATCACAATATCTAAGGTCTAATGATAATATCCATGGAAGGTTATTTTTCTTGTTGTGGTTGAGATATAGGATTTTCTTGTTGCAGAAAAGGTGGAGAATCATCATGGATTGCTTGAGATGGTTTTTTTTATTTTAAGTTGTTTATTCATCTTTTCTTGTAACTAATGAGCAATAGCACAATGTTTATGCCTATACTCTCTAGCATTTCAGTTTATTTTTGTTTGATTTTCATGTTGTGACTATGTAGGAGTGGTTTTATCAACCATAGGTTTCTTTTCATCACATAATGGAGGAAAAAACTAACCATGGGAGGTTGTTCAACCACTTTCTCTTTAACTTTATAAACTTTTTTGATTTTAGGAGGCACAACGAGACTTATTTTGTTATCTTATAAGAAATAGGTGGAGGATTCACTATGTTTTGGTCTTAGTTACTTGGATGGTCTTTTGGCTCAATCATAGTCTCATCAATGATAGGAGGCTCAATGGTGGGTTGAGGTATATTGCTAAGGAATAATTTTTCTATGCTCTTTGCCTTAAAATTTTGATAATATTTGAAAAAGAAGTCCTCATGAGGCCTACTAGGTTCCATAGGTTTGGGCCAAAATAAATCCAATGAGAAATTCCCATGGGAAGACACATGATTAAAGCCACTATGATACATAGTAAATATTTCATTGTTAAAAGGAAACTTGAATAATTTATGAATGACTGACGAGACGAATTTCATGGAGAGAAGCCATGGGTAGCCTAACTTCACATGAAATTGATCTAACATCATGATGACAGAGAAGAGACTTTCATTTTTTTTGGTCCAACTTATAGAGGAAGAGTTATCAAACCTATCGTAGGTTGAGAAAAATTATTATGTGTTTTGATCCATTCTTTTAGGAGTTCATAAGTATCTTGATAAATTTCATGCAAAAACAAGAATTCTTTAGTGATCATGTTCTCTACATAGACAAGATCAATTAGTATCCCATTTGTAGGCTTGTCATTGATTATTTTAGCTATGTAAAGAGGGCCATTGAGTGCATGTTTAAGTATGTCATTTTGTGAGAAAGCAATGTCAAGCAACATACTGGTTAGGCCCTTATGAGGTTGAACTTTAGTGAAGTTGACTATAGGTTTTATAGGATACTTTTTCATGTGAAGATCAATGATGTAAATGAGGCTACACAAAATTTATATTCCTAGTTCATTATCAATCATTCTCCTCATGTTATCTATGATAGGAATCCTAGTACAAGCAATGTATTCAAAACCCACAAAGTTTTGCAATTTTTCTAATTCTCCATCCATTTTTCTTAGGTTCTCTTGAGGAACATTAGTAGATGACCATTCAACATTTGTAACATTAGTAACATTTTTCTTAGGTTCTCATCTGAAAATACTAAAACATGTGGTAATATAGGTTATCGTGGCAATGAAGTATGTCACTCACACATTTGAGACATGAAAGTCTATCAAGGCATATCTAATAAAAAAAATTCATATAGATCTTGCAAGGATGGCATTCCTAGACTCAATATCCAGTTTTGAATGGAGAGAAAATTGCCAAATAAGTTGCTAGTTTTCCATTGTTGCATTACAAACAAGCTGGGTCGCATTACAAAGCTAGCCAAAGTTGGGTCACTACCATTTTTGAGGTTGTCATTATAATGATTACGTCCAAGTATTTAACTTGTGTGAATGTTGTAGTTGGTACAATGTTGGAATTTTATCCATATTTTAAATAGAAAAATAGCAACCATTTCAAAATATGAGACTCTCTAAGCATGTTACCCATGCAAGGTTTCATTACCAAGAAATTTTGTTCTAAAAATTAGGTTAAACTTGACTTTAAAATCACCACCAACTTGTTTTATTTTCCCTGTTCATTATCCCATTGATATTGCAAAGTACAGTGTTGTCTTTGGTTAATTTCACACCAATGGAGTTGAAAGAGTTTTAAGCCAGAAATTTTAGGGTGCCAGTTTCAATTAAGCTGTGGGAAGAACCTTTCTCAGCTTGCATCGATAAATATGAATTACAAAAATTCTTCAAAGTAAACTATAAGTCTATATTAAATTGCATTAGATTGATCATAGGTGAGGATTTTTTGCATACATAATTGCAAAGGATCATATTCCCAACAAATCTACTATCAATTTTCCTATCTAACATTCTGGATCTCTTTCAAAATTTCAACGTTTTAAAGAATATAGCTAATAAGTTTGTTATTAGTCTATATCTGGAAAATGATGCTTTACTCCAGAGTGTGCAAAAATAATATTTCACCAAGGGTGATGGTCTAGTGGGAGGTTTATTCCCAAGACATCTAATTTATTTTAAAAAGAGATATGTAGAAATTTTCCAAGGCATGCTCTTATCAACAATGCACGATACTTATTCTTACTTGTATCAAGCTCTTAACAAGTACAGGTCTACATTTTCTATGGAGGATATAGATGACTTCAAGAGAAATTATCATGCAATATATTTCTTGAGGATTCATACATGTGTTCATGATATGCAATTATCAATTCATCCACAAGTTGCAAGGGTGAAATTTCGTTATCGATATATTCCCTACATAAACAAAACAACCTCATCGAATGATTAGTATTATAAATAGAAGCAGGTGGTGAATGAAGAAAGCTCGATAAATGGCCCTCGAAGATAAGGAAATAAGTCGGTCTCATTTTCATCATGTTTTCATGCTTTGTCCATATAGTAGTTATAATTTTGGAGAATTTTGTATTCGGGCCAATATTGTGAGACTTCTAAAGGTTAATTAGCTACTAATGCCAAATCAATAGGGTGGTTTGTTTATGTAATAGGGTCTATAATGGTGTATTTGGCCATGTATTGGGGTTTATTATGTAAAAGGTTCATGGGGTTCTCATTGTCAAAGGGTGCAGTGTCTGTATTTTGGACTTGTCGGAGTGATGGTTTTTGTAAAATGTAAAAGATATTTTGACTGATATTGTAAAGAGGTTGAATCAGAAAGTATTTGTAAATGTTACTTCTTGAGCTATAACTAGGGGTTTTCTTCCTGGTTCTTTCCCACCGATATGCTCGCCTAAACTAGTATTTTGTAAAACTTATATTCAATATTAATATATCTATTGTGGCTTACCACATTTTCATTAACAAAAACATTTCTTGTTGGTAAAGATGTCATAGTAAATTAAGTGGACCAAGGGTATCCATGATGGGTTGACTAGTGTCAACATTATGAGTAAAAGAGCTAGAGAAATCAAGATCCATGTTGGATGTGCTAGCAAAGGATTTCATGAGTCTAGAGCTATGTCTCACTAGAGTAATGTCAATAGGAAACCAAATTGTAAAGCTCATGCATGTTTCAAAAAACCTAAGTTGCACCCAAAATGGAGAACGGGCACTAGATAAATGCAACAAACACCCAAAAATAGGAAGTGCAATGTAAAAAGAGATAACAATTTCTAAATTTTAAACATTATAATTTTTTGATTATACTATGCAAAAACTTGAAAAATGATGTCTTTTAATTCCAATTTATCCACTTGAATTGATCAATTAACCTTATTATAAATTATTGCAAAAAACATAAATTGTGTCCAAATTGAAATAAAATGTTGAATGCATAAACATAGAATGTAGACAAAGGGTTTTTAGTGCCTAAAAATTCATAAACATGCTTAATCAGGGACTCATTCACCCATGGGAAAATGGGTCTTATCTCAAGGTTTTAAAAAGTTAAATTATAGATTTTTGAGTTAATGTTTATGTTTTTGGATTATGATGTAAATAGGTAGTTATAGTTTCAAATTTTTGGAAAATTAGATCTAAATGCAAGTGTGGAATAATACTAAATGAAAAGAAAAAATACGTAATTTGAGATGCAATTTTGTTTCAATTTTTGATTTAAGTGATTGATCATGCAACGTTATGTAAGAAATATGCAAAATTAATTATTTTTTTTAACTTTTTAGATTTTAAAGAATGCAAAAATACAAACCTAAAACCCTAAATGAGATACAAACTAATGTAAGTAAACAACCCTAAATGAGATGAAAATTAATGTAAACCCTAGATCTATGGTTTAAATGGACTCAAAATTTAGAAATTTTATAGTGAAAGAATGTCAGGTTCACCAAAATGAAATGGTGAAAATAGGTTGGGGAAAAAATGGGGTTCACCAATTTTAAAATTTATATGTGGATGGACCTATTTCTCACTATCTCATTAGGAAATGAGATCCACACAAAGAATTGACTTACAACCCTTAGGTGAGTCAACTCAATGAGAGAATTTGTTGATTTCCTTATGATTGAGGATGGGGATATCAACTTGAATAGCACTTTTGGGAGAAGAACTAAAAGTAGTAAATCAACTCAATTATTTGTATTCAAACATGAAACATGAATTTAAATTATAATATACATAGGAGTAACAAAGTTTCGGTAGATCTGGAACTAGCAGAGTGATATGTACCTATCACCAAAAAGAAATTTCAAGAGGAAAACTAGGACTCTTTCGCCTATAGGCGAATGGGTCTTTGTGTAGAGGTTTCAACCAGCTTTCAGGAGCCTCTAATGTCAATTTGTAGCTTTTTTTTGGTTCTAGTTTCAATGTCAAAAATTAAGAAATAAGATTTGTAGGTGAGATTTTGTGATTTGACAACTTTGAAAACTTCTAGAAAATTTCTCTTCAATATGTCTTCAATTCTTCTTCAACCTAAGATCTGCAACACAAACACAAAGGGAGAAAATTGTTTGGATTTGGTGAATGGGGGTCTACCTTGGTCAAATCCCATTTGGGTAATTAAACCTTGAACTAAAATAATGAAATGTGAAAGGAATGATGAATGAACAATACTATATTGCAACTCACCAAAACCCTTGAATAAAAATTTTGAACTCTAAAATATTGAGCTTAATCTTGCATTAAATGGCTTCAATGAATATGAATCTTGATGCTTGAAATATGACTTGAATCCTTGACTTGATCTTTGAAACCTGCATCACAATGTTAGCTCCAAAAACATGCATGATTGCAAAATACTTTGATATGGTGCTTGAGATATTGATTACTGCAATAAATCACTAATAAATCTACTCTTGAATGCCCTTGATCATAATGTTATTTATTTTTTTGCTCACTTGATTACTTCTTGAAAATTCTAGGATTTTGAATTGATGAAATAACCTTGTATTTATAGGTATGTATCCTTAATTTTCCAAAAATTAAACATTGCAAGCTGAAATTAATTTTTTTATTAGGGGACATTAAAATACCACCAAAAACATATTTTAAATTTAGGTTCAAAGGCCTAGGGAGGACCCACTCACCCATAGGCGAATGGGTCTTAGGTCCCTATTCCTGGAACATGCATTGCTCAAGGTAAAGTATTATGTGTTGGAATTAATTATTGTTAGGTTTCCCCTTCAATAAATGTAATTTATTAGGCTTGTCTATGCAAAATAAGGATTATTAAGGCATAATTAAGTCCAATTTAATTGAGGGGACCCAAACAAATTGTGAAAATGTAAAGGAGTACATTTTACTACACTACAATGTAGAATAAAAATAACTCTCATTTGCAATGGTTCATCCCTTAATGTGTGTAGTATAAACCTCTTTGATTAAATTGGAGTGGATAAGACTAGGATTGAACTAGATTCCAATTTATCTATTTGTGGTTTTGATAATGTGGGAAAGAAACCTCTTGGTGTGATAACATTACTTGTGAAAGTTGGAATACTTACATTACAAAATCCTATCCATGGCATGCCTTGAGATATCTCATATAATATTTTCTTGGGTAGGCCATGGATTTATGAAATCAATAGAGTCCCTTCAAATATTTATCGTTTAATGAAGTATTTTTATAAGAATAAGGTCTACACAATCAAATTTGACCTCCAATCATAAATTTTCTTGCAAATTGAGAGATAAAGAGAGTCATTTGAAAACATTAATACCAACCTCACAAGTAGAACCTGGGCAAGAGGAAGAAAAAGAGAAAAAAATTGCAATACTTACAAAGTTATTGGATGACGATTGCGCTTCATTGGATTTCACACCTAAGTTTATGGGAGAGTATAAAATCACAACAAAAGAAACAAAAAGAAGAAAAAATGTGAACAATAGTGATTTCAACACAACACATGATGGAACCATCAACAATATCTGAATCAACCATTTTAGAAGAAGAAACAAGTTACACAACAAGTTATGATGAGTTTGATCATGAGAAACCACCATACTTTAAAGAAATGGAATCTCTTTATGGGAGATGATATCAACTCTTGAACCAACATGGTTATAGTGAAAAAGAATGTGGTTTGAATGAACAAGGAATTCATGTCCCTATAGAGCCTAACATACAATAAATAAAAAATGGTCTTGGATACTGTCCTTCTAAGAAAAAGAAAAGAAAAAAAAAGGCCTTAACTTAACATCAACGACATTATACAAGAGTCTCATAAGACAAGTCTCACATTTAAACATCTTGATTTAATAGATAACACAGTTGATGAATCATTGGACTATTTTCAACATGATGAAGCTTTTTCAAAAAAATTGGGAGTTTATGACAATTTACTAGCTCATCACCAAATATTATTTGATTCACTCTTGTCTTAACAATTAAGGGATACTTTGGTGAAGAAAATAAAAAAAGTGGTATTGAAGAAGATGGCGAAGAACAAATTCCTGAAATTCCAAATCAAAATACATTACTTGTGGGAGATACAATTAACATACCAATGGATACACCTAAAAAAGAGAAATTAATTAAAATAATAAAGTGTCTTGATGATGATGAAAAAGAAGAACATGCAATGCGATTACATGAATTTCTTGAGAAAAATTCTTGTACTTATTTGGATATGTTGGGTATTGATGCTAAAATAGTTACACACAACATTGTCCTTGAGTAGGATGCTAAACCAGTAAGACAAAAGATACACATAATGAATACTAAGATAGCATTACTAGTTAAGTTTGAAAATGAAAAGATCCTATATGTTATCTTTATTCACCCTATTGATTATTCACCATGTATTTCAAGCATTTTAGTGGTGGAAAAACCTAACAATCATATTAGGATGTGTACGATTTTTTTTTATCTTAATAAAGAATCTTTGAAAGATAAATTCCCCTTCCTAATATTGACATGATATTAGATTCTACCATGGACCATGCCTTATTATCATTCATGGATGGTTTTTTAGGCTATATAAAATATTTATCAGGATCAATGCAAGACAACATTTACTACACCTTGGGGATATTTATGTTGGGTTGTAATGCCTTTTGGATTAAATAATGTTGGCACAACATATCAAAGAGTTGTGACATTAATTATCATGATTACATACATAAAAGTTTGGAAGAATTTTTTTTTTTTTTTGATAAAAGGAATGGGGCCTATATATATTATATTAATATTTATAAAATGTACATATTTGTCAAAAGAGGGAAAATTCCAAATCAAGTTCCATTTTTGTACTATCATATGCGCATACAATTGCCAAAAAACCAGAGTACAAATCCATCTCTTACTTATTCAGCCTGTCCATTATCCAAAACCCAGTGTGCCATACTAACCCAATTCATTAAAGGCTAAAATACTATTCATCATATATGAAAGAAATTATCATAATTTCATACTTCTATAATAGGAAAAGCAGGGTTAAATTGTAGCAAAATTTGAGCTTGTGCAGTTAACTATTCCTCCATGCAATCATCTTCCTAGACAAAATTCTCATCTTGGCCCTCTGAGAACTTGTGTAGTCGCATTTCCTGGTTCAGAGCATCTGCAACCACATGTTGAGGAAAAAATATCTAATGGATTTCCTTTTAAGGCAATCATTGATTTAAACATGGCACATGAAATCTTGTGCACTCTCTCTGCACCATCGGATGAGGTCTAGACATCCCTTCAGGCTACCCTCTCCAAGTTGTGAGTGATTAGTCCAGGCACTGGACAAGTTTGCGAGGCCATGATCTGGAGATTCTCATTTCGTAGGTGAAATGTCCTTATGAATCACCAAGTTGTGAATATTTATTCACGCACTTCTCTTTTCCTTGGTAGTCATTCTTTCTTTCAAGGCTTCGCCTTTTGTTTTGATACCGCTCGCAGCTTTTTGACCGCCGCCACATGATGTCCTATCTAAAATTCCCTTCAAGATGCTTCTCTTTCTTTTTTTAGGCTCTGATTGCTTGACACATCACCTTGGGCTTATTTTTGTTTGGATGGGGCCCACACCACAGTTACCTTTGCAAGGAGCTTTCCACATGGTGATTGTTCGGGCGTCTATTATTTTTGTTTCATGGTTGTTGCAACTGTTTTCATTTTTTTTTCATGTGTCCTTTCTATTTTTCTTCCTTGTGGGCCATCTCTCCTCAGAATGTCCCTATTGGAATTTTTTTTGTTCCTTCTTTCTCGTTGGTGGCTTCACTAGAGAATATTTCTTGTTAGAGTCTCTAGGCAAAGGGATAGCTAATTTAAGTAGCTCTTTCTTCATTTTGTGTGGGTTGTTAGATGGAAAAAAATTATTGAGGACTAAGAATTAGCCTCTGTAGTTTTTGATATTAAATCTGAACTCGCAGACTGTGCCATTCTATTCAGCCTCTCTATTTTCAAGCTTTTGATAAGACATTAAATTGTGCTTTCATTTTCTGAAACATACGAACAGCTATTCCAATATTTTATAATATTTATGTAGCCTAGTGTAATACAAATCATGTTGCTACTCTTTTGTGTTAGAGTGAAGTCAGCAAAATAAAAACCTATCCTTTCTTGCCAGTTAATATGCACGTGGGTAAAAGTTGCCAAGTCACATGTTGCCTAACCCCACATGGAGGGTGACTAATACCTATCTGCTGACTATCATGACTAATTAGCAATAGCCCTACCCACCTTTCTACATTTGAAACATGGTGTAGAATACTTAAGTGAGCAACTTAATATTCACAAAAGCAATTTGAACCTTTCCCAACTACTAGATTAGGCCAAGGATGATCGAACAACCAACCCTATGTTGAGGATGTGAGGAAATCTGATCCATTCATCTTCATTATTAATGCAAATTTTCTCATGTTGGTCACAAGACAAATTTTCCAATCCATCTGCTAACCTATTTCCTTCTTGATATGTGTGAGAGAGGCTGATATATTCAAAGTTGCTAGAATATCCCATACCTTCTAAAGAATGTATCTTGTTTTCCAATTAGAGACACTCTTAGTTTTGCATGCATTAATAATGAGAAGAGAATCACCCTCAACATGTAACTTGTTAATTTTGAACTCATTTGCCAATGAAACACCTACTAACAAAGCTTGAACTTTTTCCATATTATTTGTACATCAACTTAAAGGTAATGCTTTAGCTGCCAAAAAAGAACCCCTACAGTCTCAAATACAACACCCCATACCAGAGATACTAGGATTACCACATGAAGCTCCAACAAAGTTAAGCTTACAAAAGGGAGGGCTTGGTGGAACCCATTTTACTTTACTTCTATCCACTTTAAACGTGCTTGACTGAAAAACCCCCTAAAATGGTAAAACAATATATTTCCAATGATTCAAAATGAAATTATCCCAGTTGGAGTATAATGCTGAAATTGATTTATAATTGCTAACATAAGAATTGGAGACTTCAAAAATGGATCTTTCTATTTTCTCTTTCACTCTTTGAATTAAAGCATCCTGAATTTAGAAGATGCACCTATTTCTTTCCAACCAAATTGACCAAATTACCAACGTAGGAGTCACTAACCAAATACATGCAAACAACGCATATTTATGAAGAATTGGCCAACTAGTAAACATATCCCATAAGGAGATAGGCAATGGAAAATTAACATTTAATTTATTCATAATGAAGTTCCATATCTCATGAGCCACTAGACAAAGGACAAATAAACTATCAGTTGTTTCATCTTCCCCTTGACAAAGGATACACTTGAAATTTCTGCAACCAATCACTTGTGAGAATCCTTTTTTTCAAATCCAGCCATGCAAAGCTACTCACCTTTGGTAACTATGTTGAATTCCAACAAAAAGAAAAGGATCTATGAGATTGCACCTAACCCACCTGCATAATGACTGAAATACCCTTTCTTAACTGTGTATAGGCCAGACTTAGATGGAATCCATACTAATATGTCCAAAGACTGAGAAAAGTATACCTTCCTATTCTTCAATATTTTAGACAACACTTGCTTCTAACTTTCTGGAAAATTCATGTTTGAGACATCCCTCCATTTAATCAAGCCTATCAACGGATCATCAGACTCAACATAATCCTTTAGAAATTCACCCCAAGCTGAAGAGAAAACATTTCCAGCAACCTGCAGATCTTGATTCTGACCTAATGGAGGTTGTCCATTCCAAGAATCTTTCCAGAATATAACTTGATCTCTACTATGTACTTCCCATGAAATAAAAGGCCTAATAACATCTCGATAGTCTATGATAAAATTCCACATAGTGGAGCCCAATGTAGGATTTGAGATTGTGAATATCCTAGATGGGTTATCAGTATCTAGATATTTACTCTACATTAACTTACACCATTTAAGATCTTGCTTGGAATACATTTTCCACACAAATTTAGCACCTAAGGCCATGTTCCTTGCAAATAAATTATGTAGTCCTATTCCACCACTTGCTTTCCTTGGACACATTCTTTCCAAAGAAACTAGAGGGATTTTCTTTTTCTCATGAAGATTTTGTTTCTATAGAAACTCACGTATAAGCTTTTCAATTTGCTGAATTATAGTTTTTGGAACTTGCAAAACTAACGAGAAATAATTTGGGATAGAAGCTAGGACATATTTAACAAGAAGAATTCTACTAGATAGAGTGAGCCACTTTGCTTTCCATGCAAGTATTTTTGCACTTATTCTGTCTAAAATCTTATTCCAAAACAAAAATTTGTTGGTGCCCATAAATAAAGGTATACCTAGATATGAACAAGGAAGGTTTGCTCTTTGAAAACCTAACATTGACATCAACTTAGTAGCTAACCTTGCTTTTGTGTTGAAAACATATACTTTTGATTTGGCAACATTAATTTTTTGCCCTGATGTTGAGCAATATTTTTCCAACACCTGATTGACTTGTGTGGCTTCTGCCAAGGTTTCCCTCCCAACCAACAATGTGTAATCAATAAATAGTCAATGTGTAACTATTATATTTTTATTAGGAATTTCAATCCCTTTCCATAGACCCTGAAGATGGATTTTTTGAATTGATCTGCTAAGAGCTTCCACCATCAAAATGAAGAGCACAGGGGACAAAGGGTCTCCTTGTTGGAGTTCTTCGGAAGACCCAAAAAAACCCACTAGATACTCGTTAACAAGCATTGAGAAGTTAGCACCAAAAATACATGACATGATCCACTTGCACCATTTATTACTAAATCCAAAACTTTTAAGCACTTGAATGAGAAATTCCCAACACACCCTATCGTATCCCTTCATCATATCCATCTTTACGATGAATGAAGGAATGACAGATATTTTAATATAATGTAGAACTTCATGAGCCACAATGGCTCCTTCTATTGTTTCCCTTCTTGGAACAAAGCCACCTTGTTATGGTGATACCAATTTGGATATGAGAGGGTGAAGTCGTAGGTAAATTGCTTTAGTAAAGATTTTGTACACTGTGTTACAAAGGGAAATTGGCCTAAACTTAGCAAAAGACTTTGGATTTTTTACTTTTGGAATTAATGCAATATGAGTTATATTAAACTATTTTAAGACTGTCCCTGGGTAAGTGCACCAAGATGGTTCCCAAAAAGGGGACTTAAGTGGACAATGTTTTTCTGAAATCAAGAAATATTGACATTGGACATGAAATTGAGGATACTTACACTCAAAATTTTGAGATGGAACAAAAAGAAGGATTCAAGTGCTTCGAGTCTACTTTCTAAACTACTAATTTATTTTGAAAATGGTTGAGATTAAGGGGTTCAAATGATGGGAATACACAAATTGGTGTTGTTTTTGTCAAAAAAACATAACATAGAAACTCTTGTACGATCCTCATATGATGAACACTTTTTTTAGTATTTTTAAAATTGCTATATTTAGAAGTTAACTAATACTATTTAGTTGATGCAAAATAATTTTGATAATTTTTTAATTAATATTTTAATTTTTACTAATTTTCGAGGTGGACACTTCCTGAAAAACAAAATTTTGGCCATGCTGCCCCTACAAATTTTGGAAACTAATTAAAAAAAATTTAATTTTATTTTTTTAATTTGTAGAATGGAGTCTAATTTCTGAAAATGTAATTTATTTGAAAATTCGATAAACAGTTAATTTATAATGAAAAAAACACCAAACACTACTTTTTGGCAAAAAAAAGACATACAAACAAAAGAAATTATGCATGAAAGGCTTAAAATTGTCAGAAATTCAAAAAACTTACATTGTTGGATGGCTAAGAGATAACCCAACATTACCCATGTGTTCGATTTTTTCGATATTGAACCACATGCAATTTTGACAGTGAGCACAAACCTGATTATGTGAAAAATTGTAGAATTTTCAAAAACATGTCTTTGGTCATTGAGAATTCCCTCCAAGCCTTTGGGTTGGCATTCCAAATAAAATACCAATCCTAAGGCTTGGGGATTCCCAAAGCAAGATATAATGCAGATGTGTTATAACGCGCTCGTGTTATATCTCAGTTTTGACATGTTTTGTGAATGCATTGACAAAACATGAGTGCGTTATAACGTGGTCAGGTTTTGGTGTACATTGAATTTTTTTCTTCTCTTTTTCTTATCTCTTTCCTCTTGTTATCTTTCAAGGAAACTATATACATGAAATAAACATTTAAGTATAAGTTGACATTTACATATGGACATTTACTTTCTTATACTTTAAGTTATATTTCATGTATATAGGAAGGATGTTTGAGAGTGGTTTTAGATCTCCAGGAGTTATAATGCAAATTCTAGTTTATGGAAGATCTTAAAACTTTCAGACTTAGTCAAATTTTAGTAATCAACATGTCAAAGTTCAGTAATCTAGAGGTCAGATTTTAGTAGTCGACAAGTCCTATCATCTTTCTCTCTTACTCTTTCCTTATCTCTACTCTCTATCTCTCCACTCCCTCTCTCTATCCCTTCCTCCCTCTCTCCCCTCTCTCTCTTCTAGTTTTTGGAAGATCTCACAAATTTCAAACTTAGTCAAATTTCAATAATCAAGAGGTCAAATTTCAGTAATCAAAAAATTGTATTATTTCTCTCTATCTCACTCATTTTTATCCCTTACACTCTAGACCTCTCTCTCACTATCTCTATCCCTTTTTTTGACTCTCTCTCCCTTGATCCCAAGAAATCTCTCTCTCTCTCTCCCTCTCTCCTTTGCCCTCTAATTCACTCTACCTCACTTATCTCTCCCTCTCTCCCACCTTCCCTCTCTACTTATCTCTATCTCCCTCCCTCAATATCTCTCTCTCTCTCTCTCTCTCTCTCTCTCTACCTACATACCTCTCCCTCCATCATGCCCTACCACTCTCTTTATTTCTCTCTAGCTAACCTCTCTCTCACCTCCCTCTCTCTCCCTCCATACTTCTCTCTCCCTCTCTTCTTCCCTATCTAGTCTCTATCTCCCTATCGCTCTCTACCTACCTTTACATCCATCAAACCTTACCACTCTCTCTACACTTCTCTCCCTCCCTCCCTCATTCCCTCTCTACTTCTCTCTATCTCACCTCTCACCCTACTTCTCCTTCCATCTCTACTTATCTTTGTATCATCTCTCCCTCTCTCTACCTACGTCTCCTTCCACTACTATGTATTTCTCTTTATCTCACCTCTCTCTTTGTCTCTCCCTCCTTCTCTACTTATCTATATCTCTCCTCTCCTTCTCTACCTAGCTCTCCATCCATCACAACCTACCACTCTCTCTCCCTTACTCTCTATCTCACCTCCCACTCTCTCCATCCATACCTCTCCCTCTCCTTCCCTCTCTACTCTCTACCTCCCTAATCCTTCTCTACCTACTTCTCCATCCATCACTCCCTAACACTCTATGTACACCTCTCTATCTTGCTTCTCTCACTTCATCCCTCATTCCCTCTCTACTCTCTCTACATCTCCTTATGTATCTAATTATCTTTATCTCCCCTATCCCTCTCTCTCTTACTAGATGTCTCTCTCCCTACCTTTTCCCCTATCTACTCTATATCTCTCCTCTGCGTCCCTCTACCTATCTCTCTCAATCTTTCTCACTCCTCCCTTACCCTCTTTCTCTCTCACTCTCTCCTCTTTATCTCACAGTTCTCTCTTTCCCTCTTTGTAACTCTCTACTTCTCTATATGTCACAATTATCTCTCTACATATCTTTATCTCACCTATCCCTCTTTACCTCTCCCTTCCTCCCCTCTCTCACCCACCCCCCCTCCTCCCTTCTATCTCTATATCTCTCTACTTCTCCCTATCTCACCTATCGCTCTCTACCTACATATCCCTCCATCACTCCCTACCTCTCTCTCTCTCTATTGCTCTCTATCTCACCTCTCTCTCAACTCCCTCTCTCCTCCTCCATACCTCTCCCTCTACTTCCCTCTCTACTCTCTATCTCCCTAATCCCTCTCTACCTACCTCTCCATCCATCACTCCCTACCACTCTCTCTATACCTCTCTATATCAATTCTCTCCCTCCCTCATTCTCTCTCTACTCTCTACCTCTTTGTATTTCTCTAATTATCTTTATCTCCCCTAGCCCAATCTCTCTCTCACTAGATGTCTCTATCCCTACCTTTTCCCCTATCTACTCTCTATCTCTCCTCTCCCTCCATCTACCTCTCTCTCTCTCACTCCTCCATCACCCTCTTTCTCTCTCACTCTCTTCTTGCTATCTCGCCATTTTTTCTTTCCCTCTCTATAACTCCTCTATATGTCACCATTCTCTCTCTACTTATCTTTATCTCATATATCCCTCTTTACCTCTCTTCCTCCCCTCTCTCACCCACCCTCCCTCCTTCCCTATATCTCTATCTCTCTCTACTTATCTCTATCTTACTTATCCCTCTCTACTTGCATATCCCTCTATCACTCCCTACCACACTCTCTTTATTTTTCTCTCTCTCTCACCTCCCTCTCTCTCCCTCCATACCTCTCCCTCCATCTATCATTCCTTATCTACTCTTTATCTCTCGTGTCTCTCTACCTCTCATTCCCTCTCTAATTATCTTTATCTCCTCTTCCCCTCCCAACCTCTATTTCTCTCTCCCCTATCCCTCCCTCCCCAATCCCTCTCTACCCCTCTTTCTCTCTCCCTCTATCAGGTTTGAGGGTGTACAGTTTAGTGTTTAATATATAGGGTGGAGGTTATAGGGTTAAGTGTATAGGGAATAGTGTTTATGGTTTAGGATATTAGGTATAAAGTTGAGGGTATAGGGTATAGGGATGAGGGATGAGAGTTTTGGGTTTAAGGTATAGGGTTGAGGGTATAAGGTTAAGTGTATAGGGTATATGGATTATGGTTAAGGATATTGGGTATATAGTTGAGTGTATTGGGTTGAGGATATTAGGTTTAGGGTTGATGGTTTCAGTTTTAGGATTTATGTACAAGTTTAAGGGTTGAGGTTTTAGGTATAATGTTCAGGGTTGAGGGTATGAGGTTAAGTGTATAGGGTACATGGATTAGGGTTTAGGTTGTAGGGTTAAGGGTATAAGGTATAGGATTAAGGCTTGAGAGTGTAGGTTTTTCCATTTAAGTATAGGGTTGAGGGACAATGTTTATGGTTTAGCGTATAAGGTTGAGGGTGTAGGGTAAAGAGATGAAGCTTGAGGGTGTAGGGTTTACGGTTTAAGGTATAGGGTTGAGGGTTGAGGCATAGTGTTCAAGGTTGAGCTTATAGGGCTAAGTGTATAGGGTATAGGGGTTAGGGTTTAGAATAATGGGTATAGGGTTGAGGGTATAGAGCTATGTGTATAGGGTATAGGGATTAGGCTTTATGATAATGGGTATAGGGTTGAGGGTATTGGGTTTAGGATTGAGTTTTACAGTTTAGGGTTTAGTGTACAAGGTTGAATGTAGGGTTTAGGGTTCAAGTATAGGGTTGGGGGATGATGTTCAGGGCTTAGGTTATAAGTTTGAGGGTATAGGGTATAAGGATGAGGGTTGAAGGTGTAGGGTTGAGGTATAGTGTTCAAGGTTGGGGGTGTAGGGTTAATTGTATAGGGTATAGGGATTAGGGTTTAGAATATTGGGTATAGGGTTCAGGGTATTGGGTTTAGGGTTGAGGGATTAGGGTTCAAGCTTTAGGGTACAAGGTTTAATGTAGGATTTAGTGTTTTATTATAGGGTTAAGGGTTCAGGGATAATGTTAAGGGTTTAGGGTATAGGTTATAGGGATGTGAATTGAGGGTGTAGGGTTTATGGTTTAAGGTATAGGGTTGAAGGTATAAGGTTAAGTTTATAGGGTATATGGATTAGGTTTAGGATATTAGGTATTGGGTTGAAGGTTTAAGGTTAATTTTATAGGGTATAGGGATTAGGGTTTATGGGAGAGAGAGAGAGAGCTACGAGAGGGTGAAATTGACAACTATATTGCCAATTTCACTGAATTAGCAAGCTAGTGGGTCCACTGGCTTGCAAATTCGGTGAAATTGGAAACCTAACTTTCCCTATTTGAGAAAAAGGGTCCAAGAAATGGGGTCTCCTGGTGATTACCGGGATACCCCATTTCTTGGTCCCATTTTTTCAAAACAGGCCACTACATGACCAATTTCACTGAATTGGCAAGCCAATGGGTCCACTAGCTTGGCAATTTGATCAAATCGGTTACCTAACTTGCCCTGTTTGAAAAAATGGGTCCAAGAAATGAGGTCTCTCGGTGATTTATATCACTGGGAGACCCAATTTCTTGGACCCATTTTTTTAAAACAATTCTTTACATTACTAATTTCACCAAATTGGCAAGCCAATGGGCCCACTAGCTTGGCAATTCAATGAAGTTGGCAACCTAACTTTACTGCTAAAAAAAAATCATTCAAGAAATGGGGTCTCCCAGTGATTTACATCACCGAGAGACCCCATTTCTTGGACCCATTTTCTCAAATAGGCCACTACATTGCCAATTTGGTGAAATTGGAAATGTAGTGGCCTATTTGAAAAAATGGGTCCAAGAAATGGGGTCTCTCGATGCATCAGTCACTATCTCAATCACTCCCTCTATCTCTCTCCCCTCTACCCTTGGTGCCAAACTAAACCCTAAACACTTAAAGCCATAACCCTCTACCCTCTATCTCTCTCCCAATCACTCCCTCTCTCTATCTCTCTCAAGTATCTACCTCCCACCCTCACTCCCTCTCTTAGGTCTCTCTCTCTCTCTCTCTCTCTCTAGGTTTCAATCGAGATCGAGGATCGGATCGAGGATCGGATCGGTCGGATCAATCGAGATCAATCAGGTCAGATTCCAGGATCAGATCCATCCATTTCCATCCATTCAAATCCGTCCATCCGGTCCAGATCCGTCCGTCCATCCATCCATTCCATCAATCCGTCAGATCTTCCATCGAGATCGATCCATCCATTTCAAGATCCATCGATCCATCCTTTGTCCGTCCGTCCTCCATTCCTTCCTTCCATTCCATCCATTCCATTCCATTCCATTCCGTCCATCCATTCCTTCCATCCATTCCGCGTCCATCCATCCGTCCGTCCTCCGTCCGTCAGATCCATTCCTCCATCCTCCGTCCGGTCCGGCAAGATTGATTCTCAAATAAAGAGATTAACCTTGCATCAAGATGTGTTGTTAAATTGTGTTGTTGTGCCTTGATTTTATAGATTCAAGGGTAGGAGATTGAGAGATTTTGAATGAATGTGGGATCATCCAAAAAGCCAATGACATGATGAAACTTATCAAGGTGTGAGAGGGTGAGGAATGTGCAAGTCTTGGCCAATGTGCCAATTTGCAATTTGAATTTGCATGAAAAGACATGTTTAGGGGGGATGAAAGATGCAATAAATGCCAAGTTTGACTTGTGCAAGAGATGTGTAAAAGCATTTAATGCTTTGTTGGAAGGGACAAATCATGTGGAGGGAAGATTCAAATTGGAAGAATATTCCATCTTGATGCCCTTTTGAAAGTAATTAGAAGAATTGATAAATCAAATAATTGATTTATTGGTGCAAGTGGGTGGGTTAGTTGAGAGTTTAGATTTGACTCTAGTTGAGTCAAAAGCTAGAGAATGGTAATTATGATTAGAAGTTAATTAATTTAGATTCATTAACTTGGGGATTTTAGGGATGTGATATTTGATTTAAATCAATTTGATTTATCAAATAAGGACTTAAGAACTTAATGAAATAATCTGATTTATTTAATTAAGCCTGATGAAGCTAAGGATTTAATCAATAAAATATTTTAATTGCTTAATAGAAGAAATGAATGTTAATTAGAGCGGAATGCATGATGTTGATTTTACGTGTCTACATTTTGCCCCTCTTTGAAGCAATGTACTTGTTGCATTGATTCAAAGAATGATGTTGCCAACATCGAAATTTAAAAAATTTCTACTTTTTTTGGATGCCCCAACGAAAATAAATACATTAGTACATTGCCCCCTCGAGAGATCAAGAGAAAAGATTCAATTTGAGGTCGATCTCATGACAAAGAGGTTCAAAATGGATGTATGGATGATAATTATGATGTAAATGAGATGTTTGGAAGATGCTTAAAATAACAAATCTATATTATTTTAAGCATGTTAAATGATTATGCAATGCATGTGAGATGGATGGGATGGATGATGTTGTCCTATAATGATATAACATGATTATGCAAGATGAGAGGATGAATGCAGCATGGATGTAGGATGGATGCATTGTTAGCGCGAAAAAGGATAGAAGAATGAGAGGGATCAACCCTTAAATTCAAGAAGATGAAGAAGTCCAACAAGTCCTCTAGTCATCAAGACTTTATTGGATATGATGATGAATGATGATGATGTATTGCTTATCCAAGGATGGGAAAAGAGCATACCTTTCTTTATGTTTGATAACACACATAGGTGCGATGCATCAAGGTATTAAGAACCAGGATGGCGTTGCACCTAGTGTGATGGAATCTGACTCAACAATCAGATAGGAGTGCTCTTGTTCACACTTGACATACGAAAACCTTGCTAGGACGGACCCAACAAAGCAAGTATTCGCCAATTTATTTTACAAGAACATCCAAAAAGCAAAACAGATAAAAAGATAATGATCGTTGCCCCATTCCTTTCTCTCCAAACCTATTTTGCTTAGGCATCATCGAGATGTCCTTGGAATGAGTGCAAAATAAGATAAGTCAAAAAAACCAAGATAAAGTAAACAAACAAGCTAATGTTCTTCATACCATTAGCCAAGGCTAAACTACTGTGGGATACCTGATGCTTATGTCCATCATGGGAAAGCTTCATCCTAGGACATGTAGTGATTAGGGTTTTGATGAGACTGATCTTGGTGATAAGCTATTGATACTTCGAGTTGACCAACTCGCTTGCTTACTGATCTAGACCTGGGACTTTGACAATTAAGCGTTCACTTTTTGAACCTGCTAAACTTGCTTCTGACTAACTCACCAAAGGGTGAAAGTGAAGAAGGTTTTATTTTGAGTGATGACAATCACGAGTGAAAGCGAGATGAAATGGATGCACCATTTTGGGTTTTTAGATATTTTGAGGTTGTTTTTGGAACTTTTGAGATGTTTTACAAATGTTTTTGGTATTTTCAAGATTTATGAATGTTTTTAGATTTTGTGTCTCAGGGGCCAATCAAGGATGGCCTTGCCTACGTTTAAGCTTAGAGATGATGTAGTTCAGACTCCAATTCACTTGACTGCTAATGAGATAGATGGGAAAATGTATTGCCATTGCGATGGACGCCTAAAATCCTAAAATGTGAAAAAAATGGACAAACGAATGCCTCTGCGACGGACGGCTAACTAGATGTGCAGACGGATGTCATTGCGAGAGACTCCTAAAATCCTAAAATGTAAACTAGATGGACAAATGGGTGCCCCTGCGATGGACGTCTAACTAGGTGGGCAAATGGATGTCATTGCGATGGATGCCTAAAATCCTAAAATGTAAAATAAATGGGCAAACGGATTGCCAATGTGACACACACCTAAGGACTAACCCTAACTGTCTCGAGGGATGATCAAAGATCAACCTTGCCTACATTCAAGCTCAGAGTCGACGTAGTTCAACAAGGTGAAAGATTGACAAGACTCAATCATGAATTTTTGAAGATTTTTTGATATTTTGACATGTTTTTGGATTTTTGATGATTTGGATGTTTTTGATTTTTGATTTTTTAAATTTTTTTGAAATTTTGATGAGTTTTTTGAATGTTTTTGGATTTTTGCATGATTTTGACAATTTGGATATGGACATGTGATGATATCAGTGCTCTTTTTTGGGATTTTGTTGAAAACCAAGCTTAATGTTGATCAATCGGATTGATGGATTGATAGTTTGACTAAGTGTGTTAAGTCAAACAAAAGTGATAATGCACTTGTAAACTCTAGGAAGTTGTGTTATCCTAGGATAAACTCGTACAAAAAGGATAATTTGGCTAGGTGTGTTAAGCCAAACGAGGTGATTATGGATTTGATAATTTGGCTAAGTGTGTAAGCCAAACAAGATGATAATGAACCTGTAAACCCAAGGAAGTTGTGTTATCCTAGAGTAAACTCATGCACAAGATGATAGTTTGACTAAGTGTGTTAAGTCAAACAAGGTGATGATTGATCAAGATTGATTTGGAACAAAATTGTTTAGATGATTTGATGTGATGTGGATGTGCGCATTAGATGTGACTAATATGAATTTCTTGGATTGATATTCGATGAAAGATAAAGCTTGATGAGGAGCATCTTCTTGTCAAAATATGCCATGGGCTAGTGATTTGGGATTTTTTTGGCTCGCAAATGCTTTGACCAGTTTGATTTTGTGTTTTCCAATGTTCGGATCGCCACATAACTTAGAGGATATAGATCAAGATTTATTCTCGAAACAAGATGTAAATATTTGCCCCCAGTGTCTAGCAATGTTTCAATGGCCATGGGTGAACGCTTGGATAGGTGGATGGACAAATGGGTATGGATCATCTTGCCATAAGATAAGGGTGCTCAGAATAGAGGATGCTCATTCAAGTATTGCTCATATAGCATTGGGTAGGATGGGATCAATGAAAATGACCCATGTCATGATGTTTACCATAAACAAGTGTCAAGCGTTTACCAAAATTTCATCAAGATTAAGATACCTTAGAGTATGGATGCAAATGGATGAAAATGGATTGGATAAATGGTTCATGGATGAACGGTGATATGGGTGGAATGCTAGCTTTATTATGGATGTGATAAGATGCTTTCTCCTAAACTGGCACACATAGATGCTCAATTCTACACATGATGCCTGTTTGTTAGGTTTTCATCATGGTACTTGTCCAAAGTGCCACCAAAATGGTTTTCACTAGAGGACATTTTTTCTCTTTACTATTTTCAATCCTTTTTCTGATTTTTTTTGGATTTTTTGTATTTTTTTATTTTTTTTG